>OX638305.1:22437945-23037945 GCA_951812265.1 Taphrorychus bicolor
CTCCTATTTGCCGTTGCCAACGCGTTGGCCTAAAATATTTCCATAAAATAGTTGGCTATTATTGGACCCAGGGTGATGTCCATAGCTACACCATCATTTTGTTTATAGAAATCTTCCTTCCATTGAAAATATGATATTTTATATCAATCACAGCGTTTCTATCCGAGAGTAACGAGAGAGGCGATTGAGATATTTAAACACGAAAACAATTTAAACAGGAAGGAGGAAGTTACATTTCTAAATGCAGACTGGAAGCGACATACTAGGTATATGTGCCCCGAAATCCCGCGCCACAAACTACCTCCACCATAATCCCTCCACTGCAGCGCGACAGCGGGGGAATAAATACTCAGCACAGTCGAATCAGTGAACGTCGGGAAGCACGGGAGATCACTTCGCCCATTGCCTCATCGCCTTTGATAATGTCTGCTGCAGCTGTAGACAAAACGTCAGGAAGAAATTCCGTTGGACCACGGCTTCAAAGCCCGGAAAACACTTTAGATTGTAGCACACTTAATTGGAGTGAAATTAGCTTAATAAAAATAAAAAAAAAATGCAAGAAATGGTCCTAAATGTCAGAAAAAACCAATTTTGTTTGACGGAGGAGAAAGAGAACTTCAACAGTGATAGCTACATTCGTTCTAAGGTAATAGGCCGTCAAAGCTGAGACTGACAAAAAATGTTGGAATGCCCCCCCCCCCCCCCCGTTTGAGAGGAGATCATTCCTTCTTTTATTTTCAAAAAAACTAGAAATTTTTTTATACAGTTTTTGATCAAAATGGCACAAATTCAAACAAACATAGTCCGAGTGAAATTAGTCCCATAACTGTTTTTTTTTCAATGTCTCCAGAGTGCATTTTAAAACTGGTTAAAAATGGTCAATTGAAGGCCGCTCTATCTCCGAAACTAGTAAACTGATGGAAGGGGTTGAAGGCGGACGTCGAAAGGAATAAAAAATTTTGAATACACTCAAAACGGTCCACTCGTTCTAAAGTTATACGGCGTCAAAACTGCGAAAAAAGGAGGAATAACCGCCCCCCCCCCCCTCGCCCGTTTGGCAATATTAAAAAAAACTTGAAATTTCTTTATACAGATTTTGATCGAAATAGCTCAAATTCAATCTCAAACCTACTCCGAGTGAAATTAGTCCCATAATTGAAGGTCTCCAAAGCGCATTTTAAAACTGATTAAAAATTGCCCATCGACGGCCGTTCTACCTCCGAAACTAGTAAACTGATGGGATTCTCATTGGAAGGGGGTGAAGGCGGACGTCGAGAGAGGCAAAAAAATGTTGAATTCAATCAAAACGGCCCACTCGTTCTAAAGTTATAGGGCGTCAAAATTAGAAACTGAGAAAAAAAAAAGGAAAAAAAGCAACTGCTTGGTAGTTTTCAAAAAAACTTGGAAATTTTTTGTATGCTTTTTCTGATTAAAATGAGACGACTTCAATCCCCTATGAATGCAACAAACTTACTACTAGTGACATTAGTCCCATAACTGTTCAAACTTACTACTAGTGAAATTAGTCCCATAACTGTTTTTTTTTGTCTCGAAAGCGCATTATAAAAGTGCCTAAAAATGCCCCGTCGAAGAGATCTATCTCCGACACTGCTGAATCGATGGGACTCCTCTTGGTAAGAGGTGAAAAAGGACGTTGAAGGGAACAAAGAGTGGTTAGATAAATTCCAATCATTTCACTCGTTCTACAGTTATAGACCGTCAAAGTTGGAAATTGAGAAAAAAAGGAGAAATAGTGAGAATTTAGTAATTTTCAAAAATCTTGAGTTATTCATAATAATTATCAGCTTCGCGTTTCTAAACTGAGCGCAGTGTACATTCACTAAATGTAAATGGGTTTTTAGCCTCGGTTTCCGCTGCCAACGCAATTTCAAATTTTTTATACTACTTTCAACTGTCAACGTCAACTGTCAACCTTCTTTACAGTCACCATGAACAATGGCGCCATCTCTGCTATGTTCTTTTTTCACTCTTTCATTTTTCCCAAATAACACCCCAGAAATGAGCAATTTTGGAGCGGAAGAGGGTGGTCTTGGTTCTTGGATCGTGATTATAGAGTAAATCCTGTGAGCTTATAAGGGCAGTTTATAATATTTTTGGCGATGATTTTTGATAGTGGATAATGGACCAGTGAACTACATAACTGGAATGGTCAGGTCTATCTAAGAAACCGAGGCAAATTGAAAGTTATGCAACCGGCAGAAAAGTGGTATTTCCCTCTTTTTCGGACCTGTAATTCGTAATGGGCAAAATACCCTTTTACTTAATCGTAATTTAAATGCCTAAGAAACTTAAAGGGCGAAGCTACTTCTAAAACAAGTTGAAAAATTGGCTTTTAATTAAAAATTTTAAGCTAACAACCCTTAGTACAGGGTGATTCAATGAAAACTTGGTAACAAGTTTTGGATGTCTCATCTGATACGACCAGGTTGAAACTTTCTTTATCATATGTTCAATCTTTTGTCATTAACCCCCTTGAGCTTGGAAATCTTAAATCGAACATTTGAAATTTGTCTGCCTGTTTTGGGGCAAGATTTTTGTTTTTTCTTCTTTTCTTCAAAAGTGTATTTTTAAAGTTTTTAAACTATTAATTCCATACGTTTCAAAATAATTATCAGCTTTGACGCTTTACGTTTCTAAACTGAGCAGTGTATAATTCCCTAAATGTAAACTGGCCCTTAGTCTCGGATTCTGCTGCCAGCGCCATATCTGTTTTTCATAAATTTTTCAACTGTCAACGTCAACTTCAGTAGTCCTTATAATCCCATGAACAATGGCGCCAGAGAAATAAGCAACATTGGAGTGGAAAGTGCTGGAGGGGCTGTGGATCATGTTTATAGAGCAAGTCATGTGAGCTTCATCAGGTCAGTTTATACAATGTTTGACAAGAATTGACGTAAACTAAAAAAAGCGGCTAGACACCAAGCACTAGCCAGGGAGAGTTCACAAGTAAACAGTATTTTTTTATTCTTTTATTTTGTACATTGTCTCATTTATGAAAACAGTGTTTGTCTTTACGATTAGGCATTTATCACCACTGTGTCGGATGTGTTCCATATGACGCCATCTACCGGCCACCTTGTCCACTTAATAGTAGTTCAAAAACATCGGTCCGAGTATGAAAATTTTGATGCCAAAAAGTGCGTTGGTACTTATGACAGATTACATATTTGTTGTGCAGCTAATTCTTCGTGACCGGTTTCCCCCTGAATAGTCACGACACTTTGACACGCTTTGCACAGTTACTACAGGCTCTTGCTTTCTTTCCAGGGTACTTTTCGATTTGGATAATTTTGAAAATCTTGCAAAGAACTTTCTTCATTTTGTTCGGTTTACGCCAAAGCGTTATATCGTTTTTTGCTCTTGAGCGCAAAAAATGATGGAGATAGTGTAGAGTCAAGTAGTACAGGGATTTGTTTGTTTTACCTATACAATTTTGGTGCTCTGCTTGCTTGTTTTAAATATTCAAGTTCCACGTGAATGTAATTTGTTCTAAAACCTAGGCGACAGCCGTCCCTTCATATTAAATCTAACTGGAATGCTCATCGCCATCTAATCTATGAAAGCGAGGCAAATCGATAGTTATGCAGAAGAGTTCAAGGGGTCTTGAGCCGAAATTATTGAACTAATAGGACTTTCGTTTGCGAGAGGAATAAGAGGACATCAAGAAAAACTTTAGGAATTCACTCCAATCGGTCCCCTCCTTTTAAAGTTACAAATTGAGTTACAAAAGTTGGAAATTGAGAAAAAAGAGGAAATACCCCTCCCTTTGATCATTTGCGAAAAAATTTTGAATTTTTTTTGCTGTTTTTGATCGGAGTAAGGCGATTTCAATCCCTTGTGAATGTAACAAATATAAATTAGTCCCACAAGTGAGATTTTTTATAAATGCCTTCAAAGCACGTCCTAGAAGTGCCTAAAAATCGACGTCCGGAGGATTCTCTCGATCTCGGAGGATCTTCCAACCTATTGAACTTACGGGACTTTCTTTGGTAAGAGGTGAAATACGATATCAAAAAGAACAAGAAACCGTTGGGTTCAGTCTAATCGTTCCACTCGTTCTAAAGTTACTCGTTCTTCTTCAGCAGGAGGTAAAAAAATACACCAAAAAGTACAAAAAACCGTTGGACTCATTCCAATCGTTCTAAAGTTACAGGCGGTCAAAGTTGGAAATCAAGAGAAGGAGGGAATACCGCTCCTTTGGTCAATTTCGAGAAAAATTGGGATTTTTTTATGAGGCGATTCCAATCCCCTGTGAACATGACAAATAGCATAACAGTGAAACTAATCCCTTAAATGGACTTTTTTCTAAATGCCTTCAAAGCAAGTTCATGAAGTGCCAAAAAATTGACCTCCGAGAAAGGTTCTATCTTTCAACCTATTTAACTTTTGGGCCTTTCTTTGCAAGGAGGTGAAAAAGATATCAAAAAGAACAAGAAACCGTTGTATTCACTCCAGTTGGTCCATTCGTTCTAACGGTGCAGGCGGTCAAATTTGGAAATCGAGAAAAGGAGAAAATACCGCCCCTTTGATCAATTTCGAAAAAAAATTTCAAACTGTTTTTATGCCATTTTTGATCGGAATGAAACGATTCACTCCCCCTGTGAACGTAAAAAACATAATAAGAGTGAAATTAGTCCTATCAGGGGACTTTTTTTTAAATACTCCAAAAGCATGTTCTAAAAGTACCTAACAATCGACGTCTGAAGGATTCTATCTCCAAACCTATTGAACCAAAGCGAGTTTCTTTGGTACGAGTTAAAAAAAGACATAAAAAAGAACAATAAACCGTTGGATTTACTCCAAGCGGTAAACTCGTTCTGAAGTTACAGGCGGTCAAAGTTGGAAATCGAGAAGAGGAGGGAATACCCCCACTTCTCGATTTCCACTTCCGAAAGGTTCTATCTTTCAACCTATTAAACTTTCGAGCTTTTCTTTGGTTGTCGGAATTTTTGATCGAAAAAAAGCAATTCCACTTTCCCTAAATAACAAACATAATAAGAGTGAAATCAGTCTCATTAGTGGACTTTTTTCTAAATACATCAAAAGCATGTTCTAAAAGTGCCTAAAGAAACAGAAACCATTGGTTACACTCGAATCGGTATAATCGTTCTAAGGTTACAACCGTTCAAAGTTGGAAATTGGGAAAAAAGAGGAAATCCCTTTTTAGTCAACTACGAAAACATTTTCCTGTTTTTGATCGGAATGCGCCTGAACGTAAAAATAGTATATTATTAGTTCAATAGTATATATTGTGCAACTAGTGTCGAAAATTGCACTTTTCACACGAGTGTGACGGGTTGGACACGAGCCGTAGGCGAGTGATATAACGTCACAAGAGTGTGAAGAGTGATTTTCGTTTGTGTTGCACACTATACTTTTTCTACGACTGCGATTTTGCTTCATAAATGATCATCCGTGGACTTTGCACACGCTTCTGTACGAGACCGTGCGCAATGTGCACTTTGCGCACGCTGTTTGCAATATGCGATTTTCAACGGTAGTTAGTAGTGCGTAATTGTTCATTTTCGATGCAGTCGTAGGAAAACATAAGAGTGAAATTAGTATCATAAGTCTACTTTTTTTTCTAAATGCCTTTAAAGAAGTTCTGAAAGTGCCTAAAAATCGGTAACTCAAACAATTGAATCTACGGGACTTTCTGTCTCTTTGGCAAATTTCGAACAAAATTTCATTTTTTATGTCTCGCAAGCGTTGAAAAATGGTCCATCGAAGGGGTCTATCTCCGAAACTATTAGATTTCAGCAGGGAGTGATCCCCCCCCCCCCCCCCCCCGAAGGTGGTGCGATGAAAATGATTCTTGGATTCACTCCAATCTACTCGTTCTGAGGTTAGTTAGTAGTGCGCAATTGTTCATTTTCGATGCAGTCGTAGGAAAACATAGACTGAAATTAGTATCATGTCTACTTTTTTTTCTAAATGCCTTTAAAGAAGTTCTAAAAGTGCCTAAAAGTCGGTAACTCAAACTATTGAATCTACGGGACTTTCTGTCTCTTTGGCAAATTTCGAACAAAATTTCAATTTTTATGTCTCGCAAGCGTTGAAAAATGGTCCATCGAAGGGGTCTATCTCCGAAACTATTAGATTTCAGCAGGGAGTGATCTATCTCCGACTATTAGACTTCCGAAGGGAGTGACCCCCCCCCCCCCCCCCCCCCCCCGAAGGTGGTGAGATGAAAATGATTCTTGGATTCACTCCAATCTACTCGTTCTGAGGTTATAGACGGTCAAAGTTTGTTTTATAGACTCATTGTAATCTGAAACTGCCTGTTATTAGTACTAAAATAATACTAATTCTTTATTACATCGACCTTGAAGGAAATAATATTACAAATTATCAGTACAAATAGCCCAAACCACTTACCCAAGTAACTCAACACTTGTTTAACAATTCACACGACATCAATAATTATTATTGAAACCAAGCAACTTTTTTTTAAGTAAACATCCTTTATGGTTTATAAAAAAAGTAATTTAAAAGCGTGCGAGGTCAAGAATTAATAAAAACTATTGAATCACAAAACAATTATTATCATATACAGACAATAAAAAATATACTGTTGCAGCAAACGCAATTGGTATGATAATAATAAAAAGTAGCGTGACAAAATAACGTAGACAACTTACAGAGAGCAAAATCCATCCTTCTACCGCTATTCTCCAGTATATCCGATTCGAACGAGTTATCCCTAGTGGAGTGGGAAGACTGCAGTGGTAGAGACATACTTCTGTCAATTCTAAAAACCTTTGCCTGAGAAAAACCTCAAAAAATTCAACGCTTTACGTACTTCGACAGCTTAGAATTATCCCTGGATCCGATCTTTGAACTTTTAGGCCTATTGGAAGTGTCAACAGTGGCGGTGGTGCCGGAGAAATTCATGTGAATCCCACTGTCGATGGACGGTCTCTTAATCAGTTTTTGACCATTGCTACCTCTGGTACTCGACGACAACTCGGACAACAATGGGCTGGGCGAGGAAGTTAAGTATTTATTGTTATTCTCGTGGTCCAAGTCTATACTCAGGAACTTCTTGCTGTATTCATTTCTGCGCGGCAAGACACGATGCCCTCAAAACTCATATAAAAAACCTTTTCTTGCTAATCCATACCTGGTAATCGTGCCTGGCCGTAAGAAAACTCCATCGTGGCTCTTGCTGGTCGAAGAAATGGACGCTAGTGACCCCACACTACTGGCGGGACTCATCAAAGTCGGTGAAACGTTGTCTACTGAAGACTGGTTCGAGTGCAAAAGCATATTCGCTTTATCGCGCCTTAGTTCCAGTTTCTCCAACTCATCGACCAACTCGGTCTGGTTGTTGATCCGAGCGCACTCCAGAGCTGTTCGGTTCTGCTTATTTTTGATGTTCAACGCGGTGTGGTTCCACTTGTACAGCATCACTGCAGTTTCCGTGTGGCCTCGTTCGCAAGCCCACATCTATTAAACGGACAAATTTACTTCAAAAAATACAAAAGGCAAAAAAATAAATAGAAAACTTTGGCTGAACACCAACGAATAATTTAATAACAATAGTGATCACTTGTGATTTGACTATACAGAACATTAGATACAGAAAACAGTGAAGTTGCAAGACCAAAAGCACAAGTATTACCAAAGGTGTATAACCATATTCGTCTTGGCTTAGTGCATCCACCTCTGTCTCTAAGAGAAGGGAGGAATTTTCCGCTCGCCAGTGAAGCATTGCGCAGACCAGTCTTGAATAACCTAAGGACGCTGCCAAGTGAAGTAAAGTCATTCCTGAAATATTAAAAATTAGTTGATAAATAGGTTTTCTAGAATAAAGCTACAAAAAAGCTTTTCATTAAGTTTTTCGACACAGGTGGCCATGGAAATCTGACAGTTTGCCTGTCAGATTCGACCGGATTAGATCGAGATCAGACCGATGATTGTATAATTCAAAGTCGAAGACAATAGAACACTAAGGGCCGGTATTTTGAATTCCGATTAAATTATTTGAACACTGATTATATCCTTTTAATCGCCTCAATGGATATTTTAGTGCCGATTAACCTGAAACAGGTATCAAATATCAACATAGGTTGATTAATTTTAATTGGCAGCGGCTAAATATTTAACCGTCGGTTGCTAATGTCATTTTTTGGCATGTTGACATTTTGTCATTTGATATTATTATTTTCGTGTCCTAATTCGTGTCCTAATACTATAATTCCAATAAAATCGATAAAAAAGAAAGTGTAAGATTTTCATTTATTTTTTTGTCATATATCATGTCACCTTTGAAATCTTAATTTTGTTTAATACCTATCTCCTTTCTACACATGTTGAGAAGATGCGATAAAAATGTCAAAGACAGATTTCCAACGCCTACTTGATGACAATAATAAGTGAATGGTTTATATACGTTCTGTGTTGTTTGTCGCACATCTCCATTGTAAAATGGACAAACAAAACCCAACAATGAGCTTCATTATGAGCCTTGTATCTTATTATACGATTTCTTTACTTCAATGATACAGTTTTAGAATACCTTTTTGCTAAAATATTATCATTGAAAGAAATAAAATAGTAATAGCCAACTAATTTTAAATGATTTGTACCTTTAGGAACAACCATTTTTCTTTTAGCATAGTATGCTATCTATAGTTTTATTTATTTTCCTTGCTTTTATTTTTACTTTAAGTTCTCGCACCAACATTTCCGGTAACGACAGTAGGAATTGTCTAACATTTAAATTTTGAAAATATAATCAAAAATACTGACAGCCTTCAAATTTTATGGGTGATGTCAGATTTCCATGGCTACCTGTGTCAAAAAACTTATTGAAAACCTGTATATGGAGTAAAGATGATTTCACTTCAAGCACTAACCTCTATGACTGGCAAACCAAGACACACTCAGCTCTTCACCAAACTTCCATATGCGCGAGGTCATATTTTGGCAAAAATTCACCATGCGATCTTCAAAATTTGACTGCGTAAATAAAGCTGTATCTTCCACCTAAAAAAACATTGCGAGCCCGAAAAGGAAAATAGAAAAAAAGATGTCACCTACTATGTCATTATCAGCGGGTTCCTGCTTGATCTGCAGGCGGTCGTCCATAGCCTCCAATCGTTGCAGCAACGTAAACTTCAGCAAATTGTCATTGGACTGTTCCACTTTCGGTTCGGGCGCCGCAATCTGCTCCTCTTTCGGCGGAAGTTTGTACTCGAATATCACAGAGTTGGAGATCACGTATCCGTCACACGCCACTTGCAACGTCGCCAAACCGGCCTCGTGTGCTAAAAAAGACAGAGTAGGATCGAGAAAACTTGTGCTCGTAGATGTAATAACGTACCAGGACAAAAGCATCTTAACACCCCACTTTGCACCAAAGTCGTGGGGACGGGGAATGTATCGAAGAGAACGGTGTAAGGCCCCGAGGAATGCCAAGGGCCAGTCACTAATACTTTCACGCCTCCTTCGGGGTATGCCCATTCCGGAGAGTAATCACTTATTTTTGCGTTACCTAGAACAATACTTTTTTAATAAAACGGGTTAATAGGCGAGTCAAGGCAAGTTTGATCCCTTTTTTTATTGGGTGGTTAGGAAAAAAAGCCTATACGTCGTGGAGAATTTAATATTATATTTAAACTAAAAACATAGTTATTTATACATCTTCGATAGCAGAAAAAAGACCGAGTGATATAACATGAGCTCCGACACAACTCACTGAACTACATAGTGCATAACGCTTTGGCTAATCAAGAGTTTAACCAGCTACGTGGACGTTTATTACCAAATGATCTATAAGAGTTGGTTTGTAACCACCTAGTTGACAAGCTTATGGACTTGTTCTCCGACTTCAAGACGTTCTTTCTACGATGTTATGAAGCTCTGGCGAATATATCGACGCTGTTTAAGGTCGATATCCGCGGTGACTCCTTTGCGTTTAATAAACCTGACGTTGGAGGAGTTCAAATTAGGAATGACTCGCAGCTCTTTGCATTAATTCTACCAAGAGTTCCGCGCAATCATCTTCAAAACAAGTGACTTTGCTGACTCACCAATTAGATTTTTACCATGGTCTTCTCATTTTACGCTAAAGGTTTGGCCTACACCGTCAGGTGACGACGCCATAGCAGAGGTAATCAAATCTCAACATCCACCAGGCCGAGGCACCATAAACCGGTTTCGCTGTAATCGCAGCTCAACAATATGGTGTCTCCCAAACCTGATATATGACGAATTTTGACTAATATTTGTTTCAGGTTCTTGCTGCGAGAGCGGTGAGTACAGATAATGTGGCGCCACGATGGCAGGTGCTTCCACAAAGAGCATGCAAAACCATATGTACAATGAACCAAACAGTTTTCTACCATGTACATTCCACTCCACGCTGAAGGGTGGAGTGGACAAGTTTTTACACGTGACACTTCAGTCTCCCCTCAGCGAGGAATGACGAGTACATATAAAACTATTTATAAGTGGCGCCATCGGACAACGGCAGGTGCTTCCACTAGGGCATGCGAGATGATTGTAAAGCGATCCAAAAACCAGTTTTCTGCAATATTGTCAATTCCCACAGACAAATGGCCGAGATTACGTACCTATTGGGCGACGTTTAGCAGAGTATCAAACTCATTTCTCTATCAGGCAGAGGAACCATAGACCGGTTTCGCTCTTACTAGAGCTCATCAGTATGGTATACCTCGAACCTGACAGAAAGCTAAGTTTGAACGGCTTGTGGATCTAATTTTTGCTCGAGACACAGTGTTTATATGTAAGTGGCGCCATCGGACGACGGCAGGTGCTTCCACTAGGGCATGCGAGATGATTGTGAAGCGATCCAAAAACCAGTTTCTGGGGGCGACGTTTAGCAGAGTATCAAACTCACTTCTCAGTCAGTCTGTGGGAAGTGCCAATATTGCAGAAAACTGGTTTTTGGATGGCTTCACAATCATCTCGCATGCCCTAGTGGAAGCACCTGCCGTCGTCCGGTGGCGCCACTTACATATACACACTGTCTCTAGATCCTCTAGCCGTTCAAACTTATCTGTCTGTCAGGTTCGAGGTATACCATACTGATGAGGTCTAATAAGAGCGAAACCGGTCTATGGTTCTTCTGCCTGATAGAGAAATGAGTTTGGTACTAGACGAAGTCTCGGCCATTTGTCTGTGGGAAGTGTCAATATTGCAGAAAACTGGTTTTTGGATCGCTTCACATTCATAAAACTATTTAGTTCATTGCACATATGGATTTGCATGCCCTTTGCGCAACCTCCTGCCATTATTAGTGTTACGCCAAACTCTATCCTTTTTATCTTAAGGGCGAGAATGGCGGATAACAAAACGAGTTTTACGAAAACCAGATTTAATTACCTGTTAATTAGTTCGGCTACATTCAGTGGAGGTGGTCGTAGGTGAAATAACTTGCAATCAATTAATGGATAACGATTACCATGAAATGAATCATACAATTAATTTTTTCTACAACCGTCAAAATATGACACGGTTCGCGCATTACTGACAGTATGCAACTGAACATATTTCCATTGCTATCTTTTTCGCACGTCGCCCATAGCAGCGTAAAAAAAAGTTAGTGGTTGCCATACGACGCGTGCGACATAGTTATGTTCCTAACTAGTGCGGCCAGTGATACTTTCCCGTACGCTGTCTGCCGATGCCCGCTTCGCGTCGTTCGGGCAGCTGACGAGTGCGGGAAAGACACTTTCCGCACGAGTTAGGAACAATATTTTTTCTACGAGCAGAAGTAAAGAAACAGATAATCAGCCTTATGATAAAACGTAATCTTCGTCAATAGCATGACTGCTGAATTAATCAACAATCAATTGGTTGTTATGACAAAAACTTGGTGTGATTGTTAGCGTAACGTAATATTTCAGGCGTGAAGTGGTGACATTGAAATAAAACTCACTCTTTAAATATTTACTTTTCCGCACGCCAAATTTACTTTCACGCACGCCGTGCGGGAAAGTAAAGCTTTCGAAAACAAAATGCCTGCGGGAAAGTGACATAATAAGTAGAAAAAAGTCTTTCGCGCACGCCGTCAATACAGGGGTAGCAGAAAAGATCTGTAAAACTTAACCATTTATAAAATCGTTAAAGATGTTCCATATTAGTGCCAGCTGGACTTTTACACCGTTGTAGAAAAAAAATGTTGTTCCTAATTCTTCGCGCACGCGACTGCAGTCGCGTGAGCGAACGTGTTACTTTGCGCACTTGTTAGCAAAATAACTATTTTCTACAACCGTCAAAATATGACAAGGTTCGCGCATTACTGACAAGAAGCAAACTGACACATTTCATGGTTATTTTTCTCGCACGTCGCCCATAGCAGCGTAAAAAAAAGGACACGTGAAAAAAAAGTCTTTCGCGTACGCCGTCAATACAGGGGTAGCACAAAAGAACTGTGAAGCTTAATCATTTATAAAATCGTTAAAGATGTCCCATATTAGTAGCAGGTGGACTTTTATACGGTTGTAGAAAAAATGTTGTTCCTAATTGCGCTAGTCTAGTACACAAGTAGTCTAGTGCGCAAAGTGTCTTTCGCGCACTTGACTGCTGCCCGATCTCCGCTTCGCGTCGTTCGGGCAACGGAAGTCGCGTGCGCGAAATTGTTACTTTGCGCCCTTGTTAGGAAAATAACTATTTATGGGTGTAACTTTCAGGGAAGTCTCAATTGTTTCAAAAATCGATAACTTCAGGATCAGTTGTTTGCTATTTTTAACCCATCAAGAGTTGGGTGCTAAGACTCTGTTTAAATACCTAGTAGGTGTAATGGCTGTGGCAAATAATGTATTTTAGTTTCAGTAATAAGGTGGAAAAGTCTAACTACAGTTATGCCACAGGTATATCACCCAGTGCAAGCATATAGCTATAAGTATTATATGGAGTTATATCTGCCAAGAGTGCACGAAACTAACAGAGTCTATAAGCAAAAATTTTTAATCCAGAAAGTAATTGCAAATTGATGCTTATCCTCGCAGAAAAATCAGTCTCCTGACTAAGAGGTCCACAAACCACATATAATGAGAAGGTAGTAATTTGCAATTAATTTAAATCCATTATAAAACGATATTTCTTGAACTTGTTTGCCCCCACTTGTTACCCCCCCCCCCCCAGCAACATTTCCAAGAAGCCCAAAGAAAAATGTATCAGTAAAGTAAAAAAATGGATTAGAGACCAAAGGGTGAAGGCATGCCAATTTTACTAACTTTTCACCTTGAACCCTGGTTCCTCTTTGGTGATAAATAAAGAGGTCATATGACCTTTGAAAGTGAGTTGACTGTAGGTTAAAGGACAATAAGGTGCCCTGAAGCTGTATAACTTTTGCAATGAATTAACAAACAAGCGAAATGGCGGATGGAAGGTAAACAATTAATTTGAAGGATAGTAAATGTTTAAATAAAATAATTGTACGATTTTTTTGTGAACAATAACATATAAAAGTGAAGCTAAAATCAGTATACAAAAAAAAATTTAACATTAGATGGTGCCATAAACTCTGTATCCACTGCTTTCGTAGCTAGAACCCGAACCAGATATTAGTCGAAATTCATCATCTATCAGTATTGGGGTAGGCCCTCTATTTTGATCTTCAAATCTTTTCCAGAATTACTTTAGTAGGGGGTCCAAGAATTAAACCGGCAAAGACAACGTATTTCAGGTTAGATTATTATTTCCATGCCCATACAAAAATGTTTCCTACTAGGGTGCCTTGAAGATGGCCCTCTGACATTGGATTTTTTTATATTTTCTTAGATTATTTTTTATATAGAAAGACCACATTTAGGTTACGTGTTAATTCTTACCACCGAGTTAATCTGGAGACCACTCCTGTTTTACGGTTTTGGCCCTACTTTTTAGCGGTGGGAACTTTAAACTGGTGACGATATCTCCCGGAAGTGACGTATTGGTAACGTTAAGACGTCTTACGTCAATCTATTGCAAAACAGTTGTCATTGTCATTACTTCTTATTTCCAATCCAATCAAATATTGAGCCCTTAGATGACCTAGCTCCAAGGTTTTCTAAAACTTAACTTTTAACCTAACGAAAACCAAAAACAATCGTCATATTCGATATCCGCTACGACTTTAAGTTGCTATAACGCTTGTATGAGGTGCGCTGACGACATTACATCATGGGAACCTTAAGACTGCCGGACTTGTTGCCGGACTGTTGCCCACCAGGCCATTTTCACGAGAAATTCGTCAGAACTGCGCTCAGCGAGGTTCGATGCAGTGAGTGCGACCAATGGAGGAAGATGTCGACAGAAGAAGAACTGAACAGTGTTGGTCAGTCTAGAGCAGATATTTCAAGTACAATATCAACCGACAATAGATAAACAAATGGAGCTGGCAAGTAGAACCAAATAGTTAGAAAGAGAAAACCAAGAGATTCTGAGAAAAAGTAGATGGACTGGAAAAGCTCCTAGTTAGCCAGGCAAGGATGCTGGAAGACATCCAAAAGAAAAAGGCACAAAACCGAAAAGAGGCCAAAAGGAAAAAGTAGAAGTGCAGGACATGTTCATGGAGCAAGCAATAGGCGAGGAAATGGACGAAGATGGTCCCAGCGATGCCCAACCCAAATTCAGAAAGACAACACCAGAAAAACTGGCAGCTTCAACACCTAAAGTTCCACATGTAGTTTGAAGAACGTAAATGACTGGCCAGCAGTCAGCAAACGCCTTGTCAAAATCAAGATCAAGTACAAAAACGGAGAACGACTACAGAGAGCTCATCAGGATGCTATCTGAAACAAAAAAAGAGTACCATATGTACTCCTTAGAAGAGGACAAAGCCAAACCAACTCGGCGTACCAACAGTGTACAGCACAAAAGACGTCAAACAAGACCTGCAAGCCCAAGGTATAACCACGTTCTCCGTGCAACGTATGCACGGAGAACAAAAAACCCTTGTCCCTAATGCTAATGCAAGTGACGAAGGATGAGAGAGAGGCTATGCTGAAGCTGAAAAGTTGCTGTGACGAAGGAGGCCTAGTCGAGCCAGAGAAAGCAGAAAGGCCCTCAAATGTGCCACCAATGCCAGCGGTACGAGCACTTACAGAACCATTGCACAGCGGAGGCAAAGTGGGTAAAATGCGGAGGAGACCATCATTCAGCAGAATGCAGAAAAAGCAAAGATACATCAGTCAAGTGTGCAAACTACGGTGGCCCACTGCCAACCAGCTATCTAGACTGCAAAGAAAACCCCGCAGCAAAGATGCCAGAGAAAGCATATAATATAATAGAACCTAACCTTAGATTTTAATTGTTGACATTTATTATGGCCAATGCCACAAGTCGAACACAACAATGGACAGAAGTTGGACAATGGACAACATGTACTTTTCATTCCACGCAGAAGGGTGACCGAGATTTCGACCTACACCGTGGTTTCGGCCTGCTATGCCCCTTCAGTGTGTAGTGACAAGTACATAGTGGAAAACTATTTGGTTAATTGCACATATGATACCCCATCATAACATCGTTGAAATAGCGTTAGCAAGGTATCACCAAATGATCAATCAACTGGTTAAACTCTTGATTACCCAAAACGCGCTCTGCAGTATGTAGTTTAAAGTGTTGTGTCGAAGACAATTCAGATGTTATATCTAGAAGGGTCTCTTTTCTCCTATCGAAGATGTATAAAAAACTACGTTTTTCGACGTCTGCAAGAAAACCGCGCAGCAGAGATGCCAAAGAAGGCTCAAACAAGGCAACAGTTCCGCAAATGACCCCACAAAAGCTACGCAGCCGCTGCTGCAGCTAGCAAAAAGATACCAACCCCAGCAGGGAAGCACTAATTGCCCCAGAACGACGCTGCAGCTGCAACGCAAATGCTTTTAGGAATTAGTGAACTTTTTTCAAAGTTTGCAGGTACCAATGTATAAATTCTGTTGCGACATTTCCCTCAAAACAGCAAAAGTTAATTCTCAAAGCTCGAGTATAACCTACCGTGGTGTGCTAACCAGCTCTTTCCACATCCCGCTCACTCATCAGTATGTGCATCCTACCTACCCAAATAACCCAATCCCACCTTGAGGTATTACAAAACTAAGAAAGAAGCGTCCAGGAAGACAAGAAGAGCGCTTGATGAGCCCAGTCGGTGGGGTACTTCTAAACAAGACTTAGAAATAGCCAACTACTCACGACTGGGCAATCTTCAAGATTGCTACATAAGGGAGTAAGTTGGCTTAAATTTCTGTAACAGAGTGGTCTAGCAATAGTCCTGCCTGGTTCTTTTATCTGAGGTCATCTTAGAGTATGGTGGCTCGTATTTTGCTACGGTCTTCTTAAAAATCTCTATTAAATGTCGATCGTTACGCTAAGTTACGCTACCCATTCATTTATAGCATAACTAGCAAAAGCGAAAAACTTCTAATGCGCCATCTATGAAAAGATATTTTATGGTTTAGTTTCCGCATACATACAAAAGTAAGGTGGACCTTACTCTTGGCCTGCGCGATTCCCGACTATCCTTTTTTTCCTCCTGTAGAGCAATTTGAAATTTTTGGTAAACGGTACTCCATTGAAAAATGCAGAAGACTTAAGAAACCGAATCGTTGCTGGGGGCAATTTAATTAGAACTGATCCGGATGTTTTTGAGAGAGTTCGATGGTCGATTAGGAGAAGATTGGGGTTTTGAATCCGAGCTGGTGGTAGTCCCTTTAAACTATTTTGTGGATAATTTCTTAGTGAAAAACGTATGTTAAATATTTCCTTTTACCTTTGAATTAAATCCTTGATTAAGAAAAAAATTTGGTTGTGGTAAATGGACAAGCATTAAAATGGGTTTTAGTGTTTTACTCAAAAGAGATGAGTCGTACGATAAAATATCAAGAGAGGCTTTTTCTTCGCTACTGTCTAGAGACACTCTAAAATGGAGCCCTAAAAACATTTTTTTTTTATTTTTAGAGAAACCGGGAGGTTTCTATTTTTGTAATATTATTTCTAATAACTATTGATACGGCCTAAAATTGTATCACAATTTTACAATACCTTGGCGGTTTTCGAAAAATCTTATGTTTTACTGTTTACTTTCATTACATTTTAACACCCTGTAGATTTGGATTGTTTTAAGTACTTATCTTTAAAGGAATTTTATTTTTATAAAATGACCTGGCCAATCAGCCTCTTTGACCTGATTTTTTAAAGACCCTATATACTAGGTATTTTCGTCCGAGTCTTTTCCAGGGTAATTTATTATTCCTGTGTGCATAGAACAAAATTAATTCTCTAACATCAAACAAAAAACACCAAAAAAAAAATGTTTTGAGGCGAAATACCCAAAAATAACTAGCTAGCAAAAAATACCTTCTTGGTGTTGGTTTCCATGATGCTGAGAATGCTGATGACCATGTTGGTGCGTGTTCTGGTTCGAATGGCTCCTGCCGTGTCCGGTCCTGCCCGCTTCGGACGGATTCACATCTAATAAGGAAGCGTGGCCGGACTCCAAGACTTCCAGGTCAGGAAATTCGCCCAACATGTCGAACGCATCCAGGTTCACGAATACGTCATCGTCGACCACGTGAGTAGGAGACACCACCACATCGCAATTGTCAATGAAGTCCATCGGATTAATGTCTGCTGTAATTATCATCAATTTCGTACAAAAATACGCTGTAAATAATAAAAGTAAGTACCGGTAATATTTGTGGATTCGGTTCTCTTCTTGATCTGCTGAGCGGCATTCTCGTTTTCATTGCTGTGACTTCCATGGCGCCCATCTAACTCGCTTGAACACATGGGCATATTGGCCGATAGGGTTCTTTGGATGTCTTCATGAGACAAGTCCAAGGTTTCGTTGAAAAATCCACCGTTTATTATGGAAGAACCATCGCTTTTGCTCACAATAGACCCGCTCGAGTCGGTCCCTGAATACGCACATTGTGGCAACACTGAACACAAGCTAAAATAACCCTTACCTAGAAGAACGACAGTGTCTTCTGTGTAACGTTGATGTTTAAAATCATCGCCGGCATTCTCTACATGCCCGGTGTCCATGTGTTTGGAAGGCGTAGAGGGCGCGCTGGACATAATGACCTCAGTTTGAGATTGTGACCTGAAAAACGACCGACTGAGAAGCAATCCCAGGTTCAGAGGAGTACTGGGTCGTTTAAATTAACATATCCTTACATTTGGCTGCGGTTTTGTTGTTGTTGTTGTTGATTCTGTTGTTGTTGATGCGCCTGCTGAGCAGCATAGATATTGCTCTCAAAAAATGATTGTCTGACGTTTTCACCTATCTCCATTTTGTTCTCTTTCTGCTGCTTACTCTTTACCTCTGGCTTATTGTTCACCGCCTGTAGACATGACGACGAGGGATTGGTGTCCATTACTTCTTGCTTTAAAACTAGATGGCTAAAACGTAAATAGTGCCAATTCAAACAAGTCACTAAATCGCATTAATTCGAACCTTGTTCTTGCTTCTTTGACTACTCCTCGATTGGTATTGCAAGTCATGAAGTTCGCCACTGATACGGGGTTAACGACATTTTGATGATTTGTACTATTAGTATTGCTGTTTAGGATTAAGAGGCCTCCACTTCCTACAGTCAACAGAAATCGTAAATAGTAGTTCGTAGTGAGATTTTACCTGCTTACCTTGAATTTGAGACAAACTCAAGACAAGCGGAGGGGTATTTCCAGAACTCGATGAGCAATTATTCCCATTTTGTACCGCTAAGTGTGAATTTCGATCCCTCGAATATACCCTAGGAGTGCTATGGTTGTTTACGTGCAGTGACCCAGAGCCGGTAGTGGAAGAAACTTGGTTATTACTTTCAGAATTTGTTACATTAGAATTCCTGGAATTTGTACTGGAACTAGGAAGCGGGGAGCCGGATTTGGCCGATGTTATCCTGCGCATTGGATGCGAACAGCTTTTGCCATCCGCACACGTCGAGTCTGGACAGCCACATTCCAGCTGTTTCACCTAAAAAAAAAAAACAATTTTCAGCAAAAAATCAACTTAAAGGCAATTTGTGACGTACCAAAGCAGCTTGTCTAGCCACTCGCTGCTTCTCCATTAGTTGACTAACGATGGCCTCCACAGTTTCTGCAGTTTGAAGCTTGAAATTCTTTAAAAAAAATTTTTTTTTAGTTAATGTGATGGTCAATTATGGAGGCCTTACAGATATCTCCAGTTCGTTGTTAAGATCCGGCTCATCTTCGCTGAAAAACATGGGCTTCAGCTGCGAAACTAGCTCGTCTTTTGTCCACTCTTTCTTGTCGGCCCACAAAGCCAAATTTGGTGTTATAACCGCCAACTTGTTGTCGTCCGGATAAGGGACGTTTAGATAATGGACGAGAACAATGTCTGGATTCTAAAAAAATGCTTGTAAAGGAATACTGTACATAAGGGGAAAAGGTGGTCATACCTGAAGAAGCCAGTAGCATCGTCGGTGAAACGTGGGCAAGATGGCTGAATGAACGTAGCAACCGTAAATGCACTGAAAGATTAAACGTACTTAAATAAATCTTCTTTATTTTAACTTTATATTAATTTAAATTTAAAATTTGTCCAATTCAACCCCCCGAAACAAGAACACAAAATCTTTTATTCGGAATTATTCGCGAACGCTTAAGATTATCATTAATTAGAACGTTCCGATAACGTCACTGCAAAAGCTCCACCGTTCGAATCGAATGACTGAATCGAGAGCTTTAGAGCTGTCCGAGGGAAAATGTAACCATTCAGACTGTTGAATTAAACCGAATTAAAGAGGAACATTTTATCTTTTTCGATAGATCTAGGGGTGGTAAAAGGTTTTATTCCGAGCTTCACATTAGACAAATTCAATTGATAGGGTAGGGGCGCTTTTTTATCGAAACCTTATACGAGAAGGATTTAATGTTCTGTTCAAGAAATGCCTGTATTGTAAAATCACTTGAAGCGTTAAAGATATAGGGGGGGGGGGGGGGGGGGGTTCATTTGAAAGCGTCATCTAGTTGGCTGTGACGTCAAAAGGAAAGGATGAAGGTACAAAAGTCTATTTACTTTGATCCTTGTCTGTCAAAAATTCATAGCCTTCTAGATGACGTTTTGTAATGAACACCCTTTGAAATAGCAAAATTACCGTTTTCTCTTTTGGGCAATTACAGATTTCGGAAAAAATTCAATACATATTAACTAGTCAAACAATTTTGGCATTGCGTTAGCCTTCAAAATTTAAATCTTCCTGATATGGGATATGGGAAAGAAGGAGATGGGTAGAGAAAAAATGAACCTTCCATGGCTAAAATGCCAAAAGATCCTGATTGGTGATATACAGGGTGTCGGATTATAAACGTTCCAGTCGAATATCTCGCAAGTCAGAGCAAGTACCAGAAAATATGTCAAATAAATATTATGTAACTTTAAGGGGGACAAGCTAAGGTACCGCCTAAGAATATTATCTCACCCACAAAAAATCACAATTTTTTTTGGATTTTATAATACTCCAGATTTGCTTTAAGAGCTATAAGAGCTTTAAATCTTGCTGTTGAAATGCGAAAATCAATGAGGTAGAAAATAAAGGAAAGTTAAATAATTGACATTTTCTAAATATTTTTTTGTTGGCTTTTAGCCAGAACTCCATCAGGCTTGCGTGACAATAATAATTTTCGAATGCCAATTTGACGTAAGGCGTCAATTGCCCCCAACCAGCGTATAATACATCTCGAGAAACCTTCCTATTTTACAGTTTTAGCTCCCCTCTTTTGCAGTGTGAACCTTAAAAATGGCGGTAATATCCGCATGAAGTGACGTCACTTAAAGTCTTACGTCAAATCATTAGAAGTTGTGATTCGCCAATTGATGTGCTCAGACGATAAAACTACATCACAGATACCTAAAAAATGGCGGTTTTCGGTCAAAAAACAGGACCATTTTTAGGGAAATATCGGCATTTGTTTGTTCTGTGTAAATCTCTTAGGAAATTGATTGCTCCCAATGAGCTACTATATTACATCTGGAGACTTCTTCCTGCTTTACAGTTTTGGACCCCTTTTTAGACGTAGGAACCTTAAAAATGGCGGCGATATTCGCCGGAAGCAATGTCCTAATGGATATGGACGGAGCCAAAAAATGCCGATATTTCCCAAACAACGGCCCCCCTTTTTTTTGGACGGAAGGCCGCCTTTTTCTAAGGTTCCCATGGCGTAATTTTGTCGTCAGTACACGTCATACAAGCGTCATATCGTAGCTTAAAGACGGACCTGATATGGATTGTCGATAGTTTTTGGTTTTTGTTAGGTTTGGCTCAGTTAGAAGTTTTAGAAAACCTTGGAGCGAGTTCACCTAAGCACTAGGAGCCCTAGCGCTTTAGCTAGGAGGTGGATATAAATTCGATATTCGATTGGATTAAAAATAAGAACTAATAAAAATAATGGCGGTGACAATTGTTTTGCAATACAATGTAAAGTGTTTTCCGGGCTTTGAGGCCGTGGTCCAATGGAATTTCTTCCTAACGTTTCGTCTACAGCTGCGGCAGACATTATCAAAGGCGATGAGGCAATGGGCGAAGTGATCTCCCGCGCTTCCCGATGTTGACTGATTCGACTGTGGTGAGTTCCGTGGTATTTATTCCCCCGCCATCGCGTTGCGGTGAAGGAGCTGGGGTGGGGGTAGTTGCGGCGCGGGGTTTCGGCGCACTTGAAGTATGTCGTAGAAGTCGCTTCCAGTCTGCATTTAGAAACGTAATTTCCTCCTTCCTGTTGAAATTGTTTTCGTGTTTAAAGATCCCAATGGCCTCTCTCGTTAGTCTCAGAAACGCTGCGATTGATACAAGATATCCACCTCGTTGAAAAGGATGTCGTGACCTTCGGAGAGAGAGTGCTCTGCTACTGTTGACTCTTTTGTTTGTCCCAGCCTGCAACTCCTCTTGGGTCCCGTAATCCTAGTGTTGACACTGCGTCTTGTGGTACCAATATTTACCGAGCCACAGCTCCATGGAAGTCGGTAAACTCCTGGTGCCGATAGCGGATCTCTGCGGTCTTTGACCGATCTCAAGCTCTGTTGTATTTTACGACTGGGTTTAAAGACAGTTTTAATATTGTACTTTTCTAGTATCCTGCCTATCCTGTCCGTCACTTTGTGGTTGTATGGTAGAGTAGTCCATACGCGCTTTTCTCCATCTCCTCCCGTTGTTCTAACTTCAGAGTAAATTGAATTTTTAAGTTGATAGAGTTGAGGTGTAAAAGGAAGTTTTGAAGTTCGCCCTCACCTTGGCTCCAAATAACAAAGGTGTCGTCCACGTATCGGAACCAGCACTTTGGCCCCTTATTTGCCGTTGCCAACGCCTTGGCCTCGAAAATTGTCATAAAATAGTTGCCTATTACTGGACTAGGACTAAAGATGTTGTACAGAGTAGGAGCAGGCGACATCCACCAACAACATCTCACCGCCTTCTGTAGATTTTTTGCTTTAAGCCGCGAACTCACAGTCTCCAATTTGTCGACCAGTCAAAGTTGTACTGATGAGGGGTAGACCCCGAAACTAGTAAGCAGATGGGTTGATCCACACCTACTCTTTACACTTCGTTTTCGTTCCGATAACCTGCGAGGTACAGATCAATATGAGCTGATTCACGAACTGAGAGCCATCTGCCACGCAGTATTAAATCTAATACTCTAGGATGTCGCCTCTGTACCGCATCTCACCGCTCTTTAGTGTTGACCTTCATTAAAAACCAACGTCCCTTCAATTCATTGCAGGAACTTATTTTTATCTAGAACTAATTATCGGAGTTGTTCGCCCTTGGCGAAACAGTGTGCTAATCTTAATTTCATTATCCTGTACATTTTTACGATACGATTTTTGGGGAGAGGCCCGACCGACCGACGGCCTAAATTAAAGGGCTCCCACTAATTAAATGAACATTTTCCGATAAAGTCGGCATTATCATAATGGCGTTCGGGTCTTTGTAACGATAAACTAGGTCTGGGTTTAGGCTGATTTCTACAAGTTCAGTTTAATCTTTAGTTTGAAGATAAACGAAAGATTTTGATAGATAAACAATGCAATGTACGTCAAATCTGGAGCTTAAACTTCATGCTAAAGTTTAAACTGTAAAAGTTGCATTTTTACGTAGCGCAACTAGCGTAAGTTGTTGGTGGGAATATTTGTTTGTCTTCGAACTGTATGAGGTTCATTGTGGCGAAAGGAAAAAACCACATTTTTATTTCCATATTTTCCCTTTTCAAAATTTTAACAATCACAGTTCTTAAGCAACCCAGTGGATTGATATCCGTCGGAATTTAATTACAAGACCATCGTAGCCAGACAAATTGTAAAAAAATTAAAATAAATTGGTTTTTTTTTTGTAACGCAAATTACAAATGTTATGTAAAGGGGCCTCAAAATGCCCTGTTTAGTGACAATGATCTCGAACGTTATTTAGGGCCCTAACAATAACGCTTTAATTAATACGTGAGATTTTGTCAACTAAACTGTGAAGCAATTGAAACGATACGCCTCAAATGTTAATACAACTTCTATCTCGAAGGGCATTCCAACGATTTTCGTTAGCGATCCCATTTTGGAAAGATTCATGTATAGACCGCTTTAAGAGGGGTTAATACTGGGTTATATGTTTCGCAGGTTTGTTAATACAGGATTCAATGAAACTTGATGTATTTCTGTTGAAATTTTTCGACCATATTATATTTTTGTAGAAAAAAACTAAGAACAACGTTTGATATAAAGGTATGTAGAGAAACGTCATAGTTCCGAACATGTTTGGTGTATTTTGGCTATTTTTCCTGTTCCAATAGATATGTAGTTTTTTTTCTATAAAAGTGGTATTTTTTAACACTAAGGCACCAATTTGCGCCATCTACAAATAATGATAACATTTTCATATGGAGTACGAAGAATTCTATAGAGCTTTGCGTATAGGCGAAATGGCTGTCAAATGAGACAGATTTAGGTCACCAAATACATCACAAAGGTCCCGAAGTATCATTAACATCTGTAACAATCAAAATCGGAATTCAAAAATCTTGCATACATTTTTTTCTGCATCACTTAATTTGTGGACATTCAATTAACTCTAAATATTTGAAAAATCTCTCGTCTGTCTAATTTTATAGCCACAACCCCTGTATTTGTAGATTGCCCGATATGTATTCTTTATACTCTATACTCTTCTGCTGGGGAATAAGAGACACTAACTGAACTAAGCTGAATTAACCTTGTTTCCCTTTAACCACAATCCGCATAGCCTGCTGATGGGGAATAAGAGAGACTAACCTGAACTAACCTTGTTCGTCTTTAGACACGGTCCGCATAGCATACTGCTGAGAAATAAGAGATACTAGCCTTTTTTATAGCGGAATAGAGAATCTGTTACTAGACATGAGGATCTGGCTTGCAGCGGTCTAGGTTGCCCACATAGTGTCTATTCAAAAGCACCGACCAACTAAACTCCTTCCCTCTCTTCCGGGAACCGCCGGTAGGCATTACATCGGGTCGCTGTTTTTTCTAACATCTCTCTTCCTGGTTTCGCCCCTTCTCATCCTTTCATTTTATCATCATAATGCCCTCCAGCATGTGCATCACCGCTTTGCAACTAGCTTCGCTCTCCAGTTAGATCTCAGCAATGCTCGTTTACATCTTTCCCTAGTTCCAAACTTGCGGTTCTGTGGATGTCTTCAAACAGTTCGCATACGAAAACCGTATGCCTTGGAGTGTCCGGATTCTGACCGTACCAGCATTGGCTCAATTCTGCCTTACCGATACTGTGCAGTTAGGAACTGAACACTCCGTGCCCTGTGACAACTTGGGTTGTGAAGTAGCTGGTAACTCCTCATTTTGTGGTTGTCCATTTGCTTATGTCCTTAATATAACACTTTCGCCACCTGCAGAGCGTAGCTCAATTGCTGCTCGGGGCTTAAAGTCTCCCTCCCGTAGCACCGCTAACCTCTCGTTCACCAATAACTTTATAGGCGGGATCGCCGCGACAACCTGGACCACCCTCGTCGGTACAGTGCTGTACGAAGCCGTCATCAAGAAGCTAGGTCTGTGAGTAATCCTTTCCATAAGAGTTTTATATTTTTTTAATCTCAGTACTTCGCTCCAGGTTGAGACACCATACAAGACTGTGGACAGTACCACATTACTGATCAGCCTTCTCTTCATCACCCTCGGTCCTTCCACCCTGGCATTATTCTGGCCATTATGTTCAATATGTTTTTCGCATTTTCCACCGTCGCTGTGATATGGGTAGTCATGCTCAACTACGAGCAGCTTGTAGCAGCGTAATCCTCTATAACCACATTTATTTCTTTAATACTTCTTTTGCTCAGAAGAAGCACAACCTCAGTTTTTTGTGAAGCCACCGTCAGTCCTAGTTGTTCCAGACCATATACCACCTGCTGTGGTATATGGTACATGGAAAACGCATGAGAACATTTCTCCTCTAGACCTCTTCCAGTTTTTTCCTTGACAATAATAGCCAAGTCATCAGCATAGGCAATCAGTTTGACGCCGCACTCCACTTTCAGATTTAAAATGTCGTCATAGAAAAGGTTCCATAAGGTGGGTCCAACCACCTACCCTTTGGGGGACTCCGCAAGATACCCGGACTTCCCGCGGGAGTTCTCGCGGTTCGTATACGATTTTTCCTGTATTTTTAATTCAAAGTCTTTTGCGCACTTTATGGCATCCACCGCCGATATCCTTGATCTAAAACTGGCAATTGCCTTCAATTCCTCAATCTCTTCAAGCAATCTGTTTCCTATCTATAAGTGTTGTCTTTTACTCGGTTTTTCTATTAGAAGCACAGAGAAAGAATTAACTAGTCTTTTATTTACAAAAATTTTGTCTGGCATCATTTCTAAAGGTTCGGTGTGATGTTGCCCGCTCTCAGGGTCCAACTACACAACCCATATGTTTATATGTTGTGTCGCCAAATGTAGCCGTACAGCACGATAAAAACATAGGTAGAAAATCTTCTTAATTGACAACAGTGCTGTCAATTCAATATGTGTGTCAACTTTATTGAACTGACGTCAACCACAAAACGTTAAAACGTGATTCCTTTGTGTTTGAAGTTGAGACAGTGCTTGCGAACGATCTGTGCGATTTTTTTGGTGTTTTATTAAAGATTTTATTTTTATGGTGAGATATTGTGGCATATGAAAAACTTCTAGTTATAAAAGCGTGTATCATGTTTTCACCGATTACCCGACTCGGCGGCCATTTTTTCTTTCCTCTCCGCTGGGGTCCATATGCATGTTGGAAGTAAACAAACCTGACAATTTTTTTATTGACTCAATGAGTCTATTTAGTTTGAAGGTCGAAGATTAGAACCAACTTTACTTGTTTCCATATTGACGGGAAATTATTGTGTATCAGACATTCCCAGAACGACATCCATGTTTCCCTCAACAACAGCCGCCAGGAGACCGGCGGTGATACCATCCGGCCCCGGTGCTTTCCTCGGACTCAACTTGGTAAGTGCTATTTTTAGTTCTTAGTGCTAAATTCTTAGTGCTTTTGGTGCTAAATTTCGGTATGACCTCTCGGGGAAGTTCGTTTCCTACACATTCTGAGACGGCCTTATTCATTTTAAATCGTTCTACAGTAATTTTATACGCATCTCAGTATATATCGCTGTTTAGCTCGTCACACAGATTTTTCCATTTTTCCCACTTACTTCTGTTGATTTCCCGCTTAAGTTCGTGTTTTGCCGGTCTGTAGGTTGTCTTGATTGACTCCAGGTTCAGTACTTCGCCCGTATAACCGTCTCGAGCTCTGGTCAGTTTTCGTCTAGGTTGTGTAAATTTTTTCTTTAAATCCGCGATTTTCTTGCTCCACCAGTATACACGCCGCTGCTTCCGGTTTTTACCCACTTTTCCAGGAATAAGCATCACAAATCGATCACCGGCTTTTTGCCGGAGGGAGGATATGAAGACCGCTAGGCCAATCCCCTGAAGAGAGACTAACTTGAACTAACCTGAACTAATCTCGGTCGCCTTTAACCATGGTCCTTTAACCATGGGAATAAGAGAGACTAATTTGAATTAACCTGAACTAATCTTGTTCGCCTTTAACCATGGTCCGCAAGCATACTGCTGGGGAAGAAGAGTATGAAAATTTTATCCATATTCGTGCCATGGGGCAAATTGGGGCCTTAGTGCTAAAAAATACCCCTTTTATAGAAAAAACTTAAGATCTATTGAACCAGGCAAAACAGCAAAAAACAGGAAACATGTTCCGGAGTATGACGTTTGTCTACATACTCCTGTATCAAAAGTTCTGTTCTATTTCTTTTTCTGCAAAAATATATGAATTACTTCAAATGCGTGCCAAAATATACAAATACTAGAAAAATTTTAACAAAAATACATAAAGTTTTTTGTTAAATCCTGCAAAATATATATCTCAGTATATAACCACTTAAAGCAGTCTATACATTAACCTTTTCAAAATGGCATCACTAACGAAATTCGGTTGAGTGACTAGAGATAGACAATTTAAAAGTTCATTCAAAATTGGGGGTGTACCGTTTCAATGCTTCTTACTTTAGTTGATAAAATATCATGTATTACTTAAAGCGCCAGTTACTGTCATTTATTAGGGTCCTAAATAATGTTCGAGACCATTGTCACTATACAGGACATTTTAAAGCGCCTTTAAATATCACTTGTAATTTTCATTACAAAAAATATTTTATTTTAAATTTTTATCGTATCAATTGCTTCTCAGTTCAGTGTGAGTCTAGGCTTTAAACATTCTTTTTGCGGCACTTTGTATGTCAAGTAGCTATGCAATATCCACTTAGTATCAAAGAGTCAAAAATGCCAAAAACAAGATTCAATTGCAGCCAGTCAGATTGTAAAATTCTTGTAAAGTCAATTACAAAAGTTATGTGAAGAAGTCTTAAAATGTCCTGTATAGTGGCAATGGTCTCGAACGTTAGTTAGGGCCTTAACAAATGACAGTAATTGATGGCGCATTAAGATAATACGTGATATTTTGTCAACTAAACTGAGTCTAGGATTTAAACAGTCATTCGGTGGCAATGTAAATGTCAAGTAGCCAGGATAAAGTATCAAATTATGGCAAAAACAAAATTCCATCTTACTCAGATTGAGAAAAATTAAAAAAAAGTATTAACGCAAATTACAAACGTTATGTAACGGTGCCTTAAAATGTCCTGTATGGTGGCAATGGTTTCGAACGTATTATAGGTATCATTAGAGCACTAACAAATGACAGTTATTGGCGCTTTAAGTACGTGATGTTTTGACAACTAGGTTGAGTCTAAGCTTCAAAAATTCCTTTTTGTGGCGCTTTGTATTTCAAGTTTTCTATTTTAAAGTACACAAAAAAAAACAAAAATCAGTACTAAATTCAGTCATACTACTAAATTAAATAACAAAAGACTCCTGGACATTACTTTTGTTTAGACAAATGATGTCGTTCGAGGCAAATCCATAAACTTATTTGGCTCGAAAACAAATCTGCCTTCCACAAAACAGAGAAAGCCCAATTCCGCTAACTTTAACCTTAATCACGAAAATATCACCTGGCACACTTTTTCGCCGTCCATTAGCAACGGGACAAAAACATTAAACAGTCCTTCCGCGCTTTCGCCGTTCGTAACGCTTTTTTTCGAAGCCATTTTTATATCCGAAATCTGTGCAATTTAAGCGAAGATTAATGTTTTTAAACGCCGGTTAATTAACCCAAACAATTACCCCGTCTTAACGGCGCCAAGCCACGAAAAAAGGAAATAAAGCGGAATTAGTTTTGCGGACCAAACAAATATTATTTTTCGCTTTGCGCGCCCGGTGCCTCTTTTTCAAATGGGACGGGATGAAACGGTCCGTCGAGGCCTTTTATTCTGACAGTTTTACTAAACAGCGATTTTACCTCAGTTCCCTGAACTTTCAATTTCATGTGGTCTTCCCTGGTGGTCTTGCCGTCCTTCCTTTTCTTCCAGCAATAGCCGTCTCTGCGGTACCGCACTTTTTTCCTGCTGTACAACAGCATGGATCCGCTTTTGGGTCTGAAACCGAAAATTAATTTTGGTTTAGAATAAATTATTGCAGTCGAAATCATTTAAAATTGATTCTCATATCATGTTCATTCGCAACCAACCGGCTGCCTACCGTGTTTTCAGAAGCCGATATATCGGACCACAACAGCGCAATAAATTTTGTCGCAGCTGCGTTAGCAAAGTAACCTTAATACGTGCATATTTATATTATTATAGTCAAATTTAGTCAAATAAATTAGGAGTAATTAGACAACAGTTGCCACAGTGCGATCCGAGGTTTTATTTACTTTTACCGAAATGAAAAAGCTTTGGGCTCATATTTGTCAAAGAAGTAAATAATAAATGGATTCCGTAATTTAATCCAGGAATTAATGTTCCGAACTTCATTGGAAAGCAGTCGATTCGGTTACGGAAGATAGTTAAACTTTTGCATACGTTCGCATTAAATTTATACGCGATTTACGGGATAATGCTTTCGGTAAAGTTAGATTTGATTCGTGAGTAATTACAAGAAAACGCGACTCAATTCAATTACAATGTTCTCGTTCACGTTTTGATTCTGTGTTAGTTCTCAGTCGGCTTGCAATTAGGTCACAAAATTCATTTAATTTCGAGTTGCTCAATCACAAGATGCACCACCAGAACCATCATAATGTGGGATAATATTTGGAGCAACTCACGTTTACTACTTTAAACATTAAGCCACGTATTTGTATGTAAGTTTCGGAGCAAAAAGGAAAAAGTGAACTCCACTCCACCCCGAGGGCCAATTTAAATAGCGTGTTGGCTAAAGGCGAATAAGAAAATGGATGTGAAACGGCTTTGGAAAATTAGGTGCTGAACGTACATTTCCGTGACTGAAAAATGATATTTGTTTCAACGTCGTAGATAATGATGATAGTGGGACACGAGTTGCTTTTTAACGTTCAGTCTTTTTTAGCGGTGGAGAAACGAAAAAGACAATGACTACGTGCACATCGGGAAATAAATTCGCTTGAAAATCAATCAATATACACGCATTTTTTGAGTGGCTTGGACTTGGTTGTAGCGGATGGAACGTAAATTTGGGGGATACTCACACGATTCATATTCAATTCGTATCGAAATAACAATTGACAAACAGAGAATCACTCTGTCAAAATTTAAATGATTTGGTAGCACGTAACCTCACTTTTTAACGCATTTGTCTGTTTAATTAGCACATAATAATAATAATAATAATAATATTGAATTTATATTGCTGGTGGGTTTCGTCGCTCCGGAGTTTATGAAACGCAATTAACAATTCAATCTAAACTGTTTCCCGGGCCTTGACGCCGTGGTCCAATGGAATTTCTTCCTGACATTTAGTCTACAGCTGCGGCAGACACTATCGAAGGCGATGAGGCAATGGGCGAAGTGATCTCCCGTGCTTCCCAACGTTGACTGATTCGACTGTGATGAGCTCCGTGGTATTTATTCCTCCGAAGTAGCGCTGCAGTCGAAAGACTGAGGTGGGGTAGTGTTGGCGCGAGGTTTCAGCGCACTTGAAGTATGTCGTAGAACTGCTTCCAGTCTGCATTTAGAAACTTGATTTCCTCCTTCCTCTTGAAATTGTTGTTGTGTTTAAAGATCTCAATGGTCTCTCTCGTTAGTCTCGGATAGAAACGCTCCGACTGATATAATATATCGACTTCGTTGAAAAGGATGTCATGATTTTCGGAGAGAGCGTGGTCTTCTATAGAAGAATTTTGTGTTTGTCCCAGCGTGCAACTTCTTATGTGTTTTGTGGTGCCAATGACACTGCGTTTTGTGGTGCCAAAGTATATCGAGCCACAGCTGCAAGGAACTCGGTAAACTCCGGGTGCCGATAGGGGGTCTCTGCGGACTTGGTCGATCTCAAGCTCTGTTGTATTGTACGAGTGGATTTAAAGAGAGTTTTAACATTGTGCCCTTCCAGTAGCCTGCCGATCATGTCCGTTACTTTGTGGATGTATGGTAGACTAGTCCATTCGCGCTTTTCTTCATCTTATCCCGTTGTTCTATCCTGGCGCTCTACATTCCTTGGAAGCACGGCCCTATCGAACTGTGCTGTATCCATTCCAACCAAAGGCCTTTTCCAGATGCTTCATTTCCCGTTCCAACTCAGCCGGCTCACAAATTATCTTGGCTCTCATAGACAGAGTCTTTATGACTCCCCTTTTCTGGCTGGGATGATGATTTGATCTGTTATTGAGGTATGGGTCAGTGTGTGTTGGTTTTCTATAAACGGCGTGCGCAAGCTTCCCATTCGGTATCCTTGATACCAGAACATCCAAAAACGGTAGGTGTCCTTCCTTTTCTATATCCACAGTGAATTGAATTTTTGAATTGATACGAGTTGAGGTGTAAGAGGAAGTTTTGAAGTTCGCCCTCGCCATGGCTCCAAATAACAAAGATGTCGTCCACGTATCGTCGTATCGGCACTTTGGCCTCTTATTTGACGTTGTCAATGCCGTGGCCTCAAAAATGTTCATAAAATAGTTGGCTATTACTGAACTAAGAGGGCTGCCCATAGTTACACTATCAGTTTGTTCGCAGATATCTTCCTTCCATGTAGTGGTTACGCAGTGTTGAAACTACTTGGCAATATATTATGAAAATTCTTGGTTAATATGTTCCACGGCTTCCTTCATGGGTACCCTCGTGAAGAGCGAAACAACATCGAAGCTAACGAAAATTTCTCCTGGAGCAAGAGTCAAAGAATGCGGCTTCTCGTCGAAATGAGTGGAGTCTTTTATAAAGCTGTAAGTATTTCCTATTTTAGGTTGCAGCGGTTTTGTGAGATATTTCGCGATTTTGTAGGTCAGGCTTCCTATGGTGCTCGCTATGGGTCTCAGCGGTACATCCAGTTTGTGGATCTTTGGCCGTGGCGTATAGCCTTGGTGGCAAGACTTCCGTTTTTTTTTATGGCCCTCAGAATCCGGGCGGTTGGATCACGATTTAGATTCTTGTAGGTGGTGGGAGCTAACAGTGCCCTAATTTTTCCTTTGTAATCCGATTCTGACATTACTACTGTTGCGTTTCCTGCATCTGCTGGTAAAACGATAATACCCTTGTCTTCGTTCAAGGCTTTCAGGGCTTTCCTTTCTGTAAAGGTGAGATTGCTTTTTGGTGGTTTTGCGCGTTGTAGAATTCGTGATCTGTTCAGCCGTCTGAATTGGCAGCTGCCGGATTTCGCTCTTCACATTTGCTATGATGTCTTCCACAGGTATCCTGGATGGAGTTATGACAAAAATTTCTTTCCTTGTTCAGAACGCTTTGTTGACAGTCGGTCAAATTGACTACCACCTTGCAGTGACTCTCTTCGAATGTGTGTGCGGAAGTATAACGTAGAACTCGCTTCCTCAAGTGCAGGAAACCCCGCGCCACCACTACCCCTAACCTAGTCTTTCCACTGCAGCGTGACGGCGGGGGAATAATAAATACCACGGAACTCACCACAATCGGATCAGTCAACGTCGGGAGACGAGAGAGATTACTTCGCCCATTGCCTCATCGCCTTTGATAGTGTCTGCCGCACTTGTAGACGAACCTTCACGTGCATGGAAGAAATTCCATTGCACCACGGCCTCAAAGCCCGGAAAACACTTTAGAATGTATTTTGACGAAATTTTGTAGTTCAAAACTACTCAGCTGAGTTGTTATTTTTTTTTTGTAACTAGCTAGGCACATCATTTTGGTAAATAATAACAAGCTGGCTGTCATATTGTTATGGAAAGTACGGAGTTTGAGGATACAAAGGCTGGAAAAAAAAAAGAAATGTATGGCGTAATGATGAGATGAAGTTCTTTCTATACATAATTCATGAAAAAAGGATAGAAAAAGAATACGTGTCTCTGATATTTTTAAGTCACTTGTCTCACCTATAAAAGCCGAGATCGTTAATTTCATCCGAGCGCTCTGGACACAGACCATCTCTCAAAATCTTAACAAGCTAGAGTGAGATAGACTGACTTCTCGAGCGCTCGGGATGTAATTACCGAACCCAACTTACATAGGCAGGATTTATTAGGGCCTCATCACAATTAGTTTTAAAGTATAAAAATTTGAAAAATAGTTAGATACCTATTTTAAAATTCATCTGCAATATCTGACTTTATTTCTGTGTGCATTAGAAATATGGTTGGTTTAATTGGGAAACCAAATTTATTGGTACTCTTAGCTGAATACTACAAATGTAAAAGAAATAATTATGTCAGTGGTATTAGCCGAATGACCTTTAGTTTTTTAAAGCAATGGAAGAGCTTTTGGGAGAAAGACCCATATCTCAGAGTTAAAACAATGCTTTTGGTTTTAGGTCTCTAGAAGCTGTCACAGGTATTTTTTTTTTGTTATTTTGACCTGTTTCAAATTATAGCTATACTACGTCTATTTAATCATAAACTCTGATGTGCCATGGAATCCAGATGTGTTTTGCCCCTGCATAAATATTTGATGGTAACATTGATCGAACTTATTTTAATTAGTCTCGCAGCATTTCAGTGTTTAAACCAAAGAGGCCGTTTTGCTGAAGTCACTGAAGCTGAAGAAAGTGTATTGATGTTGGAGCCTTCAATGGAAAATGTTCGAAGCGAAAGCCGAATTGACAAAAAGAAGGATATCGCTAAAGACAAGAAAGTCAAAAAAAGAAGACTCAATATTAAATTATCTAAAAAGTTTGACGGAAGCAAGAAAAAGAAGACGACCAGAGAATGATTAATGAATTTTTGAAGAAGCAACAGAGCCTAACTCCTAAACAGGTTTAAAGGGTAATTTTAATGGTGGCACTACCTCTAATGAATGATTACAACTTAACATATCAGATTAATTTTAGCCTTATTTTTGAAATGCCTAAATGTTTTGTTAAAGCTAGAATAAGAGTAATATATGTTAAGAATTTTTTTTTACATACTCTGGCTGTTCATTTGAAACATTACCACCCCTACCATTAGTAGAGCTTATTGAAAAACATTCCATGTCAATAACATTGTGATAAAAATTAACATACATACTTTATCATAGGAAACTCTACTTTCTCTGATATATGACAAAATGAGAAATTTTGTGCTGAATATTGAACCCATCTAGACTAAACGAGAACCGGAAACAGTCGCCTCCGTTCTCGAAAGTACGAGAGCGTGTTCAGGACGGGTATATAAACCAGCGAGTTGCCGGGATCGATGGATCGAGTACAGTGTAGTAAATAAGCGAAATAAGCGGACAAGCGAACAGTGCGAATTGTTAGTAGAGAGTAATTGTGTTTCAATCGTGTTGTAATAGTTAAAAGTAAATAAAAGTGTATAGGTAACTGACAATACATTATTGGAACCCGTAACAATACATAACTTCAGCTTCTTCAAGGTCATCCAACCAACTTTTCATAATTTCGTCATTGCGATTCTCAACAACATTATGCAGTTTGCAACAAGCAGCGACAACATGTGGCGTAAATGTATAATGGACATCCAAACGTTTCAGCAGACACCTCCACCGTGTTTTAAGGTGCCTAAGAGCAATTTCAACCGAGTTCCTGGCTGCATTCATGTTGACATTGAATGATTGTTCTAATGGGTTCAAGTTCGGTCCTGAAAAATCTTTTAACAGCTAACAAGCAGGGTATGCTGGGTCACCTATGATAACATAAGAAAGTTTTCTTTCACCAACCTTCACTGTGCTCTAAAACCTAATTTTTATTAGCAATTTGTATTCCATAAAAAAAAAGGAATTACTTCTGTCATAATTCTTTCTATGTTTTGGTATATACTAGATCCCACAAATGCTACCATATTATGACTTCTTCGCGACTCTTTGACAGATATATAAAAAAATTGGTATTTGGGTGCTACATGGATTGTAGTATGATGGATGGCCACCCTTTTTTATTGACAAAATCTTGATAACCATCGCTTGGCGGAAGAATGGGTATGTGACTGTCATCAATGGCTCCAATTATGTTAGGAATTTTATTTAAAGGATTCGGTCTCACATGGAAAATTAAATTCTGATTTCAAAGTATTGCTTATTGCTGTGACGAATTCATGTACAGTTTTGCACACTGTTTTCTTGTGTATTCCAAACTGATTTGCAACAATGCGATATTCACAAAAACTTGCCAGGAAATACAAGCCTACAGCTACGTTTTTTTTTTCGACTGTCAGTTGCTCTTTGTTCTTCCAGCCAGAATATATTCAATACGTTAATTTTTGGTGCAATGCTGGTTCTCAACTTATCACAAAAATGAGAATGTGTCTTTGGTAATTTTTAAAGTTTTTCTTCCATTCTTTATTGTTAATTTTGCCAATTAACAGCACGTCGTTATACCAGCTTTGACTTCGACTTTCTATTCCAAGTTTACATCGTCTTTTTTAAATTTTCGAATAACTTTTATTTACTGGAAGTCAGCAGGCTTAAAATAAAAATTGTATCGGCTTTATTACAGTTAAAGTGGTTATGATAATTAACGTATTATCTCCCTGTGTTTTCGTGCTTCTTTCCATGCCTATTCAAAACTCGCCGACAGAGTATTGCGCCTGCTTGACTATTCAGTTGTGCTTGACGGTTCAATCAGATGGATTGATTCCAAATGAGTGGTCCCAAGGGGAGGGTTGCGACCTACAAGATCTATTGCAGCTCAATATCAATTAGATTTCACTCAGAAGACCCACTCCTTTTAGAAAGTCCATTGTCTTCTTTAGTGAGATTTTGTGGAGGTCCGGTGGTCGGATGTGTATTCTTCCGAAGTTCCGAAATCTAAGTCTTTCAGCTGCAGGACATTCGCTCAGGATGTATTCTACAGTCTCAGGATGTGATCGACATCTCCATGCATAGTCTGCATTCGGCATTGCCTGCCAGGTCTATCCTATGCATGTGGTGTTTTAATCGAAAGTGCCCAGTGGATGAGCCGATAGAGGCTTTGAGCTGTTGTCTGTCGATGTTTAATAAGTCTTTTGACCTTTTCTCACAGGCTCCTTGTAGGAACGCCTTTGAGTAGACAAGGCCTGGGCTGTCTATCCAGTAACGTTCGGTCTGTTCTTCCGCCATCTGGAATATTACCCTCCGCGATACCTCTCTTGCGATACCCAAGACCGCTTCGATCCTCCCCTACCTATGAAGGTAGCATTCGTCGCTTCCCTTACAAGAGAATCGGCGATTTCATTGCCTTCAAGGCCATTGTGACTTGGAATCGATACTAAGTTGGTTGTCGTATTATGCTCCCCAATGTGGTTCTGTATGGAACTGTATATAACGGGTATAGGATAAATCAGAAACTACTTCCCATATGCAAATACGCCAACGTTTCGATCTTTATTTAGATTTTCTTCAAGTCTTAATTCATTTTGAGAAGTATATCACCTAAGCTATATGTATGTCTTCTACCGGACATAACGCAAATCTAAAACCATCAATCCACAAACAGACAACGATAACATGAATTAAGGACAAACGAAACACCAGGCGCCAGGAACAAAATAAACGATGGAATCCATTGTTTATTTTGTTCCTACACATTCTCTCCCATAAACTACTCCATCATTTATTTTGTTCTTGGCGGCTGGTGTTTCGTTTGCCCTTAACTCATGTGGTCGTTGTCTGTTTGTAGAATCATGGTTTTGTTTTTGCGTTATGTCTGGTAGGCGGCATACATATAGCTTAGGTGACATACTTCTCAAACTGAATTAAGTCCTCAAGAAGAGCTAAATAAAGATCGAAACGTTGGCGTATTCGCAACTGTGAAGTAGCTTCTTATTTGTCCTACACCCGCCATCTACAGTTCCATTGCATTAGAAAGGACACAAAGCATACAAATAGTGGTTCAGTATGTTTCCAACTTCCCAGACAGTTCTCGAAGAGATCTTGCTGATGTCGAGTGCTTTGAGTGCCTCTTGACTGTTTTGATATTTGTGTTTGTCCTGTTTTGATTGCTAATCGACCTGGCAGCTATTTCAATGGCATGGAGCTTCGCCTGAAATTTTGTTGACTTCTTTCCCAGATTCTCCTGCACTTTTTTCTGCAGTACCTTTTGCATGTCATTTAGCCTTGCTGATCAAATTAATAAGTAAGTACCCAAACTTGTGCAACATTTTACGGGATGAAGAGGCACTAAGAAACAGAAAACAAAAAAAAACATCCACCTTCTAGACAACGTCAAAATAGTTATTTTTCTATTCGCGTGCGGGAATGTGCACTTTCGACTTCGCGTCGTTCGGACAACGGCAGACGCGTGCGCGAAAGTGTTTCTTTGCGCACTTGTTAGGAAAATAACTATTTAATATGCCAAAGTCATTCCCACAATTTGTCGAGACTTCAGTTTGTATCCAGTCATAAGAATAGGAAATAAAATGAATTCTTCCAACGAAGTCACTGAAGAGTTACCTGAAGATATAGAGGCAGAAGCAGAAGCAACTTTAGAGCTATTACCTGAAAAGTCGAAAGAAAAGTACGAGAAACAATATGCCCATTTCTTAGCATGGAGCCGGGGCAAAGGAATTACGACCTTTCAAGTAGAGGTGTTTTTGACATACTTTGCTGAACTAAGCAAGGTACTCAAATCTAATACGCTTTGGTCGCGGTACTCAAATGATAAAAAGTTTAGTAAACCGTAGACATAAGCCGATTTTATAAATTGACGACCTATTTGATTCTGATATTGATTGATTCTGATATGATGATTCTAAGAACCATTCTGCAAGATCCTGTCATCACCGAAGAAGTAAATAATGGATACTTGTTGATGCTCTACAGAAAATACGTAGATTTGAGGCCGCAGAATACCCCACACCATCGTTCTTTCGTCAAATATGTGAAAGAAAAGTGCACCTTCCAATGAGTAGCTGTCAATACACTTATGAAAAAGCCTTCGAAGATAGCAGCCTATTTAAAGCTTCCCAATCCTGAACAATATACGGGCACAGCTTCAGACGTTCTTCAGCAAGCTTCTTAGCTATTAACAACCTTCTTAGCTATAATTAAATAAACAATATTAAACGGCTAGGCGGCTGGAAGCCAACCTATGTGGCTGAAAGTTGCCTGGAGGAATCTACCAATCACAAAAGTAACTTGTGTAACAAAATTCTGACTTTGGGTCCGTCAACTTCATCTCTGAACTTCAAACCAACTGCATTCTCTACTGTCTCCCCTGTACGTGAAGAAACTTTAGATAGTCCACCGGTGTCCCGTGATTTGGAAGAAAAGCAGCTCAAATTTATACAGCATTTGGCATCAGCAATACATTTACAATATGCTCAAAATCGTTCATTTACCATAAACATCAATAATTCTAAATAGTTAAAGTTGTATTGCTTATGGGCTTTTGTTCCCTACTACCTAGTTTAAATGAATAATCATTTGTTTTATTTTTAATAAAAAACAGTAGGTACGCTCATAGAAAAAAATATTGTTCCTAACTCGAGCGGAAAGTGTTTTTCCCGCACTTGACTGCAGTAGCGTGAGGGAAAGTATCACTTTCCGCACTTGTTAGGAAAAATAATAATATCTGTTTATGTTATATTATAACATATGATGTTCTCTTTTAATATATTGCTATCTTACTCCAATTATTGTGTATTGAAATAGAATAGCTCGATTCGAATTAAATGTCTTATAAAATTCACAGAATTAGTTTCAATCGGATCGTAATTTTAACGATCCTACATGTCTCAACGTTCTACAAGAGTGCACTAAGTCAACTTGATTAGATCAAAAAACTCATGCATTGTGGTAGCACTCCTTCCTAAACCAACAGATGTTTCCGCGTACGTAAAGCGTTGCTCATTCTGAAGGGTACTATGACTATTTGCTGAGCAAAAACAGAAGGGAACGCGCCTGCAATGCAAACCCTTCTCCATTATTTTGATTCGTTTGATAATACAATATGCCATACGTTGGCAAAAGTAATCTAAACAAAAGTTTTCGCTAGCTATATTTATTTTGTATTATTCCGAGGTATATACCCCATCCAGCCTGCCAGAGAAACTGGATGCGTTGTATGTGTTTTCCTTTCCGCTTTCTGCTCCACCTTCGTCTATCTGATAATGATGTTTGAGCAGATATTAATGACGCCCCTTTGTTGCGTTTCTTTGTACGCCTAATTTGTCCTGTAACGAGCTACAAATAATAATGTTGTAACTTCAGGGACATGCACCCAAATTTCGAATTTAACTGTTGGTACACGATATACGCGGTATATTTTTAAAGAAAACATTTACGTTTAACATTAATTTTGTTGCTGGATGCAAACAATGCAAAAAATCCCTTAATTTAAAATGTTTATTTTTCATTTTGTTTTCAATTTACTGAACAAATAAAATAAAATAAGGGACATGCCGTGCAAGCGACGCCGTGTCTCCAACTTTGCCAACTTAGTATGAAAAGTGGTTTATTTGAGGGTCAATTGTGGAAAACGTGGATATGTTTTCCGCGATATGCCAATGTAAAGAACAGGAAAAGGGGCTTATGTTTTCTTTGAAACAAAAAAGTTATTTTCTAAGAATGATCATCCGACTGCAAAAGATTTTAGTAAGTATAAGTTTTTTCTTTTCCACACTTGATTGGTCCCGTATGAATATGGCACTTGATAAAAGTGGCAGGGTATATCTTAGAAACCAGCAATGGGAATGATGAAGCAAATAATGCAATATCATTTATTCATCACAAATAACTGTAATCATGAAATGTCCATCTCAGCCAGACAGATTATGAAATGAAATGGAGTGACAAATGAAATGGTTTATTTGATAAATCAAATTACAAACTGTTGTGGTAAAAAAAGATCAAAAATGTGTTTAAAAAAATTAATTTGGTACAAAAAAAATTATTGTATCATCTAAGATCGATAAAAATGTTAAAGCCCGATTTTCAAGGCTAAAACGATATAATTAAAAATGTTATCTAAATTTATGAAGCTCAGATGTCCCATGGAAAGAAAGTTATTAGCGAATTTGAGAAATAAATGAGCTCTAAATTAATAAAAATTAATAAATCTTTTGTAAAATGTTACCAGCTTAGTAAAATGATGCCAATAAAACGAGTTCAGTGGTATTGAAGAATATCAATAGGCAAAAGTAAAATCATAGCAGAATCATACAACAATACTGGGTATATCATAACTATAAAGAAACAGGGATAGTACTTGGAAAAAATGACACATATAGCATCAACTTGCCTGTATAAAATATTGGTACTTAAGAACATACAGAATTTTCTTATGACTGAAAAAAGAGTGATAATTCTTTCTTGCATAATTTATTTACTAAAATATATTTGTTTTTCACTAAAATTTAAAAGCAAAACAAGTCAATTCAGTTTACTGTGCCCCAAAGCTATTGTATTGTATTGTATTCAATGTCAGTGGACTTCTTAACAGTCCTCCACCGCGACCGACTTGCCGACTATTGTGGCTCACTCGAAGTGTTGCCAGCAAGCTTTGGCCCTACTTGCTCCATTAATTGTCAGCAGTTATGCCCAGACTCTCAACGAATCTGATGAGTCTCTGGCGACACTGCATTTGAATCTTGAGGCTCAATGATCGTGTTTCCGAACAGACACTAAAGGCTTAGCGCCCGGCCCCCCACCTTTCAGCTTTAGCCCTTCCACGACTCACATCCCACTAAACCACCCCCAAGAGAACGGACCCTGCCCGTACACTTAAAAACCACCCCCAAATGACCCCCAATTGACCCCGACCCCAATCCACACTGCACGAAGACCCCCTAGATGGCAACGTCACCGGCCCTTTCTTTATTTCACTAACCAAACATTTACAAATCCTTCACAAAAATAATCCAAAAAAACGCCCTAACACATAAAACTCTAAGAAAACAAAAATATCTTCCTGGCCATAAAAACAAATCAATTCTTACTCTAATCCTTAATTAAAGCAACAACCCAAATAAAAACAACAATTTCGCTTAACAACACAAGTTTCCAATACCCTGTTTTGCTATCTCACCTAACCTATATTAATCATCACAGAAAATCACTTAAAACACTAACTTACTTACTACCACACCTAATCCTAACTCTATTTTTAAACTACTATATACATCAAACTATTTACAAATATTTCAACTAACCTGGACTATCCACCAATCCCCTCCCTCAGTCATCCATTCCTCAATCATCCACCACCCTCTCCGCCCACTCATTCAACCTTTCACCCACCTCATCCCGCTTTACCCGGTCCTGCCGTAGCAGGAAAGAACCCCAGTCACCATATAACCGCTCCATCTCCTGCCTCACCATCAACCTATCTGGCCTTACACAAATCTCCCTTATATGGTGAACCGTTTCAAGTCCACCCCTACACTGACATTCCGTATTGCCCCCCCCCCCCCAGCCTAAATCTCTCCAAATAGTTCCCATGCCCCGTGGCCCATGGGAAACCTTTGAAGGTAAGGTCTAATCTTTCCATGCCCACCTCCTTACAAATTTTATATGTCTCTCTACCTTTGGAGCTTCGCTCCCATTGCCCCTGCCATAACTCTATAATTCTAGCCTTATTTTCAACCTTAACTATCATTCTGTCATATAGCTTACACCTTTCCATACGCTCCACCCTATCACCCCTCCTTGCCAATTCCGCCATCCCATGCGTCGCTTTCATGCCTACCAAACCTCTGTTCGCCCAACGAACTGTCACGCCAACCGCCAAGACTTCCCAAATCCTCCGAACCTTCCCCCTTATATCCCCAATCACCCTATGATTCCCATTCACGCTATTCACCAGCCTAACCGCCCCCATGTTATCGTTAATTACCAGCACATTTATAATCCCCTCCATCCCCCCTCTTGCAGCCAACCTTCCACCCTCTCAATCACCCATGCAATACCCGAAAGTTCCGCCTCCACTGTGGTACCCGAACCCACTAGCTCCACCACTCCTTCTCTTTCTGCATTTGCCTCCCCCTCCCTCTGAGCCACCCAGCCTGCCACCACTCTACCCTCCCTCTCGCTTGCATCCACATACACTTCCAATCTCTCTCCCTCACTTTCCATCATATAATCCCCATACCTATGTGGGACAAACAATCTCTCCCCCTCTCTCACCCTCCTTTCTTCCTTAATGCCCATACACACACCCCAACTGTCAGCCGCCACTCTCGCTTGCAGAGCCAGCGTGGGCAACCCACACAGGACTCTAAGGGCCTCCGTAGAAGTCGTACGGTAAGCCCTTGACATGAGCAGAAGGAAGGGCCTCTGCGCCGCATCCATCTGTCTCACCACCCGTGAGTCCATGCCCCTGGCCCCCCACAGCTCTGCCCCATACAACATCGCCCCAACCACCACTCTCTCATACAAGACCTTAACAAAATCTCTGTCAACGTCCCTACCTCTACGACAAAAACCAACAATTTTCCCCACCTTGCTTCCTCACCCCCTTGACATGTTCAATGAAATTCCCTTTTTTATCTAGTACCACGCCCATTTTAACCTCACCCGCACAGCCCACTCTATCCTCACCCAATCTAACCACTCGAGATACAACCCCCCTTTCCACAAACATCACCCCAGTTTTGCTAGGGTTGTACCTCAGCCTCGCACCGGCCTCCCAATCCACACAAACCCCCCATATTTTTCCCATTTCCTTTCAATCTCCCTTACTGACTTCCCTCCAACAACCACCACCTGCTCATCCGCATAGGCCAAGCCCACACTACCCTCCTCTCGGCCCACTTCCTGCATCTTCCTTAACCATCCCTCCATAAGGACCAGCCATAAGGAAGGTCCCAGGCTTAACCCCTGCGGACAACTTGGTTCCATCGGAATTTCCGCCTTACCACTTTTCACCACAGTATCAATCAAGAAACTCCAACACAATTCCCTCAAGTCACGCGGGACCCCATCCTCCCCCAGCCTCCTATCCACCTCAATAGGCCAGGCCGAGTTGAAGGCATTGGCAAGGTCCAGCGTGACCACGAGAGAGTGGTTGCCCGCCTGCCTGTTGCGAACCAAAACACTCTCCAACCTCTTCAATTCCATAATTGCATCTCTCCCTGCCCTAAATCCAAACTGATTCTCGCTCCAAAGATTTTCCCTCTCGTAAAAACTCCTCAGTCTCCCATTCACAATCTTATTCAAAATCCTTCCGAAGGCTGGCATCAGGCTTACCGGCCTCACTCCACCCCCCCGGCTTTGGGATCCACCTAACCACAGTCCTTTTCCATACTCGAGGGAAGACCCCTAATTTAAAACAGCTTCCATACAATCTCACCAAACCTTCTTCCATTCTTTCCCAAACTTTTTCCAAACATTCGAAAGGAATCTGGTCCTCCCCCACCGCCTTCCTTTTACCTAATCCCTTAATGGCTTATTATTACCTCCTATATTATACCTATATTATATACCCACCTATATTATATTATTACCTCCTCTCTCAATAAATGATCTTCATACCTCACTCTATGCACCCCATTCCTAACCATCTCATACTCCCCCACCAACTGTGACATTCCTCCTGGGACAACCTTGGGTGATACTTTTCCAAAAGGTAAATATCCCTTTCCTGCCCCGATAACAACCTGACACCTCCTGTCTCCCTGATAGCAATCCCTCCCTCAAAAAACCCCTCCTTTCCCCATAACCACCCACACTTTATCCCATGAATTCCCCTCTATAATCTCCTGTACCGCTTTGGCCCAACTATCTCTCTTTTTCTCTTCAATTTTCCTCTTATACTCGCTCCTTTTCTCTCTCCAGATTCTTTCCTTAACTTCCCTATTCCCCAGATTAACTTCTACTTGAAAGTCCCTTCTACACGACCTAACTTCACTACGAATCCTAACCAATTCATCATCCCACCAATCATTCGAACTAAAATGGTTAACTTTATAATTCCGAATATATTTCTTCACGCGTCATTTCATCAACCTGTGACCACTCAGGTTCTCTTCCCAGTCACACACTTCCCAGTCACACACCTTCCACCCACTAACAGCCACTCCCCTACTAAAAGTTACATCCACCCAACTACTGCCATTCACACTAAAGAAGGTGGCCGGCTGATCAATTGCATTGGCAACCACCATTCCTTCCGTCACCACCCAATCCAACCATTCCCCCCCCCCCCCCCCTAGCATCCGTAACTATGCCCCCCCCCCAAAGCCTCGTTCTTTGCGTTAATGTCCCCTCCCACCAAAATGCCTCCTTTACACCCCCTCAAACCATCCAAACATGCCTCTAACTCTCTCATCCGCTATTTCCCCCCGGCTCATCATATATTGATATTATCAAATTTCCCTCGACGCACACCACAGCCACATTATCCGTACTACTTTCCACTAACCCCCATTCAATCTTTCTCCCAACCAAATTTCCGCTTTACTCTTTGTAGACTTCCTAAACCTAACAAAACCATCTAGGTCATTATTCTCCCTATATGGCTCCTGCACCAATACCAGTTCCACCCCCCCTTCTTTAACCATTCTCTTTGCCACCTCACACGCCGCCTTCCCTCTCCCCATATTGAACTGAAACACCTTAATTCCCATCCCCATTTTCCCCAGCCCTTGCCTCTCTCCTATTCCTAATTGACTCCATTTCTATTTTCATCCATTCTCACAGAACGCACACCTTGCTGCTTTATTACGGTTTTAATTTTACTCAGATCCAGTTTCCCCTCCTTATTTACATTTTCAATTACTCCCTTCCTATTTTCTTTTCCACTCTGCCCTACTGACCCTGACTTAATGGCCGCCGCATAAGTCTTGCTACTCTTTCGCCCATTTCCCTTATTTACTTCTTCTATCTTTTCTTTTGGCAAACTAACCTTTCCAGGGACCCTTTCTTGTGGGCTGCCGATTTTGCCCCCTTCTTTCTCCCCCACCTGCGGCACCACCTTCTTCCTATTCTCACCTAATCCCTTCATAATTCCATACGACAAATCCGCAATTTCATCTACAGTTTTAGCTACGTAACTCACCCCATTGCCCTACATAGTCCAATGCGATATTCTTTGCTTTCAACTCTTGTAGCTCCTTTTCTAATATCTCCGTTTCCCTCTCAATTTCCCTTAGTTGTGCCAATTCTGCTTCCAACGACCCCAATCTTCTCTTTTGGCAAACTAACCTCTGAGACCCTTTCTTGTGGGCTGCCGATTTTGCCCCCTTCTTTCTCCCCCCCCCCCACCTGCGGCACCACTTTCTTCCTATCCTCACCCATTCCATTCAAAATCTCATACGATAAATCCGCGATTTCATTAACAGTTTTGGCCACGTAGCTCACCCCATCCGCTACATAGTCAAATGCATCATTCTTTGTCTTTAACTCCTGTATTTCCCTTTCCAATCTCTCCTTATCCCTCTTAATTTCCCTCAGTTGAGCCAGTTCAGCTCCCAAAGATCCCACTTCCCCCAAAACCACCCCGCAGATTTCCCGTAACCCCGCCAAGTCCGAGAGATTACACTTTACCTTCCCACTCCCGGCAGGACGTATGTTTTCCCTGATCCAGTTAATTCCCTCCTTAATTTTCCTGATTCTCCCATCCTCAGTAAATTCACAGAAATTCCTAATCCTACTATTATCACTGAACCTTTTCCCTTCTCACCCGCCCTTTCTTCCAAGCTATCCGCTTTTCCGGAACACCCGTACTCGGCGCCACCACTGCAACTCCGCTTTTCCGCGACCCCCTCTTCGCCGCACGTAATCACGGTGCCATCGCCGGAAACCTTTATCGATTCGAGCCCATCGACTTCCTCCCACAACTTTTCCTCATCCACGGACAACCGATCCATCTCCTCATGTTCGCTACCCCCTTCTTCTTCCTTCACCCCCAGATAACTGTCCTCCTTGCGTTCTCCGCCGCCCACCTTCTCAGAAGATCTATCCAGTTCAGCTCTCACCACATCTAAGCCTGGCACGCCGGCAAGTCCGAGAAAAATACCTTTTAAGATTCGATCACAATTTGGTTACACCTTCTGCTCCGCCTGCTCTACCACTGAGTGTCGATATAATCGTACAGCTCTAGTTTTACTCTAGTTCTAAATCCGGCCGCCCGTGATTCGCCTTCCCGCCCCTTCCCACCATAAAATTAAATCCTTTCTAATTCAAATTCTCGGTCCAATGTTTCAAAAGTTTACAGTGTCAACTACTCACGCTTTAACGCACTATCCGCTTGCCAATTTTTATAGCCGCCGCACAAAAAAGTTGTCCTTCCCGCCACTTATTTTATTTTGGGCGCCAAATCTGACACTTCTAGGTTGGAATCCCACAACACGTGTTCTTCCAACCTAAAACGCTTATAAAACGCAAACCACTTAACCGATTCTACTGAAACTTTCAGCAGTCCAAAGCCCGCACTTTTCCTCAGATCGTCACCAATTTTCACCACTTTCCACCAACTATTTTCTCCAAAATCCGATCAAAACCACGGAGCCCTTCCTACACACAACTACACGTATAGGAGTGGGTAGGGACAGTGTTTCCGAACAGTGAGTAACTCGATCTGGCAATAGCCGGGCAGGCACATAGGACGTGCTCGACTATCTCGTCGTCCTCCAAGTACAGCCGACACTCCGCCTCTTCGGACAGTCCGAGTCTGTCCATGTGAAATCTTAGGTGGCTATGTCCTGTGTACAGTGCAGTGGCCACTCTGATTTGTCTCCTACTGAGGAATGTTTGGGCTTTTGCCCACCCTCTTCCCGTGATACATTTTTGGAGTGTGACAGTCCGGGTAGGTTCTCCCACCAGTCCTGGGACTTGGCATTGCTCCATTTCTGGTGTTCAGCCTCGACCAGACAGTATGGGAATCCCAGTGCCGGCTCCGGGACTATGAAGGTAGAGCACGCCACCCTCCTAGCTAAAGAGTCAGCCCTCTCATTGCCTTCGTGATCACAATGGCCCGGGATCCATACCAGTGTGACGCTGTTCCTGATAGGGTGCTAAGAGTCCTGTGGCAGTTCCAAACAGTTGTGGAATTGCAACGCAAAGACATAAGCACTAGAAGCGCTGCCCGACTATCCAAGCAGATATTTATCGATCCATTTTGTCCTCCCTTCTCTAATAGGTGCCGGGCACGCCATTCAATGGTATGTATCTCTGCCTGAAACACTGTGTGTGTGAATCGGCCCAGGCTCTCTGCTATGCAGATGATGAGATTGCTGGAGCTCTGTCTGCTCTTTCGATACCAAACTATGGCCCCATACGTGATTATCGGTCTTATTACCATCACGTATAGGCATATAGTTTGTTGGGGTTCCCCCATTATTTGCCGCACGACCAAAGGGAGAGCTGTGCCCTCCGTACGTTACATATGTGTCATATGTGGGTGATTTGTCCAGGCTGACCCCTAGAAATTTTACTTCGTTGGTAAACGTGAATGTCGTCCCGAACAAAGATGGCGGTCTCACTAAGTCGCTCTTCCTTCGGATAAATGACACAATCACCATTTTCCTAGGATTTATTGCTAGATTTTCTTTTGAGCAACAGCTGTGTACAACATCCAGCACCTCCTGCAACGTGCTGGAGATTTGTTGGTAAATATGGGTGGTTCCTTATAACGATAACGATGTCGTCCGCGTATGCTTGGACCTCGACTTCCCATAGTTCCAAAGTAGCCAGAAAGTCGTCCACTAGTAGGAACCACAGGAGTGGTGAAAAGACTTCGCCCTGTGGACAACGTCCCGCTGTTGTCAATTTGACGGTGTCATCGTTTAATGATGTATAGTGATCAGTCTGGATTCTGGGAGCTGTACCCTCCTATCGGTACGAGTCACATGTGGGGTCCATGTGAGTGAATTTTTCCAGGATGGCTCCTAGAAATTTTACTTCGTTGGTAAACGGGATTGGCGTCCCGAACAAGGCACGACTTTCAAGAAATCCAGCCTCTTCCTTCGGGTAAATGGCACAATCACTGTTTTCTTATGGTTTATTGAGAGGTTTTCCTTTCAACACCTGGAGTGTACAACATCCAGTACCTCCTTTGTTGGTATGGGTGGTTTCTTATAAGGATAACGATGTCATCCACGTATGCTTGAACTTCGACTCTCCATAGTTCCAAAGTTCCAAAGTAGCCAAAAGGTCGTCCATTAGCAGGGACCAGAGGAGTAGTGAAAAGACTCCGCCCTGTGGGCAACCCCCCGCTGTTGTGAAAAGTCATCATTTAATGATGTAGTGATCAGTCTGGATTCTAACATGTTGCGAATCCAGGTTCGACCCTTCTTGCTTTACTGGCGCTGAGGAGGCAGTCTGTGGGTGCATTATTAAAGGCCCCTACGATGTTTATGAAAATACCAACTGCGACACTCTTGTATCCAGGGTATTTTGGATTTTCTCCACCAGGCTGTGGAGTGCTAGTTCTGTTGTTTCGTTAGCATGGTATGCATACTGTTCCATATTAAGGGGTTACGTTATTAGCGATCCTTCCCTCATGTATAGGGATTGGCCTGAGCGTTTAGGATCTTTTCCCTTCACCCCATTTTTGGTATGTAGACGACCCTCACCTTGGACCAGCAGTTTGGAATAAAGTTCCATGCAAGGCTCGCTCTAAAGAGCTCTGTTAATAGAGGTCCGAGTTGATCCAGGCCTTGTTGTAGTGGTGCCGGGAACTCTCCATCCTCCCCAGGGGATTTATATAGTTGAAAAGCCATAATCGTGGATATTAGCAGGGTTGGTCTGACCACTTTTTTGGAGAGCTCCTAATCTGCCCTGTTAAGTCGTTTAAATCGTGGGGAAAGGCTTGTGTTGTTTCCAAATATGCCAGCCGGCTACTCAGGAACGCGAACGCTTCACTACCAGTGGAGGTGTAGATTCCAACGGACCGTTTTATCGCTTCAAGCTCCTGACACGGGTCCGTGGAGATAATCCTATCCCACAAAGCTAAGAATCTAAATAGACTTAGTATTTATTCGACTGCTCGGAACTAATAATTCCAATTATATCATGACTGCAAAAAGTACGCAAAGTGGACCTTTTTTATGTAAAAATACTTGGATTTTTGTCAAAAATTGCAAACAATTATGGAAGTATTTATTTGATATGTAGCGCGTTGGCGGCGTCTCATTGACTCTACATAAAAATCGATAATCTCGGTTTATGTCACTTCACAATTGCCACATGTGACGGTGGAAAAGATGATTTTATCCCCAATCCAATTATCATAAAATTTACTACAAAAAATATTATACAGGGTGTCCCAACTGCATTTTGATGCTACACATCACTTTCCCTGTACGTGTCAGGAAAAGTATCAGACAAAAACGTGAAGGGTAAAAAAGCTGCTTTCATTAGTAATTTACTTGTTTATACTCGTTGAATGAAGTGTTATTTTAACATAAACTTATCTTTTTAAACGAAACACCCTGTTTATCAACTCGGTCTAACATTTAAAATATTTTCTTATTCTTATTAATTAATTCGCCTTTGAATGTTAATAATTTTTTGTGCATTACACTCTATTCGGATTTGCGACGCTCAAATATAATAGTTTTATTCTTTGTGTGGCTCACAACTTTCGAACCGTTTTAATTAGAGGAGAACAGCTTTGATATCCTTCTAGTGTATATATACAGGGTGTCTAAAAAAATGATAATATATATAGTTTTGTAGTTTGCAACAGAAAAGCTCTAATGTTATTTCATATTGCGTGTTTATACGAATAAATCTGAAAATGAAAAAAAAAGGTTTGTATCCAATCAACAAATCATTGTTGACACTACATGGACAATAATTATCGACTATCCGTTGTAAATTCAACCAAAGGCAAACTTTTTTAAGATCTGGTATTTTAATTAATGCATACAAAATAATATAAAAGAAACATCTTGGACTTCCAAGTGAAACTTGAAAACGAGCAGGCATTCCACTGCTCGAAACGTCCAATGGAAGTCCAAGATGTTTCACTTAATACTACATCATTGTTTACCACCTTTAAACAAATGAATATAAAAGAACTTGATTGTTGCATTAATAACGGAAATGGCTATAAGAAATAGCTTCCCAGAGAACTAAAATGTATTGTTGATTTGGCGGATCAGGACGAATTATATAATTATCTCTTCGCCAGTGTTTCGTTTATTATGCATAAACTTCCTCAGAGCTCGAGAACACGCATGTTCAGTTTTTTAAGTCATCTCAGATCTACTGTATTAATTATATGGCTTTCTGGAGGTTTTCTTTAAGTAAACGCATGTTATAATTTCCACGCAAGGTTCCAATCCGCCAATTCAACTATGCAATAACGTAAATATTGTCGTGCAAGGATGTGAACAAACTGTACACATACAATTCTTTTTTCATACTGTGGAATTCTCGTTAAACCTAAATATTAGTTATTTAAAAATAAATCGAGTGTCGTTTTCGGCGGTGAATGTTTTTCGTATAACTAAAACGTCGAATGGATATTTTCATAACTAAACATGACCGAACCTCGCACACACCGAAAAGAGTCCCCGGGGCCTCATTTTGATTCGCTTGATAATGCCTATATGCTTTTTGCTAGAGAAACTAATCTAGCGAGAGTTCCCGCTAGTATTATTTATTTTATATCGCTCTATCGAGATCGTTAAGGTGGATAGGAGTACAAAAAGAGCGACCCAACCTGTGTTCTAGGAACAAAACACTTTAGATCAGCGGAAGGGGGTTTAAAAAAATTCGTGTTTAACATGGAAACTAACGATCAGCAAGTGAATAATTTCAACCTTAATGAACTGTAATAGAATAGAAGGAGGTTAAAATGAAAGGTGTTAAATCAAGACCTCGTTTGGCCAGCCGAAAGTAATTTTGAATATCGACCTGATTTTTTACTACTTACTTATGAGTGTTACGCCCCAATACCATTTTTTGGGTATGTCTTTGTTGCACTGTTTTCAGTAAAATTACTGAGAATACTAATTTACTCTGAAAGTGCTCGGACGAGACACCTAGTTGACGTTTCGGTAACTTATCTGTTGCCTTCTTTAGAACTAATACTTTAGAAACTGGGAATTTGAAATATTACCTATTTAATTGATATGAGTCAAGAATTATAATAGTGTTAGAGATTTCTAAAAATCGCTTGGTTTTGACATAAATAGCTATTTATATAACCTGTTACGAAAAGTCCGATTTTGTGTAACCAATGAATGTTTGCGGGACGAGCGCAGCGAGTTCCCGCAATTTGAATGAGATACACAAAAAAGGCTTTTCGTTACGTGTTTCATACAAGATTTTTTCTAATTTTGACTACAAATACTTACTTAGAGAGAGAGTTATTATTATTGAACTTTAATATTTACTTTTAAAACACTTTGTATACACTTAATACCGTAAAACTGTAACAACGGTGGGCCACAACCGAAACCTGTAACTGGTGATGACACGAACTTTTCATCACCAGTTACGAAAGATAGTGTTTTCCGTGCCTTGAAGCCGTGGTCCAATGGAATTTCTTTCTGACGGTTGGTCTACCGCTGCGGTAGACATCATCAAAGGCGATGAGGCAATGGGCGAAGTGATCTTCCGTGCTTCCCGACGTTGATAGATTCGACTGTGGTGAGCTCCGTGGTACTTATGGGAAATGAAGCATCTGCAAAGAGCATTCGGTTGGAATGGATACAGCAAGTACAAGTTCGATAGGTCCATCAGGTCCCAGGAACGTGGAGCGCCAGGAGGGAACAACGGGAGGAGATGAAGAAAAGCGCGGATGGACTAGTCTACCATACAGCGGACAGGATCGGCTTAAAACTGTCTTTAAACAATACAACAGAGCTTGAGATCGGCCCAAGGCCGCAGAGATCCCTTATGGGCACCCGGAGTTTACCGCAGCTGTGGAACCACAAAACTCAGTGTCAATACGAGGATTACGGAACACAAGAGGAGTTGCAGGTTGGGACAAACATAAAAGTCAACAGTAGCAGAGCACGCTCTCTCCGAAGGTCACGACATAACGAGAGAGGCTATTAAGATCTTTAAACACGAAAACAATTTCAACAGGAAGGATGAAGATACGTTTCTAAATGCAGACTGGAAGCGAGTTCTACGACATAATTCAAGTGCGCCGAAACCCCGCGCCACCACTACCCCCACCCCAGTCTCTCCAGCGCAAAGGCAGAGGAATAAATATCACGGAGCTCACCACAGTCGAATCACCCAACGTAGGGAAGCACGGGAGATCAAATTTCGAAAAAAAAAACAAAACAAAAGAGCAGATAGCTCCAAAGAAAATACCCCAGAGTTTTTAAATAAACTTTTTAGGTTACTACACTTGAACATCCGTAGTTTATCACACAAAATAGATCAACTGGAGGTTATATTTGACGATGAAAGTTCTGATATTTCTGATATCACTGCGTGAGTATTAACAACTACGGGCTGTTTGTTATAAAACTTCATCTAAACTGCTCAACTTAAAGTTCGGCACAAACATATTTTCGTGTCATTTTCAATCAGCTGTAACTTTTAAAGCAATGAATTGTTTTAAATACAATATGCACGGTCTGAAACCTCATTTCCTCTAGATTAAGGAATCGGATAACTTTGAAAAAAAAACCGACACTATCTTTATTATATAGGGTGTGAAATAAAGAGATGTAAAAAATCCAAAATTTTGATGTTCTGCCATTTCGCAATAAGCTATATTGCGAAATTATATATAATTATATATAAGCTATACAAAATTATATATAAGCTATATATCACTCTGAATTTTTATACAGAGCGAAAGGTAAAATGTGTGAAATTCTTGTTGCTGATATTTTCAAATCGTCGTAGTTCGAAACAGCGGTAAAGAATCTTACTGTGTTTCCCTCATTTGTTGACGTATTTTCTGCGTATTGTTAGTCATGTTCTAGACGTTTTTGTCATTTTATGTTTTTAAGGCATTAGAACTTATACAGTGGGAATCAAAATATTCTTATAAAGTTCGTTAGTATTTTTTTAAATCGTCGTAATTCGCGGACAAGTTGACGGATTATTATTCTTTGTATCGACAACATTATCAATTGCTTCTCAACAAGGGAGTTTTCTAATAGTGATTACTGAATTACAGATACGGACTTGACACAATTAGTATACGGGGTGAATCATAATGGGTGGTCGAAAATGAAATCTCATATTCTTTGGTCGATTTTAAGGGTGTTTTGTCATACAATTGTGTTACCTATTGAGCTTCGTTAAAAAGCTACAGGGTGTTGAAATTAGAATTTCAAAATGCATATGTATTGATTATTCTGAAAGCGTAAGAGATATTTGACTGAAATTTTGTACGTATGTAGTACCTGTTAGTGCCTATTGCCGGAGTTTAACGAAAAATGGTGGGGTGGCAATATATGTTCGCCATGGTACCGACCTGAAATTTTCAGAGTTTGCCATAGGGAGTACAAAATCATCGTTTGACTGCGAGTTTGTGTGTTGTGTGGGTGAGTGCGGATCCAGTGATTTGGCTGTTATCGCTGTATATCGTCCCCCAAACGGAGATGCAGAGTGCTTCTTCAACAAAAACACCGATATTCTCGAGGAGACTAGTATTCGTACAAAAAATGGGCGAATTCCAAAACTCACCAAATCATCTACCGGCTAGATCAGTCACCTGCTTAATCCACTAAATTGCTAGATGGCCATCACATGACCAGCTCAACCGCTAGATGACCCGGTGAATTTTGGAATACACCCTATGCTGTGCGGGCCGGAGACTTCAATATTGACTTTCTGCAAGACAGCTTTCAAAAACAGTCATGTGTAAGTTTGCCAAGCTGCAAGTAATCGACGTATCGACTAAGTTAGCTCGCTCGCCTGCCACTTGTATTTGTAATGTTTTTATGAATGTTGTTGTGAAAGGCAGGGCCGTTGTAGACAATCAAATATCGGATCACACATATCAGTATGTGACTTTTGAACTTCCTAAACCACCAACTGCGCCACAAAAAAATAAAGTAGAGTGATTAATAGTGAGTGAATAAAAAAGAGTGATTTATTGCTCTGTGTAACACGAGTGATTTATTGCTCTGTTTATCTAGATGGCAGTTTTTTACAACCTTTTTTTTATGTGAGAATATTCAAGAATTCTGATCAAGAACGTTCTAGGTTTTTCTGTATTTTTAGGAGTTTGTATAAAAGGCGAATAGCGCGCGCGGTTAGAGTAGTCTTATTTTAATCAAGCTATAAGTAATAGAAGGCTATAAACTGTTAAGTAGTGAGTTATTTAGTAGTTGAGTTGTACCTGTGTGTAATTGTGGGACAAATAAATAGTGTTTTCGTGTTAAATCGTTACACTGGAATTATTGAACCCTGAGTTCGCAACAGTACGATATAGAGATATATCTAACGAAAATATCGAATTATTTAAATTTCTTTTAAGTAAGGAGCAGTAGCTGGATATTTACGAATATCCCCTAAATTTAGCTAAAAAGTCCTTCAACGCATTTTACGATGCTGTATTGCACCTATTCCGTGCTAGTTTTGGTATTTGGGAGCGGTTGTTGAAGGGCATGGAAAATAACTCCTGCGTTACACCTGATATTCGTTTCCTTTCAAGTTATATGAGTGAATTCCACCCTCAGCAAGTCTACTGAATGTCTTGTGTTTCTGGAATGGTACAGACAGGCCAAAAAGACGTATGAAAGATACATAATTGAAACTAAAAAAAAAACCATTGCGATCGTATAATATCTGACGCTCCTAATAGCTCTAGAGCTGCGTGGAATGTCATTAATTCGCAAATGAATAAATATGCTGAAGATCATCAAAAACTCTCTTTAAGAAATAGCAACGACGAAATTGTGCGGGATCCCTTGGCAATAACAAATCTCCTCAATAGCTTTTTTTTTGTACTGTATGGTATGTTTGTTCGGGATATCAGTGAACGTGATCTGTTCAATACAGTGATGTCTCTATCTGAAGGCGGACAAATCTAAAGGAGTAGGTGAAATATCGGGTTATCTGTTCAAGCAGTGCTTTGACTTAATTAATAAAGCTGCCACAATTATATTTGATCAATATGTCTTTACAGACTGGCTCTTTTCCAGCAGGCCTGAAAAAATCTAAAGTGACCCCTATTTCTAAAAGCAGGGGTGACCCACTGGATGTCGCCGGGTATGGGCCCATAGCAGTGCAGACTCAACTGGGCAAGATATTTGAGAAGGCTTTCCAGACTCTCCTTCTTGATTTCCTTATTTGAAATAAGGCTGAATAACTTGAAATTTGACAGATTGCCCCCCGTATATTATTTGAACTGTGTCAGTTTTATTGGTTATACTTAAGCGTTATACAATGCTGCCATTACAAAAAATGTTGCTGCCAGAACTTAGCAAATTAATAGTTGTAAGCGAAAATAATACATTGATGTACTAGAGCAACTACTACGTTTTTCAGGCAGGTCAAATACTTGGCAGAAGTAATTTTTAGGACAAGAAATTTTCTTATACTAGAGCTGGAATATAGAGTTTTTCTCACCCTGTGCAACATAATATATATTAAGAGAAAGTTTGTTAACACTGAACCACTAAAAGGTCTTACGTAAATGGCTCTTATTCCTGGAACCATAAAATCTTTCTATTAAAAGTATTTTTGTTACAAAACGTTAACATTTCTTCACTGTAGAAATCTAGAAAAAGGGAGGGACGTACTAATGCTATGAAACAAGATGCACATAAAATGCATTCATACCGCCCTCAAAATTTGACCAGGAACAGTGTTTATCTGTGTCTATCACATTTATGGCAAATTAGTGTATAGATAACTAGTGTGTCGCGTTTTTGGCGGAATCTTTCCTTTATCGTTTTTATAACATAACCATTAACATTGACACAGTTCGAAAATTATATAGGGGTCATTCAAATAATAGCCTTTGGAAAAAGTTTATGGAACTCTTTATGCATGCTATATACAATTCTACTACAGAACGTAAGATCTTTTAAAAACTCCATTAATGAAATAAAGAACCTGCTAAAAGACTATCTATCGAACATTTTTTGTGTTAGTGAACATTGACTAGACAAGAACCAGATCACAAAGCACATTTTGGATTGCTATTCATTGCGATCTTCATTTTGTAGAGAATAGTTCTTACATGGTGACAGGACATCGTCGCATTATCTATACCATTCGTTGTGGAGTTCGCTGCCATTGAGACAACAATAAATTCTGCGATGTATGTAATAATTTGTCTCTACCGACCGCCGAGTGGGGATTTCCAGACATTTTTAACCGTTTTTCACATTTTATGCAGTAAGTTATTTCTAAATAAATGTAACATTGTAATCTTAGGAGATTTTAATATCGCTTTTCTTACAAACTCAAAACAAAAAACCGATTTTATTAGAATAATTAACAGTATAATATGTGTGCTTTGTGTCCTTTCTAATATGATGGAACTGCAGATAGCGGGTGTAGGACAATTAAATAGCTACTTCACAGTTGCGAATGCGCCAACGTTTCGATCTTTATTTAGATCTTCTTCAGGGCTAAAAAATGTGGTAAATGAACATTCTATAAAAACACTTAATGCATGAACAAAATCATTCAAAGACATCGATAAATTCATAAAAGTACGTGTCTAACAATTAAACAATTAAAAACCAAATTTAATAGTTAACAAATACACCTAAAGTTTCTACCATAAAGACATACACCGTGCATCTGCACGTGCATATTTTCTCAAAGTGAAAGACGGTATACTCTGATAAATGGTGGGTTTGCTTACCTTAATTCGGTTTGAGAAGCATGTCACCTAAGCTATATGTATGTCTTTTACCGGACATAACATAAAAACAATGATTAATCCACAAACAGGCAACGACCACATGAGTTCAGGACAAAATTAAACATCAACCGCCAGGGACAAAATAAACGATGGAATGATATTCGTTCTCCTATCACCAATAGGTCCCGCGGAATAATGTTATGGTCTTTTTTATATACAACTATATATTTGCTTTCTCTCTTTTTTTTCCTCCATATTGTATTAAATCTATTGTAATTATACTGATGTTGGGAATGATAGACTTCTTTATTTTTTCTTGATGTGATGCAACAAGTTACAATAAATAACATTTAAGTTTTGGATGTCCGTTCTGTCGTCAATAGTGTCATTAATGTAAATGTGAACCATCTTACAAACTATTTTCGTGGTCCAATATGTCAACATTCTCAAAATCGAAGGAATGGTCCATCGTAAAGTGGTGTTGGGCTAAGGCCGTCTTTTCTTTCTTATTCCGATTTATGTCGCGACAATCATACTCATGTTGATACACTCGATTTTTTAAGTATTGTCGTGTCATCCCTATATAAAACTTTCTACAGTTTTTACATTTTATCCTATAAATTAATTGTGATTGCAGACCTGTGGGAATTGGATGCTTTAAGTTTGAAAATATCTGGTTAACGGCCTTGGTCTGATAAAAAGCTAGCTTTATATTAGGATTATTTTTGAATAAACACACATAAAGATAAAGATAAATATACAGATGCACGGTCTATGTCTTTAATGTAGAAAGTTTAAGTGTATTTGTTAACTATTAAATTTGTTTTTTAATTTTTTAATTATTAGACACGTACTTTTATGAATTTATCGATGTCTTTGAATGATTTTGTTCATGCATTAAGTGTTTTTATAGAATGTTCATTTACACATTTTTTAGCCCTGAAGAAGATGTAAATAAAGATCAAAACGTTGGCGCATTCACAACTGTAAAGTAGCTATTTAATTGTCCTACACCCGCTATCTGCAGTTCCATCATAATTAACAGTTTTAATCTGGTAGCTACAATTAATGAAATTACCCATATATCTGTAAGTACCCAATCATGTTTAGATAACATCATTGTCTTCTCAACCTCCTTGGTTAATGGCCATATCTCTGATCATCTTGGTCAATTGATACAGATTGAAACATCCAAACCAGCGAATATCCCGCCATCATATGTCATTAAAACAACTTTTGATCAGACTTCAATTGAACGTTTTTTGAAAAACCTTGGGAGTGAAGATTGGATACCTGTTTATCAGGCGTTCGGCCTCGACTCTAAGTGGAGGCGTTTTAAAAATATCTTTTTATATTACTTTAATAAGCGTTTTCCTCTTACTAAATTTTATCCCGCGAAAAAATTTTGACAGCCTACATCCGACGATTTAATAGATTGTAAAAGGCAGTTAGACCTGTTTTATGTTTTATCAAGCAGAGAAGCGAGATTTAAAAATCACTATCTTGATCTTAAAAATCGCTACAAGTTTCTCTTAAACAAATCGAAATGCGATTTCATTCGGAGAAGGTTGAATGCTGCTGATAATAAATCCAAAGTCACGTGGACAATAATCAAAGAACTAACAAATGAACATCCATCCTATCGAAATAAGTTACCCGAAGGAGATATATTTGACTTAGCAAACAAGTTTAATGATTTCTTCATTAAGAGTGCTAAGGTTCCGGGCTCTGGCAGCACTTCTTGTTCGTGCCCAGACTTCTCAATTGCATCCTCAATTTACATTCCTCCAATAACTTCAAGTGAAGTCCTCACTATCACTAATCATCTAAAAAACAAAAAACGTGTGGGCGGGGATGAGGTTCCCGTGTTTCTTCTAAAGGCATGTATAAATGAAATATGTCTACCACTGAAGCATGTAATGAACGTCTCCCTAAGGACTGGCATCTTTCCTTCAGAGCTCAAGCACTTTATTGTCTCACCGATATATAAAAAGGGTGACTCGGATGTGATATCTAATTATCGACCAATCAGTGTGCAATCGGTATTCGCTAAACTATTTGAGAAGGCTGCTACGTTATTTTTCGAGCAATGAATTACTTAATAACTTTCAGCACGGTTTCATGAGAGGAAGATCAATAGGCAGTGCCCTTCATGACATCATCGAGCCTGCAGTAGAGGCCTTGGAGCGGGGCGATAATGTCTGCGAACTTTTGCTTGACCTCTCCAAGGCATTTGATAGTTTGGATCATGTTATCATTCTTCAAAAGTTGAATAAATATGGAATCATTGGCAGTGCCTATTCGTGGATCGAATCTTATTTAATGGATAGAACTCAAGCTGTAAAAGTAACTGACTGTCACAGGCAAGCTAGGTCAGGACTACGTTACATCACCCGTGGCGTCCCACAGGGCAGTATTTATGGACCATTTCTTTTTATAATCTTTCTCAACGATCTCCCTACTACCATAGTCTCTACAAACTGCAATTTAATTAACTATGCGGATGACACAACCTGCTTTATACATGCCCGGTCATCAGACTCGCTGGAGGAACTGTGCAGGCACCATTTTGATAGTTTGGACAGTTGGTTCTCTGAGAATGGTTTGATTCTCAATGTGGAAAAGACACAGTGCATCTGCTTTAAAACTATGGGATTACAGCTGCCTCTTACAGGGGCCATAAAGCTAAAACATCATGATGTGCCATTGCGTGAAGCTGCCAGAGTGTTGGGCTTGGAACTAGATGGGAGCCTGTCTTACAGGAATCACATTGATAGATTCAGATACTTAATAATTTTCCACGGCACAGGTTTGCTTTGACGGAAAAGCAGAGTGGTTATATGTGTATGAGACTTTTTAATAGTCTGTCCAGGAAACTACGAGGAACACAAGGTTTGGGAGCTTTTAAAAAAGTCACTTTCGTTTACTTTTTAATATAGAGCCATACAATTTTGAAGAATTTTTCTTAAGTGTTCAAAATGTTTAAGTAAGTATACTGTTACCTTGTTGACGTGTTCTTGACATAATGATTACTTGTAATTATTTCGTTTTTGGAATAAAAGTTATTATCTATCTATCTATCCATCTATACTTATTAAGAGTGGACGGGACACTGTTGGGTGTTTCTTCGATTTCACTAGGGCCTTTGATATGGTTACGCATGACATTCTTTTCTTCAAAATGGAGAAAGTGGATATAAGAGGAAACGCTTTGGATTCAACCATACCTGCGGTTTCAAGGAGTCCAATTACCTAACAGTGTAGCCACCATGATATAAGGACTTCCCCAGGCCAGCCTTCTTTCTCCTAGAGTTTTTCTCTATATTCAATAACGACCTACCATTAATATCCAAAATAAATTGTAGTGCGGTTCCAATCCTCTACGCCGATGATTGTGCTCCACTCGGATCGTCTCCAGATCTGACGCGAAATGAGATCCAGGACTTGTCGCGGCATCAGTGGATGGTCCTAGCAGAATGGTCCTTCTCTGAACCACCCTAAATCAAATTTCTTACGAGGGGCCATAATTGAAAAACGAGCTTATTGGCCCGCTTCCCAAACGGACAATCGACCGCACAGGTCGAAAATGTTAACTTTCTGAGGATAACGTTGAATTCAAAGTTGTCATGGAGCCCGCATGTTGAAGGGTTATGTAAAAACATTAAGTCATTTTCATATTTATTTACAAATTTAATATCAATGGTGAACGATGAGACCCTTATGCTTCTTTACTATGGACAGATTTACAGCCGGCATAATCTGCTGGGGAAATTCCTCATATTTTAACCGTGTTTTTGTCGCACAAAAGAACATTTTACGAATTATGTTTGGTAGCCCCCGAAGGTTTTCTTGTAAAGTTTTATTTAAAAAAATCGATATACTTACGATTACACGACATTTACATCCTTAATAGTGCGGTATATCTGAGGAAAAATATAGATAAGTGTAGCAAGGGGACAGATGCACACCCTCACAACACTCGTCGACCTCACTCATTGCGTTTGCCTCAGTGTATGCTATCTGGGACAATGAACGGTGCCTATAGTATAGGACTATGCGTATTTACAACGGATATGTCTATGCGTTTTTATAACGGGATTCCCAAACCGATAGGGACATTCCTAACATAGGGCCCTTTAAATCGGCACTGCGGCGTTTCTTAATGTGTAGGACACATTATAGCTTGAGCGAGAACCTTGAACCTGTCACTTCTTGATTGGCGCTCATTGTCGTATGCTTGTACTATTTTATTTTTTGTAGTTATGTATGTACAATTTATGTGTTTACGTATTATTCATACACTTAATCCGTATGTTTTTCAATGTTGATGATTGTTTAATTATAATCGCCATTTTACTGACGTGTCCTATACAAGTAGTTATAGCTGTGTACTGTTACTAGGGTCAAAAAGGAAATAAAAATAGTATATTTTTTTAACGAGTGACGAAAATGGCATTTTTTCTCGCAACAGAACAGTTTACCAACCGAGGCGAAGCCGAGTTTGGTAATGTTCTCGAGCGATTAAAAATGCTTTTTTGACGAGTAAAACACTATACTTTTTCTTCGACCATGCTAACATTAAGTCTTTATTAACTTTAACTAAATCAATCTCTATAGAGTATTTCTTTCAAAAATTAAGGTGCGTCATTGTCAAAATGACACCTCGATTGTCATTGACTTCAGTTTAGTCAATTTCAACACCTTGATTTGCTTTTCTGAGGCCCGGGTAGGCAAAATATACATGTTTTTGTACGACATCACCATTTTCCATGGTGCTTTACAAGATGAGACCAGTTTAATCGCGTTTATTTGGCGATATACAGGCGAAATTAGAACAACTTACTTTCGTCTCTAGTGATGAAAGTAAGTTGTTCTAATGTATATAGTAATTTGCATGTATATCGCCAATTAATAGTATATTGTTTAACGAGTGACGAAACTAGCATTTTCACTCGCAAGAGAACAGTTTACCAAGAGAGGCGAAGCCAAGTTTGGAAATGTTCTCGAGCGATAGAAAATGCTTTTTGACGAATAAACACTATACTTTTTCTTCGACCATGCTAACATTAAGTTTTCATTAACTTTAAAAACAATCTCTATAGAGTATTTCTTTCAAAAATTAAGGCGCGTTATTATCAACATGACACCTCGACTCTCAATGAGTTCAATTAAAATTAACGTTATGGGATTTTCTCTCACTAGAGACGAGTTAGGTTTTCGGCTAGGGCAAGGTATGACGAAAATTGATTATTTTTACATGGTCGTAGAAAAATGCGATTTAACTGGTCTAATCTTATAAAACACCATGGAAAATAGTAATATCATAAAAAAACTTGTAGATTCTGCCTGCCCGGGCCTCAGAAAAGTAAATTAAAGTGTTGAAATTTGACCAAACTGAAATTGACAGTCGAGGTGTCATGTTGACAATGACGCGCCTTATTTTCTGAAAGACATACTCTATAGAGATTGCTTTTAAAGTTAATGAAGACTTAATGTTAGCATGGTCGAAGAAAAAGTATAGTGTTTTACTCGTCAAAAAAGCATTTTTAATCGCTCGAGAACATTATTAAACTCGGCTTCGCCTCGGTTGGTAAACTGTTCTCTTGTGAGAGAAAATGCTATTTTCGTCACTCGTTAAACAATATACTATATTATATCAATTCGCCTATTGCCTCATCTCCTTTGAAAATGCCTGCCTCAGCTGTAGATGGAACGTCAGTAAGAAATACCATTGGACCACGCTTCAAAGCCCGGAAAACTATTTTTTAGAAGAAATTTTGCAATTATTTAATCAAACATTTAAAAATTGTAGATATAAATCTTTGACTCTCTGGTTATGAATACGTTGTTTATTTAATTTACGTTTATGACATGTTCAACAGGAACTTCCTAGGAATACTATTGAATGTACACGATTCTTCAATGAAACATTCGACATCCTGGTGGAAGATATCTTATTTAGTGGTTCGGATACGTGGACGACACTTTTGTTACTTGCAGGCATGGCGACGGCGAAAATCAAAACTTCCTCTTACAAATCAACTTTATCAACCCAAAAATTCAATTCCCTATGGAGATAGAAAAGAGAGGACGCCTACCATTTTTGTATGTTTTGGTATCAAGGAGGCCGAATGGAAAGCTTGCGCATACCATTTATAGAAAACCAATACCTATTAACCGATACCTCAATAACGGATCAAATCATCATCCCAGTCAGAAAAGCGGTGTCCTCAAGAGTCTCTAAGAGAGACAGAGAATTTGTGAGCGGGCTGTATTAGAACGGGAAATGAAGCATCTGAAAAGAGCCTTTGGTTGGAATGGGTTGTGACGCTATTGCTCTGCTGATTTAATTCTCGGGCGCCACCCCTTGGTTTTAACGAGGCAAGGGCACCTCTTGCGCTTGGGTAGCCTTTATCAGTGGAGTAGGGTCCGCTGTTCTGTGAGCCGCTCTAAATTAAATTCGGAACAAGGTTAAAGTACACTATATTTCGTACGGGCACATTTACATCCTAATTCGGTAGCACACAAATATGATACAAATAAGGATCACGGTCATGCACGGCGGATAATACACGGTAGCAACAGAGAAGTATGAAGGGTAGATAATACCCAAAAGTAGCGGGGCCTATTGAAACTTCTCAACATCCGACAGTCAATTCAACATCCGCCTGAATTTAACTGGTGGATGGGCGCACACGGTTCAGGCGAGGCTCCGAGCAAGTCGCAAAATCCTCCTACGACTGGTCCGGCATACCTACACCCTATTCGGAGTTTGAGACGAGATCCCTCGGAGCTCAAACGGAGAATAAGGGCCCTAGTAGCAAGAAACCACAAACGGCCCGGACAAGCCACAAAATCCTCCTATGACTTGCACGGTCCTCTCATCCAACGGTTAATCCAACATCCGCCTGGTTTAACCGAGAGATAAGTTCGAACGGATACCACCTTTACCCACAGTATTCTACCTTACGGTTGTGCGTGGTGTAATGTTGGTTTAGGCGAGCTCACCGTAGAGCTCACCGTAGAGTCATAGACTGCCTTTGAAGGGCCGAGCGTGGCCGTTTTAAACCCATCGATCGTCTGGTAGGAGGCGGAGTGGGAGGTTCCGTGTGCACTGTTGCTAGCTAAAGGCTCGGTACTACGGCCAGTTTGTTTATGTTAAAAAAAGATCAATAACGCGGTCTTTTAAATTAGTAACTTCGTTACAGGATACAGCAAGTACTAGTTCGATAAGGCCGTCTGTCCAAGCAATGTAGAGCGCCAGGAAGGAACAACGGGCGAAGATAAAGAAAAGCGCGGATGGACTAGTCTACCATACATTCACAAACTCGAACACTCGAACAGTACAACACAGCTTGAGATAGGCCAAAGACCGCAGAGATCCCCTATCGGCACCCGGAGTTTACCGAGTTCCTCGCAGCTGTGGCTCGCTATACATTGGCACCACAAAACGCAGTGTCAACACGAAGATTACGGAACACCAGAGGACTTGCAGGCAAGGACAAACACAAAAGTCCGCAGTAGCAGAGCACTCTCTCTCCGAAGGTCACGACATCCTTTTCAACGAGGTGGATATCTTATATCAATCGCAGCGTTTAGAGACAATTGAGATCTTTAAACACGACGACAATTTCAACAGGAAGAAGGAAATTACGTTTCTAAATGCAGACTGGAAGGGAGTTCTACGACATACTTCAAATGTGCCGAAACTCCGCACCACCACTACCCTCACCCCAGTCCATCCACCGCAGCGCAACGGCGCCGGCGCCGGCAGGGGAATAAATACTTCGGAGCTCACCACAGTCGAGTGAGTCAACATCGGGAAGCACGGGAGATCACTTCGCCCATTGCCTCATCTCTTTTGATAATATCTGCCGCAGCTGTAGACGAAACGTCAACAAGAAATTCTATTGAACCACGGCTTCAAAGCTCGGAAAACACTTTAAACTGTAGTGTCAATTCATATCAAATGACGTTTTATGTCAAAAACTAAGCGATTTTCAGAAACCTTCAACATTATTATAACTCTCAACTCACAATCAATTAAATAGGTAACACTTAAAAAAATTGTAATGGGGCGTAATACCCATAAGTAGATAATAAAAAAAGAATAATCCGTTTCAAAGATTTAGGAGTTTAATACCGACCTGATCTTGACCTCCTTGCTCTGCCACTCCGCGTGCCGATCAAAGCTGATAAGGATAGCGGCGATTTCCTGCAAAAGAGAAAGAGCATGAGTTATTTGTTGTCCACTGACCGTTCAAAGGCTAAATGCAGTCCGATTTTGGCTGCACAAAGAACTGGCGACTTAGATTGAAATCGTCCGCAAAATAAATCTCCGGTTTTTGAACAAACGGCAATGGGTAAGATTGAAGGCCGTTCTAATGACGTTCGGTGTGTTATACGATGAGCTTCATTTATCAAAAATATCGTATTGCCGGAGTAATTATCCACATCTCGGGAACAACCCGAGGTGTAATTTAAAGTAGGCATTTCCGGCACTAATAATATTCAATTAACTTAACTCCCTCTCATTTAGTACAACTCTGTGAGACGACATTAAGGTAGTTAAACTCCAAAGTCCTGGAAAAGTCTTTAATTAGTCCTTCTCAGTTCTAGTGATTAATACTACCCTCTGTGGCGGTCTAACTCCATATATCTTTAGTTCAACCCTTGTCTCGCTATCAATGTCTCCCCGTCTGCACAAACAAAATATATTTACCCCTGTTTTTGTGCTTTTCTTGGTATATAGCTGCCACGGTCGCTCCTTATCTTTACTTTTGTGTGTGAATACAAACTTTGACGCCGCTAGATTTATTGTGAGTTTGCACATAATCTAGTTTGGGGACAAAAACTTTAATTCGGTCAGTAAGCAAGTTTAACGTTTTTAGTGTCAGAACTTGTGGGGAAGTATTTCAGTTACATTGTCCGCGAATAGTTTGCCAAGACCAGCTTCAATGGTCCGTGATTTAAGGAGCAATTGACGTCGTAAGATGACGCTCTACGTGGTAATTAGCCAGCAGTAAAAACACTGACATTCAAACATTTGACCTATCGCACCCTCCAACACCACAAAACGGAGATATACATTAAAAAATGCCGCCCTAAATCATTATACGTAGTAGTGGAGTAACAACGCATGGAAGCCTCTCACTTTCGAAATGTCACTCAAATGTCGCGGCTAATTTGCTACCCTATAAATAGTAAACAGAACTGCTTCCTGAATTCCATCTAAAAGTACTAAAAACTTAAGAAAAATGAAACATAATTACTGGTCAAGGATAGCGGCCATACCCGTTCCTCATTTGTTCAGGTGAAGGCTAATTTGTATACTACAACACAACGTTGACTGGTAATTAAGTTTCTGGTTAAAATATCACGGTCTATTATTACACCCCTGGACATTAAAATCCCTTCATTACATTAAACATAATATTATTCCCTCATTTTTTTTTGTAAGAGAGGATAATTACTGTTTTTTAGGGTTTTAGGGCGGGCTTCGAAAATAGTTTGGAAGAAAACGTCATGCAAAATTTATTTTACGGAGAGTTTTTTTTTATTTGTTCCTACTATTGCTATCTCCAAAACGGTAAGAGTTACTAGGTCGCTTAAATTACGGAAAAGATGTAATTCTTTGACATGCACGTATTATTTTTTGTTTTCTTTTTGGAACCAGATTATATAAATTTGAGTACATTTAGAAAAAAAATATTGGATGAGTCACATCTGTAGGAAAAAACACAAAAAAAAAGAGGAAAATAAATATATCTAAAGTATTCATCCATTTCAACTCATGATTCATATGAATTTATTGAAAATGGCATCATACACTGATATGCAATATACAGGATCACTCATTAAACTAGTGACCAATGGCGCAAACGTGCCCTTTCGAAAATAGAAAGAGCGCCACTATCAACTTTAAGATAAAAAACGTTAGCGCCAATGGTCACTAGTTTAATTGGTCTTGGACTTATAAGGTTAATAAGGATTCATTGGATTTATAAACGCACCATGAACAGGTTGAGTACCCCACACATGCAAACAATGAACAGGATGATGCATTAAATTAGTGACCATTGGCGCAAACATGCCTTATCCGTATATTAACTTTCGGATGAGGATCGTTTGCCACAACAATCGTCACCATTCAACGTACAAAATTGCAATTTTGTGGATTTCTCGTTGTTACGTTGTTCGTGCACCAGAAACCGATAGAGTATATGCAGCCGTGGTCGGCTTCAAAGCCCAGAAAACACTTTAGATTAGGAACGCGTTGTTCTTCTGTGGCCCGTTTTCTGCTGAAGGGCCCTTATGGTTAGGTTAGTCCAAGTCAGTTTAATTATGTTTTTGCTTTGGTTAGATTAGTTCAATTATGTTTTCTTTTGGTAAGGTTAGTTCAGTTGTTTTCCTTTGCTTAGAATAATCCAGGCTAGTTCGGTAATGATTTTTCTTTGGTTAGGTTACGTACCGTCAATAAGTTTTGCATCTTCTGTCTTGTAAAGTGCATTAGAACACTATTTGATACCATGCAACAAGCATCACTTATACTTCGTTTTCCTGTGGGGGGAGATAAACCTACACGTTTGGCAACATTGCAAATATCATTTGTCCTTGCTTTGTTTGGTGATCATTTATATTTTAAATTGTTGTAACAGGGTGTTAGCAAGTAAGTGCGACAAATTTCAGGGGGTGATTCTGCATGAAAAAATAATGATAGTTTGATATAAACGTATGTCCGCAAATGATCCGTTTTCCGAGATAGGGGGTGTTAAAGTTTTTGTTAAAACTGACTTTGTAAAAATTAAAAAGTTACTAGACTTTCTAGTTTAAAATTTTCCTTTATCACGAATAGTTCACGAAATATAGAAGAATGTAGTTCTGAACCAGTAAAAATGTGACGATCTCGAAATAGAACCTTAAAGGAGCTCAACCAAAGGCAACCTTTTTCTTAATTTAAGCGTCCTTTTCCGTTTCAGAGATAGCAATGGAGGAAACACATAAAAGAAACACCCTATTTCCTATTTTCTATTGATGGATATGCAACTGAAAATAATGACAGCTAATAAGTTTAAGCAAATTATGGATTAAGGACCAGTCCGTTCCTGCCTCTCTGTTAAAAATACAAGTAGAAGCCTGGTTCTGGTGAAGCAAATTGGTTAGTTTTCGATGAAACATTACACCAAAATACTGGCTCATAGGTTACAATCAAAAACGTTAATGGTATCGTATAAGCCATTTCTTTATTACTGACATCAAGTAGGTGTTAATAGCTAACTTTGACATATTTATCGTATATTCACAACACGTGCTGAAAGAAGACAGGTATAAAAATATGAATATTTTAAAGGTTTAAAGTTATAAAAAAATATGGAAAAAATGGTTACACGTATTTGAGACTGATCTTCCTTAAGAGTGACTATAGGAAAAAAATTAAACTGTTTTGACTTCCCTTAGACCCTCCCTAGAGATTGTTACGAACTTATGGGACACCCTGCATTTTTCCTCAATTTTTTATTAAATGTTTACTAAGCTAAAAGTCTCTAGTCAGAATGACTTAAATTTATTTACTTTACTACTAATTTTTAATTCCCCACTCTGGTAGATAGAAAAACAAATAGAAATATTTTTAACCAAAGTCATATCTGGTCATTCAGGTCAAGAAATAGATAGCTGTTAGTTATTTTTAGTCATCAATGTTCGTTGGGCTATCGCAAAAACAATTCGAAATAACGTCCCTTGTACTTTATTTTCAAATATCACATTTTTACATAATTTTTGGCAAAACAAATTTTCCTTATAGAAATTTACATGAAAAATGACTGAAATTGTGCTCGAGGCCTTGCAGCATATCTACTAACCAGTTGTGATGATCAAGAGAACTGCATTCAATCTCACTACATAAGCAATTTTCATTGCGAAAAAGTTTGTAGCCAACAGACAAATCATTGTTGATAACGAAGTAGTTAACCAGACATATATTTTTTTATAAAAAACGAGATTATAGAAGAACTTGGTAAAATACCGATAAACTTATCGATATTTTGTCTCTCTGTGCTGCTTCAAAACTTAACAAATACCATTGAAATTGCGTTAAGTTGATAATAAATAGACAAAATTCAGTTCTTTGTTTCTCAAAACTTGACAAAACCTGTGTTTGGAGGCAGTTAAATAGACGTGGCGCAAGTAGCTCTAGTAAAAATATAAGAGTCCACAAGACCCGGATCAGACAGCTAACTACATTAAACTGTCAGTTTAATCGGGATCGACCCTTCAATCTAGATCTCAAAGATGCAGTGGACAAAAATATAAAAATGTCTCGCTGTCAACTATACGCTTGAAAATAAAATTCAAAGACAGATTAATCGATGTCAGAACATTTTTAAAAAATTAGAAGAAACTAAGTTCTATAGAGATATTTTCGAGAAAAACAACAACGTTATGCCAGAATTTACAGTTTTGATGTATGCAAAAAGCAGCTGTACTGATGAAGACCTTGCATTATCGTCGAGACGTTGATGTTTCAATAGATAAAAGTTCTTTAGAATCCGTCTTTCACTTTTTTCTTTACTTTCACCACTTTTCACAATTTTTATTATCTTTCTTGCAAACCGATTTCAGCTTACTCCTAATGTATCGAAGAGTAAGTGAAAAATATAACAATTAGAAGTTTGAATAAATGCAACTATGAACTAAATGACATTTGAAAATATAATAGACTTGATTTCACAGAAGTTCTGAAAATCAGCCGCGAATTGTTAGTCTTACCTGAATGAGCCAAAACACAGGTTATTCTAAATCGGACCAAAGGGTGCCATATTTTAGCATTCATATGAACACACCGGTTATAACGACTGGTATATGCAAAACCCTCCAAAAACTGATTTGTGATGCAATAACCGCGCAGGTAAGTGTTTTTGTTTTACATAATATGTTCTACAAAAACACTTTTTCAGATAAGCGTAGGGGTGGGGCAAGGTATTTCAGATAAATAAATACCATATTTTGAAGATTAATGGTTTCAAGTTCAAGGTAACTTAACTTCTGCCTCACGTGTACAACATTAAAATGTCTATCTGTTGAGATATTTTTCAACATAACAGTATCCGGGTTAGAGTAGATTTCATTGGACTGCCTACATATTCCTGAGTGTCGAGTTTGTCCTTGCACTCTCCCATGTTTAGTCATTCGGAGTGTAAGAGACGTACCCTACTCTTAAGCCCAGTGCAGACGATGCAACTTATCGCGGGGGCAAAGTTGCAGCAATTTTGATCCCCGCGTTTTCTTGCATTTGCGTTCAGACAGTGCAACTTTTTTTATGCAATTTTTTTGAAACTTTACTAGACTGCTACCAACTTATCAAAAAAAAAATCCATTCTGTCTTATTATTTTTGTAAACTATCTCTATGCCTAAAAGTTGATGGGTGAGGCCCTGGGTGTTAAAAAAGAGATTTTGGAGGGGCCTTTCGATTAATTAATGAGGAGTTTGAAAAAGTTGATGATTCAGAGTGTTCACCTAACCACACTTTTTTGTTCAACCTAAAATTTTAAGTTTTTGCTGGAAAGGCACTAGAAACGTAACCAAATCCCCGCGACAAATCGCATGGAAAATAGAACAATTTCTATTGCTATGCAATTAATTGCAGCAACTAAAATGCACCGTCTGAACGAAAAAATCCCTGCAACTTTTGAACGCAAATGCAAGAAAACGCGGGGATTAAAATTGCTGCAACTTTGCCCCCGCGATAAGTTGCATCGTCTGCACTGGGCTTTAGACATGGCTCTGGTCCAGTAAAGCATGTCTGGGAACCACGCTTGGCCGATTCGCCGGCACGCTTGTTCCCCTCGATGCCCCCATGTCCAGGGAACCCATCCAAAAGTTTTCCTTTTTGTTTCTGCCAGTGACTCTAGTTCATTCCTGCAGCTCTGAACGAGCTTTGAACTGGTTCCGCTCCTGCAGATGGCTCGCAGAAGCGCCCGACTGTCGGAGTAGATGTAGATATCCTGCTCTGCTCCCTGTTTGTCTTCGTGCGGAAAAGTATCACTTTCCGCACTTGTTAGGAAAATAACTGTTTTTTTCAGAAATAATTCAGTTTCTATAGAAACATATTCTACAACCGTCAAAATATGACACGGTTCTCGCATTACTGACAGTATGCAAACTGACACATATTTTGACGGTTATATTTCTCGCAGGTCGCCCATAGAAACGTAGAAAAAAGTCTTTCGCGCACGCCGTCAATACAGGGGTAACCGAAAAGAACTGTGAGCTTAATCATCTATAAAATCGTTAAAGACGTCCCATATTAGTGGCAGGTGGACTTTTATACGGTTGTAGAAAAAATGTTGCCCGAACTTCGTGTAGCCACCTCGAGTATTGCAAACACATCTGCCTAGAAAAACGTCGTATGGCTTCCCAAGGCGAAGCTCTCGCCCTCTACATGGCCTGCTGCATACCTACGTACGGTTTTCTGCAAAATGGACCTCAGGATTCCTTATGGAAATCTACAGAAGAAAAAGACTGAAATTGTGCTCGAAGCCTTGCTGCATATCTACTAACCGTCGGTTTTGATAATCAAGAGTCCTCGGCGAATGGAGATGGTTAATTGAATAGTAATGCAAACAATCTCACCGTGTATATGTATAACGTGTCTAAAAAAATTCAAAATAATGTTTTGTGGTTTGCAACGGAAAAGCTATAATACTGTTTTATATTTCGTTTTTTATACAAGACATTTTTCAATATGAAAAAAACAAACAAAAAGGGTTTGTAGCCAACCAACAGAAAATTTGTCATTGTTGACAATTGGTAGTGCGGATGGTTGTCATCAGTTCTTCGATCAACTCATCTGCATACTACAAACACTTAATGGAAAAAAATAAATATTAAAAAAGCATATAAATGTAGACTTTTTACAAAAAAAAATCGTCTTACTTTGTACTGCGTAACTGTAAAATTGACATTTGTTCGTCATTATCACGTCAAATAGTGTCGCTTCATCTGCGTCAACAAATATCGACATTTTGACGTTACTGAAATGTCGTCAACAAACATGTGGCAAATAAACATGATATTTACTCGTGAGAAAGAGGTCCTAACTCTGGATCATATCAATGTGTGAATGACGAAAAACGTAACGTATTTCTCACGTAAAAATAACGAATCTTATTACCTGGGCGGAGTATAGGCAGAACCATAAAACTGGCCAATCTAAAATGTCCTAAGCAAAGAGGTCAATACGAGTACATAGTTTTTGTTATTTTTCACACATTGGTAAATTTAGGGGCTGATGATGTTTGACCTCCGAAACCTGTTCAACTAAATAGATTATACTAAACTATACCTTTTCTTTGAGCAACCATCATAATGACAAAGGCACAAAACTTTAAAAAAATTTAATTGCATTAATAAACACTCCCGCCACTCAATAATCTTTACATAATATTGCGTAGGTAATAAAATCTTTAATTACTCAATTTTTCCTGTCTGATTAGCACATAAAGCACACTTTATACAGTCTCGGTGTCAAATAAATCTGAGATAACCAGGTAAATGGACATAGGCATATCACAAAACGCTATTTAAAAATTAATGAAACAACTTAGAATTATAAAACTCCTAGCCGACATTAATGTGTAATACATTCATACTTCTAAGTGTAAACTCAGTATGTGTGAAAGTAAGCAAATTAAGAAATAGAAACCAGCAGGAAAAGCTACGAACAACAGAAATTATGAGACAATAAAAAGTCCTTTTGCTAGTATTTGAATAGTGGGATTAACTTTTTAATCAAACACACATAACTTATAAAACTCTGCTGCCTTTCAGCTTTAAAGATTTTCGTTACACCTGTATATAAGGCGAGTTTGAAGGGTAATCCTACCTATTTCTCTAACATGCAAACATATTGTATAAACCGTAACAAAACGGCCCTTTGTTTCTGGGATGTTATCAAAATAACGTTGCGACAGGCGCAGAGGGAACAACCCGAGACACACAATAAAATACTCTATCTTAACCTAAATATATCCCAGTGTTATAAATTTGAATTGCAAAACTGTAATTAACTGTAAAATAAATTTCAGGCCGCATATGCATATTCATTTAGAAATTTAGCACAAATGAGAAAATGCCTTAAGTATCGATTTATATGTTGCTAGTTGGTTGGGGGTTGTGGGATTAATTGCAAATATTCATGGGGTTCGCGAGGGTATTAATGAAAAAGGCAACAATTGTGGAAATGTATGGCGTGAAAAGGATCTATTTTTGTAGCGTTTGCTAAGTCCACGTTAATCATAGGTGACAACCGTGATATTGCTTCCTGACCTAAAAATTCCCTTAACTAAAATGTAATTACATTAATTCTTCAATTATATCCTTTCAGTAAAAGAAATTCTTGTCCCAGAATACCAAGTTTTTGTAGCCTAATATTGTGGTTCGTATAAATTCCAATGAAATTACCAGACAGCAGAAACCTGAAGGGAGACAGACAGTTAAAATGAAACAATTTTTTTGATCAAAAACTTCATCATCACGCTAAACGCAGCTAAAACGTTTCATCATTTATCAGCGTGAAAGCAAATTATTCTATAATATTTTCATCGCATTTTGATTTTATATTCTAAACTAATATATCACTGGGTAAAATTCCCGTATGAATACAAAAATAAGCCGTTGTGTATCATTTGTCACTTTCGATAGACAAGCGAAACACTTGCTGTGACACATTTATCCAATTTGTAACAGTTTGCCTTAAAAAAATATATAAAAATAGGTTAAATTAGGAATTGCCATTGCCAAAAAATTAAGCATGTGATAATTTTAATTAAACTAATGTTTATATATTTGTTTAAATTAAAGCTTTTGCTTATTTATTTTTAGGGACTCACGTCACGCGAATATTTTAGATCATGTTAAATTATGAATCATTTTCGTTTTATTGCTTTACGCGTTACACGCAAAACTGTCACTCGCAGTGTAATAGAATTTTTTTACAGCGAAAGCATAAAGGCAACGTTTTACTTATTTCATGTTGGTAGTTAACGAGGTGGGTTTGTGAAAGTAATTAATTTCAGTTGCGAGTTTTCTTTTTTTACCGCCTTTCCGCCAAACCAATTTTTTTCCATATTTAAACAATCATTATTTAAGTATAAATGAGTCTCAAATGATGACGTTAAGCGGAGCTATTTACTAACTTAGTAAACAATTTCGTAAACAATTAATAATGTACTTTAGAGCAGTTTCAAACTTTGCATAAGAAAATTTGGATTCTTTGCTATCACTATCATTAAGGGTCAATTCTGTATTTATTTATGATATTTATTTTGTAGGATTCCAAACTTTTTTAATTGGCTAATAATATCATTAAGTTAAAGTTTTTCCCAAGATTTGTCTTGTAATAAGGCACAAACCGATCGACAACCACCCTGTGTCAACCGACCGTATTTTTATGCGTGGAAAAACTCTTTAACCCTGAAAACTTTAACCCCGAAACTCGTCATGTTTGCAGCGAGGCGAGATTTCGTTACGACACCCGTGACGTCCATTTAACTTGGCTTGCTCAATTCACGTTAAAAGTAACTTCTTGTTTAAACTGAACTTCCGTCGTTTTAGTTCAATACAAAAAATAATTATTTTAATCGTGAAAATATTTTTTTCTACAAACGTCAAATAATGACGCATTTTACGCTTTCATCAGACAAACGTAAACCTAATCTTTTTTGAGGATCAGAATGTGAGTTTACTTTTCTGATTTTTGACATGTTGTAGAAGTTCTATTTAGGGCAAAAAGAATTTGAAAATTACAAATCTGTAATTATTGTTATGAAAGTTATGAAAATAATGCTAACTGCAATTTGCAATTTAGATCAATAAAAGACAAATTTCAAAAAACAAAATGTGGGAATAATAAAGAAAAAAATGAAAAACTACAAAAGCACAAGATAAAAATGGCAAAAATCAAGGAAAGTGGAAAAATTCGAAATTAAAAAAAATCTAACAAAACAAAATGAGAACAGCGCTCTTTCCAATACATTATACCTTATGAAAAAAAAATGTTACCAATTAATTCTTCGAAAACTAGTATTGATAAAGATATGAAAAAGGCCTATCAAACAACCCAATAAAAATCTGTGTTTCGTACAGACCATCTGGCTAGTAAAGTGCAGCGAATATTTGACATATTTCTTAAAAGACATGTTGCATATTAATCAAATTTTCTTTTAACGGAGCGGCAACACACTCGACAGGGCTGCTTTTTCATCCCAACTTAAATATTTAGTCTCCAATGTTCATTAGAGTCACTTTTGTCGCTTTAATTCGATACAGAAAATAATTATTTTAATTAAGCAGCGACTTTTTTTAAACACGATTGAAATTGCTGAATCTTGTCAGCCAGAAAGAGAGAGAAACATGTGGAATTTTTTATGACATGCCATAGAAAGTTTTTTTTTAATAACCAATAAAGCTTTAAACAGTCATTTCAGCCCAACTAAATGAAAAAAAAAACGAAATGACTTCAGTTTAAACATAAATCTGCTAGACACGACCTATATTTTGATTAAATGATTTTGTCATACATACCCTTTAGGTAATGAAGTGCAGCGAACATACGATGAAAAGGCTCAGTTAAATTACACGAAACAAAAAGTCGATTATAGGAAAAAAACCTAGAGTAACAAGTATCATATCACGTACCTTAAATTTGAGCATAATTTAAAATCTATTTCGGTACAAACCATCTGGCAAATGAGGTACTGCGAATATTGATAGAGGTAAAAGACTCAGCGCAACTGTTCGAAAAGACTACAATAACAAACGTGAAATAACATGACGAAAATTTGAGCATAATTTTTCAAGATATGATACTCTTTGGCGAATAAAACGCTACGAGTTTTGCATATAGTGCATAGACCACGTACAAAAGACTACCACAATACGTGCAAAAGACAAAAAAAGAATACCCACAATAACAAAAGTCAAATCACATGACCTAAATTTGAACATACATGTGCAAGCCATAATACACACTTTCTTAAAAGTCTATATTTCGTACAGATTCTATAGCGAATATTGATAGCTGTAAAAGACTCATCTTGGGTACAAAAAGAATCCTCAAAATAACCATAACGTCAAACCATAATGACGTAAATTTGAGCATAATCTTGCAAGATATAATGCACAATTTCTTAAAAGTCTATTCTTCGTACAGACTTTTTAGCAAATAAACAGCAGCCAATAGTGACACGTGTAAAAGAGGCATCTCGGGTCCACAAAAAAACCCACAATAACAAACGTCAAAGCATATGACATAAATTTAACTTTGCAAAATAGCTATTTGTTATATGTTATTTAAAACACATTTTCTTAAAAATCTTATTTTCGTACAAACCATTTGGCAACTGAGGTACAGCGAATATTATGAAGATAGACGTAAAGATTCAGTGCAATTGATCGAAAAAAAAACCACAATAACAAAAAATGTCAAACCGCATGACGTAAATCTGAGCATAATTTTGCAAGATATGATACACATTTTCTTAAAACTCTATTTTTTTGTACAAACCCTTTGACGAATAAAATACATTGAATATTGATAACGTGCGAAGGACTTACTTCAATTACACAAAAAATAAAATAGCCACAATCACAAATGTCAAATCACATGACCTAAATTTTAACATAACTTTGCAAGATATGGTACACACTTTCTCAAACATTTATTTTTCGTACATTTGGCTAGCGAAACGCAACGAATATTATTATTTGTAAAACACTCAGCTCAATTGCACGAAATAAAAAAAGCCAACAATAACAATCAATGACATATCACATGACGACAGTTTGATCATAATTTTTCAAGATATGATACACATTTTCTTACAAAACAATTTTTCGTACAGACGATTTGGGTAGTATAGTTCAGCAAATGTTTGGCATACTTTTTAAACGACATGTTGCATACTAATCAAATTTCCTGGTAACGGGAAGTCAGTAGACTCGACAGGGTCGCTTTTTAAGCCGAACCTAAATATTTAGCGTCCAATGTTTGTTGGAGTAACTTTTTGCGGTCCACAGCACGCTTTGAGTCCTAGATAAGCACATGTGCGATAAATACACAACAAACAATATTCATTATTAAAGGCAGCGAGATTAGTTTGCTTGGCCCGTAGAGTGTTTACTAGGGTCGACCGCCTTTTACAGTTTAAGTAAGTGCGGTTGCACGCTAGATGGAAATTTATAGAACTGTTTGCTCCCCCGGTCCTAAACCTTCTAAATAATTAAGCTTGATTAGAAGGACATATTATCTACATCTAACGGACACATCTAGATTTCATTGTCGGTCGTTCCTTACAATTAAGGTGCCTCCGTGCGACGTCACACGTACTCAAACCGATTTAGGAATAGGAAAATGTAATTCGTATTAAAAAAGTTTTATATAAACAGCTTTGCGTAATCCAAGGCCGATCGCGGAATCTATTAGGTTCATAACTGAAATAACCTAATAAAAATGTAATAAAAAGTTTGTGGGGACCACACAACAAGCACAAATTTTCCTTTCATTCAACTTTCCCAATAGACACGGCGCACTAAATGTTTTTGTGCAATTTTCGGTTCAGCAGCGCTCAGATTACTGGAAGTTTAGGAATGTGATAGAATTATTTTTTTATATATAATTACAGTGTGCTACAAACTCGGGGGAGTGCATGGAGATCTCCTAAACCATAAGAGACAGAAAATCGGTTAAATTAGAAAAAGATGTACTTTGTTTTAGCTGTACCAGTCCTAATAAGTAAGGTAAAGAAAAAAATTGATTTTAAATGTGGCCAAAAAAGAAATTACTGAAAATTTGTTTCATCTCTAGGGGGCGTTTCAGCACCATTATTATAACAATTTTCATTTAATTCCGAAATTTGCCAATAATTAAAAATACCATAAATATAATCTCTCATTCCCTGCGAACAACTGTGCCCTTTAACTTTTTTCTATCTCTTTTCAAATAACGTGGTGAAGGTGGGCTAAATTTTGCTCGAATAAAAACAATCGAATATCGCAAGAATCCGGAATAATAGAGAACTCATCATTGTGTCATTTTAAAGAGCATGTTTTACATAAGCAAAAAGACCCATTTAGTTTTCATTGACGATGGTAAATCACGATTTTTTAAAAATTGTCGATTTCTTTTGAGTAATCTCAAAAAAATTAAATAGTTTATTATTGTATCTCTGGATACACTATTCTGAAAAAAAATTGCTATTCTATAGAAGTGCGAAAATTTCAAGATCTCCTCTTTAACCGGAAATATGCTGCTCAACTTAAAGTTCGGCACAAACAATTTTTCGTGTCAGTTTCAATCAACTATAACTTTTTAAGCAATGAATTGTTTTAAATCTAATTTGCACGATCTGAAACCTTATTTTCTCTAGATTAACGAAGCGGATAATTTAAAAAAAAAAAACACTGAAAATATCTTTATTATATAGGGTGTAAAACAAAGTGTTGCAAAAAATTAAAAATTTTGATGTTCTGCTATTTCGCAATAAGCTCTTTTTTCCTTATCGTTTTCAGGTCAAGTCAAATCCATATCTCGGGACCTTTTCGTCAGATTTTGTATTAAAGCACTCTGAATTTTTATACAGAGCGAAACGTAAAATGTGTGAAATTCTTGTTGCTGATATTTTTAAATCGTCGTAGTTCGGAAAAGCGGTAAAGAATCTTACTGTGTTTTTCCTCGTTTGTTGACATATTGTCCGCGGATTGTTAACCATTCAAAAAATTTAAAAATATGTGCCGTCTTTTCTAGTATACTAGCATTCAAAAAATATTATACCATTATTGTTGATACTCGTGACCTACAATAGCAATACTATATAAAATAACCTTTCTAGAGCTAAAGGGAAATTGAGTGATGCCGTCGCAGATAGCCAACATCAATATCTCTAGACGTGTTAGCCATTTCTTGTTTTTAAGATATTAGAACGTATACAGAGGGAATCAAAATATTCTTAAAAATTTCGTTAGTATTTTTTTGAATCGTCTTTGGATCGACAGCATTATCCACAAATTGTTTCTCATCAAGGGAGTTTTGGGAAAAGTGATTATTGAATTACTGGTACGGACTTGATAAAATAAGTATACGGGGTGAATCATAATGGGTGATCGAAAATGAAATATCATATTCTTAGGCCGATTTTAAGGGGGGTCTGTCATACAATTGTGGTACCTATCGAGATTCGTTAAAAAGTTACACGGTATTGAAATTAAAATTTAGTGCAGCAATGCATTGCAGCTGCAATATATTGCAACGAGATATTTGACAAGTTTGTTTTACAGTTTGCAATTTCTTGCCTTTTCTGAAAATATTCAACAGTGCTGCCAATATTGACATTTCTTTAACTTCCCAGACTGACTAAAAGTTTGTGGTCTGGCTTTTCAATTAAGCAAGGCCACAAAAACATATAAAAGTAATAAAAACTCATTGTTGTAATTAGCGTCCTTAAGTTGTAAGTAGTTGGTGAAGTTATAGTAGTTGTAAGTAGTTGGTGAACAATCGAATGGAGTTTGCTACCGTAACTATCTTAAATCGTACTTTAACTGACTACCCTCTCTAAGTGAGAATAGGTAAGTTCTTTCATCCGTAATGTACGCCTCCATGTTTACTGGTTACTTGGCATTGTCGGTATTTGTCAATTGTTAATTCTTGTAGTTGTCTACAGTTTGTCTGTATATTTTATATTTTTAATTTTTTTTGTTTAAAACATTTTTAAAATTTTTAAAATTTGATATATGTAATGGATGTATAGGAATTTACGTTCCACATTTGAATAAGCAGTATTTACAATTTTATGTTGGGCCCAGGGATTTGTTACTGTTGAACTTATTGGTTTTAGCCCTGATGAAGACTAAATAAATAGTCGAAACGTTGGCCATTTTCGAATAAAGAAGAGGTGCATTATTTGTCCTAATCCCGCTAACTTCACCAACTACTTAGTAATAAAAACCATACATAAATAAAACAAAATGCATGTGATGCAGACTTAACCTCAAATAATTTGTGACAGTAACTTTTGTTTGCAATGGTGGCAATTCAAAAGTTACCAAATTTTACACGAGAGTTGCAAGTAAACTGCAATAAAATTCGGTCAAGACCGATAATTGGCAAGCCCTTGCAGTTGCAAAAGAATTGAAGAAATCGACCAGCTGGTCCTTTACTGCGCATGCGCATGGCAAGAGAATTGCCGGTTGCAAGAAAAATTGCGAACTGTAAAACGGCCTTAAGAGATATTTTATTGAAATTTTGTACGTTTTGAGTGCTGTGAAAGGCGAACAGGTAAGGATCGAGACGTCACAAATTCTACAACGCCCAAAACCACCAAAAAGCAATCTCACCTTTGCAGAAGGGAAAGTTCTGAAAGCCTTGAACGAAGACAGGAATATTCTCATTTTACCAGCAGACAAAGGAAACGCAACAATAGTAATGTCAACATTAGATTACGAAGAAAAAGTCAGGACACTGTTAGATACCATCACCTACAGGAACATAACTCCTGATCCAACCGCCCGAATTCTGAGAGCCACCAACAACTTAATCAAGGACGTAGCATGGGATGACATTACTAAGCTTAAAAAATCAGAAGCCTTGCCACCGAGGCTGTACGGTGTGCCAAAGATCCATAAACCGGGTGTGCCACTGAGACCCATCGTGATCCCCAGAGGAAGCCCCACTAACGAAATCGCGAAACACCTTACAACACTGCTGCAACCTACATTAGGAAATACATACAGTGTTTTAAAATCCACTCATTTCGTCGAAAAGTTTGATTTTTTGAATTTTCGTCAATAGAAATTCTCGTTAACTTCGATGTTGTGTCGCTCTTCACGATGGCACGCATTAAGCAAGCCATGGAACATATTAGCCAAGAATTTCCACAAGATATTGCCAAGTTGTTCCAACAACACTGCCTAACCACTACTCATTTTCCAAGGAAAGAGAATTTGTACGAACAAACTGATGGTGGCGTTGGCAACCGCAAATAAGAGGCCCAAGTGCTGGCTCCGATACGTGGACGACACCTTTGTTATTTGGAGCCATGGACGAATGGAGCGTTGACGAACTTCAAAACTTCCTCTTACACCTCAACTCTATTAACCCGAAAATTCAATTCACTATGGAGATAGAAAAAAAGGACGCCTACCGTTTTCGGATGTCTTAATATCAAGGAGGCTGAAAGGGAAGCTCGCTCACACCGTTTATAGAAAACCAGCACACACTGACCGATATCTCAATAACGGATCAAATCATCATCCCAGGCAGAAAAGGGGAGTCGTAAAAAGCCTGTTGGTGAGAGCCAAGAGAATTTGTGAGCCGGCTGATTTGGAACGATAAATGAAGCATCTGGAGAGAACCTTTTGTTGGAACGGATACAGCAATCACGAGTTCGATATAAAGAACAACGGGCGAAGATGAAGAAAAGCGCGGATGGACTACTCTGCCATACATCCACAAAGTAATTGACAGGCAACTGGAAAAGCACATTTATAAAACTATCATTAAACCCACTCGTACAATTCAACAAAGCTTGAGAACGGCCAAAGACCGCAGAGATCCCCTATCGGCACCCGGCAACCCGACAACAATTTCAATAGGAAGGAGAAAATTACGTTTCTAAATTCAGACTGGAAGCGTGTTCTACGACATACTTCAAGTGCGCAGAAACAACGCGCCACCACTACCCCCACCCCAGTCTCTCCACTGCAGCGCGACGGTGGGGAAATAAATACCACGGAGCTCCCCACAGTCGAATCAGTCCACGTCGGAAAGCACGCAAAATATATATTTTGTTTTCACTTTGTTTGTTGTTTCTCTTTTACATAGTGTTTTTTATTGCCATATGTACATACAATTTACTGTATTTTTAGCCCTGAGGAAGACCACAATTAATGGTCGAAACGTTGGCGACCTGCTATTCAAACGTTCATACTAGTTATCAAAGGACGCTGAGCACAGATGATATTATTATTTACAACTGAAAGTTTTGCCCTGGGGTTGATGTTTTTCGTACCTACTTATTGTTGCATTTAACTATTTCTACACTAAAAAATTTAGGGAGATAAAAAAGCGACACAATACCAATCTATTTCTATCTTCACCGTGAAACAAAGGAACAATCTAAGTTAACGCCGGAGCCCACAATCGAATAACATCTTTAAAATCACAACAAGTGCGCCACCAAATCCATTTAAAATGATTTACTGTCCCCTAATATCGAATTCTAGCAACGAATCAATGGTTTTAATTGATAAATACTCGTACGTGAGTCTCGGTGCTGCTTTTCTTCATTCGGCTTTTCTATTTCTCTTTTTCCAACGAAAGTAATTGTTTTCTTAAAGCTGTTCCCTATTGGACGGAGCTAGTTCTTGTCTTTCTAGTAACTAGACTTATTTTTATACGTGATTCTCGGGCAAATCGGATTTAATATTGGAAAATACTGATGTCGCATTTATGAACGTTGTATTTTAAAGCCTCAAAATGCCCCAATTTAGAAATAATTTTTCTCCCCAAAATTGCCCAATTTTTCTTTACGGTTTGTTTGCCCTGAATTCCTGAATAATATTCTCAGAAGGCACTAATAGTTTCCTGATGTATTTATCTTGAAAGCAGAAAACAAAGAACGTAATCAAATCGAAAAGCCTACGAAAAATGATCCAATTATCTTCGAATTACTTTCCTTTACAACTTTTAATCCCTTTGCGGCAGATCTTTATATTTGACCCGAAGCTGTTATTTCTTTTATAAAGAGCACCGATAAAAATACAACATTCCCCGATATAAAGGAGTTTCCTTTGTTCTAATCAAAGCGACGAGTTTTAAAAACTCACAGGAAGCCTTCTCAAAGGACTGACTCTCTGACAAAGACGTCGCAACAAGAACCTTGTAGCTTGCAAAAAAAATCACAACACTTCATTTGCCATGCATAAAGAAAATTTTAATTTATCAGAGAATGACTTTGGAAGATTTCCCAAACTTCGGGGAAACTTTTCCAGCTCGGTATTCTCTGGGTTAAAGTTTCAACTTATCCGGAGTCGTTTATTATTGATGGCTTCTCTGGCTACAAAGTAGGCCCAATCATCTCGTAAGCTGGCGGTGTACAAAAAAAACTTACACCAGTATATTTTACCCCCCTGCGCCATAAATCTAGAACTAAATTGCTTGGTGATGACGGAAACAGACTTGAAAATGGATTTTTACAGGGTGGCTTAAATTATTAATTAATTGGAGCAATAACGTTTATTCTTAGATTAAAATTTAACATCCAAGAAAATAGAACAGAGAGTTAAGGGATTAGAAAATAGAAAAAGATTTAAGTGTGTAAGTGTAAAAAAAGACCGTTACTTTCTGTTCGTTTTGGCTTTACCTCCCCAGGCAACAAATAAAGTTATAATTACGTCAATTTAACCTACCACAGGCAAAAATGTCCACATATCAATACGAACAAATTACTGCATATTGCCTTCCCTTTTCCCAATGTGGGGAAAGAAAACAAAGTAATCAAGAAGTATAAAATAGGTAATTAAGACATATTTTTTTAAGACTTATAGCCCACTAAGAAAATATGAACTTATTTAAGGTAAAAATTGGTCATGCAGAGGTCGATTTGTGGCGAAAACAGGCAGTGCTACGGGAGAGCTAGAAGTGTTAACAGCAACTTTGACAAAAAAGTAATCCATTTTTTGCAGAAAATATTTGAATTTTTTTAAAGTGGCGAGGCGACCAGGAGGGAAACTACGGGCACGTTATTGAAAAAACTGAGGGCACGTACCGGCCAGGACGTCCGAAGTTTGATACTTTGGTCCAGCAGCGAGACGAAACTACAGGCACGTCTTGGAAAAAACTGAGGGTACGTAGCGGCCAAGACGTGTGTAGTTTGATACTTCGATCCAGCAGCCCTACGAAACTACGGGCATGTGTTCGAGGAACCTAGCACCGCTTAAATGAGAGTTAGTGGATAACAACAAAGCAGTTTGATTGGCAAATTAAAACAAAATCATGTATTGTGTTTTAATTTGTGTACTTTTGTTGGTCGTTTATCTTTGTAATTAGTGTTTTTACCGCCAATATACATACAATTATTGTATTTTAGCCCTGAGGAAGACCTCAATTAAAGGTCGAAACGTTGGCAATTTCTAAAAGTGAAGTAGCTTCTTGTCCTACACCTGCTATCCCATCGTTCACATTAATAAATAAAGGACGCTAAGCACAGATGACTAAGCAGTTTCTTAGCCAACAGCAACCTAGGTTATTCGCTAGCCATTCAGCACTTAATTGGTCTACTAGCCAGACGAAGCTACGGGCACATCTTTGAAAAATCTCAGGGCACGTACCAGCGAGGATGTACGTACTTTCATACTGTGGTCCAGCAGCCAGAGGAAATCTTCGGCACATCTGTGAAAAAACTGAGGGCACGTACCGGCCAAGACGTGTGCAGTTTAATACTTCGATCTAGTAGCCCGACGAACATAGAGGTACAACTTTAAAACTGTCTATCTCTAAAGCCACTCAACCGATTTTCGTTGGAGATGCCATTTATTCGTTAAGATCCACGTATGGACTGCTTTAAGTGTTTATGTACTCGGTTATATGTTTTGCAGGTTTCCTAATACAGGGTGCATCAAAACTTGATGCATTTTTGTAAAAACTTTTTGAGCAGATAATTTTGAGGAAAAAAAATTTTTTTGCTACGGAAGTATGTGGAGATATATTGCCTGCTGCCATAGATATTTAGTTTTTTCTATAAAAGAGGTATCATTTAACACTGGTGCTCCAATTTGCCCCATAATACAAATATTGATAAAAATATCACATGGAATATAAAGACTATGCATACGACAAGCTAGACGTATAGGCGTAATGGCTATAAAGTTAGAAACGTCTACAGTGGCGAGCAAAAAGTAAAATTTGTTCAAATATCGAAGTGATAATCGATTGTCCACAATTAAGTGATGTGGAACAAAATGTATGGATAATTTTGGAATTCTGCTGCTTGATAATGATACCTCGGGACCTTTTTCTGACCTACTTTATATCTTCAATAGTTTTCTAATGTGTAACATTTCAAGACCAAAAGAAAAACAAATCTCCTATTCGAGAGCATCACAACAATTTGGAATTGAACGTAGTCATCTGCGAACCAGAGCTATGCCTAATTGTTTACATGTACAGGGTGGGCCACGAAACTGACATTAATCCTCATTTTTTGTAATCATTACATTCTGAATTCTGACAGAATGAAACTGAACTTCGAATTTTTTTTTGCATTACTAGAATCAGATTAACCGAATAGCAATTTTTTAGTTGAATACGTTCAGGAAGTACGGCTGATCGGAAGAATGGTGTATAACAAGATGTCACACGTAAAGATGAATAACATGAGAACCTTGAAAACACTAAAAATACTAAGTTGAATAAATACGAAAAACTTAGAACAATCTAAAACTTAACAAAATTGTTTTCAGGAACTTAAAAATATTCAACTGCGTTCGAGAATTTTTGAATAATTCCAAATCCTTGAAAATTATTCATCTAGGCTGACAGTCAAAGCAATGTCCACTCTTTTACAGGTATAGTTGTATTATCATAAAAAGTCATGATTAAATTTTAATCAGGGAAAAATTATATTAAAAATAACAAAGCAACAAAACAGACTAGCAAATGTAGTGCCACAAACACATCAGATTATATTCATCCAACATTAGCATTTAACAAAAAATGTTTTTATTATTGTTTCCATATTATTAATAAGCTGTTAGTTTTATTATTTTCTTATTTTTAATATAATTTTTACCTAAATAAAATTTTATCAGTGACATTTTATGATATTACAACTATACCTCTAAAAGAGTCGACATTGCTTTGACTGTCAGCCTAGACGAATTGTGGTTTTCAAGGATTTGGAATTATTCAAAGATTCTCGAACGCAGTTGAAAGTTTTTAAGTTCTTAAAAACAATTTTGTTAATCTTTGGATTGTTCTAAGATGTTGCTATCTATTCAACTTAGTATCTTTTAGTGTTTTCAAGGCCCTCAGTTATTCATATTTACGTGTGACGTCTTGTTGTTATACGCCATTCTTCAGATTAGCCGTACTTCCTGAACGTATTCGAATAAAAAATTGCGACTAGCGGTTGATTCGCTCTCTTTCTATTAATACAAACAATGCTCGAAGTTCAGTTTCATTCAGTCAGAATTCAGAAAGTAAATATTAAAAAAATTAGGATTAATACCAGTTTTATGGCTCACCCTACATCTAACCAATTAGGCAATTAGCAAATTGTTGTAATGCTCATTGAATAGGAGATTTGTTTTCCTTATGGTCTTGAAATGTTACACTTTTAGAAAAACCTACTTTTTTCTTAAACTAATGAAGATATAAAGAAGAACTGAAAAATGTCCCGAGGTATCATTAATAGCTGCAATAATCAGGCACCGGAATTCCAAAATCGTCCACACATTTTGTTCCACATCACTTAATTGTGGACATTCGATTGTCACTTCAATATTTGAAAAAATTTTACTTTCTGTTCGCAACTGAAGATGTGTTTCACTTTATAGCCATTACGCCTATACGTCTAGCTTGCCCTATGCATACTCTCTATATTCCATATGAAATTTTTATCAATATTTGTATTATGGTGCAAATTGGAGCACCAATGTTAAATGATACCTCTTTTATAGAAAAAACTAAATATCTATGGCACACCAAATACGTCCCGAGGTATGACGCGTATTCACATACTTCGGTAGCAAAAAATGTTCTAATTTTTTTTCCCTCAAAATCATCTGCTCAAAAAGTAGGAGAGCACGGCGCAACATATCTAAACAAAAAAATTTCAAGAAAGGACCATTGGATTTGTCAAACCTTGTACATAAGATAATTTCTCCTCCTCTTCCAAATATCTCATGCACATGAATCCCTCTGTCTTGTAGTGGGGTGTAGTGTAAAGCAACCGATGGCCGGAGATTATGTTTATTGGGCATTCGGAGGAGGAGGAGACAAAAATTCTCCCCTATATACTCTACACAGTATCATATAAAAAAAAAGTTTTGCTTTCAATTTATCAATAATAGACATTTCGCATGCGGTAAAACTAAAGTAAGTCTATCTGGACTTCATGCAACATGAAAAAAGAATAATTGGCTTTGTCAAACAAAATGAAAGCAATGGATCTTTAAAATTAATAAAAACCAATATACAGTGAGGTTCTTTTTATCTCTGAACATACAAGCAACTTTCCCTATGTTCAATTTTAAAAAAATCATCTCAAAGCATTGGTGTCAGACGTTGATGTTTAGGTAAAGGTAAAACGTCAAAAAAGCCTCCAAATATATTTCGTTAATTATTTCAATTTAGACATCGCTTTTAAACATTAAATAACATTGATAAAAAGGTATACAGTCCTAGAAAAATAATTGGTTGATATGGTTGTCGGATTGGGACAAGGCAGCAAATTACAAAACTATCTCTTTGAAAAGCAGAGAGGCACAGGCACAGAGATAGTTGTGTAATTTGCTGCTTTGTCCTAATCCGCCAATGATATCCACCAATTAAATAACATTTTTGTAACAAGAAAACATTTATTAAAAACACTAGAAAATGAAAAGTTCATAACAAATTCTCAAAATGCCCCCCTTCGCGTTCTAAACAATAAGCAAGTCAATCTTGAAAGGCACGAACTGTGTTTCTTAAGCAATTTTGATTAAATTCGTTGCAGGCTGTTCGGATACGTTGTTTTAAAATGTCCACATTCTCAATTTCAATATTGTTATAAATTTTCGACTTTAGATAGCCCCATAAAAAGAAGTCGTTTGGGGAGAGGTCAGGGGACCTTGGTGGCCATGAAACAGGCCCAAACCTTCCTATCCACCTGTCAGGAAATTCTTGATTGAGGAAATTTCTAACTTCGTTCGTGGAATGAGCAGGAGCGCCATCCATTTGAAAACACGTGTTTTCAATGTTCAAATTTTCAATTTCTGGCATAATTTGGTCACAGAGCAGGTTTAAAAATTTAAGCGAATTTAAAGTCCCTTCAATAAAGAATGGTCCTATAAGTGTATCTCCAATTATGCCTATCCACGCGCTGACTCTTGCATTATATTGGGAGTGAGTTAAATTTTGTAAATGCTGATTTGTTTGAGACCAGTATCTAAAAACAGTAGGTAATTAGGATATTAAAAAACAAAATTCAGGCGATTGCTATAAAAGTTCTTTACCTATAATTTTGGGAATTTACACAACCATTTAATGAAAAAGATGCTTCATCTGTAAATACAATTTTTCGCAAAATGATGCCATTCCTATGGAGTAAATTTAGGAATCTTTCACAGAAATCTGTTCGTCCCTCTTTGTCGTCGTCGTAGAGCACTTGATGATTAGAGTATTTGTAGAATTTGAACTTGAATTCTTTTAGGGTCCTTCACACAGAAAATTTTGGAATTGGAAATAATCAGCCACTTGTTTTAAGGTGGATCCAGGATTTTCTTCCATAAAACATAAAATTTCCAGTTTTAATTCCTCTGTAAGAACATGTGCTTGTTTGCTCCTCTTCCTATGAGAGTTAACTACACATCCTTCTGAATTAAATATCTTCACGATATTATGTATTGTTCCAATAGAAGGAATGGGACTGTCTGGATGACTAGTTGCAAATAAATCACGCACTCTCCTAAGGCTATTTTCTTTTTTGTAAAGATTAAACCATTCTATTTTTTCCTGTTTAGAATACATTATCTAGGTGATTGTAAAGAAAATGTCATCTCGATTTTTGCCTTAATTTTGATATCATTAGAAAGCTTATGTTAAGATTAGCAGATTTAAGTAAAAAAATTCTTGGAAGGTATGGAAATACATTACTCATACTTGGAAGTTGCCTCAATCTTCTTTTGTAGCCACAACACACATTTCACACACTCAATTCATGGTTTTTCGATTTTTATGATATAACTTAGGTAAGTTTCGAACGTTTCATAAATTCAAATTTTTATTTAACTTACAAATTTTGCATTGTACTGAAGTTGGCAGGTAGCTTATAAAACATGAAGTTTGTTGACGTTTTTAAAGGCAGTGTTGCAAAGTCTTTTTCTTGAAAATATTCGATTATTACAACTTAAAATTTAATTTATTTTTTTTTTGATCAGGTTAACTTTGGTTGGTTCAGGTTAGGTCTGATCAGTTCAGGTTAGTCCAATTCTAATATTCATTTACACTTTTTACGTAGGCTAGCCTAGTTAGTTCCGTTCTAGTTTTCCTGGTTAGGTTAGGTTAGATCAGATTAGTTCAGTTCTACCCTTTATGTTAGGGGTAGACAATAATATAAAATGCGGTCCCGTGAGGGCCCGCTTTCTGGCAAAACTTTCTGTTACTTCAGGTACGGTCTGGTTAGTTCAGTTCTAGTTTCCCTGGTTGGGTTAGTTCAGTTACACTTTTTACGTTTAGGTTAGGTTAGCTCAGACTAGTTCAGTTCTAGTTCTTCTTGTTAGGTTAGTTCAGTTGCGCCATTTACGTTTAGGTTAGGCTAGCTCTGGTTAGTTCAGTTCTACTCTTTAGCGCTTTTTTTTATTTTTAAACAGGTTAACTTCCTGCTACATCAGATAAGGTCTGGTTACTTCAGGTTAGTTCAGGTTAGTAGTTTCCCTGGTTAGGTTAGTTCAGTTACACTTTTGACGTTTAGATTAGACTAGCTTAGGTTAGTTCAGTTCTACTCTTTATACCCGAATGTGTCTACCTCCGAAAATATTGCATCCACGAAACTTCCGTTCGTGGGAGGTAGTGGAATGTGAAAGAGGACATCAAGGAGAGGAGAAAACAGTTAGATTCACCTCAATCGGTCGAGGCGTTCTCAAGTTACAGGCGGTCAAATTTGAGAATTGAGTCCCCCCTTTAGACATTTTCAAAAAATATTTGGGAAACTTTTTTCACTGCTTTTGATCGGTATGGCACGCTTGCAATCCTCTAAATACGTAACCAACTCAATTCGAAGGAAATTAACATCTAAAGTGTTTTTTTTTAAATGGTCCAAAAACGCGATTCTAAAAGTGCCTTAAAGTCGACCAACGAAGGGGTCTATCTCGAAAAATATTTTGCCTACGGAACTTCTAGGTAGAAGGTGAAAGAAGACATCAAGAAGAGAAAAAAACAGTAGGATTCACTTCAATCGGTCGAAGCGTTCTCAAGTTACAGGCGGTCAAATTTGAGAATTGAGAAAAAAGTCGTAATACCCGTTCCTATAGACATTTTGAAAAAAAATTCTGAAATATTTTTAGCTTTTTTTGATCGGACTGACACGTTTGCAATCCCCTAAGAATGTAACAAACTCAATTCGAATGAAACTCGAACTCTAAAGAGGTTTTTTTTTTTTAAAAACGGTCAAAGAAACGCAATTCAAGTGCCTGAAAATCGACACCCGAAGGGGTCTATCTTCTAAAATATATTTTTAGAACAGGTTAACTTTCTGTTATTTCAGGTGAGGTCTCGTTAGTTCAGGTTAGTACAGTTCTAGTTTCCCTTGTTAGTTTAGTTCAGTTAAATTTTTTACGTTTAGGTTAGGTTAGCTCAGATTAGTTCAGTTCTAGTTTTCCTGGTTAGGTTAGTTCAGTAACACTATTTACGTTTAGGTTAGGCTAGCTCAGGTTAGTTCAGTTCTACTCTTTATGTTAGGGGTAGAGAATAATATAAAAAGCAGGCCCGAAAGGGCCCGCTTTCTTTTATTTTTAGAACAGGTTAACTTTCTGTTACTTCAGGTAAGGTCTGGTTAGTTCAGTCCTAGTTTCCCTGGTTGGGTTAGTTCAGTTACACTTTTGACGTTGAGGTTAGACTAGCTTAGGTTAGTTCAGTTCTACTCTTTATGTTAGGGGCAGAGAATAATATGAAAACTGGATCCGTTTTAATTTTTAAAACAGGTTAATTTTCGGTTAGTTCAGATTAGCTCAGGTTAGTCCAGTTCTAGTTTTCCTGATTAGGTTGGTTCAGTTACACTTTTACGTTTAGGTTAGGTAAGCTAAGGTTAGTTCAGTTCTACTCATTATGTCAAAATTAGAGAATTATAAGAACTCACTAGTCGTTGCCGCAATTTCGTTGGGCATATTCGCAAACGTTAAGTGTTAAATTAATACCTCTTAAATTTTCCTAATATCAGTTATGCAATTTTCTTTCTAGATGCGACCACATAATTTTATTGCACTTAATGATTAACTCCGATGTTTGGCATCACTGTAAATATATTTCTAACCCTACTGTCAGATTCGAGAGTTTTCGCATCAATTTTGTCAAACATTTTCAATTTTTATTTTCTTGTTTCTCAGTGAAAAGTGGCTAATCCAAGAATTTTTTTCTTTCAATCTGTTTTATGTAAGCTACAATTAAAAAAAGGAAAAACCTTGAAAATCGAGATGACATAAACTTTACAAGCACCCATTATCTAAAGTCTATGAAAAATATTCAGCAAAAAGTTTACTAAAAGCAGCGTTATAAAAAATAAAGTTTGAAGTTTTCGAGCTATTAAAGTTACCTGTACAGATATTCGAACCTAGAAATTAAGATCTGACAGCAATGCATTGAGATGGTTTTTTTTAAATTGAACATAGGGGAAATAGCGTTATATGTTCAAAGTTAAAAAAAATCTCAGTGTATTATGAGAAAAGCGCAAACGTTCTCTTTATAGACCTCATATATACTCACTCTTTTAGAGGTACACACAAACTTCTCCGTCTTGTGGTGGGGTGTAGTGCAAAGCAACAGATGGCCGGAGATCATGTTTACTGGGCATTCGGAGGACGAGGAGGAGGGAGATCTACCCTATATGCCCTACTGGCATTTTTTCTAGATTAGGTTTGGTTGTATTTGTTAGTAATTCAGAATCAATAATTGAGAATTCTCACCTTTTCGAGGGTGAGTATACATAAGACAATTCGCCTTTTTCTCCAAACAAACAATGCACACGAACTCCTCCGCCTTGTGGTGGCGTGTAGTGCAAAGCAACAAATGGCCAGTGATCTTGTTTATTGGACATTTGTAGGAGGAGGAGGAGGAGAAGGAGGAGGAGGAACATCTCCTCTATACGCTCTACTGAGATTTTTTCTCAATATCTTTGTTTTTAATTTCTTAATAATGTATGATTAATAAATGAGAATTCTCACATTTTTGAGGGTGAGTATACATAAGGCAATTCACCTCCTTCTCTAAAGGCCCAGTGCACATAAACTTCTTGGCTCTGTGGAGTGCAGTGTAAAGCAACCGACGGCCGTAGATCAGGTTTATAGGGCGTACGAAGAAGAAAGAGAAAGTGTTCCCCTATATGCTCTACTGACATTTTTTTCTAAATAAATTTTGGTTGTAATTTGTCAATGAATCAGAATCAATAATTGGTTGGCACGTAGGCTTCTGGATTCTTGAACCCTTGTGGTTATATGGTTGGTTGTTATCTTGGGTTCTGGTCCTTTTGTTTGATTAAAATGAGTTACAGGCCCCTGGTCTTTCCGAAAAAATCCGCAATACAGTTTCCAAAGAAAATATCCAAACCAGTTTTAAAGGACATAATTTACTTAACCACCATTTTACCAAACTAAAACCCAAAAATCCCACAGACAAAAAAAGCAACATCGTCTACGAAATACCCTGCCAAACAGGATGCCCTGGCGTCTATATCGGGCAGACTAGCCAGTTCTTAAAAAAACGCATTAATGGACACAAACACAACAAAAATAACCCTACAGCCCTAACCCACCACGCAAATGAACATCAGCATAATTTTGATTTTAAAAGAGCTAAAGTCCTAAAAACAGAAAAAAAAAACAAGAAAAAAAGGGAATTTCATGAAATGGTATTCATAAAGAAAAACAGTAATTGCGTCAATGCAAAAACGGACACTGATGGCCTAAGTAAAATTTACTCCTACATACTGTAACGACCCTCTGCATAAAATCAGTAAATATGTCAATATCCATATCGAATTAATCTTTTTACAACAAAGTTCAAAAATGTACCTAAAATACATAGTTAAATTCCAAAACAATATAAACCAAACACCGAAAGCCACCAGTCAGCAGACCTACTTAATTAAAAACAATTAACCTTGCGATGTATGTGTATACTAAACACCACCTTGACCAATTTACTAGCCATTGCATCTTCCTTCATTGATAGGCTTCCTTATCCAAAACTTTAAAAAATTTACTTTAATTCCCCATAGTACATGCTGCGTGCCGTACGATATCTCTGACGGTTAGCCGCAGGGTTTCGACACGGCGAGCAGCATGTACAAAGCAATAATGCAACTTTCGTTTTTTTTTTCAAAATTTTCATTAAAAAACATTCAAATCTCGACTTCAAAGTAACAGTACATAAAGGAAAAAACTGCAACAAACTTCGAACCAAAACTGTACATCGTTTTGTGGTAAGTCATTGTCACTCTCACATTCCCTCCTTTTCCTCCAACAAACGGACCAGAACAAAAGATAACAACCAACCATAGAATCAATAATTGAGAGTTTCCAGCTTTTGGAGGGTTGACTATACTTAAGACAATTCTCCTCTTTCTCCAAACACTCATTGGACATGAACTTTTCCGCCTTATGGTGGGATGTAGCGCAAAGCAACACGTGGCCGGAGATTCGGAGGACGAGGAAGAGGGAGATCTCCCCTATATGCTCTATTGACATTGTTTTCTAAAGTAGAATACATAAGGCATTTTGCCTTCATCTCTAAGCACCCAATGCACATGAACTTCTTTGCACTGTGATGGGGTGTAGTGTCAAGTAACAGATGGTCGTAGATCAGGCATATGGAGGAGGAAAAGAAAGTTCTCCCCTATAGGCTCTACTGACATTTTTCTCAAATAAATTTTTCGTTTTAATTTGTCAATAATTTAGGATCAAAAATTGAGAGTTTCCACCTTTTGGAGGGTGAGTATATATATGACAATTCGCCTCTTTTTCCAAACACCCAATGCACACGAACTCCTCTGTCATATGGTGGGGTGTAGTGTAAAGTAATAGATGGCCGGAGATCATGTTTATGGACAATCGGAGGAGGAAGAGAACGTTCTCCCCTATATGCTCTATTGCCATTTTTTTCTAAATAATTTTTGTTTTTAATTTTTTAATAATTCAGAATCAATAATTGAGGACTCGCACGTTTTTAAGTGTAAGTATACACAAAACAGTTCTCGTCCTTCTCCGAAGCACCAATGCATGAACATGAACTTTTTTGCCCTGTGGTAGGGTGTAGTGTAAAGCAACCGATAGCCGGAGATCATGTTTATTGGGCATTCGGACGAAACGGAAGAAAAGTTCTCCCCTAGATGCTGATGCTCTACTTACATTTTTTCTAAAGAAGTTTTGGTTTTAATTTGTCAATAATTCAGAATAAATAAATGAGAATTCCCACTTTTTTGAGTGCGAGTAAATATAAAAGTATTCTCCTGCTTCTCCAAATACTCAATGCATCCGTACTTCTTTGCCCTGTGGTCGGGTCTAGTGTAACGCCACCGATGGCCGAACATCATGTTTATGGAGCATACAGAGGAGGAAAAGGAAGTTCCCTATATGCTCTACTGACATTTTCTTCTAAATGAGTTTTGGTTTTTGTTTCAATTCCCATGTGGTGAAGACTAGAGTAAGTCTAGATATGAATTTCATGCAACATGTGAAATATTAATGTCTTTTTTAACAAGTCATATAATTCATCATCTACTGATGAAACAATCCCAAGCTCTACAAACTAGTTTGCAAAGGTTCGCTATGAACACGAGAGGTTTCCTATGCAGTGGTAAAAGCTCTTCTTATTCTAACTATTAAGACTTATTGAAACAATTAATTAATTATTTAAGTTGACTTCTTTATCTTAAACTTGAGGGTAGACCTGGTGTTCTGAAATGGGGGGCACAATGAAGTTAAATAAACTTACTTTGTCCTAATCAACTAATAAGTTCCTTGGGTAATTTTCCTATTATCCCCAGTAGATAATTTTCACAACTGAGATCTGATTCTTTTAAGACCTTGTGACTGAAAGCCTCAATATTAAACTAATTTTTCCTTTTGCAAAATTCTTAATAATCAACCAGAAATATGAATATATAAAACTGACAACTCCTACAGCCAATTTCTATAATTTTAAATTTGTTTTTATAATGGATAAATGCAACTTTTGTATAATTATCAAATAATTTGAAGACCCTTGCAGATACTTTGGGTTAAAAAGCATGGTCCTAGAGAGTATATAAATTGCTGAACTTTCCTGTTGTTCAAATAATACATTTTCTGGAAGTTTCCACTCTTTGTTTAGGACAAACCAAGAGTAAGTTGTAAATTGACGAATATAGGATTGAACAAACCTCAAGATCCACTATGAAGTAGAGTCAGTAAAAATTTTTAGAGGCACTTTGGCATTACACTGAAGTTCAAAGTTATGGTTTTGTTTCTTGAGATGGTTTCCATATGATGAGGAATATCTGCACACACACACCCAGAAGACCGGGCAACATTTCATATCCAAGTTTAAATTTACAAAATCTCATTACGTTCGGATACACTGTTTACGAGATATATGTAAACTGTACCGATATAGTGTCTTTATATAAAATTAACAAATTGAACTAAAAACTAAAAATCTTCATCCTTGTATCCAGAATTTTGCGAATACAGCGAAGACGAAGACGTAAAACTAATTTAATAAATTTTTATTGAAAAAAAAAACCTCAAAATATCATATTAATGTTTGAGCAGCGGGTGCACGTATCAAGTAAGCTATTTCACATGTTTAAATCTTATCGTGCTTGCCCAAGAAGAAGTTCTTGATGGCGTAGAATAAAGTTTACTGGCCTGACTTCAAAATATGGAAAAGCTATGTATAATAAGTCATGAGATATGCAAATGTGCGTATGCGTATTTCACCCTCGAACAATTCTCAGTTCTGAAACCGCTTAAGTCCGATAAGCTATCAGAACGTTAAATATTGAAGTAATTAAATTCCCCTCGGGCTTGTCTATGCTTAAGATAACCTTGAGGTTCAAATTTGTTAATATTTAAGATGGTGATTTATGTAAATTAAAATGTAGAAATATTAATTCTCCTAATCTTACAAGTGTATGATTAATGAAGGTTTATTTACATAATATAGGAAATTTGCAACCTGATTCCATTAATATTTTCAGGAAACGATTTATGCAGTAGTTAGTAAGGGCAGAAATACTGATTATTCAATCTATTAAAATGTTAATGAAAAATTAACTCGTTTTATACTGACAACTCCAAATATAAAAAAACTCACTGTGATGTCCAAACTTTCAGATATTTGTCCGTATTAAACGGCTTTAAAAAAAAGTACAATTTGGAATATAAAAGGCTTAGATTCGTTTTGTAAGTACATATTAGAGAAAACAAGAAGCTATGTGGTTATTTATTCTAAATTAGCAACAAAGTGTAAACAAAGAGTGAAAAGAAAATGCTAATAGATATGGAAATTTAAACGTTAAAAAGAATTTCCGCGAAAAACACCATGCTAAATTATATTTACTCCACAAGCTAAGTGGCTAAAAATATAAAACTTCCTTACAGCTTTCAACCCCAGCCGGCATTTATGAGGGATGTAATGACCCGTCCCTTTAGGTTGCCTAAGAAAATAGGTTAATATCCCTCCAAAGTTAAAAACCGTTTTATTATGGATTTAATTTTTGGTGCCAGGGTGACTGGGCTTCGTCATCGCGACGAAATTTGTCTTGCGGGATTTACTACTCTTGTCATGTTTCTGCTGTGGACCTGTCCTAACTAAACATTACACCCACGGAACAAGATAAGTACATCTTGAGACACGATGCAATAATGAGAGGTTCCATTTTCGCTTTTCTGTCTTGTTTGTCCAACGACAAGAAAATCACAGTTTGGGCCGAATACAGTGTGTCCCAAATTGGTCTTCCATGTATTGGGATCTCGGAAACTATAGGAACTACGAAATCGGTTAAATGAGGAAAGTTCTAGACAATTATGTTACTAATGTAATGACAAAAACGTGATGGCTGTAACCAATCGGATTCTTCAGAAATTTTGGAAAAACCAAAATGGTGCGATTTTAAAAACTCTTATAAATCCTTTATTTTTAAAGATAATCGAAATTTGTGAAAACATTTCTGAAGCAACTTTTTGAGTTGAATATACCTGTAAAGGTAAAATTTCGATTTCATCATCAACTTCTGTTTTTCTTATGACGGCCATGGATTTTTACATTTTACAGGGGACAAGAAATGCGTTTCAATAATGTATAACAACCCTAGTAAGGTTTTATTGTATTTTAAAAAATCAAGAAAAATGTAGTTTTTACTAGTAGGCCATGGATTGAACTTGACAGTAATATGTGGTTATATGGCGAATGCTTAAAAACAATATCACAATGGCTGTAGAGGTTGCAGAGGAATATTTGTTGAATGCAGAGCTATCAAAAATTAAATTGAAAGAGCTGGAAATTACTTAAAGTGAGTGAAATTTTGACATGCTGGAAATTCAATTCCAAGAAAACAGAAATGTTCAAATTTCTAAAACGACTATGTAGAAAAATATGCGGAACGAAGAACGACTTCAGCATGGTTTAAAACAATTCAAGTCTTAAAATCTATAAATTTATTGAATTAAAAAAGAAACATTTCTTACTTCAAAGTCAAGAACCTAATGAGGAATACACGATAACGGCTCAATTGAAAAACAAAATGTTCCAATCGGACGAAAATTATGCTTGCAAAGCATTTTAAAATCATTCAAAAGACACTCTAAAAAGGCTGCCAAAATAGATATTCTCAGAGTGGTTTAAACGTTATCGCGACCAATTTGAAGTTTTTAGATACCATCAAGGTAATTTGGTTAGATGGAAGCGAGACTAACATTGACGTCTCCACATAAGTTACCTCATATTGTGTATTGGTATACATGGCTAAATCAAAAAATTCTCTTTTTCAATTGAGAGTAATATTCCGTTATCGTGTATTCCGCATTTAGGTACTTGGCTTTGAAGAAAGAAAATATTTTTTAATTTAATAAATTTATAGACTTCAAGACTTGAATTGTTTTGCTGAAATCGTTCCTCGTTTCGGATATTTTCCTTCGTAGTCAGTTTTTGAAGTTTGAGTATTTCTGTTGGCTCGGAAATGAAATTCCCGCAACTCAAAATTTCCCTTATTTAAGTAATTTCCAGCTGATTCAATTTAATTGGCATTCGACAAATATTGCTCTGTGACCTCTAAAGCCATTGTGATATTGTTTTAAATCATTTACGATAATAACAACATACGGGGTGTTCATTATAAAATTTCTCCAAAAATCTAGCCAGCTATGATTTTTTTGAGAGAAAGAAAGAGAGTTATAAAAGTAGGTCGTAACTTGACTCGCCATCAAAACAGATTTGTCATTGCCACTGTCCAATCAGCTTTCAGTGCTTCAACGTTATTAGCGGCCATCTTGTCTTGTCTTTATCCTTGTTGGTAAATTTTCCCGTTTCCCACATTTCTGTTGTTGTTTTCTTGTTTTACCAAAAAAATTTGTGCTAAAAACGTTAATTTTTATTGCTACAAAACCTGTTTTGTATTTGGACAACATGGCCTTCGCCTTAGAACATAAAGTTTTTATGTTGAGTTTGATGGAAAGTGGACGGCGAATGGGTTTATTCCATACGAAACTACGTGGAGAATTTCCAGACAAAATTTTCAAACTTTGTTGTGGTCTGTATGCAGTTCAAGAAAACTTTGGAGCATGTTCTAGAATTGTTTACAGAAGCAGGTAGTGTACAAAGAAGACAAGGCAGTGAATCTCACAAGAAACATACCGATGAAGTGGTTACACAGGCACAAGAAATAATGCAAAACAGTTACACTTACACTTCAAATAGGCCTTTCTGTAGGTGCCACCCATGCAATTTTACATAAAAATCTGCAAGTCTACCCATATCACTTCAAAGATGTGCAAGAATTGCATGAAGCTGACTTTCCCCGAAGACTGCAATTTTGCAATTGGTGTATTGATAGGGATAATAACCAGAACATTTTCCAAAAATCCATATTTAGTGATGAAGCTTGATTAGTGAAAACACCCCCATGAAATAATTGAAAAAGGACTACACCCTGAAAAAATTGAGAGTTTGGGTAGGAATCACAGCTTGCTGACTGATTGGTCTGCTTTTCTTGAAGGTGGCTGATCACTAGGACACTTCAAGCATTACCAATTGGATAGGTACCTGTATAAGCTACTGAATTTTGCTAGCACTTGGAGAAAATTACATAAAATTCTTCATTAATATCATTTAATTTTTTGTATTTGGATTGAAAAATGATTGAAGAAGGGCAATACACCTCTAAAAATTGGTACATGGAATGCCAGATCACTTTATGCAGCAGGAAAAACACACAACATAATTGCAGAGATGAAAAGAATGAGTGTAAACGTCCTCGGAGTCAGCGAAGTCAGGTGGCCCGGAACAGGAAAAATAAATATAGAAGATCATACAATGTATTACAGTGGGAATGATGACCCGCAACATTACAACGGAGTTGCAATTATAATAGATAACAAAAATAATAAGTCTGTCAAATCATTTGTACCACTATCAGATAGAGTCGCACTATTACAACTAAAAGCCCATCCTAGAGCTATCAATATTGTCCAGGTATACGCCCCCACAACAGAAAGCCATGAAAATGACATACTCAGGTTCTATTCAGAAATCAGTTGTTGAAGTTGACAAAAAAGAATGAAGTCAATATCATTATGGGAGATCTTAATGCCAAAGTAGGAGAAGGGAGAGTGGATGGCATAATTGGAAATTGGGGTTTGGGTGAAAGAAACGAACGAGGCGATCTATTGGTGGAATTCTGCCAAGAAAAAAATTTTGTTGTGACAAATACGTGTTTCAAATTGCCAAAGTGAAGGCTATACACATGGAAGTCCCCCGGAGACACTAAGACTAACATAATTAGAAATCAAATTGATTACATATTAATTGATAAACGCTACAGAAATGGGATAAGTGATGTGAGAGCGTACCCTGGAGCCGATGTCGGATCCGATCATAACCCTGTCGTGGGAACAATATTCATAAGACTAAAGAAGATCAAGCATCATATACAACGAAGACCCGATTTCGAAAAACTTAAACATCCAGAAATCTGTACAGAAATCACTGAACAACTAAACGTCGCAATTAAAAGAACAATAACGCAACAAGAACAACCGATAGAAGAATCATGGAGTTCTCTAGAACACGCAATTAACCAAATACAAACAGAAAAACTTAGTAAAGAACCAACAGCAGCAAAGAAACCCTGGATGAGCAATGAAATTCTAGACCTAATGGAAACTCGCAGGAAATATAAGAACATAAACATCGACAAATATAAAGAAACACAAACCAACATTCAAAAATTAATCAGACACGCAAAGGAGAAGTGGATGAACGATCGATGTCAAGAATTAGAAGAACTACAAAAGAAACACGACCAGTTTAATATATACAAAAAAGTTAAAGAAATCACAGGAATAAGAAGGAAAGCCCAACAAACCAACTTCCTTAAAACAGAAAACAGTGAAATAATTACAGACCAGGAAGAAATAAAAGAAGAGTGGTCAGGATATATTCGAGAAATGTTTGATGATGAAAGGATAGAACCGGAACTAGAACGCGACAATGATTTGACATTAAATATCTTACCATCCGAAGTAAACGCAGCAATAAAAACAGCTAAAAGTGGAAAAGCTACAGGACCAGACAATGTATACACAGAAATGCTAAAATTGCTGGACCAAGAAAATCTCCAACGACTCACCGACCTCTTTAATAATAATCTACAGTTCAGGAACGTACCCCCGTGATTGGCTCAAGTCAGTGTTCATACCGATTCCCAAGAAAAACACATCAAGAAAGTGCTCCGATTTCAGATTAATTAGCTTAATGAGCAATACTTTGAAAATTATGTTAAAAATATTACATCGACGTATCTACTTGAAATGCGAACAAAATATAAGCCCCGAACAATTTGGGTTTAGATTAGGACTGGGAACACGGGAAGCACTTTTCGGATTAACGGTTTTACTCGAAAAGTGTAGAGACCAAAGAAAAGACGTGTATTTGTGTTTCATTGCCTACGAAAAGGCGTTCGGTCGCATCAAGCATCCAACACTGTTACAACTGCTCCAAAAACAGGGTCTAGACTACGAAGACATAAGGCTTATAAAAAATTTATATTGGGAACGGAGGGGGTTTGTTCGGTTTGGTGACACCGTGTCGTCAGAGATACCGATAAGCAGGGGAGTACGACAGGGCTGTGTTCTCTCGCCTCTTTTATTTAACATTTACTCCGAGTGCATATTTCAGCAAGCGTTGGAGGACTGTGAAATTGGCATAAAGGTGAACGGTAAAATACTTAACAACATACGCTACGCAGATGACACTGTCATCTTCGCAGACACTTCAGAAGGCTTACAGGAGCTGGTAGACAAGATTGTGAAATCAGGTGACCAACACGGCCTGAAAATAAATACAGCAAAAACCAAAACGATGGTCGTCAGCAGAAATCAAAATCTACAAGCCAATATACGAATATATGGTACTCCAATAGAAGAAGTGAGAAAATTCAGGTATCTCGGTTGCTGGGTTACCCAAAACCTGGATCCAGAGACCGAAATTCGAGCTCGAATTGAAAACGCAAGAGCCACGTTCGTGAGAATGAAGACATTTCTAACGAATACCACCCTGTCGCTCGATGCTCGATACCGTTTCGTGAAGTCATATATTTATTCTGTCCTCTTGTATGGCACGGAATCCTGGACAATGGGAAAGAGGATGATGCAGCGATTGGAGGCATTTGAAATGTGGATCTTCCGCAGACTTTTGAAGATACCATGGACCCGAAGAATAACAAATGAAAATGTTATAAGAATGATGGGAACAGACAGGGAACTTTTACAACATGTGAAACAGCGCAAAACTGGTTATCTGGGACATGTATACAGAGGAGAAAAATATCAACTTTTGAGACTGCTTATGGAAGGAAAGATAGAAGGCCGAAGAGGACTCGGAAGACGAAAATGCTCATGGCTTAAAAATATAAGAGAGTGGACAGGATTAGACACATGCACCCTATTGAGAGCAGCAAGAAATAGAGAGGAGTTTGCTGGTATTGTCGCCAACCTTCAGTAATGAAGAGGGCACTTGAAGAAGAAGAAGAAGAATTGAAAAATTATATTTGTATTCAATTTTGTATTCAATTTATTCAATTGTCAATTATATTACTTCTATTTGTACACATTTATAAAATATGTTTAATAAGGAAGATTAATTTATTGTTAAACAATTGATAAGCGAATAGAAACATGACTTCCCAAAACTCAATAAAAATGTCAAAATAAATTAACAAAATGTGATTAGCTTTATTACAAGTCTTATCAAACACATTAAACACATAAACATTGAGCTACAACACATTGAGCCTATATGTCAATTTTCCGTATACCAATAGGAGATACAAGCCCTTTTCAAAAACTGTATTTCGGATCAAGTTGATAACTATCAGCTGAGTTTCTACCATTCATATTGAGTGGAAATCAGATTCAAACTGTCATCAATCTGGTTTCCTGAAAATTACCTGTAAGGATTAGTCTGAACCAGGGTCAATATTTTCAAAAAGTCCTATTGTGACAAAGTGTGTGACTCAAATTTTATCATTCATATTCCTATTAGTATAGACACAGTAGGACTTTTTGGAAATGGTAAACTTGGATCAGGTTGATTTCTACAGCTGATTTTCATCCAACTTGATTGATGACTGATTATAGGACAGTCAATCGAGTTGGTTGAAAATAAGCTTATGGTAATGATCGACCCAATATGGATTGCAATTTCCAAAAAGGACTTTTATGATCATAGAAATTGAGCACTGTCGCTTTTGAATAAACAGGTTTTAGCCAACCAATTTGTAAATTGTTGATTTGAAACATTGTGGACAGCAACCCTTTAAACTACTGATCTGATCATTGACTAAGATTACCCAGTCTAACACTATTAATCACTTATCAATGTAAACTTAATTTATGTCTAACATTTTTAAAAAAGTTCAGTTTATTACTATAAATTAGGAATATGAAGCTGGATAATCCTGCATCATTTAGTAGCTATTGATGCAATTTAACACACATTAAACTACTTTGTCATTACAAAAAGAAGCATTTATTATTGAACATGAAAATACCATATACCAACAGAGATGTTTCCTACATTCTTGCTCGTAAACTCAAGTCTACACTGATCTGTTCCAAGATTTCTGGAATATGCCTCAAGATTCAAGCCTATAATAGGTATTATTATAAAGTTAGTTTTGTCTATACTGCTAATATTTTAATTATTATTTAACTTTTAAAATCAACACGATTTCTGACTTCATAGTGATGCTGACAAAACATCTTAGTTATTTATACATTTGAATCACCTTAAAACTGGCATTCAGACCAAAAATGGTTTATGCATGTACACATGTGCCTTACAAACTGCTAATAGTATGGTTGCATATCCCTTTTCCAGACTGGGGAGCGAAGAGAACTATTACACTTGTACACAAATTTAAGCCTCGAGAGTATCTACTGACACATACATTTTTGGAAACATCTTTTCTTCTAGGTCCTCAATCAATACCGATTTTGGTGCAAAATTTCCAGGTTTAGCTTCAGGAATTGAGCCTACAATATGTTTATAAACTTATCTTTGTCTTCAGCCCTAATGGTTTAATTTTACATACCTTTGAAAATCCACTCCGATTCTACAGAGAACATTAGAATCATACATTTGTTTTAATGATTTTAAAACTAGTTTTTTGTTTTTCAAACACAAAATGGTTTGTAGGTACTTTCGGTTGCAGTTGTAGTTAGTAGGGTCAAGTCTTAAAAACTCCTCTCCCAAAGGCTACACCGTGCAGGGGCTGGTGATTGGGGTGCTTTGTCGTCGTCAGAAGTCAAAGGATCAATATGAAAATCGCCACTTCTAAGGGCGAAAGGCCTGTTCAGGCGTTCAGGGTCGCAAAATTTTAGTTTATCTCACCTCCCAAGGTCCACTATCTCCGTCGTACACTTAATTTGGCACAAAGATTGAGGTGTCTTTCTAAGTTCTCTATGGATGTTAGCTCGGGAATACGTCAAGTAAATTTTACAGCCTATAGAATCTTAAAAATCTTGAAATAATTAAAAATCAACAGCAACAAATTAAGGCCGACTTATTTATTTATCAAGATTCTCAATTATTCTGGATTGTTTGGAATGTCATGTCAATTGCTATTCATTATTAATTTGTTAAATTTATTTGAGTATTCCCGTCCTTAGATTCTTATTGAGAAAAAAAGGATGGAGACACTATCGGAGCGCGTAATAGTAGGCAACCAGTAAAACGTTCCCAAAGTGTGAACGTGCCTAAATTTGAAAGTTTGACGGACAAATACAGAACAAAGTAATTCACGACGTGCTTCAAAATAACAAATGCATTTCATAGGTGGCTAGATGAAATTTTATAATGAACACCCCGTATTACTGTCAAGTTCAATTCATAGCCTAACTACTTAATAAAAACTATATTTTTATTGATTTTTTAAAATACTATAAAATCTTACTAGGGTTTTTATACATTATTGAAACGCATTTCTTGCCCCTGTACACAAGTGTAAAAATCCAATATGGCCGTAATAAGAAAAACAGAAGTTGATGATGGTTCCAGAAAACCGAAACGTTGTATCGAAATTGTACCTTTATAGGTATATTCCATTCAAAAAGTTGCTTCAGAAATATTTTCACAAATTTCGATTATTTTTTAAAATAAAGGATTTATAACAGTTTTTTAAAAATGCACCATTTTGGTTTTCCCAAAATTTCTCACAAACCCGATTGGTTACTGCCACCACTTTTTTGTCATTACGTTACTAACATAATGGTCTAGAACTTTTCCCATTTAACCGACTTCGTAGTTCCTATAGTTTCCAAGATCCCACTAACGAGAAAGACCAATTTGGGACAAACTGTATAAGATATCACGAGGGTTTCTATTAAAAGAGTGTGACCAGTATTTGCTTTAATCCATTTTCATGTACCACTAATCCGGCAAACTTCACCACCCTGAGCAAAATATTTTTTCAATGGTGAAGTTAATTCTACAACTTTCTTAGATTATTCTTTAAAAATTTGTGAAATAACAAGGATTGGTGCAGGTTTTTAAACCAATCTTGCTGCTAAAATTTGTGAAAATTAGATAAGGTTTATAAAGTTTACAGAAAATATTATTTCTAAGTGTTCCAGATTATATTACAGTAATAAAAACATATTTAGTTTCATATATATAGTTTTTTACTTTAGTACTATAGTTTGTTTTTTCAAATTTATGAACAGCTAAACTTATCCTGGTTTCAAGGCTATGCCGACTTTCCAACAAGGGCATATTTGCATTTGTTGTGTGAAATGAAATATGAATGTGAAAATATGAAAATTGAGCTATGAAAAGAAATAATATCCCCCCCTCGCCCCTTGTTCAATTTTTAAAAAATCCTGGATTTTTGGACAGCAGCTGTTTTCAATTTAAATGAAGATGTCGGCATCACTCCAATCGGTTCATTCCTTCCACAGTTACAGACGGTGAAGGTTGAAAATTTAGAAAAGAGACCCACGTTTTTCAATCTAAATGAGATGACTTCAATCTCCTACGAAAGTAATGAACTTAATATGAGTGCAATTAGTCCCATAGGTAGATTTTTAAAAAGCCGAGAAACATTCGAATATAAAATTGCCCAAAAAATCGACTGAATGGGGATCTCTACAAAACTGTTGAACATACGAGACTTTTGTTTGTAGCGGGAGAAAGAGGACATAAAAAAAGCAATAAGCCGTTGGACTCTCTCTAATCGGTCCATTCTTTCCAAAGTTACAGACGGTCAAAGTTGAAAATGTAGAAAAAAGAATAAATTATCTATTTAGACAATTTAAAAAAAATCTTAGAATTTTTTTGGCTGTTCAATTTAAATGAGACGATTTCGATCCCTTAAAAACGTAACAAAGTCAATACGTGTGCAATAAGTAACAAAAATAAATGCTTTAAAAATGGCAAAAAAAGTCGATTATAAAAGTTCCCAAAAATCGACCACCGAAGTAGTCTGTCTTCCAAACTATTAAACATATTTAACTTCCGTTTGTGGATGGTGCCAGAGGAGATCAAGAAGGGCAAATAGTTGGATTCACTAAAATCGGTCCCAAAAATCGACCACTGAAGTAGGGTATCTTCCAATCTATCAAACATATTTAACTTTCGTTTGTGGGGGGAACAGAGGACCTCGAGAAGGGTAAAAACAGTTGATTTTATTAAAATCGCTCGTTTCAACTCAACGTAACCCAACAAACTTAATACGAGTGTAATTAATCCAGTAAGTAGATTTTTTAAAAATTACAAAAAAAGTTGATTATTAAAGTGCCCAAAAATCGACCACCGAAGGGGTCGATCTTCCAAACTATTGAACATACTTAACTTCGGTTTGCGAAGAAAGAAGACATCGAGAAGGGCAAAAAACAGTTAAATTTACTAAAATCGGTCCATTCGTTCCAAACGTCACAGAAGTCAAAGTTGAAAATTTAGGAAAAAGAAAGAAAACCCCTCTTGGTCAACTTCAAAAAAATAAAATGTTTATGTATTTATATAAAATTGTTGATGTTTATGATCGAAAGGACAAAATTTCAATCCCCTACGAACGTGACAAACTTAATGCGAGTGCAATTAGTTGGGTAAGTAAATTTTAAAAAATGGCAAAAAAGTCGATTATAAAAGTTCCCAAAAATCGACCACCGAAGTAGTCTGTCTTCCAAACTATTAAACATATTTAACTTCCGTTTGTGGGTGGTGCCAGAGGAGATCAAGAAGGGCAAATAGTTGGATTCACTAAAATCGGTCTCAAAAATCGACCACTGAAGTAGGGTATCTTCCAAACTATCAAACATGTTTAACTTTAGTTTGGGGGGGGGGGGGGGGCAGAGGACCTCGAGAAGGTCAAAAAACAGCCAAATTTACTAAAATCGGCAAATTCGTTCAAAACGTCACAAAAGTCAAAGTTGAAAATTTAGAAAAAAGAGAAAACACCCTTTTGGTCAATTTCAAAAAAAAAAATAATATTTTTTTTGTTGTTTATGATCGGAAGGACACAATTTCAATCCTCTACGAACGTGACAAACTTAATACGAGTGCAATTAGTTGGGTAAGTAAATTTAAAGAAATGGCAAAAAAGTCGATTATAAAAGTTCCCAAAAATCGACCACCGAAGTAGTCTGTCTTCCAAACTATTAAACATATTTAACTTCCGTTTGTAGATGGTGCCAGAGGACATCAAGAAGGGCAAATAGTTGGATTCACTAAAATCGGTCCATGCCTTCCAAAGTTATAGCCAAAGTTATAGAGGTCAAAGTTGAAAATTTTCGAAAAAAGAGAAAACACCTTTTTAAATCAATGAAAAAAAAAAGAATTTTTAAATTTTAATTTTTTTATGCATGGTTTAATTCAAATGAGACGATTTCAATACCCTATGGACGTAACAAACTCCGAAGGAGTCTGTCTTCCAAACTATTAAACATATTTAACTTCCATTTGTGGATGGAGCAAGAGGACATCAAGAAGGGCAAATAGTTGGATTTACTAAAATCGGTACATTCCTTCCAAAGTTATAGAGGTCAAAGTTAAAAATTTTCGAAAAAAGAGAAAACACCCTATTAAATCAATGAAAAAAAAAAGAATTTTTAAATTTTAATTTTTCTATGCTTGGTTTAATTCAAATAAGACGATTTCAATACCCTACAAACGTAACAAACTAGATACGAGTGCAATTAGTCCCATAAATGGATTAAAAAAAAAACAAAGCAAGTCGATTATAAACCTGCCCAAAAACCGAAAACCTAAGAAGTCTATCTTCCAAACTATCAAACCTATTTAACTTTCGTTTGTGTGTGTGTGGGGGGGGGGGGGGGGGTGCAGTGGACCTTGAGAAGGGCAAAAGCAGTTTATTTTACTAAAATCGGTCCATTCCTTTCAACATTAGAGACGGTCGAAGTTGAAAATTTAGAAAAAAGAAAAAATACCCTCCTTTGATCAATTTCAAAAGATTTCAAACACAACAGACAAAGACGACATCAGTTAAGGACAATCGAAACACCAGCCGCCAGGAACAAACTAAACGAACGCTTAGTTTGTTCCTAGTAGTTTGTTTCCAAGTAGGCGTTGAAAATTTGATTCTGACATTTTTATCGTATCTTCTCAACATGTGCTAAAAGGAGATTGGTATCAAAAAATTAAGGATTCAAAGGTAACTAGATGACAAAAATAAGTCAATGGGTAATATTTACCTATTTTCTTGAAATCACTATATATCAAGGACTTTCAGAAGAAATATAAATTCCATAGAAAATTAAAAAACTTGCCAATTGTCTACATCCAGCCTTCCAATTTAGCAAATTTTATTATCTTTATAGTCACAATTGAAAACCTTAAAAATCCCGGTCAAAAATTAAGGAACGACAGTCAAAAGGAGAAAAAAATGGAAACGTACATCTTGTTTTCGACAAAAATTACCCTTTTGGTAAAAACCTCTCCTTTTTTTTAAATTCCTATTCTTGATTGCTGATTTCTCTACCTCTTGTGTGGTTATTGTAATTATTTATTATGTAAATCTACGTCAGAATTATCAACAGGCCTTGGAGAATATTCATAGATTTCCTCGTTTGCATAAGGTAGACGTGTGTTCTGTAGATCAAGCCTAGAAGCAATGCAGTTTAATAAACCTTGTCACGACTTAACAGCACAGTTACCAGGGAGACCTTCTCCGTGACTAATAAGAGTTCGGTTCTCGCCACAAAGACCAATAATAAATTGCAGGCATTCCTCTCAAAGTCTCTATTGTTAACTGGCGATTAGTATTCGTGATAATAGCAAAAAGGTAATGAAACTATGTGAATATATATTCTTTTACCTACCTAAAATTAACCTAAAAATTAATAAAGTTTAATTCTTTCTCTCCTAAACCTTTCTGCATTGCAACCATTGCAAATACATGGCTAATAAAATAGCATTGACATTTTTTGCGTTTATAAGAACATTAAGACAGTCTCTTTATGGATCAGTTTTAAAATGAAGAATTTTGACACTTACCCCCTTTGTTACAACCACACAATATAGTTATTAAACAAAGAATATGTTTCTAAAACAACGTTGCAAAATAGAAATATTATTTAATTATTCCAGTGCAATGTGTATGGATTTGGGGTTTCACACATCGTGAACAAAGCCGTAAATGTGTTTGAATGCTAGCACACACAGTTGTAACAAAACGTACTTAAATCACGCTTTAACCGTAAATTTGACGAATTAAAAGCAAACAGCATGCTGTGATTAAACGCTAATGCACAACGAGACTGTCAACATTTATTTGGCACATTGCAAACCTCATTATGAATAAGCAAAAACAAAAAAAAGCGACAGATTAACAACACAATGCGTAAAATAGGTAGATACAAGAAAACGATTTCCATGAACGAACGTGCAAAGGGCAAATTTATTAGAAAGGAAATGCTCCGTGAAACGTTCCAGAAAAATTCCTGACGTGTCAAGAATGCGGCATTCTTTGACTGCCTCCTATAATTTCGGCATCCGGCTGCGATTTCGAGTGACAAAGTGGCGTGAATTTGTGGATGTGACGACGAAATCGGAAATATGCGTTTGACAAATACGCCGCATCCCGACATCGTGAGCCTCGCTTTGAAATCGGGGTTTAAGGTTCGTCCGTCAGAAAAGAGGATTCGAGACAAGGTGCCCCCCCCCCCCGTCCCCCCCACTCTTGTTCACGTGAAACTATTTGAATCAAAGCGGGGCTCAGAATGCATTAAAAGGCCGGCTCACATTAAGAAATTGCACTAATTATTTCCGGAGAATAAAACATCCGGAACAACCCCCGGGACCCAGTAAATCTCAGATGGGACCCCGAGACGTCTTACTCTCGAGATATAATAATTGCTCACTTCAATTTGGTCCTTGCGCCTTAATAGTGGTTGTCTGTTGTTTTCTAACTAGCGAAAACCATTTACTCCCTTATACGGGAATACTTCTGAAAACTTATTACGGACTTTAATTTAAATAACAACCACGCGGGTTTCAACAGCGGGATGTTTCTAGAAATGTTACTTTTAGCCCTTAAAGGGAGCGGTACAGGGCCTTTTGCTTAATATATGGATCTAAGTTACCACGAAAACAACATTTTCGCTTTTAATATGACAGTAAAGAGTAAACCTAGTTTTTTAGATGGGACGTTTAGACATCGGTACGAATTATAGAAACTTCAGTAGTTAGTAATGAAAAGAGTGTACTGTAAAAACATATCCAAATCAAGGGTGTGCCGCATTTTTCTCAAAGTTTCCAATAATAGAATGCTCATGGTTTAATATACTTCGAATACCAGTACAAATGCTAAGAGAGTTCTGGCACAATTTTTCCATGCAAATTTCCATAAAAAAAGTAAGGTTTATTCTGAAGAAAAGCAATATCACACTGGTCAAGCGCCTGGCCTAAAATCCGTGTTTAAATCTGAGCTTAGTTAAACTGCGTGTTTAAAGTCATTTCGAGTTGGAGTTCAGTTAAAAACCGAGTTTCAAGTTTGAACTTAGTAAAAATTCGAATTCTAAGATCAGAGTTAAATACCGTGTTTAAAGTAAGAATTTAGTTAAGCTCTAAGTTTAAAGTCGGAATTTAATTAAATTTCGTGTTTAGAGTCCGAATTTAATGTAAATTCCGAATTTAAATTTGGAATTTAATTAAATTCTGTGATCAAAGTCGAAATTTGATTAAACGTTTTGTTTAAACTCAGTATTTAGTTAAATTCCGTGTTTAAAGTCAGAATTTAGTTAAATTCATAATTTAGAGTCAGAATTTTGTTAAAATAAAAGGTTTAGTCGGAATTTAGATAAATTCAGAGTTTAATTAAAGCCGAAATTTAGTTAAATTCCGAGTTAGAAATCGGAATTTAGTTAAATTTCTGGTTTCAAGTTAAGAGTTAATTTCCTTGTTTAAAGTGCAAATATAAGTTAAACTGTTAAACTCTGGAGTTTAAATTTAGTTAATGTCCTAGTTCTATGTTCAGAATTAAATTCGGCGTTTAAAGTTCGAATTTAGTTAAATTCGGAGTTTAAAATAAGAATTTAATTAAATTCCGTGTTTAAAGTCCGTATATAGTTAAAAAGTGTAGTTTAAATTCGGTATTTAGTTGAGTTTAAATTCGGTATTTAGTTAACTAAAATCGTCGTTTAACGTCATAATTTTGTTAATATATAATTTTGAGTCGGAATACAGATAAATACCGAGTTTAAAGTGGAAATGCTGCAGTTTTAACGAAACTTAGTTAAATCTCGAGTTAAAAGTCAGAATTTAGAATTTAGTAAACTATGAGTTTGAAATCGGAATTTAGTTAAGGGCGACTTTTACAAGCGCAAGTAAAACTTCAGATTGAAGATGTACCTTGCATTATTTACCTGACAGATAAACAATGCAATGTAGGTTATATCTGGAGTTTTATCTTCAATCTGAAGTTTTACTTGACCTTGTAAAAGTCACCCTAAATTCCTAGTTTAAAGTCAAAATTTAGTTAAACTAAAGTCCGTGTTTACAAAAATTTACCTAAATTTTGAGTCGAAATTCAAATAAATTCCGAGTTTAAATTCGGAATTCAGATAAAATCGTAGTTTAAATCGGAATTTAGGTAAATTCCGAATTACAAGTTCAGAGTATAGTAGTAAATTCCGTATTTGAAGTCCTAGTTTAAAGTCTTTAAAATTTTGAGTCGGAATTCAGATGCTGAGTTTAAAGTTAAAATTTAGTTAAATTCCGAGTTTGTAGTACTAAATTCTATGATTTAATAAAAATTTTATGATTTAGACACAATTTAGTTAAAATCTGAGTATAGTCTATATTTAGTTAAATTTCGAGTCGGAGTTAAAATGTTTAAATTCGGAATTTAATTAAACCCTGTGTTCCAAGTCAAAATTTAATTAAATTTTGTGTGTGACGTCGAAATTTAGTTAAATTTCGTGTTTAAAGTCAGAATTTTGTTACACTCCTAGTTTAAAGTCATAATTTTATTAAAATAAAATGTCGAGTCGGAATTCAGATAAATTCCGAGTTTAAAATCGAAATTTAGTTAAATTCTAAGTTCAAAATCAGAATTTAGATTAATTCCAAATTTGAAATAAGAAGTCAGATAAATTCCGAGTTAAAAGTCGGAATGTAGTTCAGAGTTAAATTCCGTGTTTAAAGTCCGAATATAGTTAAGCTCTGAGTTTAGATTCGGAAAGTCCAAATTTAAAGTCGAAATGTAGTTAAATTCCTAGTTCCATTTCAGAGTTATATCCCGTGTTTAAAATCCGAATTTAGTTAAACTTTGAGTTTAAAAAAGTCAGAATTTAACTAAATTCTGTGATTAAAGTCAGAATTTAGTTAAATTTCAAATTAGAAATCAGAATTTAGTTAAATTCCTAGTTTAAAATCAGAATTTCGTTACTATAAAATTTAGAGTCGGATTTCAAATAGACTATGGGTTTAAAGTTCGAATTTTGGAGTTTAAAGTCGAAACTTAGCCAAATCCCGAGTCAAAGTAAGAATTTAGTAAAATTCTGAATTAGAAATCGGAATTTAGTTAAATTCCTAGTTTAAGGTCAAAATTTAGTTAAACGAAAGTTTAAGTTTATAATCAAAATTTAATTAAATTTTGAGTCGGATAAATATTCGAGCTTAAAATCGGAATTCAGATAAATTCGGTGTTTAAAGTCCAAATTTAGTTAATCTCTGAGTTTAAAGTCAAGATTTAGGTAAAATCCTAGTTTAAAGCCAGAATTTAGTAAAAATCTGAGTTTAGGCGATATTTAATTGATTTTCGAGTCGGAATTCAAATAAATTTCGAGTTTAAATTAAAGTTGAATTAAACTCTGTGTTCAAAGTCAAAATTTAATAAAATTTCGTGGTTAGAGTCGAAATTTAGCTAAATTCCGAGTTTGTAGTACTAAATTCTAAGTTTAAAGTCAGAATTTTGTTAAAATGAGAGTTTAGTCTATGTTTAGTTAAATTTCCATTCGGTACCCAAATAAATTCCGAGTTTAAATTTGGAATTTAATTAAACTGTTTTCCAAGTCAAAATGTAATTAAATTTTGCGCTTGAAGTTAATTTAGTTAAATTTCCTGTTTAAAGTTTGTTGCTAAAATAAAATATCGAGACGGAATTTAGATAAATTCTAATCTTAAAATCGAAGTTTAGTTAAATTCCAAGTATAAAACCACAATGTAGAAAAATTCGGAGTTTAAAATAGGAATTGAGATAAATACCGAATTAAAAGACGGAATGTAGTTCAGAGTTAAATTCCGTGTTTAAAGTTCGAATATAGTTGAGCTCTGAGTTTAGATTCGGAATTTAGTTACCCTATAATCCAAATTTAAAGTCGAAATATAGTTAAATTCCTAGCTCCAATTGCAGAGTTCAATTCTGTGTTTAAATTCCTAATTTAGTTAAGCTCTGAGTTTAAAGTCGGAATTTAATTAAATTTGGTGTTTAGAGGTGGAATTTAATGGAATTAAGTTTTGAGTCGGATTTCAAATAAATTCCGAGTTTAAATTTGGAATTTAATTAAACGCTGTGATCAGAGTCCAATTTTAATTAAACGTTTTGTTTAAAGTCAGAATTTAGTTAAATTCGTAATTTAAAGTCTCAGAATTTTGTTAAAATAAAATATTTAGTCGCAATTTAAATAAATTACGAGTTTAATTGAAGTCGAAATTTAGTTAAATTCCAAGTTATAAATCGGAATTTAGTTAAATTTCTGGCTTCAAGTTAAGAGTTAATTTCCTTGTTTAAAGTCCAAACATAAGTTAAACTGTTAAACTCTGGAGATTAAATAGTTAAATTCCGAATTACTAGTTTGATATCGGAATTTAGTTAAATTCCTAGTTTAAGGTCAGAATTTCGTTAATATAAAATGTCGAGTCGGAATTCAGATAAATTCCGTGTTGAAAGTTAAAAGTAAGTCGTAACGTAGTTAAATCGCGAGTCAAAGTAAGAACTTAGTTAACTTCAGAGTTGGAAATCGAAATTTAGTTAAATTCCTAGTTTAAAGTCACAACTGAGTTAAACTAAAGTCCAAGTTTACAATCGAAATTTTTTTGAGTCGGAACTCAGATAAATTCCTAGTTTAAATTCGGAATTTTGTTAAATTTCAAGTTCAACGTTAAATTACGTGTTTAAAGTCCCAATATAGTTAAACTCTGAGTTGAAATAAAAACTTGTATCATTTAGAATTTATATACATACATACACAAAAATAATTATTTATGTACCAAGGGCGTAACTAGATGTTTATGTCCCGAGGGCCCTAAGTTGTCCGAAGGTATAAATATATGCTTGTACCCGTGGTGCATACAAAGCTCCATTTAACCGTTAAAAAACACTAACATATCTCACCAGTGGATATGTTAGTGTTTTTTAACAATAAATTATTATCAAAATAATCCTGAAATGTATCTACTTTATGCTCGGGCGGGCATACATTTTATGTTTATGTATTTGTTAGTTAAGCAATAAAAATACAATAATGAACCGGTGGGACATAAAACATTTTCTGTACCTTTGTTATTTAACAATGTTACTCATTAGATGCGAAGGTCGTGGAAGTTTACAGAATTTACAATTTTTTATTAAATTTCAAATTAAGTTTAATGTCAATAAAAATCTGTGACCGATAAAATTTTATTTAAATTGACATATAATTAAAAAGTTGTAAATTGCGGAAACTACTATGATTTTAGCAGTCATTGTGTAACATTATTCAATAGCAAAACCATAGATGATACAAGTTCTTGTAAAGAGACACTAAATTTCAAGAAAACATCAAGATATCAGATTACTCGATTCAGAAAACTAACGAAATAGTTCTGGTAGTTTTTGTAACATGACACTGAAAAACTTACCAATTGACCAAGGCGGATGGACGCCGTTTCTGCATCAAAATAAGTCTTGGCACGATACCAGAACTTTTTCTTAAAGAAAAATTTATCAAATCCATTTTAACCAGAAAATGTCGGAGTACCCTTTTGATCATGTACTTACTGGACACCCTGTATATGGTGTAGTTATTTATTCTAACCAACTTTTGTTAATCTCTTATAGAAAGGAAACTTTATTCTGTTAAAATAGAGGTTTTTAGACAATTTTCAAGGCCTCCCTAATTGTTCAAAGATTAAATCATATCAGAAGTTGGTCTTTGACCAAGCAAAACTAAACATTTGAAAAACCGAATTTTCTACTTTTTACAATAGTAGTTTTATCTATCAGGGGACACACTGTAGAAAACATTTTTTGACGAATGGTTTTGTAATATTCCCACCGATATTCCTCAACCTAACTACTTATAACAAAAAACCTTAGAAGGCCCTCAAATTGGCGCTGTCAAAACTCATTTTTGATATTAAATAATATTTTTATCAATTTTTGTTAGTTTACGTGTTTGTAACTTTTCACTGGCCATTTTTTTTTCTCAATAAGTCAACTTGTATTTTTTTAATTTTTTTGGCTCGTACCGTAATAAAGAGCCAAATCGAAATATTTGAATTATGTTCTATATGAATATATGTTCTCAGTGGAAGGGATAGATGCCACAGAGTTTCCTAGACACCGAGCGTGACAAGATATGGCTTGGTAAATTAACCGGAATTGACTATCCATCCACGTCTGTAATTAAGCTAATTGTATCGACCGTTCACGGGCCTTTATCACATTTCATCTGAAGTGATTAAAATGTGTCGCCATACACATAACTAACTAAGATGGCACATATCCCGCATTAATTAACTATTACTGTGTCAACAGCTAACAGAAACAATTTATCATGGAAGATCTTAGACTAATACTGCCAGGCATATCGTAAATTTCTCCATTAAATATTAACACAATTAATGGCTTTGCTCTATTTATGGCAAAACGTAGCTTTAGAACGGGGGGAGATTTAATCGTCGTTTGTTGCTTACTATGGCTCAGAATTGACTCTGTTTGGATATAGTTTATTTCTACGAGATCAACAAATATGAACAGTGATCGTAAGCTACAATAATTTCGCGCAGCTTTGAGGTATTAACTTCTGTTAGTTATAATTAATATTTGCTTGAAAGATAAACAAAACGCCAACCTCGAAGAGTGAAGCTAAACAGACACTCAAGATTCAGGACTTAAAACTACAAAATTCCCAGTTTACGTTTTTTTTTCCAAATAAAAAGCCTAAGAGCCCTTTTAACCCTTGAGCTTCTGAGAAGCAGGCATTAAAGAAATATGCGCCGTAATTAGGCCGTCTGAGAGGAACCGAAAATCCCTTCCATTTAGCCACTTATTTAATGCAAAGCATCCGTTTGATTACTTACGTAATGCAAATGTGCCGTTTTACCATTTTATTCCCATTTTAGAGGTTTATAGTTTCCAGTGCCCTGGTTCGGGCGGTTATTTAGCCCGAGTTATGAATTTTATCCTATGTAAAGAAACGTTTCTTAAGAGATAAGTCTGGTGCTTCAACATGAATATGTATTTTGGACCAGCTTTTGAATAGGATTAGAGTTTCTTATGAAAGAGGATCTTCAACCGTGTAATTGAGTTTTCGATTTAGTTTCGCCAGCTATCAACGTAAAACTTAATGTGTAAAAAAAGGGGCACTGGTAAATTGATAAAGTTAAGAAATACTTTATTGGTTTATGTGGACTGGGCTGGTGCTCATGCTCAATTATCAGTTCTATTTGTAATGTTCTTTGTAGGGCTATTTGAATTTTCCATGGAGAACCGAATAAAATTAAGCTTCTGAACAGGGAAATGCACTTAAGTTTTGAAAATATTGTTGAATCCATCAGGTAAGAAACGATGTGAAGAAAAAGGTTTTTTTATGAAAAGAAAATTCCTAAAAATCTTAAAAGATTCTCTTTTGGGATCTTTGTGCTAGAAAACAAAAAAATGCTTCGATAGTATGCCGCACACATCTTTTAGGATATAGTTCTGTAGACCCTATATTTACTTCTACCGTATGTTCTAATTTGAAAAAAGATAACATAAAAAACTTAAAATGTCCCTGAAGTTAGTTCAGGAACCAAGTAGTAGTAGTAGTAAATAATGGGGGGTCGAAGCCTTGCGACTAGGCCTTAGAGACCCAATTCACAGTCCCCCGGTCCACCCATCCCTACTACACCAGGGCCCTCATTCACTAAACGAGTCGACCCGTCCCTCTAATGAAGGAGAGTATCTCCTCCCATTTCAGAGTCAGAAGCTCCTGTCGATGAAGAAAAGCAGCTCCAAATGTCCCCACCTAAGCACACTTCCAGAAAGTGGTATGACGACTCTTTCCCTGCCCCACAGTGGGTGCAGAGTGGAGTGTCAGCCATTCCTAGGCGTTGCATGTGCCTGTTTAGTCTGCAGCGTCCAGTAAAGATTCCTATAAGATCTCCCAGGCACTGCCGGCTTCCCCAAGAAGCCACGAGCGCTTGGATCTATCCGGATTAGGGTAGATTTCCTTGGTCTGTCTGCACATTCCTGACTCTGCCCAGTTTGTCCTTGTACTCTCCTCCCATTCCCACTCATTCAGAGCGGATTGGAAGCTCCAGCAGATCCAGTAAGGCAATGAGAGCTGCTCACGGTGCTGTTCTGAGCGCACCAGTTACGGCTAGGCAGACTGTTCTCTGCAATCTGCACCCCAACGTCAGCATATAGCATGCTCTGTCCATCGCTGGCTACCAGACCACGGCCCCATAAGTCATCCTCGGTCTAATTACCACAGTGTAGAGCCAGTGCGGACGGTTTTCTGCTGCTGTGTTCTATGTAGCTGTGTTTCTGTATACATTGGCACCACAAAAGGCAGTGTTAACTCGAGGATTCCAAGAGGAGTTGCAGGCTGGGACAAACGCAAAAGTCAGCAGTAGCAGAGCACGCTCTCTCCGAAAGTCACGACATCCTTTTCAACGAGGTGGATAACTTATATCAGGGACAATTACAAACTGGAAACGAGTTCTACCACATACTTCAAGTGCGCCGAAACCCCTCGCCACCACTACCCCCACCTCATTCCGTCCACTGCTGCGCGACGGCGGGGGAATAAATAACACGGAGTCGAATCAGTCAACGTCGGGAAGCACGGGAGATCACTTCGCCCATTGTCCCATCGCCTTTGATAATATCTGCCGCAGCTGTAGACGAAACGACAGGAAGAAATCATTGGACCATGGCTTCAAGGCCCGGAAAACCCTTTAGTTTGTATTTTAGATTTAGGTTGAAAGAGTGCGTGCAGTATTGCTATCTCCGAAACGGCCGTAGTTACAAGGTCGGTTAAATTAGCAGAAAAGTTGTCTTCCGTGGAGACTTTAGAAAATCTGCCACATTTTAAGTAGTTTCTAAAATATTTAGAATAATGTAAACATTGCGAAAATTGTAAATATCTTCTATTTAAAAAACTATTGCATCGCCTTAACCTGCAAATGTCGTATGTCCCAATAAGTGAATTTTACAGGTCGGTGAAAAAACTGTTTTAAACTGAATTTTTGACGTTTACTCAAAGAAAATACAGATAGTGTGTTTATATTGTAACGAAGTTACTAAATTTATCTTTAAGAGGAGGCCGAGGAGTGGTTTTAATAAGGAAATGTTTGTGACGGCGGCCTAAATAGTTCATTTTACATGTAACCTATTTGGTGTCAAATTCAGATTAGAAGATTAATAGTTTTTGGTTATTCAGTATTTCAATGTTGTCAGTTTTAAATTTCAGTCATTTGTCAAATGCTAAACCTGTCTAGTTGGATTAAATAGTTTGGCAACTTTATCCTATAATACAGGACCAGTTCCTAGAAATTAGGCATTCCATTGCTAGCCGCCAAAGAATAAAGAGCTCCCTAAAGAGTTAAAAGTAAGGAATACCGTTTAACCGAAATTCACACACACAATCACTACACGGGGGTCTGGCATTAGTAGGACTCCTCAAACATTCATTACACGGGTGCCTGGCAGTAGTAGGGCCCCACACACACATACAAACATTACACAGGTGCCTGGCATTAGTAGGGCTCCTAAAACATTCACTATATGGGTGTCTGGCAGTAGTAGGGCCCCACATACAATCATTACACGGGTGTCTGGCAGTAATAGGGCCTCACATACAATCATTACACGGGTGTCTGGCTCCTCAAACTCACACCGTCGGAACTCTAAAATTAGGGAAGCATTTAGGGGTTATTCGAGTATTACAAATTAGTAGTTTATCCATTTGATAGTAGGGCCCCATTCCGTACCGTTATCATCCATAATCTCCTCCGATTTCCTCACCCATACCCTTCTCTTTCCGAATTAGACTTTCTGTAGATTTAATATAAAGTTCAAGAGTTTCTTATCTGTTTAGTTGGAAATATTGTGAAAATAAATTATCGATCTTGACTACTAAATCTTTGAATCTGTTGGTGGACTGAATGCGTGTTGTGTGACTTTCACCTCTAAGAATAAAACAACATATCCTGGGATTCATTCTCCACTGTTTAAAGGCTTACCCGTTAGGCATTTCTTCGGTGGCCCCTCTACCACATAAAACCCATAGAGGGTGGCGCCCGAGACACTTCTTGTTAAGTAATTAAAATAACTCAAAATCCTCATAGTAATCCTTCAAAGAAAGAACCACCCCCCCCCCCCCCCCTGTTCCCCTTTACAATATTAATACATTATATTAGAACATGTTTTTCAAAAATACAGAATTTGGTGTTTTAGAAGGGAGTTACTACATTTCTTCTCAGCAATCCAAAATGTTAATGGAGTTACGACATCTTTGTACATTTAACACTGAAACTTCAGAAGGTTTGTTTACAGCACTTTTACTTATTGAATAAAACAACAAGAGAAACACAGTGCGTAACTCAACATTTAAATAGTAAAATCTTAACATTGCTAAGTACAACTAATTAATTGTAAAAAGCAAATGGGAAAACACTTAAGGCATCAGAAATACAAAAGAAGTTAACGAAAATATAGATAGCTTAGGCTTCACGTAATTTTATAATACAAAAATTGCAAAAAAACAGTGAATGTTTTTTTTATTTACTCTTTAAAAGGCAAATTATCATAAAATTGGTGCTAGTCTTTACTTAAAACTACATTTTAAACTTTGAAGGTGATCGTATTTTGTCTTTTTAATAGAAATTTCATTTTGATATCTACAGCTGGGGTAGATTTCTAAATTTGGTAGGTTCAGTTCTATGAGTGTTTCTGAACTCCAAAGCTGCATAATCAGCAATATGTCTGAGTTTATGTGAAACAGAGCCATCAGCCTGATACTTAATAGCTCGTAAATCAGTTACTACAAGATCACCAACTTTTCTACCCGGTCTTAAAGAACTAAGAAATTTTAGAATATCAAAGTTTTTGAAAAAGTCATAGTTTAAATATTTTACTACGTATGGACGAGGATTCTTTCCTGCATGGAGACAGACTCCAACGTAATCTGCAGGAACATTAATAGAAACATTTCGTAACTTCCGTTCAATAGTTGAGTGCATAGAGTCTGCCTCCATTTGGGTGTGTCCCTTTTCTAAATATTTCTGTTCAATTTGAACTCCGTGAAGTCCACTTATCAGCGCATTAGAAATGGTCGAATTGCGGTTTTGAGAAGTACATCCATCACTCCAGAAAATCAAAGATCTGTCCTTACCGATATTATTCAGAACGTAGTTGTTAATAAATAAGATAATATTGAATCATAGTCATTAGCCGTTATGCCTCCTGCGGTTTCGTGCCAAATAAAGCAGTAGCCGTCCTTGGTTTTCATATTATAAATGGTGAAGTAGTGAACTATGACCTTCGTTTTGAAGTACAGCGAGGATACGTTTGATTTGGGACTCAGAAGTACTGCCTGCAAATCCAAGCAGAAAACTTCGTTTTCCGAATTTTTATCTGCCTCTTTAGCATCTCTGGCCTCTATCTTCTTTTGTTGGTGTAATAGAAAATCTGTTTCCGACATGTTCCCACACTTGTGCGCTACACATTTGTCGCATTCGTCTTTTTTAGGTTTAAATAAACTGAAATTTAATTCATTGAACACGTGGCTAAATGTCGCTATGGAGAGGAATTGCACATTTTTTTCATTACACCATACGTTCTTATAGAAGTTACAAAGTTCCGATTTGGAGATCCAACTAGGCTCTAACTATTTTTTGTTTGAACTGGCTCCACAATAATGTGACTCGATCTTAGGAATGTCCTCAAAAAACATCCTATAAACATTTTCTCATTTCAGCATATATGGATAAATATTTTATTTGATCACTTCCTTCCTTTGTTCCTATTTGATCACCTCCTCCATCCTTTATGCTCAAATCGTTTGGCGCAATGCTTGCATTCTTTCGATTGCTGGCACTATACTTCCAAATATTTATCATCCTTTCGTCCATTGCGATTGTGTTCAGGAACATTTCTTGCAGACCCGCAGTGATTGATCCTTCTTGTTTAAGAAATATACCGAAGAAAATTGTCTGGATGTACTCTCGTTTTTCCTATTTCTGTCTTCTCGTTTCTTGGTTTTTAACAGACATGAAAACAAACGTTTTTCGCTGTTTCCAATTCATTTCATTCCAAAACTCGGAAAAAATTTCTTTTTAGTCTTCTTCTGTGAGTTTTTGATATTCTATCACACTTGTTTTTTTCCTGAGACAATTTACATTCACAACGTGGCCCAACGGTTCGTTTTTTTTTTGGTATGGTTGCCCAACTTCCATTAATTTTCTTTCTTCCTAAATAAGATTTTCCTTTTTCTTTCATCTCTTGACTTACATTCTGTTTCCATGCTTTTTCATTAACCAAATATCTTTTTACTCCCTTTCTTCCTGGGACAGTGGATTCATCATCACTTGAGTCTGTAAAAACGTAGTTTTCAGTATTATCAGATTCGGGTTGGCTGATTTCGAGACCGGGAGAATCTGGTTCTCTAATGCTGATACCACTGGTTTCCATCTGCGACTCTCCAGGCTGGTTATTCTTACAGCTGCTTTCCTCTTCGCCTCTGGGTCTTGGATTATCATTTATTCTTGTTTCAATTTGTTGAATTGTAACATGATTCAAAATCTAAATGTCTGTCAACTTCTAGTAAACCGAGGGACTGCTCATTTGCGTTATAGGTTAAATGCCAATTTCCATCATCATCATTAGTCAGTGAAATATTTATAAACTCACTATCTTGCGCAACAGATTCATCATCCTTAAACAGAGTATCTGTGACTTCTGGGATATCTAAAACTAAGCAATCGTCATTTTTTCCAGCAGACCCTGACGGAAACTCTAACGCAGACGCCATAATTGTCATTGTCCTTGTATGAAACTGTGCCATTTTCCTGCAATAAAATAAATTAAACTGTGTAGTAACAAGAGATAGCTGCTGACACGTTTCATAAGCATCTGAAAACAAAAAATCATTTACATATCTAAACAATAAAATATTATTAAATGAGGTTAAAATCGTTCATCAAATTATTAATTTAAAATCTATGTGTGTATAATGGTGAGCATCTATTTACCAGAGCGCTGAGTAATTTATAAAATGCAGTAAGTCCAAATTAATTTTATTAACCTGATTGTAACCCTAAATTAAATGTTTCCTATTAATAATTCAGCTTAAAATGATTAACTATATCAATATAATATATCGCTGGTCAATATTATATCAATAAATCAGTAATACTTACGATATCTGGTCAAGAAATTAGTACAAAACACGAACTTATTAACTCAACATAAAACACCCTCATAATGGCGGACTTAGGACATTTAAGTGACAGTTCAGACACCTGTAGGAGTTAGAAAAATTTTATTTATCTTCATTACAGGGGCGCTGCTTTGTTTTGGGCATATTTCAGAGGTTAAACCGATAGATTCAACGATTTTGCAACAGATGGCTCTAATAGTTGATTTTAGACCAAAAGTGGACTTACGACATTTGCAGGTTAAGGCGACGATTGGTGACACAAAAAAAGTTTACAAAGTTTCACTACACTCTAACTCCTCCCATATCAGACATCTCGATTAGCTTCGTGTGAAGAGATTTAAGTTTTTGGTAGTTTTTACATTTTTTAAAATATTTCAGAAGCCATTCAAAATGTGGCAACATTGTAAAAGTTTTCTAAACAGGCAATACAAAAGTCATTTTTTTTTGCTAATTTAACCGTCTTCGTAACTACAGCCGTTTCAAAGAGAGTGATATTGCAAGCACTTAAAAAAAACACCCTGTATATTTGTTAGGTCAGGTTCTCTCTGATTAGTTGGTGTTAGTTCAGGTTAGTATAGTTTTTGTTCGAACCTTAGGTTAGTCCAGGTTAGTTCAGTGTTCCGTTTTGGTTAGTTTGTTCAGGTTAGGTCAGGTTAGTTGGAATTGCTTCCTAAGGAAGCAATTCCAACTCCTTAGTTACCTTAGGTTAGTTCAGGTTAGTTCAGTTTTCTGTTTTGGTTAGTTTGTTCAGGTTAGTTCAGGTTAGTTGGAATTGCTTCCTAAGGAAGCAATTCCATTGGACCACGGCTTTATAGCACGGAAAACGCTTTAGACAGTATTATAACCGGCCGTGAAAGCCTTCACAGTCTAATATTTCAATTATGTGCGGGAGTTCATTAGAAAACGTTATCTGGAAGGCTATGAATTTTTGACAGACAAAAATTACATAATCAAAGTAATTCGACTATTATTCATTCAAACTTTTCGTTTGATAAGACTGTGTAGGCTTTCACGGCCGGTCAAAAGACAATCAAAAGTGTTTTCCGGGCTTTGAAGCCGTAGTCCAATTGAATTTCTTCCTGACGCTCCGTCTACAGCTGCGGCAGACATTATCAAAAGCGATTTGGCAATGGGAGAAGGGATCTCCTGTGCTTCCTGACGTTGATTAATTCGATTGTGGTGAGCTCGGTGGTATTTATTCCTTTACCGTCACGCTGCAGGAGGGAGTGGGGTGGGGGTAGCGGTGGCATGGGGTTTTGGTGCACTTGTAGTATGTGGTAGAACACGCTTCCAGTCTGCATTTAGAAAGGTAATTTCATCTTTCCTGTTGAAATTGTTGTAGTGTTTAAAGATCTCAATGACCTCTCTCGTTATTCTAGGGTAGAAGCGCTGGGATTGATATAAGATATCCACCTCGTTGAAGAGGATGTCGCGACCTTGGAGTGCTCTGCTACTGCTGACTTTTGTGTTTGTTCCAGCCGGCAACTCCTCTTGTGTTCCGTAATCCTCCTGTTGACACACTGCGTTTTGTGGTGCTAATGTATACCTAGCCACAGCTGCATGGAACTCGGTAAACTCCGGGTGCCGATATGCCGGTTTAAAGACAGTTTTAACAATGTGCTTTTCCAGTAGCATGCTGATCCTGTCCGTTACTTTGTGAATGTATGGTAGACTAGTCCATCTGCTCTTTTCGTCATCTTCTCCCGTTGTTCTTTCCTGGCGCTCCATATTCCTTGAACGAACAACCCTATCGAACTCGTGCTTGCTGTATCCATTCACCAAAGAGTAATTGCACATGCTTCATTTCCCGTTCCAATTCAGCTGGCCCACAAATTATCTTGGCTCTCACAGACAGAGTCTTTATGACTCCCCTTTTCTGTTTGGGATGATGACGAGGGCTTAGGAACCCTCGTGCCAAAGGCCCTCGGCTTTCCTAAGCTCGTCGCCTTCAGGGCATAAACATCTACTTTATACCCTTGATACATAAATAACTATTATGTGTTGAGAACATTCATATTTTATTTGGTAATATGCGATAACGTTGACAAGTCAGCATTATTATCCTAACAGTATCGCAAGAATGTCTAATCGTTAAAGGCAAATAAAAAACAAAAGGTCTCCATTTCGTGTTTAAGGTCTTTATGAGCAAGTACCGCTGCCATCTAGGCATGAACAGAAAACCGAATATTTATGGGCCCTAGTGGTGGTTAAGTTTTATTTTATGGTCTATTTTATGCAGCAGGCTATTTGGGCTGATTATATTTCTGAGCTGGGAGCATCGACTTTTATCGTCGCGACTTAAGTATTCCTACTTCTTAAAGGCCCTTTATCGACCTCATTTTCCACCTTTATTAGAAGCCTCAGATAAATGTTTCGGTAAAAAGTAATAATACGTCCTTTGTAGAATCGGATTCTCTGCTACTTCGAATATCAAATCTTGGAAAAATTAAATGGAAATATATGGCACATTGCACCGTAAAAAGCTGATCCCTATACTCGAAAATAAAATCTGCCGCCGCTCCAGAGTGATTTGAGTGCTCCCGCCATGGTAGAGAAAGATGACGCATATTCGGGGCGAATATAGAAAAAGATGGAAGAGGATGTAATGTACGACAGTTGTGCCTTTAATTATTATGTGTCGTTATTTTATTTTAAAGGCGAAGCGTGAGATAAGACCACAGAAGTATAATTATTTGCAGTTCTCATCTAACTGAGTGAAATCTCGCGTCCAATGACTGGACGTGCTTCTTATTTGCGACGAAAATAGCTGAAAATATACAGGGTGTCCCATGCTATTTGCGTCGGTCATTTACGGCTAAACCACTAATATTTTTTTCATATGCTTGTGTGATTAATTATTAAAAGAAAAATACCATAAGTTTGTTTTTTTTTTAGTGAAACCCCCTGTATATATTTTGATTTTTGGGTTTTGCCTTCGACAAATCGTTTTCGCGAAAATGACGACTGACTGAAAATGACGATTTCATCAAACTTGAACTCTAGAACTTCAATAAGAAATGGATTGCACATTATTTTCTATGTTTTTCAAAAACTATCAAACAATTTTTTTTGAAAAACTAAATTAGCACTTTCTAAAGTATTTTAAGGGCTTTGAAGCCCTGGTCCAGCGGAATTAGTTCCTTATGTTTCGTTCACAACTGCGACAAACATTATGAAAGGCGATGGGGCAATAAGCGAAGTGGTCTTGCTTGTCTCCAGACGATGACTGATTCGACCATTGAACCTTCGTCGTGACATAAGGTAGATCACTTCGTCTATTGCCTCATCCATCACCTTTGTTTGATAAAGTCCGCCACAGTTGTAGACAAAACATTAGAACAAAATTCCACTGAATCACAGACTGAAACCCCGGAAAACACTTTAGAATGCATTTTCACCGGTTGCAAAAGCCTGTATAGTCTGAAATTAGCAGCATTAAACAGATTACAAAAAAAAACTAAGATAGGAATGTGCAATTCATTTTTGTTTAAGTTCAACAAATTAGTTTTCAGGTTTAATGTTGATAATTCAAGTTTACAGCTATTTTTTGCAAACTGTATGTTGGAGGCTTATCCATACGACAACATTTAAATATAATTGAAGGAAAGATCCAAAAATCTAAAAATATACAGGTTGCTCCATTAAACGAAGCACAACTATAGTATTTTGTTATTTTTTAAAAGAGCTGTAGAGTTTTGAATTGTGCCGTGACAGAACTTGCATAACCATGTGAAAAAAAGTCTTTTCCGTTTAATGGTTTAACCAATATAGCGTGGAATACACTGTATAAAAACGGCCCCACCGATAAGTAAAATTTACAGGTTTTTGGCGAAAATGGTGCAACACTAGATAGTAAAGCTTGTTTTAGACTGGCATATTTCTTGTACAAGATCTAGAACAATAAATTGGATTGTATTTGAAACAAAGTTGATAACAATCCAATATATTTTCGGTAATAAACTAGCCAAGAAAATGGCCCAAAACTATAAAGAATTGACATTAATATGACGCGTTTGACAAGGGTTTCACAGATGACATTGCCAAAATCACAAGATACTTTGCCAGATTTTGACATAATATATGACATAACGCCGGTAAGAGGTTTCCCGCGATTTTCGCGGTACAAACTCAGCAATGTCCTCGGACAATTCGATGATAATAATATTTGTTTATTATTTTCTGCGATGTTTTTATGTCTTAAAAAAGTTTTTAATTGAAGACCCGAAAACGAAAACTTGGCAGGAGAACTGGCTCAAAAAAAGAAATGCTGGTCAAGATGTCCTTAGGGTATTGAAAAAGTCGAGATGTCCTTAGTTTACTGAACTTTTAACAGAGGACCCTGAGCAATACAAAAATTTTGACTGCTTTATTGTAATCTCTGCTTGTCGCAATAAAATTGAAAGCAACAAAAACCACGATTCTTAATAAGGATATGATAACGATTAACAATTCGTGCAATAATGCGCATGCCTGAAGCCTAGAAATTGACTCCGATTAGAACAGGTTCTATTTTCCAAGCAATTTCGGATCCAATCCAAGAATCTCATACACTTTACCGTATGATACTGTCCTATTTGAATTGTTCAAGATATTGAACCATTTCTTGTACAAGAAATAGGCCAGTCTAAAGCGACCTTAATGTAGTTCAATCTTAAAGTGTTTTCCGGGCTTTCAAGCCGTGGTTCAATGGAATTTCTTAACGACGTTTTGTCTACAGCTGCGGCAGACATTATCAAAGGCGATGAGGCAATGAGCGAAGTGATCTCCCGTGCTTCCTGACGTTGACTGATTTGACTGTGGTGAGCTCCGCGGTATTTATTCCCCTGCCGTCGCGCTGCAGTGAAGGGACTGAGGGCGGGGTAGTGGCGCGGGGTTTCGGCGCACTTGAAGTATTTTGTAAAACTTGCTTTCAGTCTGCATTCAGAAACGTAATTTCCTCGTTCATGTTGAAATTGTTGTCATGTTTAAAGATATCAATGCTCTGCTACTGCTGACTTTTGTGTGTGTTGAGCCTTTTAGAGCGAGTTAACAGCTTGCATTGGAGCGACTGGGAAAAGGTGGATCGTTTGACAGATGAACGGAAGATTGCAGCTCAAGCCGTGGCAACGACCGACAAAGGAAGAAATTTGACGCACCAACAATTCGCCGGACACATTAAACCTTACATCTGAACAGAGTCAACGCAAGATTGTAGTCAATTTGACCGACAAAGAACTGTCAATAGACGAGCTGAGCGTTCTTAACAAGTAAGGCAATTTTGCCATAACACCATCCAGACTACCTGTGGACATATAGCAAATGTGGAGAGCGGAATCCGGCAGCTGCCAATTCAGACAGTTGAACAGATAAGGATGGACACGTCACGAATTCTACAACGCGCAAAACCACCAAAAAGCAATCTCACCTTTGCAGAAAAAAAAGCTCTGAAAGCCTCTAACGAAGACAAGGATATTGTTATTTGACCAAGAGATAAAGAAAACACAACATTACTAATGTCGACATCGCATTACGAAGGAAAACACTGTTAGATCTCAGCACCTACAAGAAGGTAACTCGTGATGCAACCGACCGGATTCTGAGGGCCACAAACAATTAAATCAAGGACGTGGCATCGGATGAAATAGCTTAAATCAGACGCCTTGCCACCAAGGCTGTACGGTTTGCCAAAAATTTACAAACCGGATGTGCCACTGAGCCCATCGTGAGCACCATAGAAAGCCCGACCTACGAAATCGCGAAACATCTTACAAAAGTGCTGCCAACCAAAATAGGAAATACTGACAGCTTTATTAGAAACTCATTTGGTCGAAAAATTGCATTCAAAAAGAGTCAAACTTTCTCCAAGAGAAATTCTGGTTAGTTTCGATGTTGTTTCGCTCTTCACGACGGTACCCATTAAGGAAGCCATGGTACATATTAACCACCAGGAATTTCCACAGGATAATGCCAAGTTGTTGCAACACTGCCTAACTTGGGGTACTTTTTTTAAAAACACAATAACAAAAAAAAAATTGTGAATTTGAAAAAAAGAAGTTTGGAAAGAAAAGACATGTTAAAAAACAAATGCAGAAGAATTTATACAGCATTGAGTAAAAGTTTTACTACACCAAATTAGGAGCATATGTTATCCCTAATATGGGGTACACTATGTTCATAATATGGGGTACCCCATATTAGGAATTTCGTGTGTAAAATTTGAATACAACCAAAAAGATTTTTGTTTTTTTTTTGGAAGGAAACTATTTATTTATGAAAGTGAAATATAAAAAGTACACATGTGACAAACAAGACTTTTTTTATGAATTAAAAGCTTAACTTATCCAAGAAAAATACAGAACAAATCAAATTACTACTACAAAAGTCACAAATATACTGGCTTCTTTCACACCCAGAACATTCAACGTGAGCCCATTTGAAGCAACTCTGACACCTCACCCATACTTCGCCTCTGACATCTTCGGAATACGGATTTTCGCAAAAAATACAAACGGCATCTTCTTCAAAGTTTTCTACCATGTCATCTGAATCTTGATACTCCGGTTCAGGGGGTGAATCTGATAAAGAAGAAGAGCTCCAAGATACGGATTAACGTTTACTTGATTTTTCTTTAGTCAATGATTTCTTTTTTCGTTGGGTAGCTTTAATTTTTTGCTGCTGACTTGATTTCGAATGGCAAACCTTTCTTTTAACACCGGACGTGGAAGGTAGATTTCTTTTTCCTATGCTGCTTTCTAATTTTTCTTCGTATGGAGTGCTACTTACGACGACAGCTTTTCAACTCCTTGAACTCTTCTTCTTTATTATGTCTTTGGAATCAGCTGGAGCAGGCATCAAACTTGCTGGGGTAATTTGTTTTTCAAAGGTTTTTTCTTTGGGCTCGTTCTTATCTAATGGTTCTTCCTCTACTTGTTCATCATGAACTATCTCTGTTTCTATTATTTCTTCATTAATAGCTTCTTGTCTTTCGGCAACAAAATCATATTCTTTGAATACGTTTCCCTCAGGGGGAAACATTCCAGTTTTGCTAAACCCGTTAATGGCAGTATCCATGGTGGCCGCTTTCACATAAACTCTCCCAAAAAGTTCTCCTACCTTCTCCTACCTGACAGCCACACGCCCTGGATTAAGCATAAGCCAGTTGGTGATCTCCTGAGTGTAGTAAGTTTTGAACGGTGACATGAATGCCACGTCTAGGGGCTGCATCCGATGTGTTGAATGTGGTGGGAGGCATATTATATGAACATGGTTTTCCCTCGCCACAGTTATGACTTCCAAATTTTTCGTGTGGAGTAATGACCATCAAAGATTGAGACCACTGGATCCTCAGCGCTGTACTTTGTCATATTAATAAAATGACGAAGCCATTGGACAAATATTTCTTGTTGGATCCAGAAACGTGACACGCATATTGTGATCCTGATGGAGTGCCATTCATAAGCTCCATTTTTATATTTTTACGTGGGAAAATAAAAAAGGGGGGTATATATTGAACCGTTGCACTGAAACACATAACTGTAGTTAGCAAAGATCCCCGCTCGGCAGAAGTATTTGCAACAATTTGTTTTTTTTTTCCTTTTTTTCCCACAATTTTGAGGTGTGTGTGTTGGTAAGCCCAGTCTCATCACAATTAAAAATTCTGGCGGGATTATGGTTTAATTTTTCTAGAAGCGGCTCATATAAGTCAAAAAATGCATATATATGTTCTCTAGTAAATGATTTAATGCGAGCATAAGATATTCCTTGAGGCATTCTTAATGAAAGTTCTTTGTGTTTTGCAAGAAATCCGGAAAACCATTTCTTTCCAGCACATTCTTTCGCTACGCTAAATGGACTTTTTATATTATTAGCATTGCATAAGCTGTATGTCAATTTGCATACGTCTTTTTGCGTAATGCCAAAAAATTTCCTTTCCATCTCTAAACAGTGATTTGCGAGCATATTCTCCATTTTCTTTGAAAATACTATTTTTCTCCCCAAAGAAGAATTTACAATGTCTTCAGGATTTTCCTCCATTTTTACGTAACTTTCTAAGGTCGTTTGTGGTACATTGTGCGTCCGCGCACTTTTCATGTACCCTATTTCTCCTTGACGAACAGCTAAAATTGCTGATGATCATCTGTTCTTTGTTCCAAGCCTTTCGTTTTTTAGGCATCTGAAAGGAAATATTTTCGTATTGCAAATTGCACAGTTAGTAATATCCTAATATGGGGTACCCCAAATTAGGAATTGATAGATATCCCATATTACCAAAACTATTTTCATAAACTACGCTATTTTTTATATAGAATGATGTCAACAAATCTTTTAAAACTCACCATTAAGTCTTCGAAAACACGCACAAACAACAAAACTAAAAAATGTCCTCACCACATAAAACTATTACAACCTCAAATGTCAAAACACAGCACAGGTTGTGCCCAAAAACAGAACAGACGCTTCCTGGCAAATAATGGCTTAGTAGCACGGTCACCCACTAGATGTCGGACTTGGAACTTGCTCAAAAATAGACTACCCCATATTAGAAGGTACCCCCATATTAGGCGACTTTCCTCACATATTCTCAATGGAAGGAAGAATTCTACGAACTGATGGTGTAGCTATGGGCAACCCCCTTGTCCAGTAATAGCCAACTATTTTATGGACATTTTCGAGGCCAAGGCGTTGGCAACGGCAAATAAGAGGTTAAAGTGCTGGTTCCGATACGTGGACGACACCTTTGTTATTTGGAGCCATGGCGAGGGCGAAATAGAGAAGAGAACTTACACCTCAACTCTATCAACCCAAACATTCAATTCATTATTGAGATAGAAAAGGCAGACTACCGATTTTGGATGTTTTGGTCTCAAGCAGGCCGAATGGGAGCTTGCGCATGCCGTTTACCGACCGATACCTCAATAATAGATCACATCATCATCAAAGACAGAAAAGGGGAGTCATAAAGATCCTGCTTGTGAGAGACAAGAGAATTTGTGAGCCGGCTGAATTGGAACGGGAAGAATCTGGAAAGAACTTCTGGATGGAATGGATACAAGCACGAGTTTGATAGGGCCATCCATCCAAGAAATGTAGAGCGCCAGGAAGGAACAACAGGAGAAGATCAGGAAAAGAGCGGATAGACTAGTCTACCGTACATCCACAAAGTAATGGCAAACGCAGTGTCATCACGAGCATTACGGAACACAAGAGGCGTTGCAGGCTGGGACAAACACAAAAGTCAGCAGTAGCAGAGCATGCTCTCTCCGAAGGTCACGACATCATTTTCAACAAAGTGGATATCTTATATCAGTCGCAGCGTTTCTATTCGAGACTAATGAGAGGGAGACTATTGAGATCTTTAAACACGGCAACAATTTCAACAGGAAGGATGAAATTACGTCGCTAAATGGAGACTGGAAGCGAGTTCTACGACATACTTCAAGTGCGCCGAAACCTCGCTCCCGCACTACTCCCACCACAGTTCCTCCACTGGAGCGCGACGGCGGCGGCGGGGGAATAAATACCACGGAGCTCACCACAGTCGAATCAGTCAACGTTGGGAAGCACGGAAGATCACTTCGCCCATTATCGCCTTATCGCCTTTAATAATGTCTGCCGCAGCTATAGACAAAACGTCAAGAAGAAATTCCATTGGACTACGGCTTCGAAGCCCGGAAAACACTTTAGATAATATACAGGGTTTGTCTTTTATGTGTTGTCACCTTTGCTATCTCCGAAACGGTAAGTGTTACAAGGTCGTTTAAATTAGGAAAAAGTTGCCTTTTGTTGAGTTACTTCAAGATTCCATATTTTGAGTAGTATCTGCATTATTTGGAAGAACATAAAAATTTCTCAAAATTTCAATTTCCTGTATTTTATAAATTCTTCTTCATTGAGAAAATAAAAAAAAATTATAAGCTGTAATAACTTTTCAACCTCTACATAATGGCATATCGCATGTCATTATGTGTCTTAATATATAATAAGTGAGTTTTCGTTATTAAACTTTGCATATGAATATGCGGTGTGCCATTTCGTAGAGATTGAAAAGTTGAATAATTTTCTATCAGAAATAGTTAACGAACTACTGGAGATAGAATTTTTGAGAAATGTTTACATTTTTTCCAAACAACTCGGAAACTTCTCAAACTGTGGCAACAACGAAGTGGAGTCTTAAAGGAGCTCAACAAAAAGCAACCTTTTTCTAATTTAAGCCACCTTCTTAATCTTACCGTTTCGGAGATAGCAATGGTGGAAACACATAGAACTAACACCCTGTATGTCAAATTGTCAATTTAAAAGTTAAAAACTTAACAACAAATAATCTAAAATTAAAAAATCCCCATAGAAACTTACTAGATCCCTACAATTTATTGCATGAAAAAAAAGCAAGTTCTATTTTGATTTGAACTTATTGCATCGTCTGCCACTGGCTTAAGGAAATAAATTGTTTTGCCTTTGTCTATTGTGTGAAATTAAGTGGTAATTTAATGACGTTTGGAGAAAATAGTAGATTATGTCACTAGGAGTAAAAGTGGGTCTTTTTGTGCTGAGCCCAGAGATTGACGGCCGAAGCGAAGCTGAGGCCTACAACTGGGCGAAGCACAAAAAGACCTTTTACTCCGAGTAACATATACTATTATTTTTCGAGCATGCAGGATATAATAAATCTATTTCAGAATGATTCAGTTTTGCAATTTTCTCTCATCTTCTTTAAGCGGGTCTAGGTACTTACCCAATTAGTGGTGTATATTATTTGTAAAATACATAGAATGTGCTAGAATGGTGGTTTTCAATGTTCAATGGTTTTAATGATGGTCCATGGTTTTAATAATATTAAATCATAACCAATGGTTATGGTAAACTAAGAATTTGTAGCAATATTTTCAATGCTAAATTAATATAAGTCACATTGACAGATAATATATGACGCGTATGACATTTAACAGACGATTTCAAAATTCGGGAACCTATGCGATTTCGACTAATAACGGTTTTGGGTGATGCTCTTAGAGTATTCCTATCCTTTGTTTTTTCAATAAGAATGTAAAGATGGCAATACACTCAGATCGGTTTATCTGGTGTCATCTAGTATTCAAATAATTTTGGTGAATAAAAATCGTTTATATATGCGCCACCATGACAATAGCGGTGACTTTTGACTTTACTTTTACTGCCTAGGACTTTTTTGCTACTTTTTTGGTCTCTGGATTTGAAAGCCCACTTTAGGTGTGCGTATGGAGAAAACAAATGACGTACTTTTAGTCCGCTTGAAAAAAAATTACATTATTGACGTTTGGTTATCTATGCTATCGATTTTGTGACCTTTGGCCTGCGCTTTTTTTTAGATTTTATCATTTTTTAAGTAACAGCCAAAAAATCAGACTTTGCTCGTCACTATTTACTTGTGGTTTCTGGTTAAAATATCAAAATTGAAGTAGGTTAAGCAAACGTCAACTTTCTCAAGGTAACTTATAATGCCCTTTTTTAATTAAACATTGTCACTGCTGTTGCTCGTCCTAACCCAAAAAAATCGGAAATAACATTTTATGTGGCACGTGAGACCGAGCGAAGGCAATATGGAACGATGTTATAACAATAAAATAGAGCAGTTCGTCTCGGAGAAAGAAGAAGAAACGGAGAAATTGTACAGTTGCGGCTATTTAAGGGTAATGTCCTGCCATTTATTCCATTATGGGGTCATTTCGTTTCTTTACATATTAAACTGTTTAACAGATAACATTTTCCATGGCGCTGTTTCGGGTTAACGAGTGTTTCACTTACTTAATTAAAAGTAATTTTCTAGACCAAGAAGTTTGAGTGCCACAAGTTGTTTTTAGGTCGAGTATGCTTAGTATCTACCTTAAACTTTTATAAGAGGAGTAAGAGAATTCCTAGAAAATCGGCTGGAAAAAAGTTGTCCCATAAAGAAAGTCGAGATCTTATAATAATAATTTTATAGCGTAGTAACTGGTCGTTCGAGGGTATTACATAGCGATTATGCCGATAAGGAAATCACCTAACCATGTGAGATTACAGGGAAAGCTTACTCTTTTATTTTCAGCCATTAAAGCCTTGATTAACAACCTACAAGTATTTTTCCCAAAAAAGGAATAAACAGGTTTGGTGTTATCAGAACAATTTTAGCAATTTTGTACATGCAATTTCGGCCCCAAAAATGCCTGAGCCTGACTTTGCATAAATTGTGGTTTTATTTCGAAGCGAAATGCGTCCCGATAACAAAACACAAAAATGGAGAGTTGTTGTTAGGTGAGCGTAAAACCTATCCTTAAAACGTTAACCTAGCAGAATTGATGGCAGCTTTTCGAGCGAATAAAAATTCCAACGTTAAACGAAACGATTAAAAGGCTTAAATTCTATGGTAATGCATTTTGCGAAAAAAATAATCTGGGAGTTAGTAGAACCGCAGTTTACCCAACTCTGAAAAGAGCAGTTCACTGATTTAAAATATCTGAACTAAAAATTGCTAAAAGCCTATGGCAAAACTCCCCCCATTAATAGCGACGTGTCGATAAAATTTCGACTGATTTTAAAGACTAACTGCAATTGGTAATTTATTCGACACAGACCGGAAGTGGCTGAAGGAAACGCGAGCAGACATTTTAAATTGTAGTATTTCGACCAACCCATAAAGCAGCAACTTAACTTTTATATTAAAACGTGATTTATGGGTCCTAAAGAATGCCCTACAAGTATGAACCACCACCTGATTGAAATCTGAACAAATTCTTTTATGCTTCCTAAAGCACCTCATTTTTTTAGCACATCAATTTTTGGTTAGTTCAGGTTGGTTTGCTTCGAATATTTCGTAACGAAGATCTCTATCCGTATCACTTGCGTGCAGAATTTGCTGTCATATGATCTGCCCCACAGACTAGAGTTTTCACATTACTTCCGGGTTTAACAAAATAGTAATCCGATATTTTTTAACTAACATGCGTTGAACCCAATATTTTTTTATACGTAACTGCTACGAATGCTACAAGATTACCAAGAGCAATAAAATTACGAAAAAACGTCAAGGTGTCAAATAAAAATTTTAATCGATTCTGACGACTAAAAGCTACTTTCATAAGTACTTTAATTTGAAAATTAAATTGATTGATTAATTTGATTTAAACCTGGAATTTAAACTTTAGATAGGGTTTAAACTTGACTTGTAAAAGTGACACTTAATAAAACGTTCTGGAAATGTTTGCAATAAGATACTAAAGAACTTGCCCCTTGCTCAAGGCAGATGGAGGCCTACAGATATTTTTCTTTGCGAAAAAAGTATGAGTCCTACAAGAACAATAAAATTTCAAGCGTCAAATTTGAAAAAATACTCGGGTCAGTCGACCAAATAAAATGTTCTGGAAATGTATGTAATAAGACACTGAAGAACTTGCCAATTTCTCAAGGTGGATGGAGGGGTATAGAACATTCTTCTTTGCGAAAAAACTATAAATGCTACCTAGATTTACCCATAAAACGAAATTTCGAAAAAACCTCATGGTGTCAAATACAAAAAATTAATCGTTTTTGACGACTAAATAAAATGTTTCGGAAAAGTATGTAACAAGACGCTGAATAACTTGCCACTTGCCCAAGGAGGATAAAGGCGTAGAGAAAAAAAATTGTGAAAAAACTTTACCAAGGACAATAAAATTTCGAACAAACATCAAAGCGTCAAATTCCAAAAAATAATCGGGTCAGAAGACTAAATAAAATGTTCTGGAAATTTTTGTAATAAGACACTGAAGAACTTGCGAATTGCCCAAGGCGGATGGAGGGGTACAGAACATTTTTCTTTGCAAAAAAATACACTACGAATGCTACCTAGATTTACCAATAACAATAAAATTTCGAAAAAACCTTATGGTGTCAAATAAAAAAAAAATCGATTCTGACGACTAGATAAAATGTTCTGGACTAAAGTACTTTTAGGTTAGTTCAGCTTGGTTCACTTCGAATATTTCGTAACGAAGATCTTTATCCGTGTCACTTTCACGCGTGCACAATTTACTACCAGCTGGTCTTCCCCCCAGACTAGAGTTTTCACATTACTTTCGGGTTTAACAAAATATTAACCCATCATTTTTTAACTAACATTCGTTTAAACCAATATTTTTTTTATGTAAAAGCTACGAATGCTACAAGATTATACCACGAGCAATAAAATTTGGAAAAAAACGTCAAGGTGTCAAATAAAATTTTTTTTATCGATTCTGACAACTAAAAGCTACTTTCATAAGTACTTTAATTTGAAGATAAACAAAATGTTTTGACAAATAACAATGCAACATGTACGTCAAACCTGGAATTTAAACTTCAGATAAGGTTTAAACTTGACTTGTAAAAGTGGCACCTAATAAAAAAGTTCTGGAAATATTTGCAATAGGACACTAAAGAACTTGCCCCTTGCTCAAGGCAGATGGAGGCCTACAGACATTATTTTGCGTAAAAACTATGAATGCCACAAGATCTGACCGAAAGCAATAAAATTTCGAATAAACATCAAAGTAACAAATTATAAAAAAATAATCGAGTCCGTCGACTAAATAAAATGTTCTGGAAATCTTTGTAATCAGACACTAAAGGACTTGCCCCTTGCTCAAGGCGGATGGAGGCCTACAGAATTTTTTTTTTGTGACAAAACTATAAATTCTACAAGATTTTACCAAAGACGATAAAATTTCGAACAAACATCAAGGTGTCAAATTAGAAAAAATAATCGAGTCGACTAAACAAAATGATCTGGATTTTTTTGTAATAAGACACTGAAGAACTTGCCAATTGCCCGGCCATGGGGATGGAGGGGTACAGAACATTTTTCTTTGCGAAAAAACTATGAATGCTACCTAGATTTACCAAGAACAATAAAATTTCGAAAAAACCTCATGGTTTCAAATAAAAAAAATGAATCGATTCTATCAACTAAATAAAATGTTTTGGAAATTTATGTAACAAGACGCTGAAGTAGTTGTCACTTGCCCAATGAGGATAGAGGCGTAGAGAAAAAAATTGTGAAAAAACTATGAATGCTGCAAGATTTTACCAAGAACAATCAAATTTCGAACAAACATCAAAGCGTCAAATTAGAAAAAATAGTCGAGTAGTCGCCTAAATAAAATGTTCTGGAAATGTTTGTAATAAGACGCTGGAGAACATGCCAATTGCCCAAGGCGGTTGAAGGGGTACAGAACATTTTTCTTTGCGAGAAAACTATGAATGCTACCTAGATTTACCAAGAACAATAATATTTTGAAAAAATCTCATGGTCTCAAATAAAAAAAAAATGAATCGATTCTGTCGACTAAATAAAATGTTCCAGAAATTTATGTAATAAGACATTGAAGAAGTTACCACTTGCCCAAGAAGGATAGAGGCGTAGAGAAAAAAAAACTGCGAAAAAACAATGAATGCTGCAAGATTTTCTCAACAACAATAAAATTTCGAACAAACATCAATGCGTCAAATTAGACAAAATAGTCGGGTGGGTCGCCTAAATAAAATGTTCTGGAAATGTTTGCAATAAGACACTGAATAACATGCCAATTGCCCAAGGCGGATGGAGAGGTACAGAACATTTTTTTTTGCGAAAAAACTATGAATGCTACCTAGATTTCCCAAGAACAAAATATCGAAAAGACCAAATGGTTTCAAATGAAAAAAAAAGAGTCGATCCTGACGACTAAATAAAATGTTCTGGAAATTTATGTAAAAAGACATTGAAGAAGTTGGCACTTCCCAAGGAGGATAGAGGCCTAGAGAAAAAAAACTGCGAAAAAACAATGAATGCTGCAAGATTTTGTCAAGAACAATAAAATTTCGATCAAACATTAAAGCGTCAAATTACAAAAAAATAGTGGGGTCAGTGGCCTAAATAAAATGTTCCGGAAATGTTTGTAATAAGACACTGAAGAACATGCCAATTGTCCAAGACGGATGGAGGGCTATAGAACAGTTTTCTTTGCGAAAAACTATGAGTGCTACCTAGATTTACCAAGAACAATAAAATTTCGAAAAAACCTCACGGTCTCAAATAAAAAAAAAGGAGGAAAGATTTTATCAAGAACAATAAAATTTCGAACAAACATCAAAGCGTTAAATTAGAAAAAATAATCGAGTCCGTCGACTAAATAAAATGTTCTGGAAATTTTTTTAATAAGACACTGAAGAACTTTCCAATTGCCCAATGCGGATGGAGGGGTACAGAAAATTTTTCTTTGCGAAAAAACTATGAATGCTATCTAGATTTACCGAGAACAAGAAAATTTCTAGGAAACTTCATGGTGTCAAGAAAAAAAAATGACTCAATTCTGACGAGTAAATAAAAGGTTCTGGAAATTTCTGTAACAAGACATTGAAGAAGTTGCCACTTGCCCAAGGAGGATACAGACGTAGAGCAAAAAAAATGCAAAAAAAGTATGAATGCTGCAAGATTTTATCAAAAAAATAAAATTTCGGACAAACATCCAAGCGTCAAACCAGAAAAATTAGTCGGGTCAGCCGACTAAATAAAATGTTCTGGACATTTTTGCAACAAGACACTGAAGAACTTTCCAATTGCTCAAGGCGGATGGAAGGGTAAAGAACATTTTTCTTTGCAAAAAACTATGAATACTACCTAGAATTACCAAGAACCATCAAATTTCGAAAAAACTCCATGGTGTCAAATAAAAAAAAAACTGGATCCTGACGACTAAATAAAATGTTCTGGACAGTTATGTAATAAGACACTGAAGAAGTTGCCACTTGCCCAAGAAGCACAGAGGCGTAGAGAAAAAAAAATTGCAAAAACACTATAAATGCTGCAAGATTTCACCAAGAACAATACAATTTCGAACAAACATCAAAGCGTCAAATTAGAAAAAATAATCTGATCAGTAGACTAAATAATATGTTTTGGAAATTTTTGTAATAAGGCATTAAAGAAGTTGGAATGTAGGGGTACAGAATTTTTTTCTTTGCGAGAAAACTATGAATGCTATCTAGATTTACCAAGAACAATAAAATTTCGAAAAAAACCTCATGGTGTCAAATAAAAAAAAATCGATTCTGACGACTAGATAAAATGTTTTGGGAACTTATGTAATAAGACGCTGAAGAAGTTGCTATTTGCCCAAGGCGCATGGATATCTACAGAAAAAAATCTTTTGTGTATAAATTATAAATGCTACAAGATTTTACCAAGAACAAGAAAATTTTGAAAAAGACATCAAAGTGTCAATTAAAAAATAAATAAAAAGATTTTGATGACCAAATAAAAAGTTCTGGAAACTTTTGTAATAAGACACTGAAGAAGTTGAGAGTAGCCCAAGGCGAATGGAGGCGCACAAAAAAAAATGTTTGCTTAAAAGTTATGAATGCCGTAAGATTTTACCAAGAGCAATAAGGATTCGAAAAAACATCAAGGTGTCAAATGAGAAAAAAAATCGATTCCGACCACTAAATTACAAATTTTGGAAATTTGTGTGCTAAGACACTGAAGAACTTGTCAATTGTCCAAGCAGCACGGAGGCGTACAGAAGACATATTTTGCGTAAAAACTATGAATGCTACAAAATTTTTCAAAGTAAAATTTCGAAAAAATTTCAAATTGTGAATCAACAAATAAAAGAAAACGAATGAATTAAACGTTCGGGTATTTTTGTAATGATACAATCAAGAACTTGTCACTTGCCCAAAGACGTTGGAGGTTATTGTTCCATCAAAACAAGAATCTTACTTAGATAAAAATTTGCAACAAATTTTGCTAAAATGCATTGTAATCTTCAAGAGATATTACAAAAAACACAATTTATTTCAAGAACTTTGACCATCAAGAGCAACGAAACCAGCTACTTTTTCTTAATGTCATTTGATCATGTGCTTACGGGACGCCTTGTATAAAAAAGCTAATGCTAATATTCAATTATTGGCTCTTCCTTCACATTTGTGATTGATAGTATCAAAAGAGGGAGAGAGGGAGGGGTTTAGCACAGGTGGGGGAAGGGGGGGAGGGGCGTACATGGCGTGAGAAGCAAAACTTGTTTCAGTCTGAACTTAAAGCCGTAGTTTCATCTTGGAACCTTCCTCTCTAATAGTGGTTTAGGTGTAGTATTCTCAAGATGTTAATTTCCAGAATAACATTTTAACCATTTGACTTGAACTTTTACAACTTTAATAGAATAGCTTTATTGAGGAGTAAATTAGAGGTCGAAAAGTCAGCAATTCCCGATATTTTTTTCTCCTGGAAACTTTCTCTCTAACCTAAACCGGTTGAATCACAATGTTGGTAAGTGTGTTGTGACTAGCTACCATATGCTTAGCACCCCGGTCGTCATCTTTTCCTATAACGTTGAGAGCACTCTCCTTAACAGATTCGATTACCTCAGGGATCTTGGAGTTTATATTCCAGCAGCAAATTTACCTTCATACCTCTCTACCACACTGCGTGTAGTCCAGAGTACTGGGTTTCCCCCCTGCGTCCCTGGTTCAGAGTACTGGGTTTGGTGAACAGAAGCTGCAGTATTATTGATAGTTCTGCGCCAAGGTACTCTAGACCAATCCTACCCTCAACCTGGTAACTGTTCAGGCTCTTAGCCCCACCCCCAACTAATCAGCAGCGACCTAAATGTAGTAATTACTGACCAATCGAAAGACACATGTTTCTTCTGGTTGATTGAGCGTGGGACATAAGAGTCTTTACAGGTACCAAAGTGGGGGCAAGATATTCATGAATGGCCTGGACAATCTTGCCACAGAACTCTTAATAAATCCCTACTAGCAGCAAATATATCCAACCTGAAAGGTTTGTTCTTTTGTTCTTCTTGCGGAGATTATCCAGTTTCGACATATCGTGTGATTCATCTATGTGATTAAACCCATCCAGGGAATTAGCTTTAAGTGACCAAAAAAACAAAACTCAATGACAAACAACAACTTTATAAAGTTATAAACGAAGTTCATGACCGTGGATATTAAATATGGCTTGTGCCTTGGAATTTGCATTGAATACATAAACCAACCACGGCGATGGGTCATATGCATGCGAATGCCTGCGAAATTGTGTGCCGAAACTCGACTCGGGGCCGTTTATGGTAAACTGCTAAGTTTGCATTATGGGGAATTATGGGTTGGGAAACGCTCTTGAACTTCCTGTAAGATTACTCAGCAAAGTCTCTTTAATAATGCCGTCATCTCGAATGTGAGGATTTTTTTTATAGCGAAACCTCCCTATATAGAAAGTAAAGCGTTTAATTTTCCTAGAATAAAAAAGGCGGATGTCGAGAGAGCAAAAAAGGGATCCTCAAAGAAGAAAGTTGGCAATAAATATTTTATTAATTGGGGGCACAATAGTCTGTTCATCCCGGCGTTCTTTCGACAAGGGGAAATTTTATATCGAGCTAAATTTGTCATAAAGAATTCTTTTGTACTCTTCTCGCAAGATAGGGTCGAAGGGAAAAACTGATTTCGTAGACGCGATACTGGGTGGCTCCTGAATAATTTATGGAGTCAAGCCTAAACATCAGATACAGGCTGTACCAAAGGTGTACATAATAAAAATGTATTATTAATGCCGTAAATACTTTCTGTGTTACTTGTTCGATTCATTCATTCGTGTTAACTTAAAAAAAAACGTGATACTCTACCAATAATGATTCACAAATAATTGAATAGGGTTTTCATGTCCTTTCTCCGAGATATCAGCACGAAATCTAACAACATTTACGATTACCGTCGGGATTGATGAGTTCCGGGAGTTGTTCAATTATATTAATGCTTGTGGCTTATAACAGGCAATGGAGATTTTATGGGACAAGAAATAACTGCGTCCTGGATTGCCGGTTAAAGCAGCTCTTTACCATGCACCTTATCGTCACCATTACTAATCATTATTCCTTTTCAAGCAACAAGAAAGTTCGCGAGGGCCTATTCTATTAACCGTATTAGTGCTCGAAACTCTATCCCGATTGCATGCAACGTTAGACAGTGACGTAACAACACGTCATTCAATATCCTCGGAAAAAAAGATTTATTTCCGTAATAATTTAGTAGTTATAGTCCCGTGAGAAAAATGTTATTTAAAGGTAACATTTTGGCTGATTGCTGGAATTGCCACCAGGTACGAAACTATTTGAAGAAAAATAATTTGACTCCGTCTATGAAGATTATTGACTAATCACTAACCCGAAACGAATATTTCGACATCAAAACGAGTCATGCAATGCGAAATATGTTTGTTTATGCCTCGGTAATGCTAGAAAAAAAACCTTTGTATGGATTTATTTTTTGCCATTTTTTCTTTATTAAACACACTGAGTTTGGTTTGGTTAGGAGAATTTTGATTTCTTTTAGTTGGGTTTTTAGAACCATTATTACACTTAAAATTGTTCAGAACGTGTTCGGCCCTATATAATCTAAGCTCAAATTAGTAATAAATAGAATCTGCTGCAGACTCTATTTATTAGTATACCTCAATGACTTATTTTTGGCATCTCATTACCTTTGAAATCTTCATTTTTTAATACCTATCTCTTTTCGGCACAGGTTGAGAAGATACGATAAAAAAGTCAAAGTCAGATTCCCAACACCTACTTGATGACAATAATAAGTGAATGGTTTATATATAAACTTCTAACGACAAAATCGATACGGTACAGCAAAAGAGTCCGTACCTCGTAAATGCCTTAACCGAAACAAGCGTTATTAGATTATACAGGGTAAAGAAAAAAGCACTGCAAAATGGTTTTCAACCCACTGCATTTGGTAGCCAGGGTAATTTAATGGGTTTATTTTATGTCTCCGGACATGTTTGGCCGTTTTCAGTGTTTTAGCCCACAAAAAAAAGATACAGGTGTTTTTCTCTTCAAGTTACCCTGTATCGCACGAATACTGCTGCGTATTTTAATAAAAAAAATTATTTCTAAAAGATAACTGATGGCAGAATCAGAAATGTAGATTCAAAGTCAATAAACTATTTCTATTTCTTGTTGTACAAAAGTTACCAAAAAATGTAACTACCAACTTATCAATAATATGTTAACTTTGACATCATGGCGGTGGTCATAAATTTTAAGGCTTTTAATGTTTTAGCATTTAAGAGCTTTAGTCGAAACCTCGGGACCTTTTTGGCAGTTTTTTTGTTTTTTGGCCTATGAAAATAGTTACAGGGCGATTACAGACAGTTGACACTTTCTTATATGCCACAGTGTATTTTGGGAATAGGCATGCCAATAATAAAACATTTCTATTTCATGTTGTTGTATAAGAAAGGCAAACAATGATATGGGCAAATGTACGATACGAGTTGAATCATAAAGGTAGTTGAAAATAAAACCTCAAACTGTTTGGTCAATTTTAAAGGGGCGTGCGTTATCATATAAACTTATTGTCTAAGATTTCTCGTTTGAAAGATAGAGGGTGTTAAATTTTCATTAAAAATTTCCAAATTTCGCCAGAACTTCCAAAGATATCTCAATAAAATTTTAAAAGCTTTATCTGCTATATGAAATGGCAATATTTTACAATAAAAACCAATTCTTTATCTTTACCAGAGCCGCGCGATGCAGAATGTCGATCCATATTTTTAAAGTAAAAAAAAAGTATACCACTTGTTTTTCGCAAAATAAATCATGGTCACTGTTTGTTCTGCACAAAAAAATTCTCATAAGTTTTTAGTAAAATGTACCGTTTTGGAGTAAAAAAAACTATTTTATTGCACGTTTTACGTCAATAGTTATTTCAAACAAAATTCCGTATATATAAATAACCATAAAATACATTAGGCATTGTTAGCAATGCAAACTGGCGACTAGTGAATTCGTCAATAATTTGAAATGCTATATGGAAGTGCGTATTGAATTAACTATTGCTTTAGTAAGTGCATTAAAACAGTTTTAATTTTTTTTTGTAATCCAAAACGGTGTTATACTTAAAAATTGAACAATTTTCGTTTAGATTAAAACGGGTAGCTCAATCATAATTCTTATTAAGCAAATATAAAAACTATGAAAAGGTGCAAACTTTCTGTTAACGTCCAGTAACTGTTTTCGTAGATAAAAACAGATAAAAACGTCCCGAGCTATTGGTCAATATCATTACACTAAAAGTCTTAAAATTAAAGCATCCATCATGGCGTTGTAGTTAGCAAAATATTGATTAGTCTCTCATTAGATTTTTTTACCAATCTTTTACAACTAGAAATAGAAATGTTTTATTACACTTAAGTGTAGTAATATAAACAATTATATTTTAGAAATAATTTCTCATTAAAGTGGGCAAAGGCATTCTCCCGATACACGGTAACTTATACGGTAATGCAAACTTTTTGAAAAACCTCTATAATTTTTTTTGTAAGCCAAAGAACTGAAAATCGCCGAATATGTCCCGGGATATCACCCAAAGTCATTAGTAATAGTAGTAGTAGTAAATAATGAGGGGGCCGGAGCCTTGCGACTAGGACTTTTTCAAAGTCCTCCGGTACACCCATCCCTACTCCGCCAGGAGTCGACCCGTCCCTCTAATGAAAGAGAGTGTCCTGTCCCATTTCAGAGTCGGAAGCTCCTCTCGATGAAGAATGGTGGCTCCAAGTATCCTATGGCGCAGTCGCACTCACCTAAGGACACTCCCAGAAAGTGGTATGACGACTCTTTCCCTGCCCCATTGTGGGTGCAGAGTGGACTGCCAGCCATTTCTAGGAGATGCATGTGCATGTTTAGTCTGCAGTGTCCAGTAAGGATTCCTATAAGGTATGCCAAGCACTGCCGGCTTCTCCCAAGAAGCCACGGGGCCTTGGATCTATCCGGGTTAGGGTGGATTTCCTTGGTCTGTCTACATATTCCTGACTGTGTCCACTTTATCCTTGTACTCCCATGCCCACTCATTGAGCGTGTGAGAGATGTACCTTTTATTTACTCTTAGACATGGCTCTGGACCAGTAAAGCATGTCTGGGAACCACGCTTGGCCGATTCGTAGGCACGCTCGTTCCCTTCCCAGAGTTACTCATTTTGTTTCTGCCAGTGACTCTAGAGCATCCCTGTAGTCCTGAACGAACTTTGAACTCGTTCCGCTCGCACAGCCGCCTGACTGTCGGTGTGAATGTAGATGTCCTGCTCTTCTCCATGTCTGACTTCTGTTCGTGTCGCAACCTCAAGTATTGCAAACACCTCCGCCTGGAAAACCGTCGTGTGGCTTCTCAAGGTGAAGCCCTCGCCCTCTACAGTACCTGCTTTGTATATTCCGGCTCCTGACGACTGACGTACCAGCTCTTCCTTGAATTCGTCCCTTGTTGGTATGTTTATCCCAAATGGCTGTTTCAGTGTCAGCTGATCGCGTGGGAGCCCCTCCTGCGACAGGGCTATCGGAATGTCATGCTGAATGAGGTTGGCAATCTGCGTGTGACTACTTCCCATAGCTGTATCCTTCCACTGACCGCAGCAATCAATCCTCCTGCAAGACGCCATCACCTCCCCCGTAACCCAGATTAGAAGCTCAGGCTCACCCAGTAAAGCATTGAGTGCTGCTCCAGGTGTTGTTCTGAATGCACCAGTTATGGCTAGGGAGACTGATTTCTGCAGTCTGGCCAACCCCAACATGCCTTGTCCACCGCTGGCCACCAGGCCACGGCCTCATAGGTTATCCTCGGTCTGGTTAAGGTAGTGTAGAGCCAATGCAGGACCTCTGTCTTTAGACCAAACTTCCTGCTCACTGCCCTGCGTAGTTGCCATGTCAGTGCTGTTGCCTTATTGCATGCCTTTTCAACGTGACTTTTCCAGGTCAGCCCGCTGTCGATGGTCACCCCAGGTACTTAGCCTCAGGCTTTAGTAGCAGAGGTTCACCGTACAGCGTGGGTGAGCGGAATCCTGTAGTTTTCCTTCTTTTGGTGTAGAGCACAAGCTTTGTCTTGCCAGGGTTGACTGACCATCCCGTCTAGCCACACACCATTGTTCTATTATTCTCCATGCCCTTTGCATTCGATCACAAACGCTGCCAACGAACTTTCCTGGTATCATGACCAGTACGCATACGCTTGCGCACTGAACCTCTCGGCTAGTAGCCTCTCCAAAAGACCATCCCTTAAGATACCCCATACTTGAGGTGATAAGCAGCTGCTTTGTGGACACCCGCCCTCGACCTCGATTTCCCTCCGGTGATCTCCCAGAGAAGCTCTAACGTTACGGTTGCGGAGTGCAGATCTGACCCAGTTTACCAACTGTGTTGTGGTTCCCCGTTCCCTAAAGGCCTCGCAGATATTGTTCGTTCTGGCTTTGTAGAATGCTCCCTCAATGTCGAAAAAGACTGCCAACATCACTTGCTTATTCGAGTATGCCTTCTCCATTTTATGCACTACATAGTGGAGAGTCGTGTCGGTCGACTTCCCCTTGCTGTAAGCATGTTGATCTTTGTTTCTGGGATGTCTTCCCAAAATTTCCTCTGTGATGTACTTATCGATTATCTTTTCTAATGTTTTCATGTCAAACTTATGGGTCTGAACGATTTGGCGACATTATAGTCATCTTTCCCTGCTTTTGGTATGAAGACCGCGTTCGCGTTTCTCCACGCCTGAGAGACATATCCCAGAGCCACATATATCCCGGGATATCACCCAAAGCCATAAAATGTCATAACAACGAATGTTCTGAAATTACTCTAACTATCAAAATGCATTGGAACGGTGTGTGTGTATGGGAAAAGTGGTAACGAAATTCTGCAGTACTGAGTATCGTATTGAAATTTCATCAGATTTTTCAAAATTATTTGCATTTATTTTTGTTGATTTTAAAAAGTGAAAAAAAAAATATATTGTACGTCATATGTCCGGTAACATTTTATGGTTCTCGTTTCAAAACTCCACACTCGGCAAGTGAGTATGTATATTAATGAAACTATTTATAAACCATTTTTGATATAGGGGTTGCCTGTTCATAATTATTCCACTTTTTGATAAGAAAAAGCCAACATTTGAAAGATACTTGAAGTTTTAGGAAAGAGGTGTTTTACTTTTAGCAAGCAGACAATATACAGGGTGTATTAAAACGCAAAAGTATTTTACGCATTTGGAAAACACACTTTGATAAAATAGCCAAGAAACATAATTGGCTGGTCCGTGTACTTAAAAAAGCTGTGTTTTTAAACATGTGCGCAAAATCGACGTGCTCCTATGTACTCAAAGTATGAAATAAAATATTTAAAAAGCAGCGTTCTTTCGCTTCTACGTATACCACGCCTTCACGCCCCGTACAAGTAAATGAGCATTCAATGTGGTAGAGTATATAAATGTGGTTTTGTGGTACATTTTGGGTTGCTAGACTGAGAAAAAGCACCTCTTCCTTTCTAGCGTCGGGCGAAAAAAGAGATAGAGACAGGATGACAATCTAGAGTGTTTTCCGGGCTTTGAAGCCGTGGTGCAATGGAATTTCTTCTTGATGTTTCGTCTACAGCTGCGGTAAACATTATCAAAGGCGATGAGGCAATGGGCGAAGTGACTTCCCGTTCTTCCCGATGTTGACTGATTCGACTGTGGTGAGCTCCGTAGTATTTATTCCCCCGGCGTCGCGCTGCAGTGGAAAAAACTTGGGTGGGGGTAGCGGTGGCGCAGGGTTTCGGCGCACTTAAACTATGTCGTAAAACTCGCTTTCACTCTGCATTTAGAAACGTAATTTCCTCCTTCCTGTTGACGTTGCTGTCCTGTTTAAAGCCTCGTTGAAAAGGATATCTTGACCTTCAGAGAGCGCTCTCTCCGAAGCGCTAAATCGGAGTACTAATAAAAGCGCTCATCCTTTCTAAATGAAGACTGCAAGCGAGTTCTACGATATTTCAAGTCTGTCGCAGCTTTAGACGAAACGTTAGGAAGAAATTCCATTGGACCACGGCTTCAAAGCCCGAAAAATACTTTAGATTTTATTTTGACCGGCCGCAAAAGCATTTACAGTCTTAGGATCACAATTTTCGATTGCAAAATAGCAGATGAATACAGTTTTGCTGACTTTTGATTAGATTTGTTCAGGTCAGTTATGTTTTTCCTTTGTTTAGGCCTTTGTTTAGGTTAGTTTATGTTCGTGCAGTTATAAAGACCACCGTCAGCGCTTCGCTCTTTACAGAAAAACGGGATGGTTTCTTATAAGTGGCTTTTTGACTATGACAGTCTGTCAGTTCAGTTATATTTTTCCTTTGTTCAGGTTAGTTTAGGTCTGTTAATTTGTAACTTTCCAGGTTTCCAACAACTTTAACACTTCCAGGTTTTTATGTTTCTGAGTTCACGTGTTGTTCATCCTCTTAAACTTACTTGAACACAAAATCTAGCACCGCTAAGACAATAGATATTTTTGAGCCCTTCTAAGTCACTTTTCCAGTACTTTCGTGTAATTTTTCAGATTTCCAACTCGTTGTGGACATTCAAGTTTTAAGCTTGATTTTCTTTTTTAAGCTAGATGGTCAGCCGCTTAAACTTCTAAACTCAAAATCTCAAACAGCTAAGAAGATGTTTCTGAGTCCTTTCTGGTCATGTATCAGGTTTTCTATAGTCTTAACACGTCTAGTTTTTAAGTTTCTGATTTGTCTCTGTTCCGACACTTGAATAAACTCAACATCTAAAACAGCTAGAAAGTTTTTCTGAACTCACCATACTTTCCACTTCTTACCTCACGTTGCAACATGCATGTTGTATACACTGTGTTCATTAGCAAACGTCATCTAGAAGACTTTTGACGGAAAATACTCTTCTTTTGACAATTCACAGCCAACTAGATGAGTTTAAATGAGTTCAATAGGAAACATCTACATAGTTTTAGACTCTAATTTTACAAGAGACTTTCTGAGCGTATCATAATTTCCTTCTTTCAGATCAAATTCCAACATTTCGTATTGTAAGACGCAGGAATTTGTTTTTAAAAAAATGTTATTTGGACAATTTAAAACGCTTGGAATTTCGATTCTGATTGAGAACTCACTTGAAACCAAAAAAAATTTGCGCTTTGGTATTAATTTGAACGACCCTGAGACACTTACTCAGGCTTAAAAACTACTGAAAACATTACAATTTACTCTTTACTAGGTCAATGGTTTTCCAATAATTTTCTTTGTATTTTTCCAAATTTAGATGATTCTGAGTTCACTTGAACAACTTTATACCGTTTTAGATTCAAATTTTGGAAATTCTGATACATTGTTTAAAGGATAAAGGAACTTTCTAAGCGAATCATAATTTAGTTTTTTTAAAATCAAATACCAACATGCTTGTTCTTCGAATGTATTAGAATTTAAATGTTTCGTAGCCAGATATAAAAAATTGAAAATTTTTGATTCTGAGATGCAGAAATTTTGTTATAAAAAAGTGTAAATTTAACATATAAAACAAGATAAAATTTCAGTAGTCCAACATGCTTGTTCTTTGAATTATATAAATTTAGATGTTTTAGTAGAGAAATTTGAAGGTGGAATTATAACTTATAGAGACTGAGACCAACAAAACTCCATAATACATTCACAAACTTTCCATACTGAACTAATAATGTAAACAAAAAGAAAAATCACTAGATATCTGAAGGGTCCATAGATTTAAAACAAACAAACAATAACAAATTTATGACTATATGAGCAGGTTTTCCTATTGTATATACAGGGTGATTTAAAAGCACTTTGACAAACATCAGAAGGTAATTGCTGGCATTATTTTAAGAAGAAAAGTTTTAATAAACGAGGGTCCTTAAGAGCATCGTTACGAAGATACAGGGTGTTAAGTTTTATAAAAAAATATAACAATATCTCCTAAACGGCTTAAAAAGGTTTTAATTAAATTACAGATGTCAATAGCTACCGAGTAGCCATGTTTCTGTTAAACGAAATGTTTTTTGTGTTCCTCTAGTGGCGCGCGTACCGCAATGACGCTTCATCTTTTTGAAGAAAAGTATGGTACGCCACTGGTCTATCAAAAAATAAGTTCTGCCCTTTTGTTCTCTGTTCAATCCTAAACAGAAAAGCTCTCTTAAGTTGTCTTCGTTAGACGCGTCATTTTCAAGTAAAAAAAATAAAATCGTTTTAATGCACGTCTTAGAAACGATGAAGATGGAACGATGAAATGTTGTACAGAGCAGGAGCAGGCGACATCCACCAGAGAATTTTAGATCCAATCCTGCCATGCCATGCAGTATTGACTCCGTACATTTCCGGCTTTAAGCCTCCGAAATCACGGTCCCCAATTTGTCGATCAGCCAGAGCTGTACTGATGAGGGGTAGACCCCAAAACTAGTATGCAGATGGGTTGATCCACAAATTGGTGACCACGTACACTCAAGATGGAACGAGTTATTTCAGTTCAAACTTAAAAATAATTTTTTTTTAAATTAAGTTAAGTTAAATAAATTGTTCGAAATCTCCTCCCTCAACCTTTCAAGCGGTTTCAAAGATATTATTAAGTTTTTTATTTTTTAATAAAACTTTCACACCCTGTATCTTCGTAACGATGCTCTTAAGGACCCTCGTTATTAAAACTTTTCTTCCTAAAAAAATGCCAGCAATCACCTTCTAAAGTTTTTCAAAGTACATTTGAATGACTCTGTATCTTGTTACGCCCGACCATCGGTCAACAGAAATTCGGGCCGAAGCAGCATCGCCGAGCGCCGACCGCGACCCCGGGAACCCATCTAGACTAAACGAGAACCGGGAACAGTCGCCTCCGTTCTCGAAATTACGAGAGAGAGTGTGTTCAGGCCGGGTGTATAAAAATGTTAGTAGAGAATAATGGTGTTTTAATAGTGTTGTAATAGTTAAAAGTAAATAAAAGTGTGTAGTTAATTGACGATAAATTATTGGAACCCGTATTCCGTAACAACTGGTGTCAGAAGTGGGATAATTTTCGTCAAATTTGTGAATTTTCGGACAAAGGAGTCGTCGCGCGCATGGTATTTACTCGACCTACGACAAAAATCATGGATAAACAACTGGCAGCACATATGGAAATGCTGAAGAAGGACAAAGAGGAACAAAGGAATTTTCTGGAAGAACAAGAAAAACAAAAGCAACTTAGAAAAATTAACAAGAAAAACAAAGGCAACTTGAGATAAAGGAACAAAGAAAAATTCAAGCTGCTCTGTTTCAAGCATTAAGGGATGGACGTCGCGAGTTGCAAGAACTTGTCTCAACCAAAATGACTGAAATCAAACGAGACATAGGTCAAGTCAAACAAGACGTGGATCAAGTCAAACAAGATGTGGATCAAGTCAATCATGAAAATGACGGAGTTAGAAGAACGATGGCGGATCTGGGAAATACGTCGCAGTGGGCCAACTTCAACCGCTGAACGACTAAACATTAATAGGCCTCCGGTTTTCGACGGCACTATTTCTTGGGGTATTTATAAAGACCAATTTGCAGCGAGAGCAACTAAAAATGGAATACATAGCAGTGAAAATAAAGTAGCAGCTTTCAAAGGATGACCAGAACCTAAGCATAAGTATGAACTTAGAAGCTTTCTGGGGCTATGCACCTATTATCGACGTTTTGTGGAGGGATTTGCCAACATCCCCAAGCCGCTGCATCGGTTAACGGAGAAAAAAAAGTCATTCTTTTTAACGGAGAAAAAAAGACTCAATGCAGCATTAAGTGCCACCCCTATATTGGCTTATCCGCGACTCTTCTGGACACCGATAACTATAGAATTGGAGCAGTATTGTCGCAAGACGGTCAGGAAAACGTAATTGCAAAACGAACTAAAAAAAAAAACGTCGAGCGCCGACCGCGACCCCAGGAACCCATCTAGACTACACGAGAACCGGGAATAGTCGCCTCCGTTCTCGAAAGTACGAGAGTGAGTTCAGGCCGGGTATACAAACCAGCGAGCCGCGCGGAATGGGATCGTATAAATAGTGCAGTGTAGTAAATAAGAAAATAGTGCGAATTGTTAGTAGAGAGTACTTGTGATTTAATTGTGTTGTAATAGTTAAAGTAAATAAAAGTGTGTAGTTAACTGACGATAAATTATTGGAACCCATATCCCGTAACAATATTTTAAAAGTAGTTTTGTTAAACAAGTGTTTTTTCTCAGTGTATTAACCGAGAATTGCCGTTTTTTATGGTATTCGAGGTACTACGGATGTATGGCGTTGAATAATGACGTGCCTTGGATGCGAAATATATACCCAGAAAAGATTTTTGTTATTCAGGGAAACCATTTTCACAGTCTGATCTGAGATCGTTTAAGCCTATGTATGTGGTGTTGGCGTTTCGTCTCGTTGGCTCTCGCTCGTCAGTAAGGCGTGATAGACCCCTGCCTTATACGCCGGGGTGAGAGTTCATAGTTGTAACATGTTTGTGAAGAGACAAATTCAGCGCAGGAAAGGCGGTGTGATGTTATGAAGCATTTCGACTAATCCTACCACCTGTAAGTGGGTGGGTGAAGTTTCAGCGCTGACACTTGTGAGTCGGTTGTATCTCATGTTGAGCTTTTATTTGGGCAAACGACACATTCCTCCAAAGCATATTAAACACGGGAAAATCCGTCAATAAAGCAAATTACAATTTTTTTTCGGTGAAAGCCCTCTGAGCAAGCGTGTCACTCCAACAGTTTGCTTGCCGTATATTTTATCGGAGAAGCCCTTTATGTCCTAGGCCATATATTTTATTTTTGTTAGAGCGCAAAAAAGGTCTCCTGTTAGGTATTTTATGTCATTCGCCTCTGGAAAAAATTCGTTTTAGTAACGGGTTTTGACTTTTAGGATGATTTAATTAAAATTAATTACGGACTCCATGAACAGGATGCGAATTTTATGAAGGGCATTTTCATTTTTTTTTTATAAATGAGCGCCACCGACCGGTAATTTAGCTCTCGGTTTTTCATTTGGACAACTTTATTAAGAACCCGCGTAATTTCCATCAAAATCACCAAAAGATGGTTTTACGGCACAAGTGAAATTCAATTTAAATGTATGTGACCCTGAAATATCGGCAATAACCAATTCCCGAGCGTAGACAAAACACATAAAACTTTGCGGCATTAATTTGAGAATAAATCCATGCCCCGAAATTCGGGCCACAAATAAAACCTGAACATTGCAACTTTTTACTTCGGCCATTCGTAACCCATACATATTTATATTCTCAAGTACTTCTAAATAAACGTAGTTTAATTTCGACATAAAGGAAATTTGTGCTCGAAGTTACTCGAAAAGATAGAGCAATGAGAAATGAGTTATATTGTTTGTTCGGGAGTGCTAGGCAGTATAGAATGGCCACTGAGCCGGTTTTATGAGAGTTCCATTGCCTTTATATGGATTTAATGGTAAACAATGTAGTTTGAAAACGAAGTGGCAATATTTGCGAAGGTTTAGCTTAAATGAAAATCACTCAAAAAGCCTATATAACTGTTTTAAACAATTAAAGCTAGCTACTACACTTGCTAAATAGCAGAAAAATACGAAACATTTCAGTATATAGCTCAACTGTACGGAAAGCAGACAAAATGCAAGGGATCTTTTAAGGAAATTAGATAGACTTGTTTGTAATAGAAGCTAAATACAAAAACTCCATAGTTATGCCAAAATGTGAGTTTACACCTAATGAGTCCGCTGAAAGAATACCAACATATAACAACTCATAGCCAACTTGATAACTTTCATTATTGAACATCACACTAGCAATAACCTAAATCTAGTATCGACAAAATAACTTCTCAAATACGTCATTCAGACCCAGATTTATTGCGGTTGTTCGGGGCTTAAACATTTTAAAGTAAACGTTAGTCAGTGGGGTGTTTCGCTCCTGATAATAATTCCCATTAAGGTTCGAGAGGGCTAAAGGTTAGACCTTTACGGACCTCACAATACAGGGCGATAGCAAATTTATTTTATTAATCCGCCTCGTCAATTATTACTTAAGAAGAAATTTAATAGTTTTGTCGGTATTTATTAACAATTTATTACTTGGCTATTTGCTAGGGTTAAAATTAGGGTAGTAAGGTTAGAGCAACAGGATTGGACGATTTCTGTCTCTGTCGATGATATTAAATAAAAAAAAACAAAAATAAATTTAATATTTCCATATTTCTTTTTAAATATTTACTGCCAACGTTGGACATGGTCATTCTGAAACATTCATTGCTTTAAAATTCTAACCAATGCCAATAAAAACACCATCTAGTTTACATGAAAAATCAATTTCGAAAATGTACGGTTGTACATGAATCTATGAACGGGTCGCAACGAAACTTTTCAGTTTTAATTGAGAATAAATCTCTACTCTCGGGGGCAACTTTTAAAATAACGGTTAAGTTTTTGACTTCGGTAATTACTAGTTCATTCATATTTATGCGCCGAAGCCATTTCGAAACAAGTCCGAACAGTAATTCCTGAGCTACCCACCGAGGAAAATTGCAAATTCTTTGACAAAAGACCAAAAGTGCTTGTGTTGAATATTGAATAATTTAGACAAGGTTTGTTTGAGTTTCCTCGGTTAGATAGACGTAATGAGCCCTTTAGCAACGTTGACGGTAGTAAAACAACTTTCAGTTTTATTTTAATATTAGGTATGCACTAAGTTGCTCGAGTTTTTCAGGAGGTAGAGTCAAAGAAAATAATGGGTATGCACTAGAGATCCCACGAAATATACGTAAATCATTAAGTCTACTGAAGATATCGGTGATAGATGACGTGACCTGCACAACATTGAAAAGCTATGAATATATGAGGCAACCACATTAACTATAATAAAACTTTATAATATAAACTTGTGTCTTATCACAATTAGTTCTCACAATAGAAAAGATTGAGGTTTCTGGCAATTTTTACATTTTTCTAAATATTTCCCAGCAAACAGTCGAACGTTGTTTCAACGTAGAATCGTCGTTTGGTCCGTTGATTTATAGTTGTCACGTTGATTTTAACGTGTTGATTTCAGGTTGATATAAGCGATAGTGCACAATCATGATTTTCGAAGTTAAATCAACGTTGTTAAAACGTGTTTTGGTATTGGTTGAATTTATCTTATTGATTAAACATTGCAAATAGGTGACAGTAATTATTAAACCGTCACGAAAGCGCGGTTGCAAAATGTCTTTTAAAACTAATCATCATTTGTTCGGTTGATTTATAGTTGTCTCTTTGCTAGCTGTTGATTTTTGAAATCAACGTTGTTAAAACGTGCGTTGAATATGTTTAGATATTGGTTGAATGTATAACGTTGATTAAACGTTGAAAATAGGTTTACATGTCACATACTCAGAGCGCTATGTGGCGTTGGCGTAAACGGCGGACGACCCATATTCCTATAACGAGGCTTAGAGGGGTAGGACGTATTGCCACGATCCCCAGTGTTTATCTCTCTCACGCGTGACGGGCGTCGGCATTGTCGGCTGCTTGAGACTTGAGATGTTATTGTCGGCCATGACACGACGTTCGTCGTTGTTGTGCGTTTCGTTTTGTTTGTTTACCGTTTTTTTAGGGTGAAAAATTTCAAATCGCTTAAAGTACTCATGGGTTGAGATTTTACTGTTTTTTAAGATTAGACACAAGATGGCTGGAATCTTACCACCACCATTGGTTTTGATAAGTGTGGCTATACTATTTTGCTGGCCAACTAATTTAAGTAGATATGGTTAAATTAAGCTATACTAAGTTAGGTACATATAAGCATATTAAGGCTGATATAAATTATTTCACCTATGCATCACAACAAAAATTTATGCTTGACAATCAAAGCTTTATTGTCTCTAGAATTACAGTCCCATTGAGAAAGCATTCTGATCCGTTAAATACAACTAAATCAAAATGTGTGTACACCAAAATTCCGCGGTGATTTTTGCCTTGCTCTCACCCCAGGAGAAAATCCCTTCCTAAAAGGTGTTAAACCTACCAGATTCAATCTCCAAGAAAATTCTTTTAAATCCTATATATCTAATTTGCCTTGAGCTCCACTAAATGTTTTGATATCAAAATGTCTTTTTTTTGAGCAAAGTCATTTTCAGAATCTCGAACATAAATAGGTACTCATAAGCAAACACAGAAATAAGTATAATTTTTGTATTTCATAATTTCTAAAGTTTTTCCACTTTAGGTAGTTCTGAAGAAGGTAACAGAGAAGTTTCCGAAACATTAACTAAGTGGATTCGTCCGAGCCCTTTCCAGGGTAAATTGTTATTAGGAGTAATTTTACTGTGAATTGTGGGAAATTCCTTTTCCAACAATCCAAAATCGACATTACCCAAAAGTGAATACTAAAAAATTTAATTCTTTTTTAAAATTATTCCTAGTTTACAGTTACCCCCAGTCAACCCCTAAGTACTGTCCTTCCTTTGGTTTCAAGTTTTAACATATATATCATCAAAAACGAATTTATAAAATATAACTATTTTACTATTAATTGTAATTAGTATAAGTATTATATTTCCAATAAAACATGTTTAAATTATGTTATGATTTTTTTTGATATATTAAATACGTAGAGACGTCAACAAATGGACGTCTTGTGGATGTTACATGTGACGACGTAGTGTGCTACCTGGGGTCAAACACTTTTTTGTATGTGCTTTTTAATTAAATATTAACGCTCTGTATATTTTGATCAGCATTTTTTGTTTTTGTCTTAAACTAAAATTAAACTTATTAAACAGGTTCACTCATTTTTATCGAATAAGTTTTAACTGGGTTCAAAGTTCAAACCCTGGTAAAACTCATTTGACATAAATTATATTCATGTAAATGGAAAAAAATAGATGAAAACGTTGATTTAACGTTTTATGTAAGGTTGATATATACGTTTTTAGCAAGGTTGATTAAACGTTTCAAGAAAACGTAGATTAAACGTTTTAACCAAACGTAGATTAAACGTGTTAAGCAAACGTAGATAAAACGTTTTAAGAAAGGTTATAAAAACGTTGATTCAACTAAGTCGAAAAAACGTTTGGTTACAGGTTTTTTTTTACATAAAACGTTAAATCAACGTTTTCATCTATTTTTTTCCATTTACATGAACATAATTTATGTCAAATGAGTTTTACCAGGGTTTGAACTTTGAACCTAGTTAAAACTTATTCGATAAAAATGAGTAAACCTGTTTAATGAGTTTTATTTTAGTTTAAGACAAAAACTGTAAACCAAAAATGCTGATAAAAATATACAGAGCGTTAATGTTTAATTAAAAAGCACATACAAAAAAGTGTCTGACCCCAGGTAGCACACTACGTCGTCACATGTTACATCCACAAGACGTCCATTTGTTGACGTCTCTACCTATTTAATATATCAAACAAAAAAATCATATCATAATTTAAACATGATTCATTGGAAATGTGTAGAAAAAAAAATATTTAAAATACTGGTTCTAGTGATTCCAAGTAGAGGGTGTTTTATAAGACTGTGAAGGCTCACACGGCCGGTCAAAATGCTATCTAAAATGTTTTCCGGGCTTTGAAGCCGTGGTCTAATAGAAATTCTTCCTAACGTTTCGTCTACTGCTACGGCAGACATTATCAAAGGCGATGAGGCAATGGGCAAAGCGATCTCCCATGCTTCCCGACGTTGAATGATTCGAATGTGGTGACCTCCGTGGTATTTATTCTCCCACCGTCGTGCTGCAGTGGAGGGACTGGGTTGGGGGTAGTGGTAGCGCGAGGTCTCGGTGCACTTGAAGTATGTGGTAGATCTCGTTTCCAGTCTGCATTTAGAAACGTAATTTTCTCCTTCTTGTTGAAATTCTTGTCCTGTTTAGAGATCTCAATAGCCTCTCTCGTTAGTCTCGGCTAGAAACGCTGCGATTGATAAAAAATATCGTTGAAAAGGATGTCGTGATCTTCGGAGAGAGCGAGCTACTGCTGACTTTTTTTTTATTGTCCCAGCCTGCAACTCCTCTTGTGTTCCGTAATCCCCGTGTTGACACTGCGTTTTGTGGTGTCAATTTATACCGAGCCACAGCTGCATGGAACCCGGTAAACTCCAGATGCTGATAGGGGATCTCTGCGGCCTTTGGCCGATCTCAAGTTGTATTGCACGAGTTGGTTTAAACAGAGTTTTAGCATTGTGGTTTTCCAGTAGTCTGCCGAACCTGTCCGTTACTTTGTGGATGTACGGTAGACTAGTTCATCCGCACTTTTCCTCATCTTCTCCGTTGTTCCTTCCTGGCGCTCTACATTTCTTAGACGGATCCCTATCGGACTCGTACTGCGCGGATGGACTAATCTACCATACATTCACAAAGTAACACACAGGATCGGCAGGCTACTGGAAAAGCACAGTGTTAAAACTGTCTTTAGACCCACTCGAACAATACAACAGAGCTTGAGATCGGCCAAAGACTGCAGAGATCCCCTATCGGCACCCGGAGTTTACCAAGTTCCATGCAGCTGTGGCTCGGTATACATTGGTACAAAAAAGCGCAGTGTCAACGCGAGGATTACGGAGCACAAGAGTAGTTGCAGGCTGGGACAAATACAAACAACAGCAGTAGCAGAGCACGCTCTCTCCGAAGGTCACGACATTCTTTTCAACGAGGGTCATAGCTTATATCAATCGCAGCATTTCTATCTGAGACTAACGAGAGAACACTATCACCTGTTCATACTAATCGGTCAAGAATACCGTCTGCTTTGACTAACGAGAAAGGCCATTTAGATCTTTAAAAACGAGAAAATTTTCAACAGGAAGGAGGAAATTATATTTCTAAATGCAGACTGTAAGCAAGTTCTACGACATACTCAAAGTACGCCGAACCCCCTAGCCACCACTACCCTCACCCCAGTCCCTTCACTGCAGCGCGACTGCGGGGGGAATCAATATCACAGAGCTCCCCAGAGTCGAATCAGACAACGTCAGGAAGCACGGGATATCACTTCGCCCCTTGCCCATCGCATTTGATAATGTCTGCCGCAGCTGTAGACGAAACGTCAGGAAAAAATTCCATTGGACCACGGCTTGAAAGCCTGGAAAACACTTGATAGATTGGACCTTGTAACTTTTAGCGTTTCGGAGATAGGGTAACCCAAAAAAAATGCGCTGTAACATGCAATTCCTCCCTCATTGACAGCTCGCCCAAGACAGTTATTATTCGCCTTTAAATACACAGAGAGTGCTGGGACTTCCAAAGATAGAGGTAGTTGACTTTTTGAACAGATTCTTAAGTCACAATAGAAGCAAATTGTAAAGGCAAAACATATGAAATTGTGAAAATGAGAATATGACTGTTATTGCAGAAAAATCCACACCTGTTCTTCCCTACATTGTATTGCATCTGGGCTCATGAGGTTTATAATGTTCTGTCCTCCCTATGTAGTTTCGGGATAACATAGCCTAGAAGATAGAAAACGAAGCTCATCAAGCTGAAATCAGCCAAGTACCTACTAATATATGTCACAGCATTACAATATCCGAGAGACAAAGTTCTAGAGGACCAGGGGTCCCGACCCGTAGTATTGGACCTTTTATCGTGTGAGTTGGCAGATTGTCTCCAATGGCAGAGACAAGAGAAGGGGAAAAAACAGGGGTGCGACCTATTATACGCTACACACCCTGTATATCAAAATTAAAACATTTATTGTGATGCACGGCAGCATGGACACACGTGTCACTATGTATACAGAGTGTTTCAGAGTTGAACAGACAAAAGCTTAGGGTATGTTGTGCTCAGCAAAATATGGAAACATTTTCAAAGAAGCAGGGTCTCAAATCTGTTTCAAAAATTGTCAAAAAAGTTTTTATTAATAGCTTGAGAACGCTTTAGCCAATTTTAACAATTTTTTTTGTAGTTCATTGAAGCAATTATCAGACATATACTAGGGTAATTACGAGCAAGCCGGTTGTTTTTTTTAAGATTATTTCACTAGAGTATTTTACACAGGAAAAATGTCACAGCAACAGCCTATTTTCTACTGACAAAACTGCTACCTGGTCCTACCTGGACAAAATCAAAATGACGATTTTTCAGTTCAGTTCACAAAATTTTGTTAGGTTCAAGTAAAAAGTATGTCAGTTTGACGAGTGTCACCTATTTTCAACAAGAGAAAATGAATACTTTAAATAGAAATTCGAGATTTGAGAGTCAGTGTGCTTCAGATATCAAAAAGCGGTATCTGAAAATATTCCGCCTAACATGCAGAATTCGAAAAAGCCCATTTGGGGGCAATTCTCCCAGTTTTTAACGGTACAAAATTATGAACTTAAGAAATGTACTCCCGAGATAGAGCGGGCAAAAATCCTAGAAGGTTACGCTATTTAATATGAAGAAAGGCAATGGGGATGATATAAAGAATCTTCTGTAAAGTCCATATGGACAATTGCAAATACGTTGCAGGAGAAATATTTCAAAGAATATGAAATAAAAATTGACCCTTTTACTGATATGTTCTTCAAGGGTGCTCGAATGGCAAGAGATGCAAAGAAAAAACAGCTCCAACGTTGTCCGGAAAAGAGAAAATTAAGTTAAAAAGCTTTATCTACGGAAGACTTAATAAAAATAATCCAAAGCTACGATGAAGAAAATCCCGATGAACTACAAAAGAAGTTTTTTTTACCTATCCTCTTTTGAACTTGCTTGGCGGGGCAATGAGGCCGTAAACTGCAAAGTTCAACATTTTCAAAAGGAGTTTGAAGTCATGGGAGCATTCACTGGACGAATTGAATACAAGAGCATATTTTCCAAAACATCCCAAGGTCGGTCAAAAGAATGACCAACAGCAAATGGTTAGTGAAAAATTCATCAAACCCAAGCTTATGCCCTGTAAGATTACTTCTTAAATTGATGGAGAAAAGGGGACCGAATATCACAACAGACAGATAGTTTCTCACGGTTGATCCAAACTGGCAGAAGGGATATGGGTTCAAAAACATTTCATTAGGAGTAAACAACATGTCTAAGTGGACCAAAGCTTCAGCAAATAGAGTTAGAATTGATACCAAGAAACATAAAATTACGAATCATTCTCATCGATCGTCTGCTGTGTCTGCCCTGGCTAAACAAGGTGTTGGACAACAGGAGTTGATTAAGTTAACAGGACATGTAAAGCGCTGTAAGTGATCAGAATGATCACCATCAAAAACTCATCGAGAATATCAGAACAATCAATCAAACGTGTTCTGCAGCTTCCGCTAGTCAATTTCAGGGCATTTGCTGACTGAACCTGACCTATGTAGTGAGTAACGGAAGTTTTAGAGCAAAATTTACTTAACACAAAATCGTTAATATTAACAGTAAAATCGGATTCCATAAATTCAGGAAATTCGTCTAAAGATGAATCTTCATCTGAATCCATGAGTTCCAAAGAACCGTCAGTATCAGTCTCTTCTTCTACTGTAAAGACTTGTCGTTTGGTTGTCTTTGACGCTTTTAAAGATTGCTGCCGGGATTTCTCAATCATGTGCTGGTTTTATTTGGTTCATGATTGGAGTTGAGGTAAAACTTTGTGATTTGGTTTGCCTAACCCTCCTTTTTTTCGTTATATCCCTTGTGTATTTCGGAAATGGTTTAACATCTTCAAGTAAAATTACCTTTTTCGTTTTATTGGGAATTTCCGTTCAAATATTTTCTTTTGCAGTTTTTGAGGTCGCTGGAATGTCTGCGGCTCTAAAGGTAGATGGATTATCTACAGCCTTTGAGGTCATCGGGATATCGGCAACTATTGAGGTCGAGGAAATTTGTGCAATGCTTGACGGGATCACAGCACTATTAATTTTTTGAGGTTCTATTAATGATTCATTTTGGTTAATGGTATTTTTTCTGTCGGTCACGGTGCTCGCCGCAAAATCTTCTTTTGAAAATGCTTGACAGGTTACAGACCAGAGACCTGGTTTCTTAAAAGCGTTTGTAATATTTGATATGGAAAATGATCGTCTAAATGGTTAGTTCTCCAATATTTCGAATCGTTATAGATTTTCCCCGGTTTGATAGCAACCAGTCGTCAAACGCCACCATTAGCGATCCTTTCAATGGTCCGAGAACACCCACGTCTAAGGGCGACTTTTACAAGTTCAAGTAAAACTTCAGATTGAAGATAAAACTCCAGATATGACCTACATTGCATTGTTTATCTGTCAGGTAAACAATGCCCTGTACGTCAAGTCTGGTGTTTTATCTTCAATCTGAAGTTTTACTTGAACTTGTAAAAGTGGCCCTAAAGGTTGCAATCGATGGGTTGTGTGAGGTGGAAACGACAAAAGCGCGATGCCATTTTCCTTACAATATTTGATAGCATCGTAAGAAACATGTGACTCATGATTATCTACAAGCAATACAATTGGTTGCTGCAGTGAGCAATGAGCATATGTTGTAGGACCCTTACAAAAAGGTCTTTGGTCATCCAACCAGATTTATTATTTAAAATTAAAGATGATTCTAGTGCTCCGGTAATGTACTACTCAGGGTTTCTCATTCGCGGAACAACATACACCAGTGTTTGTTCCTACAAATTATTCTATTGATTTTCCTACAAACGTTACTAACTCCTCTCGTTCTCCAGAAGATATTTGTCCCGCTTGCTTTTTGCCCTTTTCAGAGACGATGCGAACAGTGACACCACTTTCATCCAAGTTGTAAACTTGACCTGCTTTAAATCCAAATTTTGCCAATAGAGAAGTGTAGTTATCAAAAAACTCGTTAACTCTGTCTTTATTAAATCCGGTTGATCGGAATCCGGAACTTGTGCTCTCCGGTTTCCTGAGAGACAAATCTGTATGTCTTGCCATGAATCCATACAGCCAATCGACACCTAAACAAGGTTTTTGTTAGTAATTTACCTACATAGATTGGTACTTTTTTGTCTCAATTACCTGCCGTCTTATTGTCAATCCACTTATTTGGAATTTTGCAACCTGGAATATTGGACGCATACTCATAAGCCAAACATCTTATTTGAATGAAATATTACGTGACGAATTGACTCTTATATGAAAGACCGTAATGTAACGTGGACGTTCTTTTTATATAAACTGCTCAACTTAAAGTTCGGCACAAGCAATTTCTAGTGTCATTTTCAATCAGCTATAACTTTTTAAGCAATGCATTGTTTTAAATACAATTTGCACGGTCTGAAACCCCATTTCCTCTAGAATAAGGAAGCGGATAATTTTGAAAAAAAACCGACATTATCTTTATTATAAAGGGTGTGAAACAAAGTGATGCAAAAATTTCAAAATTTTGATATTCGGCCATTTCGCAATAAGCTATTTTTTCCTTATCGTTTTCAGGTAAGGCGTAAGCCAACATCCATATCTCGGGACCATTTCGCCAGATTTTTTATTGAAGCAGTCTGAATTTTTATACACAGTGAAACGTAAAGAAAAAAAGTTTATTGCGAAATGGCAGAACATCAAAATTTTGCAATTTTTGCACTACTTTGTTTCTCATCCTATATAATAAACATAATGTCGATTTTTTTGCAAAATTATCCGCTTCTTTAATCTAGAGGAAGTGAGGTTTCAGACTGTGTAAAACGTATTTATAACAATTCATTGCTTAAAAAGTTACAGCTGATTGAAAATGACACGAAAAATTGCTTGTGCCGAACTTTAAGTTGAGCAGTTTATTTTACCAAGTTTTTCTCTTCACCAATTGAAAACACTTGCTTTACACACTATTTATTATTAAACTTTCTTTCGTCGCCTTCATCGCTCGACATTCTTGATTCTGATATATGACAGTATTTATCTTCCTTGCCTTCTTGTTTTATTTTTTTAATTCTGGACATAAGATTGTCTCTATTTACTCCTCGTCTAGTTGCTCCCCGAATAGATATCTTTTGTTGAAAGTAACTCTTTGAGGCCATTTCCATATCATTCTCATTCACCTCTCTATCTGTTTTCCGAATGTATAAGGCATCTATAATATTAAAAATATTATAAGAAACCGAATGCACAGAGCGCTTGAAACCGAAAAGGCCAAAAACCATGGTTAAATATTCCCACTGTGTCTGGTTGAACGTACCCCATGACGCCATATTTCATTTAAACCACAATATTTGCCACACATAAGGCTTGAAGTTTAAGTTAGAAACGTAAATATAAAGCGAAAATAATACTTTTTCTAATATATCATCAACAAAATATCGGTTTACAGTAATGAAGGTATACCAGAACAATAAATAATTAGGAAAATCTTACCGTAATTCGTGGAAATTCGACTTTGACTGCAATAAACATGCACTTTCTAAACCTACTCCCAACCTATGCATGCCGGCGGTACACTAAAAATACATAGAAAAACACAGAATTTCGCGGGAAACTTAAGTGTTGGCGAGATATAATCATTGGTTGAATCAACCCCAGTCTCCCCTACCTAGTATTCAGATAAACCTACTAAAAATAGTACTTTTTGCTTCTTGACATTGTTAGAGTTTCTTTTCTCTGACCTTCATAAGAAAAAGTAAAAATACTTAGGATTTTATCAGAGAGCTTGGTACACTTGCTCTTCCAAATAAAAATTGCTTTGTTTGTTTATTACATTCTTCAATTATTTATTGGGTATTTTATGTTTCTTTTTATCATTTTTTGTGTTTTATTAATTTTTATCATATTAAGAATATGTTTCGTTTATTTTGTGTCATTTCTATTACTATTTTTTATTTTTAAGTTTGTTTTTAGTGTTTGGTTCTGGTTTTCGCTGACGCAGCTTTGTACTGTAGTAAGTAGCTGCAGTATGTGGCGCCCTCAGTATGTGTGCATTGAACCAAACTTTGACCTACACCGCCTGCTCACAACCTTATAGCACAATAACCAAACTGCATTTTCTCTTATGGCCGGTACGTGCCCTCAGTTTTTCAAAGACGTGCCCGTAGTTTCGCCTGGCTGCTGGACCAATTAAGTGCTGAATGGCTAGTGAATATCTTAGGTTTCTGTTGGCTAAGAAACTGCTTAGTTGTTATTCACTAAGTTTCACTTAATCGGTACTAGAATCCTCGAACACGTGCCCGTAGTTTCGTTGGGCCACTGTCATGGCTACACACCTCTTGGCCGGTACGTGCCCACAGTTTTTTCAATTCTATAGTTCGGAAGAAAGTCAACAGATATCAGCTGCCATCAACTAAAAAAATCTTCTACTGTTGTAAATGGCAACTTTCATGCACTAAAATTCAAATAAAAAACTTGCTAAAACGTGAATTTTTCACCTACAAATTTAAACTTAATTGTTTAATGTTAAAATTATTTAACGAATTCCTTCAGTGAGTCCTCACCTAACTCTTGATCGTTTCGAATCTAAAGTCAAGTAACCTAAGTAAGACGATGCTAATCTCGCGGAACAATCTGTCAGAAGGCCAATAAAATTATTAAACCTCTTTTCCATTTGTTAACCTTAAGAATTCGCTACGCGACTTAAATATTAAACTCGAACTTCAGAAACCCGGAGATTTTAGTGGAGCTCGCAGAGATTCTCCTAATTTGCTAAACTTCCAGCAAGTTGTTTTCATTTGGGATGCTTGAACTTTATTCTCGCGTTTCCCGAAATAGAACGGCAATTTACTACTTTTATTCGTTCGGCGCAATTTTTGGATCTTTACTTTTTTATGGCCCAACCTTAGTTTTATTAGCTTTCGGATAACTTAATCAGGACGTAAAATTCCGCCATAATTCATCCATATACGACGCTCGTTTTTTTTTATCGGGTCTGAACCTTCCAAGAAACTAAAACCACAGTATACAGAATATATACGTTGTATATATAACTATTGTTTACTTTAGCCTCAATGTTAGGTGAAGTTGTTAGTGAGGAGCGGTCACGTGATCAGAGTGACGCTACAGTTATATATTCTCTGAACTGTGCTAAAACGCAGCTTATTTAGGTAATACCGGTTTAATAAGAGATCGACTACTGCTCGTCAGCCATTAAGCTGAAGCAAATTTTCTTTCGAGGGCAAATTTATTAGAGCCTGGAACGTTCCAACTCGGAACTCATCAAGGTGTAACAATTCCAGATAATGGAGGGCGGTAATTGAGACCCTTTTAATTAATTGATATCACGCCCTCATGTATATTTTATGGGGAAGTCGACTTTCGGGTCGGTAATAGTTTAAAGTGCTTTTGAAGCTATCTACCACCTGTTATTATTATAAATGGCCCTTTTTATTTCCAGTTTTGTAACGTCGGAGATGCCAAGGCCGGAGGGTCCAAAACTACATTAAGTTGTTGTGCCCTTCGACCGAACACATCCTGTGATTTAAAGGTTCTCTGACCACAAAAACCGGAAATTCGCAGGGCGCGCTGAGTTTCGGAGCCTAATGCCCAAACCACATGACCTGGGAAATTCGGCCTAGTACAACTCTCAAGGTTCAAACTTTTCGCACTTTAGGGTACATTTTAAGGGGTATCGTTACTATCATTCGTGTTAAGGATTTTATTTATCATTTGGAGCTAATGTCTCGACAATGCAACGCTAGTTAGTGCAGTTACTGTTATATAAGACATTCAGTTATTATTGAAGTATATTATTAAGTGAGCAAGAAGAAAGAATTATTTTAATTTTTTCTTTTACTTTAGAGTGGCTCATTGTAAAAAAACCAGGTAAATATTCCACTGATCATAGCAAGTATAACCTATTGCATTATTTTGTGCATCTCAAGTGCATCTCAACGACAGAAGTCCCTTATGTGTGAAAACTGTCCAATAGAACGGCGTGACGTCATGGAAGTTTCAATTTTGAATTCTAAAATGCTGAACGCACCGTGTCATTCCTTCCAAATGCTGTAGACGTTTAGAATCAACTTCAAATTTATTATCTCATGTTAATATCTAATAATATGTGTTGTACGTTTTTTTATTAAATATTTGAGTTGAAAAAACTATAAAATTACCGACAAAAACTACTACTCTACATATTCTTAAAACCTTCGAGTCACTGTAGAGAATTGGAAAATGTTTGTATTCAAAGAGCAAAATTATAGAATCTGAAATCAGCCCAGGTATTAATATTTTAATGCTTGTACCGCCATTAGCACCGTTATGATATTAATCAAAAATGCATTAATATTGACCAGTTTTAATAAAACTTGAACTTGAAATTTATATTTTGTATCATGTATGATATATCTGTATCATGGAACAGATATTACTCTTAAATTAAATGGAAAATGATAAATATGAGTAGAACTATTTAAGTTTTCTATGTGCTAAAACTTTTTCTTTGGAAAGAAAAATTACACATTTTGAAAAGTTTACTATCCGAGAAATTTGCACTGTTTGTAAAATTGACCAATACAGACTTGATATTTTCTACTTTTTACATAATATTATAAAGAAAATACAATTTGGAAGTGTTTTTCAGGCTTTGAAGCAGGCATGGTCCAATGGAATTTCTTCCTGGCGTTTCGTTTACAACTTCGGCAGACATTATCAAACGAGAAAATGGGCATCTCGTGCTTCCCGACGTTGACTAATTCGCCTGAGGGGAGCTCCGTGGTATTTATTCCCTTACTGTCGCGTTGCGGTGGAGGGACTGGGGTGGGGGAGTGGTGGTGCGGGGTTTCGGCGCACTTGAAGTATGTGGTAAAACTACGCATTTAAAAACGTAATTTCCTCCTTCCTGTTTAAATTGTTGCCATGTTTACAAAGATGGCCTCTCTCGTCGGTCTAGGATAGAAACGCTGCGATTGATATAAGGTATCCACCTCGTTGAAAAGGATGTCGTGACCTTCGGATAGAGCGTGCTCTGCTACTGCTGACTTTTGTGTTTGTCCCAGCCTCCAACTCCTCTCGTGTTCCGTAATCCTCGTGTTGACACTGCGTTTTGTGGTGCCAATGTATACCAAGCCACAACTGCATGGAACTTGGAAAATCCGGGTGCCGATAGGGGATCTCTGCGGTCTTTGGTCGACATTGTACGAGTAAGTTCAAAGACAGTTTTAACACTGTGCTTCACGCTACGTGTCTCCGACGTTATTGAGGTATCGGTCAGTATGTGTTGGTCTTTTATAAATGGTTTGCGCAAGCTTCCTATTCGGCCTCTTTGATACTAAAACATCCAAAAACGGTAGATGTCCTTCCTTTTCTATTTCCATAGCGAATTGAATTTTTGGGTTGATAGTGTTGAGGTGTGAGAGGAAGTTTTGAAGTTCACTCTCGCCATGGCTCCAAATAAAAAAGGTGTCGTCCCCCTAACGGAACCAGCACTTGGGCCTCTTATTTCCCGCTGCCAACAACTTGGCATCGAAAATTATCATAAAATAGTTGGCTATTACTGGATTAAGAGGGCTGCCCATAGAAACACCATTAGTTGGTTCGGAAAAATCTTCCTTCCATTGAAGATAGCACTGGTGTCAGTGAGTGCCAGCATTTTAGTTGTAGGGGGCCTAGCGCGGTTTCTTCGAAGAAGAAAACACCCAACAAGGCTTAAACGTAATAATTTCGGTGAGAAGAGATCAAGGGTGTCAGGGGTCCGTAGTCCTAATAGTAAGTCATTTTGGCAGGGATTTTGCAGTCGATAACTTATTTACATGATGTTAGATTGACAGAGATACTATAGGACTCAAAGAGTAGTGGTATTGGTAGCCTCGCAAAAGTTCTTAATCTCGGTCTTTCTTAATAGGTATAAAATAATGATTGAAGTTTGAGTAGAACATGATAGGTTACTAGGTTCATTAGTAGGTTATCATCGAGGTTTATAATTTAGGAGATTTCTTCCAATGCATGTTGAACTTGCTTAAACTTTACTGAACATGCAATGCTGAGCCCTGGATTTATTGCTCTGTAGCAGCCTTACTGACTCCAATAGTTTCTTCAAAAGATGGAAGGATTTCAACGGAAGGAAGATTTCTACGAACAAACTGATTGTCTAGCTATGGGCAGCCCCTTTAGTCCAGAAATAGCCAAATATTTTAAGGAAATTTTCGAGGCCAAGGCCTTGGCAACAGCTAATAAGACGTCAAAGTGCTGATCTGATACGTGGACGACACCTTTGTTATTTGGAGCCATGGCGAGTGCGAACTTCAAAACTCCTTCTTACACCTCAACTTTATCAACCCAAAAATTCAATTCACTGTCGACGTAGAAAAGGAAGGACGCCTACCGTTTTTGGATATTTTGATATCAAAGAGGCCGAATGAGAAGTTTGTGCACACCGTTTATAGAAAACCAACACACTCTGACCGATACCTCAAGAACGGATCAAATCATCATCCCAGACAGAAAAGGGAGGTCATAAAGACTCTCTCTATGAGAACTAAGAGAATTTGAGAGCCGGCTGGTTTGGAACGGGAAATGAAGCACCTGGAAAGAGCATTTGGTTGGAATGGATGCAGCAAGCACGAGTTCGATAGGGCCAACCGGTCAAGGAACAACGGGAACAGATGAAGAAAGGCTCGGATGGGCTAGTCTATCATACATCCACAAAGTAACGGACAGGATCGGCAGGCTACTGGAAAAGCACATTGTTAATACTGTCTTTAAACCCACTCGTACAATACAACAGCGCTTGAGATCGACCAAAGACCGCAGAGATTCCCTATCCCGGACCCGGAGTTTACCGAGTTCCATGCAGCTGTGGCTCAGTAGACATTGGCACCACAAAACGCAGTGTCAACACGCGAATTACCGAACACAAGAGGAGTGGCAGGGTGAAACAAATACAAAAGTCAGCAGTAGCAGAGCACGTTCTCTGCGAAGGTGACGACATCCTTTTCAACAAGGTGGATATCTTATATCAATCGCAGCATTTCTATCCGAGACTAACGAGAGAGGCCATTGAAACATTTAAATACAGCAACAATTTCAGCAGGAAGGAGTAAATTGCGCTTTTAAATGCAAACTGAAAGCGACATACTTCAAGTGCGCCGAAATCCCGCACCACCACTACCCCCACCCCAGTCTCTGCACAACAGCGCGATGGCGGGGGAATAAATACCCCGGAGCTTCCCATAGTCGAATCAGTCAACGTCGGGAAGCACGGGAGATCACTTCGCCCATTGCCTCATCGCCTTTGATAATGTCTGCCGCACGTGTAGACGAAATTGGACCACGGCTTCAAAGCCCGGAAAACGCTTTGGATTGTATTTTAGGAATTATTGGTCTTTTTCAGAAAGGCCCTGCATAATTTTATTCATTTTAATCACCATAAACGTATGTACTTAAATCAGTCGTTTTATTAAAGTGAAAAAGACATGACTTCTACGTGTTGGTCATTCAATGACTTTTTTATACATCATGCGCATGACAGCATTATGATGGAATTCATTCGTCACTGAAAGAAGTTTTATAGTCAGCCAATATCGTTTTTTATATATTTGATATACGTTATTTGCTTATCTGGTATACAGGGGTCTTTTTAACATAAAGACAATGAGATAACGAGAACTCGTAGGGTAAAAGATTTCGTCTCAGCCGTGACCTATATTGTACAGAACGATCTACTTTAGGAAAATATTTTTACAATAACCCTGCATATTGTAAAAATATTTGTCGGTGAGTCATACTTGTCTGTGGCCCAGACAAGTATGACGTCATATAATGTAGTCTTTTTAAATAGGACACCCTCTATTTTTTTACTGCATTTCGATAGAAATTACAGCTCCTACTGGACTCTGAAAATTTGACATTGTTGCCCGCAGTAGTTTAAAAGAAATTCATTAATAAGCTGAAAGCATCTCGTGTGGGGTATCATGCATTATCTATTCACAAAAACTCGTTAGCATTGGAAATTTGACTTTGACATTGTTTTCCAATCTTCTTGACATGAGCAAAAGAACGATGGGTAGAGAAATAATTAACATTCCATGGCTAAGATGCCAGAACATCCTGAAATATATAATATGGGAAATACAGGGTGTTCATTATAAAATTTCATCTAGCCACCTATGAAATGCATTTGTTATTTTGAAGCACGTCGTGAATTACTTCGTTCTTTATTTGTCCGTCAAACATTCAAATTTAGGCACGTTCAGACTTAGCGAACGTTTTACTGGTTGCATACTCTTACGCGCTCCGATAGTGTTTCCATCCTTTTCTTTTCTCAATAAGAATCTAAGGACGGGAATACTCAAATAAAATTAACCCAATAATAATGAATGGCAATTGACATTGATAATTCGAACAATCCAGAATGTTGATAAGTAAATAAGTCGGCCTTAATTGGTTTGATGTTTTAATTATTTCAAGATTTTTAAATTTTGCGACCCTGAACGCCTGAACAGGCCTTTTGCCCTTAGAAGTGGCGATTAAGTTTAAATTTGTGTATGAGTGTAATAGTTTTCTTCCCTCTCCAGCCTGGAAAAGCTATTAGCAGTTTGTAAGGCACATGTGTACGAACATGCATAAACCATTTAGGGTCTGAAAGCCAGTTTTAATGTGATTCAAATGTATAAATAACTGAGATGTTTTGTCAGAATCACTAAGAAGTTAGAAATTGTCGAGTTGTACGAGAAAGTTGATTTTAAAAGTAAATAATAATTAAAATATTAGCGGTATAGACAAAAATAACTTAATAAATCTTGGAACAGATCAGTATGGACTTAGTTTACAAGCAAGAATGTAGAGAAAACATCTCTATTGGTATTGGTATATGGTATTTTCAAATAAATGTTAACGTTTTTTTTATTCTGACAAAGTAGTTTAATGTGCGTTAAATTGCATCAATAGCTACTAAATAATGCAGGATCATCCAGCTTCATATCCCTAATTAATAGTTATAAATTGAATTTGTTTAAACACTTTACAAACAGAAATTAAGTTTACAGTGTTAAGTAATTAATAGTGTTAGACTGGATAATCCTGGTCAATGATCAGACCTTGTCTGATCTAGTTTAAAGGGTTGGTTGTTATCCACCATGTTGCAAATCAATAATTTACAAATTAACTGGTTAAAACCTGTTTATTCAATAGTAACAGTGCTCAATTTCTATGATCATAAAAGTCGTTTTCGGAAATTGCAATCCAGATTGGGTCGATTATTACTATAAGCTTATTTTCAAGCAACCCTTTGGCAGGATTGGCTGTCCTGTTATCAGTCATCAATCTGGTTTGATGAATATCAGCTGTAGAGATTAATCTGATCCAGGTTTACCATTTCCAAAAAGTCCTATTGTGCCTATACTAATAGGAATATGAATGATAAAATTTGAGTCACACACTTTGTCACAATAGGACTTTTCGGATATATTGATCCTGGATCAGACTGATCCTTCTAGGTGATTTTCAGGAAACCAGATTGATGACAATTTGAATCTGATTTCCACTTAATATGAATGGTAAAAACTCGGCTGATTAGTTATCAACCTGATCCGAATTGAGTTTTTGAAAATGACTTGTTGTCTCCTATTGATATATAAAAAATTGACATATGGGTCCAATGGTATATGTATGTTCGATAGAACCTGTAATAAAGCCAATCATATTTTGTTAAATCATCAGTTTGGGGAAGTCATGTTTCTATTCACTTATCAACTGTTTAACAATAAATTGATCTTAGTTATAAAACATATTTTTTCTAATTTTGACATATAAAGTGGCACTTTTCAATACTGATGACAGTGACGTAACGTCCTACTTTTCGTAACTAGTTACGAAAAGTAAAATCTTTCGTAACTAGTGATGAAAAGTTGGTGTCACCACGAGTTGCAGGTTTCGGCTGTGGCACACCGTTGCTATAGGTATAAAGTAGATACAAAGTGGTTTAAAAGTAAATATTAAAGTTTAATAATAATAATTCTCTCTCTAAGTAGGTATTTGTAGTCAAAATTACAAAAAATCTTGTATGAAACACGTGACGAAAAACCTTTTTTGTGTATCTCATTCAAATTGCGGGAACTCGCTGCGCTCATCCCGCAAACATTCATTCGTTACACAAAATCGGACTTTTCGTAACTGGTTACATAAATAGCTATTATAAATGTGTAAAAATAGAAATAAGTTGAATAAATTTTTGATATAAATGACAATTCAAATAAAAAAAATGAAATGAAGCAGATCAAGTGCTAGCAAAATTCAGTGGCTTATACAGGTATCTAATTGGTAATGCTTGAAGTGTCCTAGTGATCTGCCACCTTCAAAGAAAACTAGACCAATCAGTCAGCAAGCTGTGATTCCTACCCAAACTCTCAATTTTTTCAGGGTGTAATCCTTTTTTAATTATTTCATGGGGGTGCTTTCACTACTCCAAGTTCTCATATTTTTGCAAGTTCACATAACCACTTAACTCAAACCATTTCGCCGCACTAAATATGGATTTTTGAAAAATGTTCTGGTTATTATCCCTATCAATATACCAATTGCAAAATTGCAGTCTTCGGGGAAAGTCAGCTTCATGCAATTCTTGCACTTCTGTGAAGCAATATGGGTACACTTGCAGATCTTTATGTAAAGTTGCATGGATGGCACCTACAGAAAGCCCTATTTGATGGTGCGACTGTACTGAACCAGGTGTATTTTGCATTATTTCTTGTGCCTCTGTAAGCACTTCATCGGTATGTTTCATGCGAGATCCACTGTTTGGTCTTCTTTGTTGACTACCTGCTTGTAGCTGTAAACAATTCTAGAATATGATGCAGATTATCGAAAAGTACAGAAATCAATGTTTAGCCCTCGGTACTATGAAAACGCTGTTTTCGACTTTTTAAGAGGCTGATAAACCCAAGACCCAAATTCGCGAGCTCTGGTTGTGTCAAAGCCTCACTGACGAGCCGTAAACGGCGAAACTAGTCTGGGGATGGACACAATTAGAGCTTGCGATATGATGGTTTATCAGTCGTTTAAAAGGTCGAAAACAGCGTTTTCATAATTCTAGAATATGTTCCAAAATTTTCTTGAACTGCACATAGACCAAAGCAAAGTTTGGAAATTCGGCCTGGAAATCCTCCATATAGTTTCGAATGGAATAAACCCATTTGCCATTCACTTTGATTCCAGTTCGATAGTAGCTCTTCAACATAAAAACTTTATGTTCTAAGGCGAAAGCCATGTTGTCCAAATATAAAACAGATTTTATAGGAATAAAAATTACCGTTTTTAGCAAAATTTTTTTGGTAAAACTAGAAAACAACAACAAAAATGTGGGAAACGGGAAAGTTAAATTAGTAATAACGTTGAAGCACTGAAAGCTGATTGGACAGTGGCAATGACAAATCTGTTACTTTTATAACTCTCTTTCTTTCTGTCAAAAAATCATAGTTGGCTAGATGAAATTTTATAATGAACATGGTATCCCAACAACTGCCGGAAATGATGTCAAATTTTTAGGGCCGAGTAACAGTTCTATCAAGATCTATCAAAATCTAGTCAAGAAATACAGGGTGTCATGCAGTACCACATTATATGACGTCACACTTTTCTTCTCCAACCTTTATAAGTAAAAATATGTGCCTAAAATAGGCTCTTCTGTACAAAACAATTTTTTTTTACCCTACTAGTTTTCCAGATATCTGGCCGTTTTGAGTTAAAAAGACCTCCCTGCATATCATACAAAATCATTAAAACTCCAATGTAGGAGATGGTTTTAAAAACTTACTCGTCTCCAACAGAGGATAGATACGTAATGATGTCCATTGGAAACAGAGGTTTGGCGAAACTCAATATGACGACGGGTCTTATGAACCAAAATATGACGATAATAATGGGGGGGAGGAGGAGGTCTTGAAGGCTTCTCGTAGGCAAAATATCGCAAGTCGCCTAAACGAATTGCTAAGATCGCAGGCGTCTTAGACTACGACCAGCACCACTACCCAGAAGAATATTGAGTTTTCTAGAAATTACAAAGAACCTAAAAATTATCCTACAAATTTCGCTGGGAAAGTTGGGCTAATTCTCAAACGGATAGGTACGTAAAATGAATTATTATGCTTTTTGTTTCTTCTTCCCGATTACTCGCCATGTATAAGACGCGGCTTGACAACAACTAAAAGATACACAAAAAAAAAGCAGAAAATCGATAAATCTCGTAGATGCATCCGGGGTATTTATGATTGAACTGAACGGCCCATACAATACCCGTTAAATATTTGATGTGCCGAAAAGCCGATACCTCCATTAATACAAAACAAATAAAGGAGGCTGCCATCAAAGACGTTATCCGTTCCAAGGAAATCCATGTTTACGAAACTGAGGCCCTATATTCCTTACTCAAAGGAATCCAAGTCGGCGCTCCTCGCTTTTAAAATCGAACTTGGGGATGCTTGAATTAAAAATAAAGCAGGGACGTCTTTCACTCCGAGATTGGTTTCTAATGACACCGTGGATAAAGGACGAGACAGCAATCCTTTCTGTTATTTTTGTTGGTTCGAAAATAGCACTTTTGGCCAGTAGATCATTATAATTATTGGTAAAATTTATGGAGACACCTATCATCATCAAATAAAGGCACCTACATTCGTTCAGCTGGTGGTCCAAGTTTTTGTACCACAGAGTTTACTTTGTTTGACTAGACTGCACGCAAAATAAACAACCCCGAGATATCTAACCTAGTGATGATGTTAATATATATTAGGAAGAGAATTGGGCGGAGAACAGAACCCAGGAGAACACCACAAGTGACACTATTCAAAGCCCAAATGAACAGCTTGAACAGGTTCAGACAAATATTTGAGAAACCACCCAAACATAGCACCACCGAAACAATATCCGGCTGACACAGTCAAAAGGCTTGGAAAGTTCGGAGAAGAAGAGCGTAGAGATTAGTGGAGATTTCGCTTACTCAAGACAGAAGGTTTCGTGGTCCACGTAATCGTGGTGTCCTTGTACGACATTTAGCAGCAAGAGTGTTGCAGTGAATCAGAAAGTAAAGAGTTTAGCACTTACTAACTTCTTAATTAATTGTAAAAGAGTGGGAAGCAAAGACATATTATCAGTCGGTAGCTAGAAGGGCTGGCATGATTTTTGCCCTTATGAAGAGAGATAACTCATCATTTTAAGACAAGGTGGAAATTATTTCTCATATCTCTCTCTCTCTCTCTCTCTCTCTCTCTCTCTCTCTCTCTCTCTCTCACTCTTTCTCTCCCTCTCCCTCTCATTCGATAGAAAAAAGAAAGGAAAATAGAAATTTAGTGCTTTTCAAAAGCCAAGATTTAACTTAGTGGTAAAGATAACAGTAAGTTACATAATGCAAAAAGAACTTATCAAGGTGAAGCGTTCATGTAATGGGTTTTTGTAAATAAAAATTCTTCAAAAATCGATTTTAAAATGTTCATGAGTCGCAGTTTCGCGAAAAGAGTAGGCAAAAACCCTTCCTCCAGCAAAGTTTGGCAACGCAGCGCTCGTCTTTTGTCAGAACAATATGGCCGACCTGCGTTGCGTGACTGAGTGAGCGGAGATACGTCATAACGAAGGTGTCAGTGTGGTATGCGATGTTGCTAAACGTTTAATATTTTCTTTAACAACGGGTTTGTTTGGTTTTATCCTTTGTAATGTAATGCTTAATCCTTTAAGTGGTAAAATAAATGGATAAACAAAATAGTAAACATATATGACGTCCTTAAAAAAAGTTGTTAATGGGTTACCGACAGTCTAAACTTCAGATTAGAGATACGACATACACCATCTTGTAGAAAGAAAAAAATTGCAACAAAAATGTATCAATCGTTTTTAACTATGTCTCCAAATAGGCTAAACAAAATGTCAAAATTCCGGTTTTTTTTCGAATAAATCAAGAATTATTCGTAATTTTTCAAGTTTTAAAAAAGTAACAAAGTTTAAAATCCCCATATTTGCACCAATTTTAAGGTTTTCAATATCACAGTGGTGAATATAGAATTTGCACTACCTTGTAAAGGGTGACTGTTTTTCGAGTTGGAGATCTCCATTATTTGAAGGGATACGAAGAAGGTTAGATCAGGCGAAAGTTGCACAAACATCTATAAAAAAAACGTTTTTGAATTTCCAAAATTTCCAGTGGTGTTCCACAAAAATATTCGCAAAAAAAACCAAAATTTTGGAAAAAAAGTTTTTATTCTTTTCTAGTTTTAATTTGAAGAGATAATTAAAGATAATTAAAAATAATTGACACTTCTTCAAAGCCTCTTTTTGCTCTCCTCAAGGCGGTATTTGCACATTTAAAATCCGATGTTTTGTTTTCATGCGACCATCATCAACTTCATTTTTTTAAATAGAGTTCTGTTTTTTTACATCGGATTTTTTATTTCATTAAAATATAGTTATTTAACGAATTAGTGTATTAATGAAGGCGATTAATAATCGAAAAGGTTTAACGAGCTAACGCAGTGAGCGCGTTAATAGAGTTGAGATTGTTTTGGATTAAAATATTATATTATAAATTCAAGTTGAAGAAAAGTTCAGTGACACTGACGCGTGGACACCATACATGGAAGTATTGATGAATATTTGAAATTCGTCCCTCTATGTCAAATACGATGACATTGATAGAATCAATCCAAAATGACAAATGTCAGGTTTTTTCTATCCAATGCCTATCCGCAAAAAAAATGTCAAGTAAGACGACAATATACACGGTCCTGGTATTTACTGAGCAAAACTCAGCGTTTTGTTGATTTTGCATAGAGAGAAATAGAATTGACATTGACATAACCGCTTTTTAAAGTGACGGAACCGTTCATTAATTGGAGTCATTAATGAACGGTTTTGGCAAAGGAATCGTACCTTAAACAAATCTGTTATTAGTCAGTCGACTGAAAATAATTTTATTAACTTTTAGGTTAGTTTAGTTAGCTGATTTTGTGGTAGAAAACGAAAATTCTTTTCCCTGTCTTGACCTTGAGCAAGATAAAATAAAAAACAATTGATATTTCGACAAGTGCAGATGACTTTTAAAGACTTCGAGTAAAAAACTGACGTTTCAAATATTTATTAAAAAGGAAATTAAAATAAATAAACTAAGAATCAATTGAAACGAAACACCCCAAATTTTAAATTAACTTTAAAACCGTCTATCTGGATTAACAAAATAGTAAACATATATGACGACATAATATGACGTCCTTAAAAAAGTTGTTAATGGGTTACCGACAGTCTAAACTTCAGATTAGAGATACGACATAGACCATCTTGTAGAAAGAAAAAATTTCAAAATTTCTGATTTCCTGATTGATTGAAACGATACACCCCAAATTTTGAATTAACTTTAAAACTGTCTATCTCTAATGCCACTCAACCGATTTTCGTTGGCTATGCCATTTTGGTAAGATCCACCGCTTTAATTGGTTATTTCTGCATTATGTTCTGCAGGTTTCCTAATACAGAGTTCAACAAAACTTGATGCATTTTTGTAAAAACTGTTTGAGCAGATAACTTTTCGGAAAAAAATTTCAGAACATTTTTTGCTACGGAAGTATGTGGAGACCTCGGACATGAGGACGGAGCGGACATTGCTTTGATTGTCAGCCTAGAAAATTGTTTTCAAGGATTTGGAATTATTCAAAATTCTCGAACGCAGTTGAAAGTTTTTAAGTTCTTAAAAACAATTTTAGATTGTTCTAAGCTTTTCATATTTATTTAACTTAGTATCTTTTAGTGTTTTCAAGGCCCTCATGGAATTCATCTATATGCGTGGCGTCTTGTTATTCGCCATTCTTCAGTTTAACCGTGCTCCTGAACATATTCAAATTAAAAATTGCGACTATGGGTTAATTCTTCCTTATTCTATCAATACAAACAATTTTCGTAGTTCAGTTTTATTCAGTCAGAATTCAAAATGTAAAACTTAAGAAAATTAGGATTAATGTTTCGTGTAAGATGTTTCGAGTAAGTTCGTGGGTCACCCTGTACATCTAAACAATTAGACATAGCTCTGGTTCTCAGATGACTACGTCCAATTGCAAATTGTTGTAATGGTCATTGAATAGGAGAAATGTTTTTTTTTATGGTCTTGAAATGTTACACCTTTAAAAAAAATCCATTTTTGTCTAAACTAATGAAGAAGGACAGAAAAAGGTACCGAGGTATCATTAATAGCTGCAATGAACAGGAAGCGAAATTCCAAATTCATCCATACATTTTGTTCCACATCACTTAATTGTAAACATTCAACTATCACATAGATATTTGAAAAAAAAAAACTTTCTGTTCGCTACTGTAGATGTGTCGAAATTTATAGACATTGCCCTATGTATAGTGTTTATATTCCATATGGAATGTTTATTAATATTTGTATTATGGGGCAAATTGGAGCCCCAATGTTAAATGATACCTCTTTTATAGAAAAAATTAAATATTTATGGAACTAGGCAAAATATCCAAAAAACCTCAAATATGTCCCGAGGTATGACGCGACTCCACATACTCCCGCAAAGTTATCTGCTGCTAAAAAGTTTTTACAAAAATGCATCAAGTTTTGTTGAACCCTGTATTAGGAAACATGCAGAACATATAACCGAGTATATAACCAATTAAAGCAGTCTATACCTGAATCTTACCAAAATGGCATCGCAAACGAAGATCTTCATTAAGATTCAAAGACTAAAACAAAATTTTTTGGCCACTTGAAGGGATTCTAAATAATTCTAGCGTTGACATAAAACTTTCCTTGAGACCAAAAAATTGTTTTATCAATTGCATCAACAATGAAGAGTAAGAACACCAGTTTTCAATGATTTTAGACGATATTTTATACTCTTGGCCCTAGTCTCTGAGGCCCTAGGTCTTGAATCAAACAGTTTAAACTCAAGTCGGATTAGGCCAGTCCGACTAAGATATGAAAGAAACTGAGGGGTCAAAAACAAGGTGATTATATCAACAAATTTAACAATCACATCAAAAACACACCAAAATCTAACCTAAGAGTTAATAGATCTATAAATTGTTGCATATCACCGAATGTAGAATAGCAAGGGGATTCAGAATCGGATAAAAAAATCCAGGACCGTATTTAAAAAAATGAAGTTGATGATGGTTGACGACAACAATTTCAACAAGAAAGAGGAAATTACGTTTCTAAATGCAGACTTGAAGTGAGTTCTACGACATACTTCAATGAACTTCCAGCTTCATTCGCCTTAACTATATTACAATAATAGCGATGATGAACTTAACTAATAACACGTTCTGTTCCTGGCTAATACTACATGATTCGTGGTGGAGTATAGAAATTGATTAGAGCCCTACTATATCACACCTCTTTGCCTTTGATAAAGTCTGCCGCAGCTGTAGACGAAAAACCAGGAACAAAATCCATTGGACCGCTTGAAGCCCGGAAACACATTAGATTGTACCATTGGGAATTTTCGAAATTTGAAAAAGATATTTTTATAGACTTCTAATTTTGCTCTAATTTAATATTTTTCGTATATCATTAAATAACCAAGATCCCTATAGTTAAACTTGAAAAACGGTCACCCTGTATTGTAGCAAGGCTATAATAGCAAATACGATGATGTATGGGTAGCAACACCCTTCAGATGTCTTAAAAAAGAAATACTGAAAAGACCTCCTGAAGGGAATATACAAACTTGGAGGAAATTAAGCAGCGTTTTCTTTATGGCTCCCAAGAAACCCTCCACAGGAGATATTTTTTTCAACCAAGTTATGTGGGTAATTTTAAACTTGGCATGTTCACCTTGATCTTGTTATATGCCCGAAGTTAGAGCTAAAAATAGCAGGACTGTGACGTTTTTTTATTTTCTATTGAAAACAGAATATTCATTCATGTGACGTTTTTCGCCGAACCCAATTCGGGTCTTTGCAACTCCCTTTTGTGGTCTGCGTTCGCCCTCTGTCGGTTTAAAATGACTTGCAAACCGCGGCTAGACACCTATTTAACCCGGTGATAAATATTCTGAAGCAGATCTGCTACCGTCGATATTCTCAATTCGTACTCTCGAACAGGAATGAGAAAAACTAACAAGAACAATTATTAGGGCAAAAGGCAAATCGCGCACCAAGTGCACAATAATCCATATTCCTGACGTAACGCCCCTAAGAGACTGCAAGTCGACTTACATTATTCAACTAAACTAAATAAGAAATTGGACTCACCTCATTTGTATTCCAGCGGTGCCTTTGGGTGGGGAAGTGGTCGGCACGGGGCAGGCTCTCCAAGTTTTCGGGCAGCTTGATGGGTTCTCCGTCTGCAAAAAGACGCCACAACATTATTTCACTTAGTAAGGGGAGATTTATGGGCAGTTTCTAAACAATTTTACCTCTCTGACTTGTTGCCATAAAAAGATATGCATATATACCTTTTTTGTCCGAGTACTTGCAGGTTGATGAAAAACAATGAAATCCTAAGTATCTTTTTTAAAAGGTCAAAGTTTGACTGTCCTTGGCATTTACCAAAAACACCACGTATATAAAAATTATAACAATAATTTTACGCATATCCCCCGAATTAATTATTCACTACAATTGCCATGGAGGATTTGAAGTCTCGTTTCCCAAATAATCCCAGCTATTTTCGTTTCTATACGAGCGGGCCGGAGAACGACGAATCTGGAGCTTAATGTGTTAATATTCATCGGGGAATAAGGAATGATTATTATGATTATGCTAATACGCCATGCAAATGATGATAGAAGGTCGTTAGAACAGCCTCCCTTTGCGGTACGAGTAGTAAAAGTCATTTATCCCCCGAGTTTAAACCTGAGGAGGTACATCATCAAATTGAGGGGATAACCTTGAGGGAGCAGTCATTTTCTCTCAAAAATCGTGTGGGCTCGCAACGAAATTGCCCGAAAAAGAGCGATCGTATTCCGCTTTTTCTGAAACGTTTGATGTATGCCTTCTATAAACGTATAACGTCACTCGTGAAATGTAACACTTGTTTTATCTGGAGCATTGTTCGACATGGATACACAAATCGGCAATATTTCTGAAAGAAACGCTATCGAAGAAAATAAAAAAAAGAACATCCTACATTAGATTTATTCGCTATAAATCTCAATGACTCGATAAGTATTTCGGTGTGGTTCCTTTTTACCATGATAATGCCCGCACAGCACGTTCCGAGAATATACAATAAAAAATTGTCTGCCTCACGCGTTTTTACAGTATGGAATCTACGTAAAAAGTACGGGGTGTTCATTAGCAAACGCCATCTAGAGGTTTATCAATTCTTGAAAGAAAAGAATGACATCATCAAATTGTTACATCATATTTTTCCTTTTGACATTTCGCAGCCAACTAGATGACACCCTCTCTATATGAACACATAAAGAATCTACATATGTAGTAGTAGTTAATAACAAAAACAAAACAAAAAAGAAAAATTTTGGCCAGTTATAAATGAGATAATCATCTCTTTTTATGTTGTAGTTGAAGATGTTTGCCAACAGAAAGTTATGAGAAAACCATTTCTTATTTACCACTCCTCTATGCAAGACCTTAAAATATTTACTTTTATATAAATTATTATCCAAACATGGCACCTTAAAACCTCAACTCTAGGCCTCAACTCTATTCACGAAAGATATCAAAGATGGTGACCTCTATTGGCATCAATGATCTAGCAGATATGAACAGAGCCAACAAATGCCGATATTTCCTTAAAAATGGCCCCCTTTTCTGGCCAGAAGTTCGTCACTTTTAATGCTCTCCTGATGTAATTTTGTCGCCTGCACACTTCATGTTGAAGTCATATGTTTCCTACACCACGTGACATCTCAACGAACTTTAATTACCAACAAAATTTTACATGGGAGAAAAAATTGTCTTTATGCATATAAATCACTTTTTCTTTAACATTTGTTAAGATATTTACCAGGGAACAAAAGTGGATTGTTCAAAGCACTACATTTCCCACACCCAGTTTGGAGCTATTGGATAACATTGCCGCATAACTGCACAGAAAGTAGACGAAATCGGAGTTTGTAATAATGATCTTTGTACAGATCCTAATCGGCCTCAGGTAAAGATTAATAATTTACTTTCGAGTAACAATCTTGATATTTGAGTTTTACGTGATTAGAACAATTGTTAAGTAGCCCACAATTTGAACTCCAAATATCGTGGGTAGAAGTGCTAAAATCAAAATCATGAGTTTTTTCGTTTTTGAAATGTTTGCCTCCATAGCGCTCAACCAAGGAGGATACTATAAATCTATGTCAAACTAGTTGATATAAAAGTAAAGATTAATATCCTTGTTGGTGCTTAACTTACAACTCCAATAATTTTTTTTTTACTTTTTGAAACTATTTAACTGTAGTTCTGCGTTAAATATTTTAGTAGCTTTATTGTTGTTTTAGATTGGGGAAATAACAAATATGTAGCTGAACAGAGACAAACTATATGTAAGTAAGTGACTCAATGCCAGGACAAAAATATGGGGCCGTTGTCTGGTGGCCAGCTGTGGTCAGGGCATGCTTTGTGCAAATAATTTGAAGTTCTATAAAAATTACGTAAGTCCTGCAAAAGAAGCCAAAAACAGCTGACGATTGACATGCCTAGTTACTCGACGGAAATGAACTGGGCATGCGCGAGATTTAAAAATTATTTGAAAGTTGTCGTTGTACGTTGCCAACTTGTCGACGCATCTGACGTCACCCGATTAGATACATTAGTAAAATCTTACTAAAATCACCAATAATTACCATTTTAGCATTTTTAAGTTTATGCAGGATGCATATTTATATTATAACACAGCATATGGTATTATAAAATCGATGAAATTCACAATAAATTGAATTTTTTAACACTCACAAACGATAATAGAAATTACATCTGTCAACCTTGCATTTAACCCTACTTTTTGAGGACGTTTTCAAGTTTTCATCTTGATCTTGTTCGTTCTTTGCTAAAGTTAAACGTTCAGTTTAGTGTTTGTTTAGTTTAATTTACTAAAATCATTAATCGGTCTGCATAAATACTGTTTGGTTTAATCTAATTCAACTTTGCTTGGCTGGGTATTCCGGTGTGGCGTCTTTTGTGCTGTTGCAGCAGATTCAGGATTGTTCCTATTTCTGACTGAGATTTGTTTAGTATACCTAGGTATGTAGGTTTGTTTTGCAATTAAACAGATGTTCAGGGGTTTTACCTGTATCCAGGCCCTCCTCTAATGAGCTCCTATAGTAGTTTGGGTTCCATATTATTTTACCCATACCAAATACCTAGTTCAGGTGTTCGTTTTATGCTAAACTGTAGGAAAGCATCAATGAGATGGCCTCCAAGGGTGCTAGGCATATTGTGTGCGTGGTTTGTGCGCGTCAAGGGCAGCAACTACCAGAAGTTTCTTTCAGTAGGTACTTATACTTTATTTGCTTTAACTAATCTTTGTGTGTTTAATTCCATATGGCTTTACTTATCCTATTAAATATTCCATGTCCTTTGAAAACAAAATAAAGTTGTAGTACCTATAACTAGGTATGTAGGTCCATGAAAGACACTTAAATTCTCAGTGGGATCTTTACAACAACTCTAAAGCTTTTGATTTCTCTTTGTGCAAACTGAAAGTGGAATAGTTCTCGAAAACAGAATCTAGCCTTCATTGTAACCTTTACTTATTTATTATGTAATACCTATCTTCCTTTTAAATTTTAGTGGCTTTATATAGTCCATTGAACACATGAAATATTGCTTCCTGCAATAAAACAAAACTCGTTGTCGTCAATCGTGCCGGAATCAAGAAATGACTTCTGTAGCTGTAGTCGTTTTCAGGAAGATATTCATCTAGCAACCCATGACATTGTAAACGCACCTTTTAAAAACAATTGAAAAGTTACCAGAAAAGTTACTAAATCGGAGAGTGGTGCGAATCGAGCTTAACGAACGAATTTATCGGGTTTTAACCTCAAATTTTGTAATTTTCAAACATAACTACTTTATTTCTCAAATTTTGCTCAAATCTAATTGTTACGCTGCGTTTGTAATGTAGAAAAAGTAAACTGACTTAATAAGCAACTAACTACCACACAGAACTATTAACACAATTCATCGCATGATCCAGAAAACTCATCTGCAACCTGCAACCTCCATCTTCTGCAAAATAAGATGCCAAAGTAGAGTTACAAAAATTGAGACAGGAAGACCACATTCAAGCAGTTATTGATGAGAGGAGGACTGAACTGGACCATCAACCATGAACAAGATTTCCAAAAGTACCAAATATACTCACCCAGCATTTACCTTAGTGTCCAAATGCCCTGGGAATACACCGTATATTTAACTATGCTTATGCGTATGTCTTACATAACATTATATAGTTTACCACATTCCAAGCTTAAAATTGAATGCAGATTGCAGTCAAGTAAAAATTATTCCAAACGCAGCAACATCACCTGAGAAAAGATTATGCTTCTACCAGACTGAATTTAAGTACTGGTACTGCCATATGATTTGGATTGTGTGATTAGGATCCGTGGTGAGAGTCCCAGTGGCCTTTTCATATAGGTTACCTATATGCCATATGCCATCCATAATTCCTATATCCATACACCATCCATAATGTTCCTCGATGATCACTATGGATCGAGTTAATATTAGTCGAGATTATTCCCCATCGTAAAGAAACGAATATTTCCTACCAGATGAATTTACTGTTATATATTTCAGTTGTCATTTGGGTATAGCTCCATTATTGGAGGTCAACTTATAAAAGTTGACCTTTTCAGTTGTATGTGTCGGTATTTAGAGAAGTGTATTTTTGTTTGTTAACTATGTATGATTATTGATTTTAAGTTATAAATTACTTAGACAAAAAGATGTCTTGCCTAATTGAGCATTTAATTCCTTAAACTACCTAAATATCAAGAAACTAAAACATTTGTGTAGTGATTTAATATGGGGTTTGTTCCAACATGCTAGAGAACCATTAAATGAACTTGAAAACGAGCAGAAATTCCACTGCTCGAAACGTCGTGAAAAAACTCAATAAAGACAAAGGAAGTCCAAGATGTTTCATTTAATAATACATCATTGTCTACCACCTTTAAACAAATTGCAGAACCTTTAAAAAAATCATTTTGAACAACTCACTAGCAAACATTTCAAATTGAAATGAGGAACCATCTTGACGTTCGCAGAACCACTCTGGACAAGCACATTGTTTATTTCAATATCATATTAGTGAGTTGTCAAGAATGATAGATCATTCTGGAATGGTTTCTTGGTGGAATGGAACAACTTTTCAACTAAGAGAGCTACAATTCTTTAAAACTAAATGGCATATAAGCTGGGGGCCATTTCTTATAAACTCAGTTGAAAATGTTTCGACTTATATGCATAGAATTTGAAGTAAATTTTAGAAACAAGTAAAGGCTATTTATTAGTTTGAAATTAAGAACCCCCTTTGCAACTAACTTACTATAGTGAACGAAATTTTTAGCTTTTTCGCAGGAAACTCTAGTTTAAAATATGCAAAAAAGCAATATTTACTAATTGGAAATTGAAAACTTATCTGCTTTCATTATTTCGAAAAATATTGCAGCGTTTAAGAAGGAAACAAACAGAAACAACTACTCCGAGGGCTAATAGGGACATTGATTTACACTGTTTGTTTCAAAGCTCATTTTATAAAGCAAAAAAAAATTAATTAATTATTAACTTACTATACCTGGAATAAAAATAATGTTGAAGTTGCAAGAACTTTTTTATTTAATATACAAAGCAAAACAAGTATAGTGTGTTTAATGGAAAAACTCATTAAGTTGGCTGTGATTTATCAGGAGATAAGAATGCTGGAGTAATAAAGTACCAGCTACTTTCATTGTTCTATCCTATTCTATGAAAACTTCACAACCAACCTATACACATTTCGGAAAATATTTAAAAAATTATAACCCACATATTGGTAGTTTTTATTGATTACAATATAGTATAAATATTTTATATTGGATATTAGGACTTTACTTTCCACTACAGGATGGCTACCTTAACATGATTTCGGAAGTGTATAGAGCAGGTCAAGGTCACCGAGTTGTTTGTAAACATTTTTTTCTCAATGTGAGCTCTAGGACACACCTTGGGCTCAAAAGATGCACTTGAGAGTTTGTGATTTGGATACAAACTTTCAAACTCACTCTTGTATTGTTTTGGAATTTTTAATGAAATGAGTTATGAGAAAGAACCATGACATGACATAAAATATAAGGTTTCTGCTTGGTTTCTGTTAAAATCTCAAGTATAATTAAAAATTATATTTGCAGCAGAAAATAATTCCATACACATGCCGCTGGCTTTTCTCTAAAAATGGAAGATCCACTTCAAAGGCACATTAAGGGTCTTTGTAGTAATACATTATACAAAACTCTTAAAATGTATGGTGATTTAAATATTAGAACCCAGGATTGTAAACTTCAAGAGGCCCCTTTTGAGGTCCAGTCCTTAACAATCACAATAGAAAAAAATGAATATATCTAATATGATATGCAGGAGTATGATAATATATAAAAACTTAGTGTTATTTTGACAAATGGTGAGATGTTGTACAGAACATCCATAGATTTTTGGCTTTAAGCTGCAAACACATGGTCTCCAATTTGTTGAGAAGCTAAAGCTGTACTGATGAGGAGTAGACCCTGAAGCTAGTATGCAGATGGGTTGGTCGACAAATTGGTGATTACCAACTCTTTAAACTGTTTTCACAATTGTTATATGCATCCTTCGGAGAGATTAACCACTTACATAATTAGCACTCTGTAAAACTGAGATCACAATGGTCACTCTCAAATTGGTTCCCACACAATCACTTGACAGAACACTTAATTTATAAACGGAAACACACATTTTTTGTTCAGGTTAGTTCATCCTTCCTTTGGTACATTCACAGATAATTGAGATGGTCAAATGATCATTCTTCACTTGGATAATACAAAATCATTCAGTAGCACCTTGAAGATGTCACTTGAATACTGGAAACTGGGCAATTCTCTTTTTCTTTCTTTCTCAAGCATCGAGCACTTTGCTTACAGTCTTCATACAATGTCAAAAAGCAGTCGATGCATGCAGCTGCAGCTCTGCTACTGGAGTTAAGGAAATTGTTAAAAAATAGCTTCATTCTGTAAGGGATCAAATCAGTGGTAGGTCGTAGGTTTATTTCACTTTTTGCTTTCACTATATAAGTTGTTGAGTATTAAAGTAATCATATAAAAGACTATTTGATGATAATATGCTGTGTAGTTATTCGAAAATTACTCACAAAAATTGGAATAAGAAAAAAAGAAACATAAGAATTAAATTCACAATATTTACAAAGATGCATACTGCATCCAAGGAATTGACGGACGCAATATTGCGCTCTCTTTCTCAAAATACATGCAGAAGACAAGGATAGAAAGTAAGAGTCATGCCATTTCTTAAATTTTGACATAATGTGATTGATACCAGTAGAAAATAAGAATTTCCCCAGATTTCAGTTGAAAAATTTTTGGAAGAAGGGCTGCCACTACAAGACCGATATTTCCATGGCTGGCTAGATGAAGATCTTCCTGAAAACGACTATATATAAATTGAAGTGAAGTGAAAAGTGAAAATTTTTTCTTACGCTTTCTTTGTCCAAAACACATCTAAAACATCTCGCAACGAGCCTTCGAATCAGTGCAATGGAAAATTTCGCTATTTATTTATTTTTGTCGACTTTAGTTCCCGCCAATAAACATGTCACATTTGGCATAATCTAAAAATTTGTAGGCGTCAGATTCAAAACGTCACTCATCTTTCAACTAGCACGTGGTGAGCAGTAAACATGCGCAGTAAATTCTCGTCGACCAACTGCTAGATTTTCATAGCCAACTGAGGAGCTTCATTTTCGATTTTCTGTGAAGGATTGACGTTCGCCGTATATTTAAATAATAGGTATATGGCTTTGTCCTGAGGTTGGCCAGACTGCAAAGAACAGTCCGCCTATCCAAAATGGGTGCACTCAGAACAACACCGGGAGCAGCACTCAATGGCTTCCTGGGTCTGCCGCAGTTTCCAATCTAGGTTAAGGGGGAGACGATGGCGTCCTGCAGGAGGACGGATACCTGCGGCCAGTGGAAAGATACAGCTATGAGAAGTGCTTACACGCAGATCGCCAGCCTCATTCAGAGGGACATCCCGATTGTCCTGTCTCAGGAGGGGCGCCCACGCGATCAGCTGAGACTGAAACAGCCATTTGAAATAAACATCCCAGCAAGGGGGGAAGTCAAGAAAGAGCTGCTTCAGCAATTTTCTGAGAATAATCAGGTATGGTATACATGCAGAACAAGAATGGAGAGGAGCAAGAATATACAAAGCACGCTATGTAGAGGGCGCGGGCTTCGCCTTGGGAAGCCACACCACGGTTTTCCAGGCGGCGGTGCTTGCAATACTCGAGATGTCCACACGAACAGAAGTCAGACAGGGAGCAGAGCAGGACATCTACATCTACTCTGACAGTTAGACTGCTCTGCAAGCCGCCTGCAGGAGCAGAACGAGATCAAAGCTCGTTCAGGACTGCAGGAATGCTCTGGAGTCACTGGCAGAAACAAGAAAAGGTTACTTTTGGATGAGTTCCTGGACATAAGGGTATAGAGGGGAACGAGCGTGCCGACGAATGGTGGTTCCCAGACATGCCTTTACTGGACTAGAGCCATGTCTAGGAGTAAGTACTTCTCTCACACTCTGAATGGGTGGGCATGGCGAGTACAAGAACAAACTGGACACAGTCAGCAATATGTAGACAGACCAAGGAAATCTATCCTAACCCGGATAGATCCAAGACTTCGTGGCTTCTTGGGAGAAGCTGGCAGTGCCTGGGAGACGTTATAGGAATCCTTACTGAACACTGCAGACAAAACTGGCACATGCACCTCCTAGGAATGGCTGACAGTCTACTTTGCACCAACTGTGGGGCAGGGGAAGAGTCGTCATACCACTTTCTGGAATTGTGTAATAAATGGGCGCGAGTGCACCATAGGACACTTGAAGCTGCCTTTATTCATAGAGAGGAGCTTCCGACTCTGAAATGGGACGGGATACTCTCCTTCATTAGAGGGACGGGTCGACTTGTGAAAGAAATGACGACTCTGGTGTAGTAGGGTTGGGTGGACCGGAAGACTGCCTTAGAGGCCTAGTCGCAAGGCTTCGCCCCCCCCCCCCCCCCCCCCATTATTGACTACTATCGCTACTACGGGGGGTTTCTCTGAAAATGTCATCTAGTGGGCAGTGAAATGTTAAAAGAAAAGGATAAAGGAACAAAAGTCCATTTACTTTAATTATGTCATCCTTTTCTGTCAAAAATTCGTAGCCTTTCAGATTACGTTTTCTAACGAACACCCCGTATATTGAAAAGAAGAGAGAAAAAAAAAACATAAATACTTAAGTGACTATTTTATTTACGTAGTCGAAAGATACATGTTTATATTCTAGCAGTATCAGTGAGATTCTATCGAAGGAAATCATTGCTGAACTAACCTCAAAAGTTACAATATTTTTATATTAAATTGAAAATGAATATTTAGATCTATTCCAAATACTACATCATCCTAACCAACCACTACGGTTGTGGTGTGGCAGACATTCATAATTATTGTCCCTTAATTTAACATTGCATAGTTCAAGGTTTTACTTATTTGTAACCACGCAAATCACCAACATTTCTTTCCAATTATTTCTTTGTAGACACAAAAGATCATCATCAATCGTATGAATTTGAGGGGCGATATCTAGCTCCAGGACTATGTGACTCAGGATTCACGCCTACAAATGTTCGAATATCCTATTCCAGCTTCCAGCAAAATAATCATTTTATCAATCTACTCGTTTCTAGATTTTATAGCAATATTATCTACTGGAAATGCCAAACTTCTATTTCCATGCTCCTTTGTCTGAATTTGAAGTAGTTTTGAGACATAAAACTGGTGGTACTTGGTGGTAAGTAACTAGTTTACACGACATTCCTTTCCTTACCACTTATTTTGGCACAAAAGTAATATTTTTTGCTTCATATCAAGAATGAGGAGTCTAGAATGTCTCTAAAAAGTCTGACTGTATTTAAGATAATTGAAAACATTTAATTAAATGTCAAGATGTCATAAATCTATATGTAAATGAGTACGTTATGTTGACGAATTCTCAAGTTGACGGTCAGGGTCTCAGGTTCTCAGGTCAAATTGTAACGTGGCATGCACAAAATCTATTATTGAGTATGCTAACTACTTAATTGCTTGGTATTGTTTTTCCATGATTTTTTCACATCTCTGAACATCACTGGTTTTTCCAGTTTCCTCACTTGTTTTCAAAATATTGTTCATAGGCGATCAAAAAGCGTTAGAGGTTCTATTTAAAAAATATTTTTATCTTAATCTCTATTGATATATAACCTCCAAATCAAAAATGATAAACAGGTAGAGATTGGGTTGTTGGTTTTTGGGTTCAATTCATGATGCACGAAATCATACGCATTTTCGTACCGTATGCTGCGGACGTGTGTTTTGTCTAGCCGAAGATACCAGGGTTACCCAATAATCGAGTGAAGTTTACATTTTTAACCATGTTGTGTCAAACTGACTATCCTCTCTAGTGGAAGATAGATCTGAGGAAGACTAAATAAACAAATAATGGCCATTTTCCAATAAAGCAGAGGTGTATTATTTGTCCTAATGCTGCTGCTTTCACCAGTACATACAACTCAAGGACGCGATTCACAATCATTACCGATCAATGCACTTGTTATATTACATTTTATTGAACAATTTAAAAATTTGTTTTTTTTTAAAAAGTCAGGTGTCAGCGTCATTTAGAAATGTTCTCTAAATTTCCACATCTTCTACTTCAACGCAAAGAATTTTTTTCATTTTTTGATTTATTCAATCCAAGTGAAATAATTTTTTTCACTTTTTTATTTATTCACTCCAAGTGAAATAATCAACATGGAGAGGAAACTGAAAAACTTAATCTTAATAAACGCTTATATTCCCCAACTGACTCTGGGACAGTGAAAACTATAGCAGCAATGGCAAAAACATGAATTTAGGCCAGCAACCATTCTAGGAGAAGAGGAAAGTTAAGAGAAAAATTAACAACTGTATTCAACCATGCAATCAAAATAAATATGTAACCTAAATTTAACATTATTTGGATGTCTATATGTAAACTTAAATCCTCAAAAACTACTCTAAACCCATATTAGATCCTAAAAACTCAGAGAAACCAAAAATGACTTTATTCTAAAATGTGGTTTTTTCCAATTCTTAATTAGATTTGCTCAATTTATGGCAAATGGCTGGAATGGTAACTCCGCAGTGCAGTGGGCAGGCCCAGTAAACAGTCGAACGTTGTTTCAACGTAGAATCATCGTTTGGTCCGTTGATTTATAGTTGTTACATTGATTTTAACGTGTTGATTTCATGTTGATATAAGCGATAGTGCACAATCATGATTTTCGACGTTAAATCAACGTTGTTATAACGTGTTTTGGATGTGTTTTGATATTGGTTGAATTTATCCTGTTGATTAAACGTTGAAAATAGGTGCCAGTAATTAAACCGTCACGAATGCGTGATTGCGAAATGTGTTCTAAAATTTATCATTATTTGTTCGGTTGATTTATAGTTGACTCTTTGATTTTTGGTTGATTTTATCGAAAATTAACAACCATGTTTTTCGACGTTAAATCAACGTTGTTAAAACGTGTGTTGAATATGTTTATATATTTTTTTAATTTATAATGTTGATTAAACGTTGAAAATAGGTTTACATGTCATACACTCTGAGCGCTAGGTGGCGTTGGCGTAAACGGCGGACGATCCAGATTCCTACAACGAGGCTTAGAGGGGTAGGACGTATTGCCCCGATCCCCGGTGTTTATCTTTCTCACGGGTGTCGGGCCGTCGAGCGTCGCCACTGTCGACTGCTTGAGATGGTATTGTCGGCCATGACACGACGTCCGTTGTTCGTTTCGCCTTGTTTGCCCTTTCCAGGGTAAATTATTATTAAGTGTAATTTTACTGTGAATTGTGCGAAATTCCTTTTCCAACAATGAACAAATCGTCCAAAAAAGTGTATGAGATAGACATTACCTCAAAGTAAGTACTAAAAAATTTAATTCTTGTTTAAAATTATTCCTAGTCAACCCGAATCAAGCTCTAAGTGCTGTCCTTCCTTTGATTTTAAGTTTTAACATATATATCATCAAAAATTAATTTATAGAATATAGCTGTTTTACTAATGATTGTAATTAGTAATATTTCCAATAAAACAGTTTAAAATATGTAATGAATTTTTTTTATGATAAAATGCAAAGTTTGATATATTATATACGGAGAAACGTCAACAAATGGAAATCTTGTGGATGTGACATGTGACGACGTAGTATGCTACCTGCGGTCAAACACTTTTTTGTATGTGCTTTTTAATTAAACATTAACGCTCTGTATATTTTTAACAGCATTTTTGGTTTACAGTTTTTGTCTTAAACTAAAATTAAAACTCATTAAACAGGTTCACTCATTTTTATCGAATAAGTTTTAACTGGGTTCAAAGTTCACACCCTGGTAAAACTCATTTGATATAAATTAAATTTATGTAAATGGAAAAAAATAGATGAAAACGAATACGAAATACGGTTGATGAAAACGTTGATTTTAAGTTTTAAGTAAGGTTGAAAGATACGTTGAAGAAACGTTTTAAGCAAGGTTGATTAAACGTTTTAAGCAAACGTAGATTAAACGTTTTTACCAAACGTAGATTAAACGTCTTAAGCAAACGTTGATGAAACGTTTTAAGAAAGGTTGACAAAAACGATGACTCAATGGACATAATTACGTTGAAAAAACGTTTGGTTACAGGTGTTTTTTATTTTTAACGTTGAACCAACGTTCAACTGTTTACTGGGGGTGGGGTCTAAAGCCCCACGTCCTGCACTTGCTCTATACTGTGGTAATCAGACCGAGGATATTCTATGAGTCCGTGGCCTGGTTGGCCAGACTGCATGGAATAGTCTGCCTGGCCATAACGGGTGTGTTCAGAACAACACCGGGAGCAGCTCACAATGTCTTACTGGGTTTGACGGAGCCTTCAATAAAGATGAAAAGGAAGGCGATGGCTTCCAGCAGGAGGATGGATTGCTGCAACAACTGGAAGGAAACAGTCATGGGAAGAAGTCACATGCAGATCGCCAGCCTCACCCAGAGGGACATCCCAATTGTCCTGTCGCAGGAGGGGCACCCTTGCGATCGGCTGAGACTAAAACAGCCATTTGGAAACATCCTAGCAAAAGAAGGATTCAACGAAGACCTGCTTCAGCAACCTTCTGAGAATAATCAGTTATAGTATACAGGCGTCAGGAGCCGGAATATACAAAGCAGGCCACGTAGAGGGCGGGGGCTTCGCCTTGCGAAGCCACACGGCGGTTTTCCAGGCAGAGGTGTTTGCAATATTCGAGGTGGCCACACGAACAGAAGTCAGATAGTTAGGCGGCCCTGCGAGCCATCTGCAAGAACAAGATGAGTTCAAAGCTGCAGAGATGCTCTAGACTCACTGGCAGAAACAAAAAGGGTAACTTTAGGATGGGTTCCTGGACATAGAGGCATTGAGGAGAACGAGCGCGCCAATGAATCGGTCAAGCGTGACTCCCAGACGTGCTTTACTGAACCGGGGTCATGACTAGGAGTAACGCACGGTGAAAAACCTTTAAATGGAGCTATTGAAGCCAGAATTGCGAGTTCTTGCATACGAAAATCTGGCCGCAGTCCTTTTGGGCGGTGTGACCGTCGGCACACCTACTGCGTGGCTGGTAGTTTCCTTATCCATGATTGGTGATATGTTGTTGTAATTAGCGTCCTTAAGTTATAAGTTGTTGGTGAAGTTAGCGGGATTAGGACAAATAATGCACCTCTTCTTTATTTGAAAATGGCCAACGTTTCGACTATTTATTTAGTCTTCATCAGGGCTATTTTCACTTAGAGAGGGTAGTCAGTTAAAGTACGATTTAAGGTAGTTACGGTAGCAAACTCCATTCGATTGTTCGGTGACCCTGGTATCTTGGGCTCGACAAAACACACATCCGCTGCCCAAGGTACAAAATTTGCGAATGATTCAATCACGAAAAAATTTCGCAAATTTTTTACCTTGGGCAGCGGATGTGTGTTTTGTCGAGCCCAAGATACCAGGGTCAAGCGAACAATCGAATGGAGTTTGCTACCGTAACTACCTTAAATCGTACTTTAACTGACTACCCACTCTAAGTGAAAATAGCCCTGATGAAGACTAAATAAATAGTCGAAACGTCGGCCATTTTCAAATAAAGAAGAGGTGCATTATTTGCCCTAATCCCGCTAACTTCACCAACAATTGGTGATATGTCAAGGCGACAGCCACCAAAATTTGAATGATATAATAATAATTTTATAGTTTTTAAGCTTTTAATAGAATTTCTAGCTGCCAAAAACCGTATAAGGGAAATCCTAAATGGGGAAGTCAAGCTGTGCAATTCGCGACTGTAAACCGCGAAATCGTTCGCGGAGGTTCAGATTTCCAAATCCCGACGCAAATGCTTACTCTTTTGCTTTATGGAAGACTGCAATTGCAAACTTCTTAGTAATTCGCTTCTGCAATGATAAGAAAATATACCAAAGGTATCAATCACATGCATAGCATAAGTCTTCATTATATTATAATTATGTTAAAGTCGTAATTTTACAACTTGGGCCTGACGTCAAAAGGTATGAAAATTACGTACGTCGCAGAGTTATTATAATAGGTATGATATACTTATTATCGTAACCAACACTAGACGAATGCTGCCAAATATAAGGCTTCAAACAAAATCAACTATTAAACTTGCGTAGCAAATACCTATTTTTTGTCAATTCTAAAAATCTAAATAAAAACTCTAAACCTTTTTCCTCTTTGATTTACAAAAGTAATGTTTCAGATAGAGGTAGGAACTTTAGGATGGGTAAGATTGTATTAGAATTATATATGATAAGTATCTACGTAAGAAAGTAAATTGAAAAAGAAACAAAGGATTGCCACTTTTTAGTGTCTTTATGGTTTCAGAATAATGGATGATCAAAATTACCTACTTACATAATATAATAATGTAAAAAGCCATCTTTTGCGGTCATGCGGATAACGCATGAGCTTTCTAACTTCCTCTTGAATTGGGGAAAAATCTTAGCTAATTAATTAAGTAAAAGTATACGCACACCTTTACGTAATTTATAGTATAAAATTCTTAATAAACTTGGCTCAGGCAACCCTACCGGGTTTATCGGCGTGAATATTATACTAACCTGCATAATTATGAAGTTAATGTGTGAAACTGACTCTCTATTTATAATTCAATAAAATGATTTATATTTATATTTAAACTAGACTTACAACCATATATATATTTTACAAACTAATTCAATTAGGTCCTTAGAGGTGGAGAACGTGTTATACAAATAGCTCCCACTGCCTTGAAAATTGGGAAAAAGCTACATTAAAATTAATTAAAAAAACGTGATATTAAATTGGACAGAATACCTATTTGGATAACAAAGCTATGAAGCAAAAATTAAATAGAACCAATATGACCGATTTTATGAAGAACAACATTTGAGACATGTAAGTTATGTTTGCAATGATTATAATTTAGTAAGTCCTTGACGAATTAGTTATTACAGTAGAGATAATTGAGATTGCAAATAGTTACTAAGGTAAGTGAGAGTAACTCTCTATCTCTACTAAATCTCTTCTTCCTCCGAGCCATCCTCCGCAGTATTAAACTCGGTATCGGAATCATCGGAATGGTCCCCTGGCGAAATTATAAGCTGAGCAACCTCCGAGCAGACAATAGTTTTCATTGCCTCCCATCCTTGATGATTTTGTTCACATGCTCAACATATTTTTTCCAATTGTCCCCTGCTGTGCCGTGTCCTACAACATTGTTTCACGTAACCAGCACTTTCTCTACAGTCCTTTTTGAATGTTAAGTTTGTTGATCATAAATCCTTTTACATTGCGACCACATTTCTATAGCGTTATACTGACAATGGTAAGGTGACAAACGTAGTATTTTATGTCCAGAAGTTTTCACATATTCGTCCAATTCAAATTTCTTTTGTGGTAACGAATAGCCCAAATTTCGTCTTTCATAGCCAGTCAATTAATTTATATTTTGGTCAGGATTTGTTTGGAATTCCCTCATAAAGGCCGGAGTGGTCAGAAGCGTTATCCATAATAATTAAAGATCTTGGAGGTAAGTTTGGAACTCACCGGGTTTTAAACCATTTTTCGAAATTGACTCTGCTCATAGAATCATCGTAATCACCACTCTTGGAACCCTTTTAAAAATTGAACTGGTCCCTTTCAGAAAGCAGTGTTCATTGCCGGCGGCCACCACTATGTAACGACAGCTAAATATGATTTTTTTTAGATGTTACTAAATACATTAAAAGAAACATCAACCACAAACCATCGCAAGATTGTTAGATTTTTCCATTTAAACCCTCTATACACTATGTCACCACTGAGTAAGGGCCGAAATAGAACAAGTGAAGAATCCACTTAGTTCTTCAAGGAGTTGTCTTCAAAGGTTTGCAATAGTTACATATTCATTTCATGCTAACATACGGTAAAAAATGTCTCCAATTTTGTTCTTCATAAAATCAGTTATTTTGGTTTTATTTATTTTTGCTTCATAGACTTGTTAGCCAAATAATCCTTGTCCATCTGAACACCACGTTTTTTCATTAATTTCAACGTAGTTTTCTTATTTTTCAACGCATTTGAGGCTGTTTGCAGCACGTTCCCACAATCGATTGGAACACCATTTGTTACTTGAATCTTCTCCATCTCCAAGAACGCCAAAACGTTATTTAGAATTAATAGCTGTGCGTGCTGATTGTAACGTTGTGGAGCCATAATAGTATGGTTTTCAAAGTTTTTTGAGTTAAAACTTTTGACAAACATGTTTGACGTATTCTATCTTTTGACAATAATCGATCAGGTAAAAGGTACAAACATTTATTTAAGACCTGCCTTTAATTACTTTATTTTTCCTTTCATCCATTTTACATATGATAAACAAAGCAAGAAAAAAAGGTGAAGGGTCCAAGTTGTAAAATTAAGACTTTAGATAAAGGTTCGGAGCTTGGCTAAGCACCGATATTTTGTATAATTTACATAGAATCTACAATGGTCCTATATACCCTCCATCTTTTTTTAGATATTATTTATGTGAAAAACATTTTAATGAAAGTAATATGCTTTATCTGAGTGAAAGTCGGGAATTTTTAAAAAAGGAATTATGCCCACAAAATTTCTGCCTGAAAAGGGTAAGTTGTAAGTAAATATGTATAAATATGTAGATATAGTAAGTAGATACAACTAAGATAATAAACTATACTATATCTACATATGTGAATAAATATTTGTTCACACCAGTTTTTAATATTTACAATTTTAAACAATTGAAATGAAGTATCAACGCGGATAAAACTGGCGAAGAACAATTTATAACAGAAGGCCAGCCCGGCCAGCTGAAGAGAACGATGAAGGATCCAAATTTGCTTTCAAAGGTATATTGAAAATGCTGACTAGCTAATTAATACATTTATATAAATCTAAATGTGTTAACGATTATATTGTTTGAATCAAAGAGTCTCAGTGGAAACATAAATTGTGGGCTAAGAAAAGTGTTATCCATCACCCCATGTTATTCTTGAAGTAAGAAAAAAATGAATAAACGGTCAAAAAAAAACTCCAAATTCTCAAAACGTCTAGAACTAGTCACAAAAAGTCATAATTCATTTTTCTTTCTAGTTATAATAGTTCAGAGGGGATGCATTTTAGGATACACGTTCATCAGAAGAAAAAGTCCTATTTTGACCATAAAAATTCGCGGCTAAAATATTTGTATCAAATTTTTTATGACTCAGTATAAAGCGTTCCATAAAGTTTTTCCAAAGGCTATTATTTGAATGACCCCTATATAATTTTTGAACTGTGTCAATGTTAATGGTTATGCTATAAAAACCGTAAAGGAAAGATTCCGCCAAAAACGCGACATACTAGTTATCTATAAACTGATTTGCCAAAAATGTGATTGACAACATTTTAACCAGTAAATTAAAAGCAGGTGAAGGTAAACGCCAATAACAACTTTCCTACAAGTTGTTATGATAGTTTAATGTAATTTTACTTTAATATCTGCCATCAGTTTGACTTTGATTAATTTCCTCGACATTGCTCGCATTATATTAAAAAAAGTTTTTATCAGCATATGAATTTCAGTCAGTAGAACTCAAAGAACGGTTTTAATTTCTCTGCCGACCTACCCCTTGGAAAGAAGCCCAGTGTTCTGAGGCAGAGCGTTGTACCTACCATATCCGAAGTGCAGATAAACACTGTTCTTGGTCAAATTTTGAGGGCGGTATGAATGCATTTTAGGTGCATCTTGTTTCATAGCATTAGTACATCCCTCCCTTTTTGTAGATTTCTACAGTGAAGAAATGTTAAAGTTGTGTAACAAAGATACTTTTAATAGAAAGAGTTTATGGTTCCAGGAATAAGAGCCATTTACGTAAGACCTTTTAGTGGTTCAGTGTTAACGAACCTTCTCTTAATATATATTATGTTGCACAGGGTGAGCAAAACTCGACATTCCAGCTCTAGCATAAGAAAATTTCTTGTCCTAAAAATTACTTCTGCCAAGTATTTAACCTGCCTGAAAAACGTAGTAGCAGCTCTAGTACATGGATTTATTATTTTCGCTTAAAATTATTATTTTGGTAAGTTCTGGCAATAACATTTTTTGTAATAGGTTTCGTGCAGGTGACGTCACAATTTGAACCTGGGGGTACAACAACATAACCTCACCCATTTAAAATACATGTAAATTAATGACATCTTGGCATTTAATTACATTTTTTTCAGTTATCTTAAATCGAATGAAACTTAAACTTTGCTGGGGGCCTTCTAGAATCATCATTCTTGACAGTGGAGCAAAAATGAATTACCTTTCTGCCGAAATAAGTGGTAAGGAGAGCAATATTTTATAGATATACCACCAAGTACCACCAACCTTTTTATGCTTCAAAACTACTTCAAATTCAGACAAAGGAGCATGGAAATAGAAGTTTGGCGTTCCCAGTAGATTATATTGCCATAAAAACTAGAAAGGAATGGATTGTTAAAAGGTATAATATGATTACTTGGCTAGAAGCTGGAATAAGTTATTTAAACATTTGTAGGTGTGAATTCTAAGTCATATACGCCCTGGACTTGAAAATCGTGCACCAAATCCAAATAAGTGAGCACTTTTGTATCTACAAGGAAATAATTATAAAAAAAGTTGATGGCTGTGGTCAGAAATAGATAACACAAACTATAACAATTTGAAATAGTCGAAACATTTTTATGCCTCAAAACTACTTCAAATTTCGACAAAGGAGCACGGAAATAGAGGTTTGGTGTTACCAATTGATTTTAGTGCCATAAAAACTAGAAAGGAGTGGATTGTGAAAAGGTATAATGTGATTACTTGGCTGGAAGATGAAATAAGATTTTTAGACACTCGTAGGCTTGAATTCTGAGTCATATATGCCCTGGATTTGGAAATTTTCCACCAAATCCATATAAGTCAAGCACTTTTGTGGCTACAAGGCAATAACTGTAAAAAAATTTGGTGATTGCTGTCCTCAGAAATAGATAACACTTGAACTGTGCAGTGATAATTAAGGCAAAATAATTTTCATAGCCTACCAGACCACAACCTTGGTGATTAGTTAAGAAGATGTGGTATTTAAAATAAATTGTAAATGTTTCTCCTCAATTTAATATAAAAATATTGTTACTTTTGAGGTTATAATTGTTTATCAAAGAACTCAAAACAAGACCTGTCTCGTAATGGAACACACATTTTATTAAAACAAACACTTATTCAAGATTTTCTTCAATAAAGTTTCACTGCTACTACTAGAATATAAAAACATATCTTTAAATTATATAAATAAATTAGGTACCTACTTAAGTAAACATGTTTAAAAATATATGCCATGAAGCCCATTTGCTATCTTTTTTTTTAATATATCCTTGGATGTCCTTTCGTTGAGTCACATACTACTTGGTGATAATGATTCATGTCCTTAAGTACTTATAGTTATGGTGGTTAGCAGGTTTAGGACAATGAGACACCCTTGTAACTCGAAAAACTGACTACGTTTCGACGTATAATTCATGTCTTCTTCAGGGCTATAACACATAAAAGAACACACTAGTTAATCAAAACAGCAACAAGCAAACATGATCACCTATATACTTGTACAGCTGACAACAAAGTATGAATACATAGTGTATGTCAGCTATACAAGTATGTAGGTGATCACATTCGCTCGTTGCTGTCTTGATTAACTAGTGTGTTCTTTTATAAGTGTTATAGCCCCGAAGAAGACGTGAATTATACGTCGAAACGTAGTCAGTTTTTTGAGTTACAAGGATGTTTCATTGCCCTAAACCTGCTAACCACCATAACTATTACATACTACTTATAAGGAATGACTTCCATGTCCTTACTTGGCTACTTATTTGTCATTTCCATACTCTACAACAACAATAAAGCTATTAAGGTATTAAAAACATAACTCCAATTAAACAATTACAAAAAAGAGCTAAAATAATATGATTGGAACTGTATGTTAAGCACCATTGAGGGTATTATTTTTAACTTAAGCATACTTAGTATTATTGTATCCCCCTGGGCCTTGGTGAAGTTAAGCACTATGAAAACAAACATTGCAAAGTAAAAACAAAATTTTGATTTTAGCATTTCTTATTCCCAAAATATTTGGAGTTGAAATAATGAGCTACTTAACAGTTGCTCCAATCACTCAATGCTCATATATCAACAGTGTGATTTGAATGTACAGTTTTAAACTATACCTGAAGCAGATGAGGGTCTGTGTAGGCAGAATCTGCAATGCTCCAATTTTATTTAATTCCTGTTCAGTTATGCAGCAATGTTATCCAAAAGCTCTGACCTGGATATGGGAAATGTACTGCTTAGATCAATTCACTTTTGTTCCAGGGTAAATATCTTAACAAATATTATAGAAAAACGGATTTATATGCATAAACGCAGATTTTCTGCATTTACGTCAATGTAATTTTTTGAGGTTGTTTTACCACCAAGTTCAATGACAGGTCACGTGCTGCACGAAACCTATGGCAGCATTTTATAACCTTTAAGTATAACCAATAAAACTGACACAGTTCAAATATTATACGGGGGGCAATCTGTCAAATTTCCATGACCTACTTTTACGAAAAATATAATGAAAAGCTTAGAATAGAACAGTAATATTAGCCAATTATTTCCGTGGCTTAAAAATAGCTATTCGTGCAAATACATGACGTACTAAAACTAAAGCAAAATAAAGCTCTATAGCGCGATATACAAATGGCTTACATCGCCGTGTTCTAGTTGACCCATTACAAAAAGGGCTTTGTTTTGGTGAGTTCGTCTTGGATTTGAAGGAGCTATATATGATTTTCCACTTAATACTATCTATGCAGGCCTTCTTCTGGAGTACGCACATTTACAAAATATATAAATGACAGATTTTTTGTTACGATTACAGAGGGAATGTGCAAGAGAGAGCGTCCTTTAATGAAGAAAAGTTAAAAGCAAAGTAAGCCGTTTTGGTAAAAACTTCTCATTTCAGGTTTTATTGGTGTATTTGTTATAAGTATTTCTTTAACATATTTATTGCTATTTTTACTGATATAGGTATATGAATATGTACGGGGGTTCATTAAAAAACTTCATCTAGTTGGCTGTGAAATGTCAAGAGAAAAGGATGGAAAAACAAAAGTCCATTTACTTTGATTATGTCATCCTTTTCTGTGAAAATTTCATAGCCTGCTAGATGAAGTTTTCTAATGAACACCCCGTACATCGTACGTACACAGTGATTTACGGTGTATTCAACTTTTCTTAGTTTTTCCATAAAGCCTTGAAGATATTCAGGAAAACAGTCCAGTATATCTTAGTCTATTATTCCTATAGCTCTAATTTTGTTCTCACAAGCACTAATAATAAACTGTCATTGAAGATGATCTTATTTAGATAATACTAATTCCTATAGTATTTTCATTCTTATTAATGATTATAAATACAAATTTAGAATCTCAGTGGTAAATTCTTTAGTTACATAAAAAAATAATAAACTGTAGTTATAATCTTACTGGTTTCCTTCCAATTATTGGAGCTAAATCCAGAAAAATTAACATTGACACAAAAAAATACTAAGAATAAATTAGTAATTTATGGATTTAGTGGTTTTATTGAGCCCCAGAAAAGAAAGTGGATTGAATGTTAAAATACCTACATACTTAAACGGAGTCGTAAGGAGTACATAAATGGTATGGTTTCAGTTGCATAGAACATTGTACCTACATATTACAATTGAAAAGTGACTTCATAGAAATCTTTAAAGTTCGACTATGATATTTTAAAACTCCCTTAACTTTTTTCTGCTAATAAAGTCAATGTTTAATACGTTACAAACCAATTATTTAATCAAGCCCCGTTTCTGCCAACGAAACTAAGAGCAACTTTTTGTTTCTGCTGCTCGGTTCAGAAAATAAGTCACTTATTCCTGCTTGTCGTCATCAGGATTGGTTTGCGAAATGAACAAAAACAAAAAGTTGCCTGCATCTTCTTTGGTGAAAACGGAGTTTTAGCCATAAGCGTAATAATTCTTAACTGCCCCCTGTATATTAGGCAAAAAAAGTTCTTGCAAAGAGGGCGCGGCTAAACTTCATTTTCATGACACTGACGTTTTCATCTATTTAACTTGTTTGTCTATGGCTAGCCGCCATTAAAATTACGAATTAGTAGCGAGTGGACTGTTGCTAACTCGCTGGACAGCGTGCGTAAGGAGCACCTTACTAGCGACGTAGAGCGTGTGTTATTTGATATTTACTTAGTAGTCGTAGATAAAAGCTATTAAAAACTAGTGATTAATAGGTATATTATCTAAAGGGTTATTTCGGGCTTTGAAGCCGTGGTCTAATGGAATTTCTTGAAATAGGAATATTATTAAACAACCGTAAAAAAACTTTGTTGCAGCGGCTCTTTAAAGGCCTGTTGATTGCTATACGTAAGTGTGGGCTCTGTTTGTTAGGTTAGTTCAGTTATGTTTTTCCTTTGGTGTGGTTAATTCAGTTTTACTTATTGTCCTTTACGCCTTTGGACCTTGTTGTAGCGGCCCTTTAAAGGCCTGTTGAAATGCTACACTACGTGTGGGCTCCGTTGATTAGGTTAATTCAGTTTTACTTTGCCTTTGGCTAGTTCAGGGTAGTACAGTTCAGTTTTTCTTGTGGTTTGGTCAGTCCAGTTGCATTTGTTCATTAAAATTGATTTCTTTGATAAAATAAATATAATGATAAAAATTCCTTTAGGACATTTTTTTTTTTTATTTATTGGTGCAAATATGAATATTCCGTAATCTTTTATGCTTTAAACTATTGAATTTAAAGCCCTCTTTGTTGTAATTAAAAAAAAAACCTCGAAATTCAGCAGAACCATCTTTTTTTTAATCACGTAAAAATGTAAGCTGCAGAACATACACCATCAACAGTATAAACCGCAGAGAACAGTGTCAGTATATAATGTAAAAAATTCCAAAATTTCCACTTAAAAGTGGAATTGTTAATATTTTAATTAAACATAAACTCGATAATAACATTCCTAAGTAGACTAATATAGGAGTGTGGCATAACATGTTCAGGTTATTTTGAAAAATTTTCAAGTGACTTCCGAGTAACATATCTTTACATCATCTATCTTAAATTTATCATTTCATCGCACAAGTGTATTTCCCAGTTGGCATAAAGAAGTAAAACCAGTGAAACATCGAACGACTCTAGTAAATAAAAACACATTCGTCGAACATCAGAAACATGTCATTTTAGAAAATCTGTCAAGTCAGCATCTCGTTAAGTTCGTTTGGGCCATCAGTTGCATGGCGGTCGATGTTTTATTCAAGAAATCCGTTACGTGCGCGGCTTTTTGTCTAAATGGCCGACATCGGTCGAAAGCGTAGAATTTACGAATTCAACAGACGTGTGTGCAAACACAGAATTCCACCTGACAGACGGTAACAGGACATTTCCTAAAATAACTAAAATTATTTAAGAGCGCGGCCCCGTCTCCGGATTTTGCAGGTTTCGAGGTTCAAGTTTAAAGGTTGCACGTTTATTATTCGGAATTTATATTCGCGTGATTGAGGGCTGACGTTCGAATAAATTAAAAACCTTTAAAAGTATTTTTCATTAAGCGCTTAATATATCAAATAATTCGCTCGGGAAGTTTACGACGAAATTTAATTTCCAACAGCATTTATTGTGGAGCCGGGGATTTCTGTAGTTGTGGTCCCGTGATAAAAGAACACGCAAGAGGAGCCGAGAAATAAATTCAATCTTATTTCGGCGCCGCTTTTCACCAGGAAATATTCAAACCGATTTGGGGCACGAATTTGGAAACAACACCGATATAATAAATTAATGCAAAACGCCCACATGCAACCATAAGTTGGCCTGCTACTATGCACCTTTAATTACCCACGTCCAATATCAAATTGTTATAACTCTATCACGATTAAGGAATAAATGAGCAGTTTTCACAAATTTAATAAATGGGTTGGACTCAGTGTCAAGCAGTGAACGGACAAAGAACACTTAATAATACTCACTCAGTGCGTAAATGTTTGCGGAATGTCATTTTAGAAAATGCATGCACGACTTATCATGAAAATCAGGGATTAATATTGCACACGCACGTTTTCAGCAGATTGTGATCTAGAAATTGCAAATGTTATACTTATATGTATATGGACTTTAATAAATATAGAACCACCAATTTCAGTTGCATAAAGTATGAGTTGACTAGTCCAGTCAACTACGAAAATCAATCATCCGGCAAACATTATCTTAAACCCAACTTTAAACTAACAGAGATCGAGCGCAACGGAAACATCAACACACGTGCCACAACTTCCCTCAGTAAGTTGCGAGGAAGTTGCAACAAGCTGTGCCCAGTATAAATAAGAACATCAGCAAGCCTGCCATCAGTTCGTCTGGAAGGGAAATCCTGATATGGCAATTATTATTAAAGGGGCGACTGGAAAGTTGTATGGTATATTTCTTGCTCCTAAGGACTAGTAAGTCCCAACTTGGCAAGTCAGACTTAAAGCCGGGCTCAGGTGAACTCAACTGGACGCGTCCATAAGAAAAGTATTACCTACTGTCACCAAATGTTAAAATAGTTATTTACGTTATAAGTCCGGTAAATATAGTTTTACAGTAGGAGTAAGATGTTTCCGGACGAGGCGCTAGCCGAGTCTGGAATTTCGAAACGACTACTGTAACACGTTACCGGACGTATGATGTACAACATTTTACTTCATACTTATTAAAAAAAGAAAAAATTAATTTTATGCGCGGCGAATATATTTTTGACAAATCCGCCAATTTGACAAATAGTTTCATTACGGTACCCTGTACCGGTACAGGTGCAGGAACCGGTACAGGTTACCATGAATACAATTGATTTATAGAAGATGTGCCGGTACTCAATACTGTAAAATTTCTTTACGATATCTAATCCTGTAAGAAGCTATTTACCGGATTAAAATCAAGTACGTAAAAGTTCAATTCAATATTCAATTCAATTCAAATTTATTCATGTTTACAATCACCAAAACAGCAATGTACATACGACAAAAATAGAATAGTCTACAACTTAAATTTAAATAAATTCAGTCCAGATGCCATTATTTACTTAATACTAAAAGCTTACAGGCAACATCCTAAAATAGACTATACAGAGAGAAAAAAAAATAGTTTTGATTAAAATACTTAAAATACTCTTCATCACAATAAAAAACATTTACCAATAAAATTTGCTTAATTTCCTTTCGGAAACTATCCACTGTCAACGCTTTAATTTTTATGGGCAGTACATTGAAATATTTTACCGCCCAGTAGCCAGGACCGTTCTGACACCTTCTCAAACGACAATATGAGGTTATAAAATTTTTTCGGCCTCTAGTAAGGGGTAAGCGTGCATGTCCTCGTGAGCAGAAAACAGATACATGTTATTTTTCACAAACAGCAAATTCTCCAATATAAACATGGAGGGCAGGGTTAGTGTGCCTAGCTCTCTGAAGTGCGCTCTGCAGTCATCCCTGTAGCCCAGCCCAGCCAACAATCTGACCGCTCTTCGCTGAAGCCCGAACAAACGCTTAGCCCCCAAACAAGTAAAGCATAAGAGAGCCGTGCATGAAAAGATACAAAGTAAGCCGATCTAAGTACCGTACGAGATATCCTATCTGAAAGCTGACGTAGCAGTTACAAACTTGTATTGAGTCTTGAAGCCAAGTTATCAGTGTGTAAATCCCACTTGGCGCTCTCATCCACAAGAACCCCAAGAAATTTAACCTGGGATACGTGGTCATTTACGGTTCCAATCTCCCTCAATGCAAACACCATCCTCTGTGTCTTGCCCATATTCAGAAGCAATCGATTGGAATGAAACCAATTTTTGGCCAGTTTTTCAGCCTCAAGCGAAGCCAACAGCGAAGCCTGGAGGGTCTCCGCCGTGGTAGAGATGGTGGTGTCATCCGCAAAGAGAGTGTACCTGGATTTTTTGTCAATTAAGGGAAGATCATTAATGCATATAAGAAAGAGCACTGGCCCCAAGATAGATCCCTGTGGCACTCCAATCGTTATTTCTTGTTCGGGCGATGTTACATCATTATACCTCACGGACTGGCCTCTCCCTGTAAGATAGGATTTGAAGAGCTGAATGCCGCTATTAACAAAGCGGTATGCCTCCAGCTTGCGCAGCAGTATACCATGGTCCACACAATCAAAAGCCTTACTGAGATCGCAGAATAAAACAGTATTAAAATGTCGGGCTTCAAAGGCATCCATGATACCCGACACCAGATTATTGATCCCCAGGACTGTGCTTTTGTTTTTCCTGAACCTGTTGTTCATTAAAAATGTTGTTATCTTCAAAAAAGTTTACAATTTGCACAGACATGCATTTCTCAAGGACCTTCGACAATACCGGAAGAAGCGATATTGGTCTGTAACTTTCCATCTCATCCGCGTTTCCCCCCTTAAATAGAGGAATCACAATTGCCCTTTTCATGCAATCAGGAAAAACTTCCTCCCTAATGCAAGCGTTTATTAGTTTTGTAAGAGGTACCAGTATAAGATTCTTTACTGATTTTATGATCTTTACATTAAGACCATACAGATCGCGGCTGTTTTTGTTTTTTAGTTGATTTATTACATCTCTAACTTCATTAAAACTCACTTCACGAAAGGAGAAAGCACTTTGAACCCGACCACGCATATTCTCAAGGTTAAATAGAGGATCAATATCAGACTCCGGCATATCCCGCAGAAGTCTATCGTCAACACTCAGAAACTTGGTATTAAAATCATCTGAAGAAAGGCCACCCGATCCATAATTAGCCTTTTTATCTTTCATGATTTCATTAATAATTTGCCACATGGTCTTAATAGGGTTACTTGATGAATTTATTTTATCATTATTTGCAGAAGTTTTAGATTTACGAATGTGATTTTTATACTCTCTCTTAAATTTCATATAGAATTGTTTGTTTGCATATGTGTTATACTGCCTGCTAATATTACCCAACAGCCTCAAATGCTCTCTCATTGCCCTCAACTCTGGTCCAAACCATCCAATATCATTTTCAGAGCGCATAATAAATTGCTTCTCAGGGAAACTACCTACAAACGCTTCGTTGAAAATATCAACAAACATTGCCCATTTTTCATTTGCCCCCATACCATCACACTCAACAAAATCCCATGCTACCTCAGAAACGTGACCATAAAATATGAACAATCCCCTTTGAGTAACCGGTCTAAACTTCCGTTTCATTCGGTAAAGGTGCCCCCCCCCCCCTGCAGGGGAAGAGAAACATCAACAATCTGCCCCATATGATCAGACATGTCCAAATCCGCCACCTCGGCCTGATCAACATCTATATTTCCACTCACGAAAACATTATCCAGGCATGCATTATGTGTAGTTGCAACATATATAGTCTGCCGCATTCCAAAACCCGCCATTGCATCACAAAGCTGTAACTCACTTTGTTCGTTTGTGACAAAGTGCACATTGAAGTCACCAGCTAAAATGACCCTCGCGCCAATGTGGACGACACCTTTGTTATTTGGAGCCATGGAAAGGGCGAGCTTCAAAACTTCTTCTTACACCTAAACTCTATTAACTCGAAGATCCAATTCACTATGGAGATAGAAAAAGAAGGACGCCTACCGTTTTTGGATGTTTTGGTGGCAAGGAGGCCGAATGGAAGCTTGCACATACCGTGTATAGAAAACCAACACACACTGACCGATACCTCAACAACGGATCAAACCATCTTCCAAGACAAAAAAGGGGAGTCATAAAAGCTCTGTCTGTGAGAGCCAAGAGGATTTGTGAGCCAGCTGAATTGGAACAGGAAATGAAGCATCTGGAGAGAGCCTTTGGTTGGAGTGGATACAGCAAGCAGGAGTTCGATAGAGCCGTGCGCCCAAGGAATGTAGAGCGACAGGAAGCAACAACGGGAGATGTTGTGGAAAAGCGCGATTGGGCTACTCTACCATACATCCACAAAGTCACGGACAGGATCGGCAGGCTACTGGAAAAGCACAAGGTTAAGACTGTCTTTAAACCCACTCGTACAATTCAACAGAACTTGAGATCCCCTATCAGCGCCCGGAGTGTATAGAGTTCCATGCAGCTGTGGCTCTGTATACATTGGCACTACAAAACGCAGTGTCAACACGAGGATCACAGAACACAAAAGGAGTTGCAGGCTGGGACAAACGCAAAAGTCAGCAGTGCACGTTCTCTCTGAAGGTCACAACATTCTAAATGCAGACTGGAAACGAGTTCTGCGACACACGTCGAGAGCGTCGAAACCCCGCGCCAACACCCCCACCCCGGCCCCACCACTGCGACGCGACGGCGGCGGTACGAATACCACGGAGAGTGCTACAGTCGAATCAGTCATCGTCGGGAAGCAAGGGAGATCACTTCGCCCACTGCCTCATCGCCTTTGACAATGTCTGCCGCAGTAGTAGACGAAACGTCAGGAAGCAATTCCATTGGTTCCTCTATTCCAGTGATTCCTCTATTGGACAACGGCTTCAAAGCCCGGAAAACATTTTTAGATAGTAATTTGGTTTGCTCTAATCGCATGTTTTGCCAAGTTTTGGCCGGTTTTTACCAGTTTTAGAAGGCGATGCCGTTGGTATCAATACAAAGATGGGATTTTCCTAGCTTTCAATTAAAAAACTTAAAAAAAGCTTTTCTTACCAAATCTGATATTTCCCTGGCTGGCTAGATGAATCTTCCTCAATTGGAGTATTGTAAAAGTTGGTACTTATTTACTTCAGGGAGCGGGCGATACAAAACATGATTATTTTTTAGCATTCTAAATATCTCCCTGATACGGCATTAATCTAAAAAGGGCAAAACTCCTGTCTAGTGTAACCCAAACAACTAAAGGGTGTGAATCGGTCGTTGTACGAATACGCACCTCTTTCGGGTAATTTGAGGATTAGCAGCAGTAATAGTGTCCATTTTTCAGGGCCAAATCCAATTTTCGCTTTCGCACATCAAATTAGCCTAAAACGCTGCCATGGTCGCCTTAATGACGCTGATGATGACTGCTAAGAGTTAATGGGCCTTTGTGGCCGTGGGTAATAATGTTATGAAAGCCTCACTCTGCCCGATAATAATTGGAAAACCACGGTGGGGTGCCGAACCCCGATGCCAACCATCGCGTTTAAAATAGCCGCTCCTGATGATGGGTTATGCCACATCAAATTGTGACGCGACGCCTGACACCAATTTTGGTGGCTAAGTGAAAAGAAAAACTTCCAAGGGAAAGCTCCCTCATCCGAATTTTTCACTTTATTCGACTTACTTTTATTTTCAGAGGAAAGTAAATATTTCGACAAAGCGGCATAATTCCTCTCAGATAATGAGTAATAAATCGTGGAGAAAATTAATCAAAAAAAGAGACGAGCGAACAGTCTAAGCGGAGGCGAAGGCCGAAAACAGTATTTTAGCGCCAACAGAGACGTTTTTCCGTCTTTTAAATGGCCGGAATTATTTTTTCTTTTGTGCTTGTTTTCGCATCGTATTTTTATGGCCTATTTTGGGGTTTCGACCGGGGGTGTAGGCCGGACGAGTTATGGCCGAATATATGGCCGGCGAAAGGCTTTGATTTTTCCCGGTTACAAAGTAAATCTTTACCGGGGGATCGGGAATTGTTAACCCGACTGTCCGGGGATAAGAAATAAGAGCTCACCGGTTGACGTATCCTTGTATTGGCTATTACGCATCGGAGTTCGAGCACCGTAAAAATTCGTGGAGAGGGCCGGTATTCAAATCACGTCTGATAAGAAAATGTTGCCGAACAGTACACATTTTATTAGATATTTTATATGTGTTCCGATGTATTATAATGTGCATGTCTCAGTGCCGTTCCGCCGCACTAAACTCAAAGCGGCATCATTTACAGGCGTCTGCTCACACACATAAACTTTATTGGCAAACATAAATTTAGGCGTGATGCGTACAAAAAAAAAAGTCACGTATACATCGTGAAATCGGATGCCAAATATTAAAGTTTTTGTATGTGTGAGAGAGTGCCAATTCTTGCAAAAATGTCATTATTCATATTGGATTACCAGCCACTTGAAATATGGGACTGTGATTAAGTTTTAAAAATTTTTGCTTCTTCTGGTTTAAGTAGAGAAGTATTTAGGATTCTGGACTAAGCTCCACCCCCTTTAGCTACTGACAAACAAATACTTAGAAAAAAAGTCACGAATACATGGTCAAACCGGATGCCACATATTAAAGTTTTTGAATGTATGAGAATTGTCAATTCCTGCAAAAATGTCAATATTAATATGGGGTACCAGCCACTTGAAATGTGGGACAGTGGTTAGGTTTTAAAAATTTTTGTTGCTTCTGGTTGTAGTAGGGAAATATTGAGGATTCTGGACTAAGATCGACCCCCTGTACCTATTGATAAACATAAAATTAGGCGCAAAGCGTTTTTATTACGAAAAAATGTCCCGAATACATCGTGAAATCGGATGCCAAATAATAAAGCTTTTGTATGTGTGAGAGTGCCAATTCCTTTAAAAATGTCGATATTCATGTGGGAGTACCAGCCACTTGAAATGTGGGACAGTGATTAAGTTTTAAAAAATTTTATTTCTTCCGATTTAGGTAGGGAAATTTTGGGGATTTTTCAGACCCCATTTACCTACTGGCAAACATGTATGTAAACCGTACACAGAAAAGTCACGAATACATGGTGAAATCGGATGCCAAATATTAAAGTTTTTGTATGTGTGAGAGTGCCAATTCCTGCAAAAATGTCAGTATTCATATGGGAGTACCAGCAACTTGAAATGTCGGACAGTGTTTAGATTTTAAAAATTTTTGTTTCCTCTGGTTGAAGTAGGGAAATATTGATAACTCTGGACTAAGCTCCACTTCCTGTACCTATTGATAAACATAAAGTTAGGCGTAAAGCGTTTTTATTACAAAAAACTCTCCCGAATACATCGTGAAATCGGTTGCCATATAATAAAGTTTTTGTATGTGTGAGAGTGCCAATTCCTGCAAAAAATGTCAGTATTCATATGGGAGTACCAGCCGCTTGAAATGTGGGAAAGTTCTTAAGTTTTAAAAATTTTTGTTTTTTCTGGTTTAAGTAGGGAAGTATTGAGGATACTTACTAAGCTCCACCCCCTGTACTTATTCACAAACATTAAATTTAGGCGTAACTCCTCATTCACAATGTTTATAAACATAATGCATACGGTATACATACCGTATGCATACGTACCTTAAAGTAGTAGTAAAGTAGTAACTTTAAAGGGATCTTAGGACCTTTTATGTTCACAATGGGGGTTGGTCAAATACATACGCGTATGCTTGATTAAACAAACACTTTTGACAGTTTCATTGTCAAAAAGTCACTAGATTTTTATATATCAATAACATAAGGTTCAATTTTAACTTTATGTAAGTGTTACGGTTGGTCGTAATCCGTAACAAAAGAAAGACATAATTGTAATATCATTGTGAATAAAATGCACTCTTTATTAAAATTTAACTTTTACGTTTGCGTTTAAGTTTATGTGTTTTTTACGTTTATGTTCATTGTGAAAGAAGCATTAAGCGTACGGATAAAGTTCACGTACAAATAAAAGTCACGGATACAGCGTGAAATCGAATGCCAAATATTAAAGTTTTTGTATGTGTGAGAGTGTTAATTCCTTCAAAAATGTCAATATTCATATGGGAGTACCAGCCACTTGAAATATGGGACAGTGATTAAGTTTTAAAAAATTTTATTTCTTCAAATTTAAGGAGGGAAATTTTGAGGATTTTGGACTAAGGTCCACCCCCTTTACCTACTGGCAAACATGTAAGTAAAGCGTACAAAAAAAAGTCTCGAATACATGGTGAAATCGGTAGCGAAATATTAAAGTTTTTGTATGTGTGAGAGTACCAATTCCTGCAAAAATGTCAGATTCATACGAAAGTTCCAGCTATTTGAAATATGGGATAGTGTATAAGTTTTAAAAATGTTTGTTTCTCATGGTTTAAGTAGGGAAGTATTCAGGATTCTGACTAAGCTCCACCCCCTGTGCCTATTCACAAACATAAATTTAGGCGTAAAGCGTACGGATAAAGTTCACGTACGAATAAAAGTCACGGATACATCGTGAAATCGAATGCAAAAAAGTCAATATTGTATTTGTACCTACTGACAAACATATAAGTAAAGCGTAGAAAAAAAAGTCACTAATACATCGTGAAATCGGATACCAAAAGGTCATTCAATGGGTGTACCAGCCACTTGAAATGAGGGGCGGCAAAGAAATGATTGTGTTTACGAAATATTTGCTTCTTCTCATTTAAGTAGGAAAATACTGAAGACTTTGGATTAAACTCCACCACCACACCAACATAAGTGTAATGCGTACAAAAAAAAGTCAGGTACACATCGTAAAAAAATTAAATAGTAAAGTTTTTGCATTGCACATGTGAGTGCCAATTCTCGTAAAGAAAAAAATATAGTAGTTACTATTAGCAGTTGTTCTAGTAACTACTTTCCCTGATTTCGCTACAACCCTGATTTTTGATTTTGCTCTAAACCAAACTATCAACTACCAAAATTCTGCATATTGAGTGAAGTTAGTCAGAATGAAATACATTACATAAAAGATCCTTAAGAAGACAACAAATGTTTGTTGAAAATATCCTTTTTCGCATGTCCCACTGAGAAACAAAAATTGTCTGTTATTTGAAGCAAAAGGTAAAGCAAAGTATCAAATGTATTATATTATCTGAATAATAATTGTACGCCTTGTTCAACTATGAGCGAATATACGGGACATCTCAATTGATAGATCAAAAGTTCTTCTGTAAATATTGTATAAAAAGTGCTTCGATGATGTTTTAACAGAAAAAAAATTCGATCAGAAAAGTTTACACAGTCATTGTACAAAAACGCGCAGCTAATGGAATTGTCGGAAAAAAATTGAGAAGTACGCGATTCGAATATGAAATTAATCCAATCCGTTAATAGAATAATAAGTATCCAAAAAGTCGATTCTAAAAGTGTCTAAAAATGGACCACCAAAGAGGATATCTCCGAAATTGCTAAACCATTGGGTCTTTTTTATTTGAGAGAAAAAAGAGAACACAAGAAGATATCAGAAGTCAAATATAAAAATTGAGAAAAAGGCTGAATAATTTTGGAAGTAAAAAAAACTGAAAAATTAAAAATTAAACAAAAATGTTAGGAATTTGTGTATGCTCTTTTTGATCAGACTAGCACGTGACGTTGATGGGAGGTAAAAGAAGATATCAACAGGGCAAAAAATAGTTGGATTCATTCCAATCGGTCTACTCTTTCTAAAGTTACTTGTGGCCAAATTTGAAAATTGGAGAAAAAGACATAATATCCCCCTTTTTGCTCAATTGATCAGAATGGAACGTTTGCAATCCCCTAAGAACCTAATAAGAACGTAACAAAATTCGAAAAAAAGTATTCTTAAAAACTTTTTTCCAAAAATGGCAAATAACTCGTTTTTAAGGATGCCCAAAAATTGACCACCGAAGGGTCTATGTCCGACAATATTGCACCTACGAGACCTCCGTTTGTATGAAGAGAAAGACGACATCAAGAACTACAAAAAAACGTAATATTCCCCACTTTGGCCACCTTCAAAAAAACTTTGGGAAATGTTTTTAAGGTTTTTGATAGAACGCACGTTTGCGTTTCCCTAAGAACGTAACAAATTTATTTCGAATACAATTAATCCTCAAAGGTTTTTTCGACAGTTGGAGGGTTCTATCTCAGATTGCATCTACAGGACTTTTGTTGGTGAGAGGCTAAAGAGGACATCAAGAAGAGCAAAAAACCCTTCGATTCACTCCAATCGGCCCCCTACTGTTCTAAAGATATAGGCGATTAAAAACTGAAAAAACAAATGTAATAATCTTCCTACTGGTCAATTAGAAAAAAAAATATCTAAATTATTTTTGTTGTTTTTGATTGGAATGGAACGTTTCGAATCCTCTAAGAACGTAATAAACTTACTTTGACTGAAAATAATCCCTAAAGGGGTTTTTGTAAAAATCGCAAAACTCGATTTTAAAAAGTGCTTAAAAATCGACCACCTAAGGGGTCTAACACTCAGAAAATTGGGAGGACTTTTGTCGGTGTGTCGCTAAAGAGGACATCAAGAAGAGCAAAAAACCGTTAGAATCACTCTAATCGGTTCACTCGTTCTAAGTTTCAGACAGTCAAAGTTAAAAATTGAGATGAAAGCGTAATACCCCCGAGGTCAATTAAAAAAAAAACATTTGTTTGCTTTTTTCAGTTGAAATGAGATCATCATCTATCCCTTAGTACTCAAAAAATAAAAAAATGAGACGCCTAGAAATTATTTAGTATGAAAATGTATTTCCCAAGGGAAAACACATTGCAAGGGATAATGGTAATTTAATAACAATAAGGGAGAACAAATAAGGATAGTAGGGAGTAAACATTTGAAAAGGTCTAGTTGGCTATGAAATGTCAAAAGAAAGGGATGAAGAAACAAAAGTCCATTTAATCTGATTATGTCAACCTCTTCTGTCAAAAATTCATAGCATTCTAGATGACGTGTTCTAATAAACATCCTATACCTACTGGCTGAAAATAAAACAGCATTCTGGCTGGATGGGAATTACATTTTTCTTTACGTCTCGAGATTTTACAATTACATTTTAGTAAGATAATCTCTGGACAGTAATAAAACAGTTCCCATCTCGTATTGTAATATACTATATCGTGTTTTAGACTTTTTTGTTTCGTTTAGTTTAAGCAGGAAAATACTGAAGATTCAGGATTAAGCTCCACCCCCTTTACCTAATGACAAACGTAGGGCGTGATGCGCACAAAAAAAAAAGTTTCAATTCTGGCAAAAATTTCGTTATTCAATGAGAGTAGCAGACAAGAATTGATTGTGTTTTAGAAATTTGTGTTATTTCTGGTTGAAATAGGGAAACATTGAGTATTATAGATTAATCCCCACCTTACCCCTTTACCTACTGACAAATAAAATTAAGCATAATGCGTACAAAAAGTCACGCATACATTGAGTAAACAGTATGTCAGTGAGTCAGTGAGTCAAATATTAAAGTTTTTGTATGTGTGAGAGTGACACTTCTTGCAAATTGTCATTATTCAATGGTAATACCAGCTAGATTGTGTTTAAGAAATTTTTATTTCTTCTGCTATAAGTAGGAAATACTTGAGGGTTCCGGATTAAGCTCCGCCCTCTTTATCCTAAATTAGAGAAATTGGATTTTATCAGCTTTTGACTGAAAAACTGGTTTTTATGCAGACCCCGTTAAAAATACAATAAAGTTTTGTTGGACAGAACCATCAACCCAGTTAGTTTAAAATGTTGACAAATTTTTCAAAGTGATGTGTTTACGTACTCTCTATCATAAATTGAAGCTGTTTTAGCTAGAATTTCGCCATTAATTGCTTTTTTAATTTAATTTCATAATATGTCGCCCCCTACCATGTCTACTTCGCATTTGTCGGAATAAAAAGAACGTTGTTGCTATCAGTATGTCGTTGCTCGAATACCGACACGATAGCGCATTATTTCACATTTCCACTAATGTCATAAATTCGAGCTGTGGCCGTATGCAAATATAACGCCATGAATTTTAATATGCGTTCCAGGCGTACGCACGCACTGATTTCATACCTGGAACAGTGTGGACCCCCCGATGAGACCCACAGGACAAAAACAATTTTTTCGCTGTTCCGGTTTAATGAAGTACATCTAGGTTGATTGACTATTAAAACTTCGTTTAAGAACATTACAAATAGTTCTAAAATTTCGTCGAAGACATTATTCAAAAAGGTATATTTAAGACTTTTACTAACTTTGATGTGAGTTTTGCTTTATGCTTTTATGCATTTTTTTAAATGCAATAACAAAACCTACCTGATATCAACCCAAAATTACAGTTTTTTTGAAAATTATTTGCTAGGTAGTGTATGCAGGTCTAGCCCGGAACCTAGGTGGCAGCATTACTAACGCTTCCCAGAGTACTACTCAATATTCGGTAGACAATGCAGAAATAGTAAAAAAATGCCCATATTTTACTTAATTATAATTTGGGTATGTCTAAATCCTTTAAAAAATAATACATACAAGCGTGGCAAAGCACACTAGAAAACAAAACATCTCAAGCCCCATTCTAATCTATAAAACATGTTCATAATTCCAGAAACTTCACTCTGCAAAAATAACTAAAAACTCCTACTATTCGTTGGACTTTGTCTTATATTTTTACACCCTAACAAGTGCTGAAATTCTTGGGTAATCGGTCTACTGATTACCCAAGAAATTCGCCACCAGTGTACCTTGCCGGTCAAGAATATTCTCTCCATTTACACCCTAACATCGGATGAAGTTTCAGTTTCAGTCAGTGTTAGTCAATTTCAGATGTATCCTTTTTTTCCTCTTTCCAAAATAATTCTTGTAATGACATAATGCAATAAACTAGAATCCATTGAGATTCAGTCCATACATAACACTGAATTTGAGTCTACTATAGTGGAAACTCCGCAAGCAATAATAATTGAACCAAAACTGTTAATGAATGGAGCATATCCAACAAATTAACCCTCTCGTACATTCTATTTAAGTAGACGTAGACAAAGGCTAAGTTTATGATTGGTTATAGTTGTTATGCATTTAACCAAGGCATTCCCGGAATATGCTCTCTTGCGGTAGCCACGAGCAACAGCTCTGGCAGCGTAATGCTTTTAATGATGTTTGCAAAGATCCATTTATTGGGAAATTAGTGCCACAAAATGACCATCCGCATATAAATTGTTCATTGACCCGGAGGACGTGGGTGTATGACTGATATTTTGTTTTGTTCATAAAAACTACATCATCGGCACCGACCCAGTTTTAGTGGATTCAGAGTTGCATGACATAGATCGTTTTTATGGCAACATAAAGTAAACCTTCCCAAGAAGAAAGAAAAACAAAAAGCCACTAGTAGTGGTGTGTTTTAGTTTCGGTGGCGCGTCGTTCTCTACACACGGCGTTCGGATACAAATCATCAAGAAAAGGCAAAGGCGACCACAAGACTCCGGGGCTCCGGGTCCATAATGTGCACTTGGCCACGACGTTTTATCAATAATTCCGGCTGCAATAAATGGCTCACGCATGATGAACTTAGCACTGTACGTGCCTTCGGGATATTACTTCACGCCACCAGTTCGATAGTGTTTCAATTTCGGGTTATATAGTCTCACAATATGGCTTATATTGCATTGGGAAATACATCTACATCCAATCCAATGGGAAGGGTAATGATGTATTTTTCCAAATGTCTGCACTTTTCTATTGAAGATTAGTCGAATAATGTATTGGCAGGTTGAGGTGATATAAATATTTGATTAACTTAAGACATCATTTATATTATGCAAGCTGCCTTACATTGATTAATTCTCTCTCCCAAAAATATGTGGAAAGTGTACAATAAAAACTAAGCTTTATTGAATAAGAACATGCGAGATTGACTGCACAAAACAAACATTTTTCAGACATTGCCCATCGGATTTCCATTTTTGTCATTCCTGGATCTCATCCGACCCGGATGGGTGAGGCGTAGACCATTGAGAACAAAGCTTCATGAATTCTGCCACCATGTTCTACAGACGGTCTTGCAGGTCCCTCATAAAATCCTTTCTGCTACACGTCATATATGTATCCATTACCCTTCTTTATGAGAATCTGGTAATGGCCAAGAAAGTTGGTTTTAATTTTCAGATCTATACTCAAATACGCTAAAGAGATGGCTACGACGCACAGTGGAAAATACGAGGAAAAAATTTAATTTGTTAGATGTTGATTTTGACCAAAATTTTCATGAATCAGTACTTTAAAAATAATGGAAATTAGATAACTTTAAAGTTGCAGTTAAATTCGCTTACCCAGAGAGGCGTAATTTTTCTTCAAAGGAGAGTGAAATGTGGTATGTTAAAATTGTTAGAAATATCTTGAATTTTAGATATGATTTTTTTTAGATAATAGCTTTTTGGTCGAAGATACGTTTGCGTGAAAGCATTGGGATATGTAATAGTAGATTATGTCACTAGGAGTAAACGTGGATCTTTTCGTGGTGAGCCCAGAGATTGACGGCCGAAACGAAGCTGAGAGCCGTCTCAAGAGCTGTGCAACTGGGCGAAGCACAAAAAGACCTTTTACTCCGAGTAACATATACTATTTTTTTTTAAAGCATGCAGGAAATAAGGGTCTATTTCAGAGTGATTCAGTTTTGCAATTTTTTCGCATCCTCTATAAGCGGGTCTAGGTACTTACCCAATTAGTGGTGTATATTATTTGCAAAATAAATAAAATGTGTTAGAACAGTGGTTTTCAATGTTCATTGGTTTTAATGGTATTAAATCTTAACCAATGGTTTAGGGGGTTTAGGTAAATCATGGTAAACTAAAAATTTGTAGCATTATTATCAATCTTCTTCTTCTATTGCCCTGTCCGATTACGGACGTTGGCTATCATCATAGCTATGCGGATCTTGTTGGCTGCGCATCGAAACAGTTCAGTAGATGTTGCTCCAAACCATTTTCGTAAGTTAGCCAGCAAAGAAATTCTTCTTCTCCCAGGCCCTCGTCGGCCATCAACCTTGCCTTGAACTATGTTTTGGAGAATTCTGTACTTGCTATGTCTCATGATATGGCCAAAATACTCTAAATTTCTACATTTCACAGTAGGCACGATTTCAGGCCCACATCCCATTCTTCGGAGTACTTCTTCGTTGGTAATTCTTTCCATCCAAGAGATCCTAAGAATTCTTCTGAAAATCCACATTTCAAAAGCCCTTATTTATCAATTTTATATTATCAATACTAAATTAATAAAAATCACACTGACAAATAAATACGATGACGCGCATGACACTTAACAGATGAACTCAGAATTCGAGAACTTATGCGATTTCGACTAATAACGGTTTCGGGTGGCGCTCTGAGAGTATTCCTATCCTTCGTTTTTTTCAATAAAAGTGTAAAGATGGCAATACACTCAGATTGATCTATCTGGTGTCATATAGTGTCCAAACAATTTTTTTGAAAGAAAATCATTTATATATGCGCCACCATGACAGTAGCGGTGACTTTTGACTTTACTTTTATTGCCTAGGACTTTTCTGCTACTTTTTTGGTCTCACGATTAGAAAGCCCACTTTAGGTGTGCGTATGGAGAAAACAAATGACGTACTTTTAGTCCGCTTGAAAAAAAATATGATTTACTTCAGTTTTTATATAAAATCCTCGCTCTTTTCTTTTCTCGTTTGGTCAACCGCAGGGATAGGTACCAAGGGTTCTACGCGGCTTATTTTCTACATTCTCTACTCGATATCATTTGTATAAAATTAATTATCAACAAACAACTTTATTTTCTGCTCCAACATTAAAATCAGTGGGTAAAAGTAACGCGTCCAACTTAAAAATATACAGTGAGCGGCAAATGTATGGCATAAAATTATTTAAAAATTAGGTATTTCTTTTTCGAAAAATCGCTCGGAACCGTCGGTTTTTGTTTTTAATTGCGCATTCTCTGAACCAGTTTTTAATTATACAGAAACCCATATTTTTTGTTACATTATTCAGTTCTCTACGCAATTCTAATCATTTTTTATGTAGCATACCCTAAACTTATCTTTAACGATTTTCGAGAAAATGCCGTCTGGAAATCCTAAGCAAAATTACCGCCCAAATTAGTAAACTAATTAAAATTAATAGGAACAGGTTTACGGGTATAGGACTGAATAAAACCAGCTCTCGTTAAAAAATTGCCGACGTTTCGATTGTATATTACAATCTTCTTCAGGGCTACAAATATAAAAAAGAAATTGCACAGCAGGCAGGCCTACAGAATAAATGTAAAATTTGTTCTTAATAAATATTGTTACGATTCGCAGCAACGCCGCATGGGAGGCGGGGCAACGCGTGTGGTTGGTGGAGCTCCGCGATCTATCCGCGCTGCGTCATGGCTGACACGAGTGATTAATTGCTCGGTTTAATCTAGAAGGCAGTTGTTTACAACCTTTTTTTTTATGTGAGATTATTCAAGAATTCTTATAAAGAAGTTTCTAGGTTTTTCTGTAATTTTAGGATTGTATATAAAAGGCGCATAGAGCGCGCATGATAAGAATAGTCTTATTTTAAGCGAGCTATAGTAAGCTAAAGTACGAAGCGATAATAGGAGGCTATAAAGTGTTAAGTAGTGAGTTATTTACTAGTCGAATTGTACCTGTGTGTATTTGTGAAATAATTAAATAGTGTTTTCGTGTTAAATCGTTACACTGGAATTATTGAACCCCGAGTTCGCAACAATTGGTGTCAGAAGTGCAATTCCAGTGGGAATTTGAGGACTAATATTGCTGAACTGTAAGTGAGTGCTTCATTGCCGGACATTACGTGTTTATGCCAGTGACCAGAAGCCAGCATCAAGCGATGGAAGATCAACTTGCCGCTGTGCTGTCCCTCATGCAAGAACAGAAGGAATAGTTGAAAAAACGTTATCAAATACAAGAGCGCCGTTATCTAGAACAAAAAGAAGAGCAGGAAAAACGTTATAAGGAGCAAAAAGAGGAACAAGAAAGACGTGATCGAGTACAGGAGCGATGTTATCAACAACAAAAGGAAGAGCAGGAAAGGCGTTATCTAGAACAGAAGGAAGAGCATGAAAGACGTTATCTAGAACAGAAAGAAGAACTGGAAAAACGTGATCAAATACAGGAGCGACGTTATCTAGAACAGAAGGAAGAACAGAAACGGTTTAAAGAAGAATTAGTGAACCATCTCGCAGCTAGGGAGCAACAATTGGAAGAAAAAATAATGCAATCCGTTAACGAAGGACTCGAAGCTGTCAACCAGAAGTTTCTCGAGCTAGAAAAGAAATTCCGGGAACAACTTGAGGACGACAACGTGTCTACAGAGAGTTTTAGCACACCCAACGCTAAAATTAAGCCTCCCGATTATGACGATACTACGGCCTGGGAAATTTATAAAACCCAATTTGAGGCAGCTGCAAAAGCTAATGGCTGGTCCAAACCCCAAAAAGCTACATCACTAGTGGTAGCACTTCGTGGAAAAGCGGCTGAATTACTCCAATCTCTGTCGGCAGCTGATCAAAGTAATTATGCAGCTTTAGTACACACTCTGCAACTACGATTTGGAAATGAGCACAAAGAAACCGTGTTCCAGGCCCAGCTGAGGATGAGACAGCAAAAGTCAGGTGAATCCTTACAAGAATTTGAGGCGGCCATAGACAGACTCATTCACCTGGCATATCCATCGGCTCCTGAATCTTTTCAAATGCAATTTGCCGCCGAAAGGTTCATTGAGGGAGTTCGCGATAGTGACATGAGATACCACTTACATCTAGTAAGGCCCAAGGATATCAGCGAGGCACTAGTTCGAGCCCTGGAATTCGAGGCGTCACGAGTGTCATCTGGTTCTTCTCCACGTGTACGAATGGCAACTTGCGATGACGAGGAGGATACGTCAAGGACTGAATCCATGACAAGTTTACATAAAACGATTAAGGATATGGCAGTCAATATACAAGCCCTGTTGGGAAGAAATCCTCGATCAACAGACAATCGGGGCATAAAATGTTTTAACTGCGGCAGACTGGGTCACATCAAGAGTAACTGCCGTAATAGGGCAAGAGGTCCGTCGCCGTCGTTTAGAAGACCGAGCGGCGACCAAGAACGCCCTAGGTCCCAGGAAAACTAATTCCGGTCAATGCAAGGAAGCAATTGACCGGGCCCGTTAAGACCCCCAGGATCTTTAAAGTTAATAATTTGGGTGGCAAAAGTCTTACAGTGGCCGGACGCATTAAGGGACAGAAAATCCAGATTACCACCGATACAGGAGCAGATGTGACCATCGTAAGGCCAGATAAACTTATCGGATATACCATACAACCATTGCCCAATCCTATTATGTTAAAATCAGTCACTGGAGAGTCTTGCCCTATAGACGGAGAAGCCGTTGTCACCATCATTATTGGAGAAAGACTCGAAGTTCGGCATAAAGTATTGGTTGCCAGGATCAAAGACGAGTTTATTTTGGGAATGGATCTCATCAGGAAACATGGATTCTCCTATGATCACAAACGGAATATTCTCACATTTGGAGATGAGGAGTTTGCATTAACCGATGGAAATGTGGAAACTAGTGTCAGTCTACTGGTGGTGGAAGATGTAAAAATTCCTCCAAATTCAGAACAAATTATCACAGTGACTTCTGAAAATGAACCTGGGTGGTCCATAGGACTTATAGAACCTAACCTGGATTTGACGACTGAAATCATGGTAGCACGAACTTTGACCGACACGAAGAAGACTATGCCAGTACGAGTTGCAAATATTGGAGAAAAGACCATCAAGCTCAAAGAAGGAACAGTTTTTGCCAATTATGAGCCTGTGCAATGGGTATGCAATTGTGTCGAAGCAGACACATCCAAAGTTAAATCTTCTAACCAAGCTTCCCCAGAGGTTATTGATGCTTTCAAACGACATTGGAGTCATCTGTCAAGGGAACAACTTCAATCTGCCATAAAATTTGCTATGGATGAATCTGATATGTTCAACTTCAAGAGCAACGACAGTCAAACTGATTTAGTTGTCCATAAGATCAACACAGGAGATGCCCAGCCAATACAACAACACCCACGAAGAGTCCCTCTGGCTAAACAACAAGAAGTTAACAGTTTGCTGAATGAAATGTTAAAGGAGGGCGTCATAGAAGAATCATCTAGTCCATGGTCGTCGCCTGTAGTTCTTGTTAAGAAGAAAGATGGTTCAACGCGGTTCTGTGTTGACTACAGGAAACTTAATGACGTGACCAAGAAGGACAGCTACCCATTGCCACGTATAGACGACACCTTAGCAACTTTATCGGGATCAAAGTGGTTTTCCACTCTAGATTTAAAAAGTGGGTATTGGCAAGTAAAGATTGCTCCCGAAGACAAAGAGAAGACTGCATTTTCTACTAGTTCTGGGCTATACCAGTTCACTGTTATGCCTTTTGGATTGTGCAATGCTCCATCAACTTTCGAGCGACTAATGGAACTTGTTTTGAGGGGGCTGACTTGGAAAACTTGCCTGATATACTTGGATGACATAATTGTCATGGGACGTAATTTTGACGAGCATTTGAAGAATTTAAGAGAAATCTTCAGCAAGTTACGGAATGCTCACCTGAAGTTAAACTACAAGAAATTAAGCCTATTCCAAAAGCAAGTCGAGTACTTCGGGCATACTATCTCAGAACAAGGCATTAAAACTAGCCAAAGTAAAATATCTGCCATTAAAGATTGGCCAGTTCCCCGAAACAAACACGAAGTAAGGAGCTTTTTGGGACTATGTACTTACTACAAGAGATTTGTAGAGGGGTTCGCCGACATCGCAAAACCGCTGCACAAATTAACAGAAAGGGAAACACCGTTCTTGTGGAACCATGATTGCAGTCAGGCGTTTGCAAGGCTTAAAGCTGCCCTCTGTTCTAGTCCAATCTTGGCTTACCCTATAAAGGACGGACAGTTTATTCTGGACACGGATGCAAGTAACTGTGGTCTAGGTGCAGTACTCTCTCAAAGACAAAACGGGCAAGAGAAGGTCATTGAGTACTACAGTAATACGCTACTTATATGGAAAAACGTTCCTGATTAGAACTGATCATGGAGCCTTGAAATGGTTATTACAGATGAAAAACTCTGAAGGTCAAATAGCCAGATGGATAGAGCGCCTGCAGCAGTACGATTTCCAAATTGAACTTCGACCAGGAAGGTCTCACGGAAATGCCGATGCATTGTCTAGACGGCCATGTAAAGAAGATTGTTGGCATTGTCAAAAACTGAGCAGCGTGAGGGATTTCCTTCTGTACGGAGAACGTCGGTGGAAATAAACGATGGCTGGACCACACAGACCCTTCGAGAAGAACAAATGAATGATCCAGGTATTGGACCCATCCTCTCTGCAAAGATTGACGACAAGAGACCAGAATGGCAAGAAATTGCTGGTAAAAGTCCAAACCTGAAGGCGTTATGGGCCCAGTGGCACTCTCTTAAAATAGAAAATGGATTACTGAAGAGAGCGTGGGAGAGTCCGGATGGCAAGACCGTAGTCATTCAGTTGGTTGCTCCTGGTAGCAGAAAATCGGACGTACTACAGGAAATGCACGACGGAAGCAGTGGAGGTCATTTTGGGGTCAATAAAACCTTGGCCAAAATTAAAGAGCGGTTCTACTGGGTGAATTATCATGAAGACGTCGAATCTTGGTGCCGCAAGTGCGAAGTTTGTTGTGCCACAAAAGGACCTCGAACAAGATCACGCGGCCGAATGGTGCAGTACACTGTAGGTACTCCATTCGAGAGGGTAGCAATTGATGTCGCGGGACCGTTTCCTCAGACTGAGTCGGGCAATAAATACATCTTGGTCGCCATGGATTACTTCACTCAATGGCCTGAAGCATACGCCCTGCCTAATCAAGAAGCAACCACTGTGGCAACGGTGCTAGTAAATGAAATGTTCTGCAGATTTGGAGTTCCTCTCGAACTTCATTCTGATCAGGGCCGAAATTTTGAATCGGCTGTTTTCCAGAAGGTCATGGAACTTCTCGGTATTTGCAAGACCAGGACAACTCCTTTGCATGCATCTACAGTCGGATGGGATGGTAGACAGATTTAATCGGATCATGGAACATTACCTGTCTAAAATGGTGGCAGATCATCAGCGTGATTGGGACCAACATCTACCTCTCATGTTGATGGCATACCGAGGCTCTACGCATGAAGCCACTGATTATACTCCGGCGAGAGTAATTCTCGGAAGGGAAATGAGGCTTCCTGTTGGTTTGATGTATGGAACACCAGAAAAAGAGTCGCTCAGCTCTGAGAATTTTGTGGAGGAGCTTAAGGAGAGGCTGAACAATGTTCATGAACAAGTCAGGAATAAACTACGGATATCCAGTGATCGAGCCAAAGCAAGATATGACTTACTAGCTAATTCCCGAGGCTTCCAGGATGGTGATTTGATGTGGCTATACAATCCGCGGCGAAAGGTGGGGAAGTCGCCCAAACTTAGCCAAAATTGGGAAGGACCTTATGCAATTATAAAGAAGATGAATGATATGGTGTATAGGATCCAGCGGACCCCCAGGTCAAAGATGAAAGTCGTTCATTTGGATCGATTAGCACGATACCATGGAACTCTATCTGTTCGGGACGAACAGCCTTAGGAGGAGGGCAATGTTACGATTCGCAGCAACGCCGCATGGGAGGCGAGGCAACGCGTGTGGTTGGTGGAGCTCCGCGACCTATCCTCGCTGCGTCATGGCTGACACGAGTGATTTATTGCTCGGTTTAATTTAGAAGGCAGTTGTTTACAACCTTTTTTTTATGTGAGATTATTCAAGAATTCTTATAAAGAAGTTTCTAGGTTTTACATAACGTAACAATAGACGATCACTCGTATATGATTTTACTAACCTTTTTTTATGTTGAGAACATAGTTGTGTCAATAGAGTTTAGTGCACCAGTACACATAATGGAGGAATTGGAATGGACCAAAATAGGCACTGCCGTCTCGAAATAAATGTAAGCGGCGTCTTTCTTGAAAGAATGCGCGACCAGAAATGTCGGGCGGCCTGAGCATTTTACATTTTTTTAGTCTATTTAATCTAAATACTTGTTTTTTGTTTATCTTTTTAATGCTAGAAGTAATTGGGTGCCAGCTAAGAATGCATATGGTGTAGCTTTGTGTCCTGTGTTTTTGAGATGTAGGATGTGACGACAGGTAGTTAGCCACTCTGCCAGAAGCTGAAGGTTTCATGTACCAATTAGTTTTAAGAGACCCGTCAATGCTACGAACAATCAACAGGTCAAGAAAAGAGATTGTGTTATTTTTCTCCACTTCCATTGTAAATTTAAGCTTAGGATGGAACCCGTTAAAATGTGCCAATAATTGGTCTATCGAGCGTTTAGGGCAAGCCAAGATGGTATCATCAACATATAATTTAGTAAATGCTAATGGGAACGGGAGTTTATTTGTAACCTCTTCGCAAACCTCTGCAAAGAGTCCAACAAACACCGAAATGAAAAGACCGCGCTAGCTGTTCATCATTGCTCTACCAACCATGATTTCGATTTCAATAAAGTACTAATCCTTGATTTGGAACAAAATTTGTATAAAAGGAACATCAGTGAAATGATCCATATAACCTTGAATGAAACAATAAATTTTAGAGCTGACACATCGGGACTGGGTAATTACTACAACCACATGCTCAACATATTTAAAACAAGACAAAAATAACATAGACACAAAGCTACACCATATGCATTCTTAGCTGGCACCCAATTACTTCTAGCATTAAAAAGATAAAAAAAAAAACAAGTATTTAGATTAAATAGACTAAAAAAATGAAAAATGCTCAGGCCGACCGACATTTCTGGTCGAGCATTCTTTCAAGAAAGACGCCGCTTACAATTATTTCGAGACGGCAGTGCCTATTTTGGTCCATTCCAATTCCTCCATTATGTGTACTGGTGCACTAAACTCTATTGACACAACTATGTTCTCAACATAAAAAAAAAGGTTAGTAAAATCATATACGAGTGATCGTCTATTGTTACGTTATGTTGTCGTTATGTTAATAAGTTTTTAAATGTTTATATGTTTATATTTATATTTATTAAGAACAAAGTTTACATTTATTCTGTAGGCCTGCTGTGCAATTTTTTTTTTATATTTATAGCGCTGAAGAAGATTGTAATATACAATCGAAACGTCGGCAATTTTTTAACGAGAGCTGGTTTTATTCTTTCTCTTAAGGCTCTTAAGTCTTCGATATTTTGCGGTCGGTTAACACAAACTTTTTATTTTTAATACCCCATAAGAAGTAATCCAACGGTGTGTGATCAAGTGAGGCCACTCTATTGGCCCCTTCTTCTAATCCAACGTCCAGGAACACTCATGTGAATAATCTCAGACTTGTCGAGTGCATTGAAAATTATCGGTAATTTTTGGACTGTAAGCACGAATGCAATTTGGGATGAAAAAAGCACGAGTACGCGCAGTGCACGAGTGCTTTTTTCTGATCCAAATTGCATGAATAGCATATCAGTCTAAAATTACCTATAATTTTCAATGTACGAGTTATATATACGAAGGAGAATTTCATGAATAAAATAATTAAAAACCCTTGCGACATTCGCGACTCCTCTGTACGTATAGCTATTTTGATTCGAATCCGAATCAATGTCAGAAAACTTATTGCGGGGCCAAATGGTATGACTATGGATTGAATATAAATTAATTTGCATGGTTTATGCCAAGATATTGAGCAAGTTACTTTTCAACTGACTTTGACAGAAAAATTATCGGGAGTAATACCACGAGAGCTTTAAAATCACTCACCGTACTGTGGGTAATATGTATGTGCACCCGTCATCCAATAAGGATTGTCTTGTGCCAGTACCTGCAGTTTTGACGGTTAGGATTTGCCGAGAAAACCGTGGTCTGCCTTCGCATAATGTTGAAATGATTTCACAAAACTGAAGGCGGCGATCAGGATAATCTTCGTTAAGTTCTTGCACTAAATTAATTTTGTAAGGGTGATATCTCTCTTTTTTTAAAATACGCCGGACTGATGCGAAATTACATTTCCACGCGCAATATCTCTGGTAGAACTGTGAGGATTTCCTTGCAGCTGCAATATGATATTTAACTGAACGTCGTCGTTTATTTTGGAACGGCCTATTTTGGGAATGTCTTTTATGTGACCAGCATCCCGAAACGTGCTTTGATCGATTGTATGATCTGGATACTTATTATTGAAGATCTTGCACACTTCTTGCTGTGTTCGGGGTTTGTGACTATGCCCTAAATAAACTAGAAATTCTATCCGCTGCGTTTCTGTTAGATGCGCCATTTAGTTAATTATTATTACTTGTTTGCACAATTCTAAGTATAAAAAGGTATTCTTAAATACTTGAAAATGTGAAGAAGTATACTCTGTTCAGCGAGGGTTCAATATGACGTCACATTCATCATCTCATTTCATTAGAAAAAGATTGCAAAAAAACAGGCGTATTATTAGTTCTTATTAATAATAAAACCACCAGCTAAAGTCAGTTTGACGCTTAATGTCAAAATGTCGTCAACATTCAGAAATCCGAGTCCAGCTTTTGAACTACTAAATATAGAAACGAAAGAACCGCTTTTAAGAGATCATGTAGAAACAGTACACTGTGTGAAGAAAAACCGGAGAAAATTTCCAAGATAGTTGAGGTTAGTTCAGGTTAGTTTACAAGGAGTTTACAATCGATGAAGCGGCGGAAGAAATTCCATCAACATACGTCCCGAAGGAACTATGAATTGTTGAAAAGAAGCCCCTGTTCCTGAACAACCACCTACTGGTCCACAAAAATATCTTTCCCTGGTGTCACCTAAAGGCTAGATCCGCTTTTGTGGAAATGAATAAAATATCAAAAAATCAAAATTCGCAGGTAGCTGAATCAACTAAAGAAAAAATGTGGAAGAACGGTGCTGCGACACAGATAAAAGCAAAGCTTTTATCTGTATCTTAAAAAAATTGCCCACACTTAGATTATGTACTCAATTTAAGTAATTTATGTTGCATGTTTTATTATCACGTTGCATTAATTAAATTGTAAGAAAAATTTCAAGAATTGAATATACAATAAATGCCTGACAGTTTTTTTTATCAAATGAATGAATTCATGCGGACACGTATTGAACTATTCCGCAGAAAAGGGTGCATTCGAACGAAAAAATATGTTTGGCGACCCGACGACAATTGTTTCTGCTTATTGGTTTTACAACGCAAGTTGTGAGCACTACTAGGTATAGTAAACACACAAAAATACTCGAATTACTTGGGCCAATTTTGTCCATATCTTATGATCTACATCCATGGCCGGGTGAATCATAGAAGGTGTCTATGGTAAAGCTGCTGCGGATATTCCTTCTGAATTAATCCCCGAAATGGGAAAACTTTGGAATGTTTGCACAAAAGGCTAAACTGTTACCTGCCCCGTGTCAACTTGACATTTTGTTTAACTGACATTTTATCAGAGACAGACGTGTTTTTTTGTATGACGTCACAATTTATGACGTAATATTGAACCCTCGCTGAACAGAGTATAGGTAAATCACATTTAACTGACTTTGACGTGACCTACTGGTTAGTTGCTTAACGGCGGTACCAATGTGTGTTTGTCTCGAGAAAGCTACAGAAGAAGATTAGTGGTGGCGCGGGGTTTAAGCGCACTTGAAGTATTTCGTAGAACTTGCTTCCAGTCTGCATTTAGAAACGTAATTTCCTCCTTCCTAATAAAATTGTTGTCGTGTTTAAAGATCTCAATGGCCTCTCTCGTTAGTCTCTTATAGAAACGCTGCGATTGATATAAGATATCCACCTTGCTAAAAAGGATGTAGTAATCTTCGGACAGAGCGTGCTCTGCTACTGCTGAGTTTCCTGTTTGTCTCAGCCTGCAACTCCTTGGTGTTCCTTAATCATCGTGTTGCCACTGCGTTTTGTAGAGCCAATCTGTACCGAGCCACAACTGCATGAAACGATAGGGAATCTCGGCGGTCTTTGGCCGATCTCAAGCTCTGCTCTCACGGAGCTCACCACAGTCGAATCAGTCAACGTAGGGTGGTACGGGAGATCACTTCGCCCATTACCTTATCGCCTTTGATAATGTCTGCCGCAGCTGTAGACAAAACGTCAGAAAGAAATTCCATTGGACCACGGCTTTAAAGCCCGGAAAACACTTTAAATTGTATTAGTTAGAATGTCTCGCTAATATCGCAAAATAAACCACTATGCGACGTCCCAATACGAATTCCCAATACACGAAATCCCAATACAATTCCCCAAATTGAATTGCATCTGTTTTTCCATCAATTCTTCCATTATTATTTCTTCCTTATTCTTCATTTTCATACTCATAAGAAATACGTGTTTTGATGATACGCGGACGAGCTGTTGAGTGATCTTTGAACGTTATCGATATATCGGTACCATTTAAAACAACTTTGTTATAATTGAAGGTATTGTCTTCCATCATAAACGGAAAGCCTAGAAGCGGCAGCTATAGAACTGAAACATAAGTATGACAGGGATATGCAAAACCTGACGACACGTTTTTTTGTGTTTCGAACACTATAAACTACGATGGCGCTACTCTAGCGAGTCGCACAGCAGTCCCCAAATGGTCGATATGCCGTGTATGTAGTTTCTGGCAACAGTTTTCCCCAAAGAGATGCAAAAATCCTTTTCTCTTGCCCTGTTTTCGATTTGCAGTACGCCTGGAATCCAACTATCAACCACTTTCCTAATTCTCTACTCCATCAGCAGAGACTAAAATGGTTCTGTTGGCGGGCAGAGGGAAAGTACCACATTAAATTGGACTATTGCTAAGCAAAATGTAGGGAACATATTTGGACAAAAACTCGATGATGGCAGAACAGGCCAAAAAATTGCAGAAAAGGCCCATGAATTGATCACGTATCGAAAAGTACCTATATGTAGAACTTCACGAAACCAAGAAATAAGTCTCGGTCTCGGTCTGTCGAGATTGAGACCGAGACTTTAATATCGAATTCGAGACCAAGACCGAGACTGTCTTGGTCTCGATCTGCGAAGCCGAGACCTAGAGCGATACTGCCAATCGAGACTCTTGGTCTCGAACAACATCATTCGTTTACTAGATATTAAGTATTGTTACGCATCGCAGCAACGCCGCATGGGAGGCGGGGCAACGCATGGGAGCGTGTTGGTTGGTGGAGCTTCGCGACCTATCCGCGCTGCGTCATGGCTGACACGAGTGATTTATTGCTCGGCTGGCTTATTCTAGAAGGCAGTTGTTTACCGTTACAACCGTTTTTTTTATGTGAGATTATTCAAGAATTCTTATAAAGAACTTTCTAGGTTTTTCTGTAATTTTAGGATTGTATATAAAAGGCGCATAAAGCGGCGGTTAGTAATAGTCGTATTTTAATCGAGCTATAAGTAAGCTAAAGTTACGAAGCGATAATAGAAGGCTATAAAGTGTTAAGTAGTGAGTTATTTAGTAGTCGTGTGTATTTGTGGAATAAATAAATGGTGTTTTCGTATTAAATCGTTACACTGGAATTTTTGAACCCTAGTTCGCAACAATTGGTGTCAGAAGTGCGATTCCAGTGGGAATTTGAGGACCAATATTACTGAACTGTAAGTGAGTGCTTCATTGCCGGACATTACCTGTTTATGCCAGTGACTAGAAGCCAGCATCAAGCGATGGAGGATCAACTTGCCGCCCTGCTGTCCCTTATGCAACAACAGAGGGAAGAACAGGAAAAACGCGATCAAGTACAGGAGCGACGTTATCAAGAACAGGAAAAACGTGATCAAGTACAGGAGCGACGTTATCAAGAACAGGAAAAACGTGATCAAGAACAGGAGCGACGTTATCTAGAACAGGAGAAACGTTATAACGAACAGAAGGAAGAGCAAGAAAGACGTTATAAGGAGCAAAAAGAGGAACAAGAAAGACGTGATCAAGTACAGGAGCGACGTTATCAACAACAAAAGGAAGAGCAGGAAAAACGTGATCAAGTACAGGAGCGACGTCATCAACAATTCAAAGAAGAATTAATGAACCATCTCGCAGCTAGGGAGCAACAATTGGAAGAAAGAATAATGCAATCCGTCAACGAATCCGTTAACGGCGTTCACGAATCCATTAACGGCGTTAACGAAGGACTCGAAGCTGTCAACCAGAGGGTTCTCGAGCTAGAAAAGAAATTCCGGGAACAACTTGAGGACGACAACGTGTCTACAGAGAGTTTTAGCACAGCCAACGCTAAAATTAAGCCTCCCGATTATGACGGTACTACTGCATGGGAAATTTATAAAACTCAGTTTGAGGCAGCTGCAAAAGCTAATGGTTGGTCCGAGCCCCAGAAAGCTACATCATTAGTGGTAGCACTTCGTGGAAAAGCGGCTGAATTACTACAATCCCTGTCGGCAGCGGATCAAAGTAATTATGTGGCTTTAGTACACACTCTGCAACTACGATTTGGAAATGAGCACAAAGAAACCGTGTTCCAGGCCCAGCTGAGAATGAGACAGCAAAAGTCAGGTGAATCCTTACAAGAATTTGAGGCGGACATAGACAGACTCATTCACCTGGCATATCCATCGGCCCCTGAATCTTTTCAAATGCAATTTGCCGCCGAAAGGTTCATTGAGGGAGTTCGCGATAGTGACATGAGATACCACTTACGTCTTGTAAGGCCCAAGAATATCAGCGAGGCACTAGTTCGGGCCCTGGAATTCGAGGCGTCACGAGTGTCATCTAATTCATCGCCACGCGTACGAATGGCAACTTGCGGTGAAGAGGAGAATACGTCTATGGCTGAATCCATGGCCAGTTTACATAAAGCGATGAAAGATATGGCAGTCAGTATGCAAGCCCTGTTAGAAAGAACGCCTCGATCAACGGACAATCGGGGCATAAAATGTTTTAACTGCGGCAGACTGGGTCACATCAAGAGTAACTGCCGTAATAGGGCAAGAAGTCCGTCGCCGTCGTTTAGAAGACCAAGCGGCGACCAAGACCGCCCTAGGTCCCAGGAAAACTAATTCCGGTCAATGCAAGGGGGCAATTGACCGGGGCCGCTAAGACCCCCAGGATCTTTAAAGTCAATAATTTGGGTGGCAAAAGTCTCACAGTGGCCGGACGCATTAAAGGACAGAAGATCCAGATTACCATCGATACAGGAGCAGATGTGACCATTGTAAGGCCAGATAAACTTTTCGGATATACCATACAACCATTGCCCAACCCTATTATGTTAAAATCAGTCACTGGAGAATCTTGCCCTATAGACGGAGAAGCCGATGTCACCATCATTATTGGAGAAAGACTTGAAGTTCGGCATAAAGTGTTGGTTGCCAGGATCAAAGACGAGTTTATTTTGGGAATGGATCTCATCAGGAAACATGGATTCTCCTATGATCACAAACAGAATATTCTCACGTTTGGAGATGAGGAGTTTGCATTAACCAATGGAAATGTGGAAACTAGTATCCGTCTACTGGTGGTGAAAGATGTAAAAATTCCTCCAAATTCAGAACAAATTATCACAGTGACTTCTGAAAATGATCCTGGGTGGTCCATAGGACTTATAGAACCTAACCTGGATTTGACGACTGAAATCATGGTAGCCCGAACTTTGACCGACACGAAGAAGACTATGCCAGTACGAGTTGCCAATATTGGAGAAAGGACCATCAAGCTAAAAGAAGGAACAGTTCTTGCCAATTATGAGCCTGTACAATGGGTATGCAATTGTGTCGAAGCAGAGACATCCAAAATTATATCTTCTAACCAAGCTTCCCCAGAAGTTATTGATGCTTTTAAGCGACAGTGGAGTCACCTGTCAAAGGAACAACTTCAGTCTGCTATAAAATTTGCCATGGATGAATCTGATATGTTTAACTTCAAGAGCAACGACAGTCAAACCGATTTAGTTGTCCATAAGATCAACACAGGAGATGCCCAGCCAATACGACAACATCCACGAAGGGTCCCTCTGGCTAAACAACAGGAAGTTAACAGTTTGCTGAATGAAATGTTAAAGGAGGGCGTCATAGAAGAATCATCTAGTCCATGGTCGTCGCCTGTGGTTCTTGTTAAGAAGAAAGATGGTTCAACGCGGTTCTGTGTTGACTACAGGAAACTTAATGATGTAACCAAGAAAGACAGCTACCCATTGCCACGTATAGACGACACCTTAGCAACTTTATCGGGATCAAAGTGGTTTTCCACTCTAGATTTAAAAAGTGGGTACTGGCAAGTAAAGATTGCTCCCGAAGACAAAGAAAAGACTGCATTTTCTACTGGTTCTGGACTATACCAATTCACTGTTATGCCTTTTGGATTGTGCAATGCTCCATCAACTTTCGAGCGACTAATGGAACTTGTCTTGAGGGGGCTGACTTGGAAAACTTGCCTGGTATACTTAGATGACATAATTGTCATGGGGCGTGATTTCGACGAGCACTTGAAGAATTTAAGAGAAATCTTCAACAAGTTACGGAATGCTCACCTGAAGTTAAACTACAAGAAATGCAGCCTGTTCCAGAAGCAAGTCGAGTACTTGGGGCATACTATCTCAGAACAAGGCATTAAAACTAGCCATAGTAAAATATCTGCCATTAAAGATTGGCCAGTTCCCCGAGACAAACACGAAGTAAGGAGCTTTTTGGGACTATGTACTTACTACAGGAGATTTGTAGAGGGATTTGCCGACATCGCAAAACCGCTGCACAAATTAACGGAAAAGAAAACACCGTTCTTGTGGAACCACGAATGCAGTCAGGCGTTTGCAAGGCTTAAAGCTGCCCTCTGTTCTAGTCCGATCTTGGCTTACCCTATAAAGGACGGACTCTTTATTTTGGACACGGATGCAAGTAACTGTGGTCTAGGTGCAGTACTCTCTCAAAGACAAAACGGGCAAGAGAAGGTCATCGAATACTACAGTAAGACTTTAAATAAGCCAGAAAGAAACTATTGCGTCACTAGAAAGGAACTGTTGGCCATCGTTAAAGCAGTCGAACATTACCATCGCTACTTATATGGAAAAAAGTTCCTGATTAGGACTGACCATGGAGCCTTGAAATGGTTATTACAGATGAAGAACTCTGAAGGTCAAATAGCCAGATGGATAGAGCGCCTGCAGCAGTACGATTTCCAAATTGAACATCGACCAGGAAGGTCTCACGGAAATGCCGATGCATTGTCTAGACGGCCATGTAAAGAAGATTGTCGGCATTGTCAAAGAACTGAGCAGCGTGAGGGACTTCCTTCTGTACGGAGAACGTCGGTGGAAATAAACGATGGCTGGACCACACAGACACTTCGAGAAGAACAACTGAATGATCCAGATATTGGACCCGTACTCATAGCAAAGACTAGTGACAAGAGACCAGAGTGGCAAGAAATCGCTGGTAAAAGTCCAAACCTGAAGGCGCTATGGGCCCAGTGGCACTCTCTTAAAATAGAAAATGGACTACTGAAGAGAGCGTGGGAGAGTCCGGATGGCAAGTCCGTAGTCAGGCAGTTGGTTGTTCCTGGTAGCAGAAAATCAGATGTACTACAGGAAATGCACAACGGAACAAGCGGAGGCCATTTTGGGGTCAATAAAACATTGGCCAAAATTAAAGAGCGGTATTATTGGGTGAACTATCATGAAGACGTCGAATCTTGGTGCCGCAAGTGCGAAGTTTGTTGTGCCACAAAAGGACCTCGAACAAGATCACGGGGCCGAATGGTGCAGTACACTGTAGGTGCTCCATTCGAGAGGGTAGCAATTGATGTCGCGGGACCATTTCCTCAAACTGAGTCGGGCAACAAATACATCTTGGTCGCCATGGATTACTTCACTAAATGGCCTGAAGCATACGCCCTACCTAATCAAGAAGCAACGACTGTGGCAACGGTGCTAGTAAATGAAATGTTCTGCAGATTTGGGGTCCCTCTCGAACTTCATTCTGATCAGGGTCGAAATTTTGAATCGGCTGTGTTCCAGAAGGTCATGGAACTTCTCGGAATTCGCAAAACCAGGACAACTCCTTTGCATCCACAGTCGGATGGGATGGTAGAGAGGTTTAATCGGACCATGGAACATTACCTGTCTAAAATGGTGGCAGATCATCAGCGTGATTGGGACCAACATCTACCTCTCATGTTGATGGCATACCGAGGCTCTACGCATGAAGCCACTGGTTATACTCCGGCGAAAGTGATGTTCGGAAGGGAAATGAGGCTTCCTGCAGATTTGATGTATGGAACACCAGAAAAAGACTCACTCAACCCTGAGAATTTTGTGGAGGAGCTTAAGGAGAGGCTGGACAATGTTCATGAACAAGTCAGGAATAAACTGCGGATATCCAGTGATCGAGCCAAAGCAAGATATGACTTACTAGCTAACTCCCGCGGCTTCCAGGATGGTGATTTGGTGTGGCTATACAATCCGAGGCGAAAGGTGGGGAAGTCGCCCAAACTTAGCCAAAATTGGGAAGGACCTTATACAATTATAAAGAAGATTAATGATGTGGTGTATAGGATCCAGCGGACCCCCAGGTCAAAGATGAAGGTCGTTCATTTGGATCGATTAGCACGATACCATGGAACTCTATCTGTTCGGGACGAACAGCCTTAGGAGGAGGGCAATGTTACGCATCGCAGCAACGCCGCATGGGAGGCGGGGCAACGCATGGGAGCGTGTTGGTTGGTGGAGCTTCGCGACCTATCCGCGCTGCGTCATGGCTGACACGAGTGATTTATTGCTCGGCTGGCTTATTCTAGAAGGCAGTTGTTTACCGTTACAACCGTTTTTTTTATGTGAGATTATTCAAGAATTCTTATAAAGAACTTTCTAGGTTTTTCTGTAATTTTAGGATTGTATATAAAAGGCGCATAAAGCGGCGGTTAGTAATAGTCGTATTTTAATCGAGCTATAAGTAAGCTAAAGTTACGAAGCGATAATAGAAGGCTATAAAGTGTTAAGTAGTGAGTTATTTAGTAGTCGTGTGTATTTGTGGAATAAATAAATGGTGTTTTCGTATTAAATCGTTACACTGGAATTTTTGAACCCTAGTTCGCAACAGTATTATATAATGAGCAGGCGACCAGGTCCTTATAATAGTGCGATGCATATAGTTATTCTTAGTACGAAAAGACACTTTAATTAGAAGTACTCTAGTACATATTTATCCGAGTTTTCTATTTTCCTCGTTTTATAGAAAAACGAGATTTTGTTTGTTCAAAAAGTATGCGTTTTTGTCACGAACGAAATCGACTCAAAGCGAGTAAGAACCAAAGGCTATTAAGACAAGTATAAACTGTCATTTTTGGCCTTTCATATTTATAAATAACTATCAACTATCATAAATAAGTTATATGTATTCCTGAGTGTGACTAGCCTGCCAGTTAAAAATATGATGACGAAGTTTTTGTGTTTGCAAAAGTATTGTATTATTTCTATACAGGGTAATTTTTAAGTTGGTGACCATTGTGACTTACTTCATTCTACCACAAAATAAAGCTAAAAAATAGGAATATTTCCATTGGCACCTTTTCGAAATGCATATTCAAATTCATAATATAAAACCTGATTTGAAATATTTCCACATTTTCAATGAAATTTTGTAGATGTGTCGATAGCTCAGTATAGAGGACGCATATTTTTTATAAAAAATATGTTCAGTAGCATCAGTGGTGGACCTACGAGCAGATCTACTGCACTTTAAGATTAAACTAACCTGAACTAACCTGATTATACAATGGAAATTGGAACCCTCAATAATTTCAAATTTTGATTTTAAGTAAACATTCATACACAAAACGGAAATTTCACGAGACCAAGACCGAGATTACGCGAGTCTCGGTCTCGATGCGCAAGACCGAGACCGAGAGTTAATTATAAATTCGAGACCGAGACCGAGAGTATGTAAGTCTCCGTCTCGTGAAGTAAATCAATATCGAACCTATATCGCTATTGATTCACCAACCGATATTAAACTTATCGTTACCTTTTAATTCAGTAAAAAATAGATCATAACATCGAAGACGTACCAGTAATATCATACGCCCATTACAAAAAAAACTCAAGTAGGCCATGGAATTAGAACAGTAGGTCTGAGATGACCTTTTAAAAATAATTGAAAGTCGCAACTGTCATAAAATGTTCCTATTTTCATTTTTATATGAACTTATCTCAGACAAGAGTTTTAATTCCATGGCTTGCTACGACGTTGTTTTTATGAATACTCTCGCTTCTTCGGAACCGACAAGGGGCAGTTAGCGATTAGGACAGCACAGTTTAGCTTTGATGGAGCTCTGTCTGCTCTTTCGATACCAAACTATGGCCACATACGTGTCGTCACGTACCGTCACGTATAGCCACATAGTTTGTTGGGGTCCCATCTCCCATGATTTGCGGCACAGCTTCTTGCATGACCAAAAGGAGAGTTGTGCCCTCAAACCAGTACGAGTCACATGTGGGGTCCATGTGAGTGATTTGTTGAGTATGATTACAAGCAATTTTACTTCCTTGGTAAACGGGATTATCGGCCCGAACAAAGATGGCGGTTTCAAGTCCAGCCTCTTCCTTCGGATTAATGGCTCAATCCCGCTGTACCAGCTGTGTACAATATCCAGCACTTCTTGCAATGTGCTGGAAATTTGTTGGTCTGGGTCTGGATATGGCGTATGCTTAGACCTCGAATCCTCATAGTTCCAAAGTGGCCAGAAGGTCGCCCACTAGTAGAGACCATAGGAGTGGTGAAAAGACTCCGCCCTGTGGATAATTTCCCGCTGTTGTGAATCTGATAGTATCATCGTTTAATGATATATTGATCAGTCTGGATCCTAACATGTTGCAAATCTAGTTGGTTATTGTTGGTTCGACCCTTCTCGCTTTACTGGCACTGAGGAGGGAGGCTGAGGGTGCATTATTAAAGGTCCCTTTGATGTCTATGAAAATACCAATTGCGACAGCCTTTGTATCCAGGGTATCTTGGATTTTCTCCATCAGGTTGTGGAGTACTAGTTCTGTTGAGTTGTTAGCCTGGCATGCATACTGTTCCGTATTAAGGGGGTACGTTGTTAGCTCTCCCTCCCTCATGTATAGGTCTAGCAGCTTTTCCAAGCTTTTCAGCAGGAACGAGGTTAGACTGATTGGCTTAAACGATTTAGGATCTTTTCCCCTACATCCCATTTTTGGTATGTAGACGACCCTCACCCATGACCAGCAGTTTGGAATAAAGTTTCTTTAAAATTTTCTTTTTATAAAGAAAATCGTTAAAAGTGACCATAGGACTGATAGGTACATGTTTTTAGGTTAAACGTCATATGTTTGTGATCGGTCCTATTGCAAAGCCTAAGATATAGGTACCTATTTCATTAGCACCCCTATGCCCTATTTCTTCATGACAAAAGTTGAGGTCGTGATGTATCTGGGTAAGTCGTTAAAAAGGCGCCGTTGGAACAAAGTCGCATCTGCCCTCTAGAGGTACAACAATACGTCGTTGTTCCACTGTAGAAATAGATTTTTTTTTTTGTAATTATGGCATAATTAACTGCGTAATTTTTCTTTCGAAAAAGCGATATATCGATGTTTATAGCAAGAATTTTCACAATATGTTCGTTATCTCGAACAAACACATGTTTGAAAATCACTTTTTTCTTTTACAGTTGCGACAAATGACTTGGATTTGACGATAATTTTTGCCGTCCAACCACAATAAAAAAACTTTTTTCAGCAATCAAAACCCGCTTTATATTTTATAAGTACAGGGGTAATTATTCGGTTAAAATGCCTTCTCGTTATGTTCAACACGAAAAGTTTGTGGTCTGAATAAAACTTGAGAACTCACATTAAACGCAAAATTAATTCTCGTTGCCCGTCAGCAAAGGCACTTAGTCCCTCATCGGAATTTACTAAACATAATATTGTGGTACTATTAATGAAATCAAAGACTTCAATCAACCTCCCCAATTTGAATCTATTAGCCCTAAAACATTTCATTGAGATGAAATCGAACTGTTAGGAGATACTGTTTGATAATTGAAATTGGTTTATTATCTCTCTTGCCAGTTGACCGAGGGATCCCTAAGCAATCACTCCGAACAATATGTTTCCGCTTAACAGCGACTCGCTAACATCTAAGGGTCTTTACTTTAGTATTAATTATTCATTTGCCTATTATTACATGGAACGTTGATTCGATTAGCAATTTTGAACTTGCATTAATCCAACAAGCAGTTCCATCCTACTGGCAAAATTTATCAAGCGATGGAAAAATCGCCGGGCGTATACTCCTTCGTATTCCCTCTACCTATGTTTTATTATTTTGTTTTATTGGAGCTTTCGGAGTATTCTTCATTTAAGGACGTCTCTTCTCGTTTATTTTCCACGGTCGGGAACAGGTGCGGGCGTCAGCAATAAAACTGGAGCCAAATCACGTGCATAGCGTTCGTGATCTGTATATATCCCTCCAATTAAAAATGAGGGCGTTAGTAAATAGACGAAAGACAAACGAAGGTTGGTATATGGGTTCTGCTTAACTATAAATTATTAAACCCTGTTTGCGTACCTGGGTGGCCCCCTCGAGAGATTACCATATATTTGATCTGAATATTGATCTAAACTCCGCCTAGAGGCAATACGAGGTCCGACTACACCGGGCCAATGATTCCCGTCTAGCTGGTCACAAGCCCAGTAAAGGAGGAGTGAAAAAATGCAGTCTTTAGAGGAACCGGCGTCCTGAAATCTTCCTAAAACGCGAAGGTCATTAAGGCAGGGACCCAGATTGACCAGGTCAGTTAGTCGCGACGTAACAACCACAAATAGGTTCCGTGGGCCGTCAGGTAGTACAGTGGCCTACCCTTGTCCAGCCAGTGTAGGGAGTTGCCCTTTCAACCGGCGTAAAATCTCGGCACAGTTAGCGACGTAGTGTGAGTATAAGAAAGGGAACATCTCGGCCATTCTGTTTCTTGCCCGGGGGGGGGGGGGGGGGGGAGAAGGGTGGGAAACTGCCCAGAGAATCACACACACGTGACATATCCGGGGTGTTCATTATAAAACTTCATCTAGCAGGCTATGAAATTTTGACAGAAAAGGATGACATAATCAAAATAAATGGACGTTTGTTTCTCCATACTTTTCTTTTGACATTTCACAGCCAACTAGATGAAGTTTTGTAATGAACACGCCGTACTTAAACACACTACACTCACGACTAATACAGAGAAAACACAAAAACCACAAAACAATTCTTTACAGATGAATCAGGACGAGGAAGAAAAAGGAAGTAGAGAGCCTACGTTCGAAACGGGGAATCCTAACCCCACACCAGACGCGTCTTTCATGGTGGAAAGAAGTTCCATCCAGGAAGATAAACTGCTAGCCACTTCGGGTGACTCGGCAGTCGAGAGGACAAAGGGTACGCCAAAAGGGGAGAAATCGTCCAAGGTCGAATCTACTAACAAACACAAATCGACTAAGAGAAGAAAAGAGATGTGTAGAGGGCATCCTGCGGACCACCAGAGGGCAGGGCGGACTCAGCGCAAGAGACGCCAAACGGGCTGCAAGACAGTTGAAGCCAGTTGAGCTCCCTGACACACCTACTGCTGTGCGGGAGACTGGAAATCAGGGTACCCTCAAGGAATCCAGTGTTAAAAAGCCTCCAGCGCCATTAAGCAAAAAAAGAAGGGCCGACCAGGTAACCTCACCAGGAAGGCATAATAAAAAGCCAAAGCGGGTGACCACCGGGTGAACGAACTCATAGATCGCTGCTTTGACCCAACCTTCCTCTAAGAAAGGGGGTGCGGGGTAATATAGCCCCGGCTACCAAGAGAGAAAACCAAGTAGTCTTCGTCTTCGAAAGGGAGGAAGGCGGAGCGGTGACGCCTGAAGAGGCGGAGCTCCTCATTGGCCACCTGATCAGGGAGACGACGACGGATTCTGGATGGTTCCTGATCACGGCGGAGGAGGAGAAGTCGATGAATTGGCTCCTGTCTGGCTGTCGTCCACTGGCAATGGAAAATTGCCCGACGATACGAGCAATGCTGTCGCTGGAGACTCCATGGCCAGTGGAGGTCGGCTTCACGTTGAGAAGTCTCGAGAGGCCAAACGTCGAGGAAGTAAAAGAGCTACTCGACCTCCAAAACATTTTTATGTGATATTTTCTCATAGAACTTACAGTTTTCGAGGTGAAGTATAAGGTTATCGCTCGATGGCCACCCTGTACTTTTCACTATAGTTTTTTTGGGTGGAACTTATGATAACCTCTGTCCTAGCAAATTGAACCAAATTTCGTTGAATCTTACTTCGTTATCGTCGGATAGTTTAGGTAATTTAAGTAAACATTATTAAAATGCTGCAAACGTAAAAATAACTTACTAGGCAAGGCAAAAACAGCTTTTGGTTAACGCAAGATTTTCGACCTTTGACAGGTCAAAGCGACGTAATTTTAACTTTGCATGTCGACTTGGGTTATTTGGGGTAAATAGGCAAAAGTTTCAATGATGGCAGGAGTCAGGATTCCTAAACTCGTAGGTGGGTTTGGAAAGATAACTGTTTCACTCCAAAAGCTTTAAATGCATTAAAGTACTTCGGATTGGAAAATTTAGAGTTATTAGAGTCATTTCATTATCGTTCGGTTTAGTGTTGCAAAGAGAGCTGGCGAAGATAAAAAATTATTTCAAAATTTGAAATTATTAATATATCAATCTAAAGCGTTTTCCGGGATTTGAAGCCGTGGTCCAATGGAATTTCTTTTTGACGTTGAGGCGATGAGGAAATGGGCGAAGTGATCTCCCGTGCTTCCCGACGTCGACTGATTCGGCTGTGGTGAGTTCCATGGTATTTATTCCCCCGCCGTCGCGCTGCAGTGGAGGGACGGGGGTGGGGGTAGTGGAGGCGCAGGGTTTCCGCGCACTTGAAGTATGTCATAGAGCTCGCTTCCAGTTTGCACTTAGAAACGTTTGTCCTTCCTGTTGAAATTGTTGTGCTGTTTGAAGATCTCAATGGCTTCTCTCGTTAGTCTCGGACAGACACTCCTGCGATTGGTATAAGATATCCAGCACGTTGAAAAGGATGTCATGATCTTCGGACAGAGCGTGCTCTGCTAGTTTTGACTTTTGTGTTTGTCCCAGCCTGCAACTCCTCGTGTGTTTCGTAATCCTGGTGTTGAACTGCGCTTTGTGGTGCCAATGTGAGGGCAGTGTCAACACGAGGATTAAGGAACCCAAGAGCTCACAAACACAAGGCAAACGCAAAAGCCAGCAGTAGCAGAACACGCTCTCTCCGAAGGTCACGGTATCATTTTCAACCAGGTGGATATCTTATAGCAATGGCAGTGTTTCTATCCGAGACTAACGAGAGAGGCCATTGAGATCTTTAAACACGACAACAGGAAGGAGGAATTTACGTTGAATAAGGATGCAAAGGACTTGAATAAGGACGCACTCGTCACATTTTCTAAAGCGTTGCCCCGTTGAGATTTCATTCGGCAGCACTTTAAATTCGCCTGTTTGACGTTGAGTGACGAAATTATTAATTTCTTAATTTCCTTTCCTTCTCCTGACTTGTTTCATGTCTGATTTATGGGGTTGGACCAGTTCTGATTTGTTTATTACTTTCGTTAATTTTAACTTCAGTTATTGAGTATTTATTCTCAATTCGTTTCATCTGCTGAGCTTGGATCATGCGTGATGTCACTGTTAATTGATTTCTCTCATTGGCCATGTGACACGTGACTTCCCCCATCTTTCCTCGTGGGCTCGGGAGCTGCAATTCCGGTGTGCCTCTTGCCTTCTTTTTATCTTGAACATCGTCGAGAGACCCAGCCAAGGATTCGTGCTCTGCCCTTTTAGCGCCCTTGGATTTAGGGCCCGGTCCACATATTGCCTGTCTGTCGCTTTTGTTTAATTGATTTCCTTTTGTTTCTACGTCGCCTGCAATAAACAGCTTATCTGCTGAGGCAGGATCTGGTGACTGATAACACTCTTGGCTCGGTAAGTTCAACACCACAGTTTTCCCATCGCCGCCGTTTTATTAGATGGGTCTGGCACGTTTCACAGTTCGGGGCTGAAGCACCGGTGGGCGTACCTACCACCGGTACCACCACTAGGGTTCCGGCCCAAAGGATGTTTGTTTTTTTTTTTTAAAAGAAACCCTCAGTGAGATAATTATTGAATTTTTATTCTTTTTCAGTTTTTTTGTTAAGTAAGTTATTTTTCTTAATAAAATTTGAGTTTGCTAATTGAAATTTCACATAATTCGACTTTCACTACATTTTTTTATCTGTAACTATGGTTTTGAAGACTTAAAATTTAACTTTATTCATTATTGCTTACTTTCGTCTCTTTCTAAGAAAGAAATCACCTGCTGTAGGCAAAAATTATTTGTACAACAGGTCTTCGTTCCTAGTTTTTTTTCTGGCCATTAGTTAAGCCTAACCTGTACCATATCAAGCCACCTACTCACACTGCTGAAGGAAGACAACCAACATCGAAGACTGTATGTAAACTAACACCCATAACTAATAGTAGACAGCAAACTAGCAAACTACCAAGTTGATTTTCTTTCCTTACATACCTATTGGTATATATTTTGGTTTGGTGTAAAGTTCCAATATTCCATAATTGGAGGTTTCTGGCTTTACTGTCAAAGCCAGTGGAGCAAACCTCCGAATTATCTGAGCTGGGGCATTATAATTTGCCAGGCCACTAGACAACTCACATCCCTAATCCACTCACATCCATACTTCATTTGTATTTCAGTTTTCTTATCTTTCATTGATAACTATAGCGATGATTTGCTAGTTTATCGAGACGCGCAGCGTCGAGATGAACTATAAAACCTCGAGACGGTAACGAAACTTCCTACCGAGGTGCCTATACTATTTTATTTACAACCTATATAATATGAATTCATATTTTTCGTATAAGATATTTATAATATTTTTAACTATCTTTTTTAAAAATTACTAGTCAACTTATCTAGTTCGATGCTACTAGGGACACCTTTTTGATTCTATAAAGACATTAAACTTAAATGAGGGTTGAAAGAGAGGTAGGTAATAAGCCATTACCGCCCTTGAGTGGTAATGAATACCCATCATCTACGCCTAATTTAGAGACAGGTAATAGGTAATTTCCCACCCTCCTACTACGTTTGTAATGATAGCATTACATATATGGTTGTAAATAAACGTATTGGTTTGAGTGTTTTAATATCGAGCTAAACGAACCGAATTAGAAAAAGATTTTTTATGCTCCTGCCTTGAACAATCGCAAAGTGCCAAGTTTAGCCAAGAGTAGTAGTTACATTTACTCCAATATAGCCATTAAATATTCCATAAGTTTTGCAGGTATAGGAGTTAATGAGCCATTACACGGAGTGCTTGCCAGAGATGCTCAAATTATTTTTTGAACAAGATAAAAACTGGACGTTCTCCAAAAAAGTGTATTTTCCCCTGTGTTTATCAAGTCAACAAGCAGACAAAACAACACACAACATATCGAATAATTCTCCACGCTTTAATGGCGATCGATACGATCCATACGTTATATAAGACACAAAACACGAGGAAACAATAACAAAAACGAGGAAAACAGAGCAAAAGGCACTCTGACGTGTTTCAGAAACATAAAACAATTTTATTGGCCTCGTAAATACAAATTTACACTCGGATAAATATACTTGGAAAATCGTATAAAAATGTAAATGGCTTATCAGGCCGGGAGCTGTATACGGCGATGAAGGGCCACTTGTTTCTCATACAAGGGTTTACGACTCGAAAGGTGCCCTTTTCAACTGCATAGATTTATTTATAAGTCATCAAGGTATTTGCCGTTTAGAATTTCTGGTGGCAATAAAAATGTTAATTTTTTCAGTACTCATTTCAAGAAGCTTGGCAAACAACGTCAAAGTCAAATTTCCAAGGCTAACGAGACGACATACTTTTGTGAACAGCTAATATCAATATATAGTATTTTAATACTCCATTTTCAGAGGGTGTAGTAACCAAAGACAATATTTTCTACAAATTTAATTATAATGACACGGTCCAGTCCTCGAATTAACGAAATATTAATAAAGGCAACTTGAACAGTGACAAATACACACGACCAACTCGAATTATTTTTCGACTGAATCGTTTACCGGATACATATGAAATTAAACTGTCGATTTTAATTGGACGACAGTCATTATTGTATGTAAAATTCAATTCTCTATACTCAAATTATTTTTGTAGAGCCGAATTATTTATATAATAATTAAACCGAGGTTACAGTTTTAACTGATTTTTTTGTGTATATTGTTTATTACAGTTTTAAAACATAAATAAGCGTTTTGCAGTTATTGCAATTAATAAAAATATTTTTTGTATCTTTAAACAGTGGCTAAGGATGAAAAACTGGTCAAATTGTTTTTTTTTTTCATTTTAGTTCATTCTTAATTTCTCTTTAGTAACTGCTCTGGCAAAACCTCCCTACAAAGAGAAACATGCAGACGTCGAAAAAATGCCAGAGATTTCCATTTCTTGAGCTTAACAAGAAACTTGAGAAGTGAAATTCTTTTGTGTCTTTCTCAAGCCGTCTTGTTGCCCTGTGGCCTTTTGTCTGAAAGTGTAATATTTGCCCGTAGATCTACAAATACCGATATGGTACTATATTTTAATTTTAGTTTTGATTTTCATGACAGGCTTCTCTGATTGAAAAAACCCTGGGGAAGACCTCAATTAAAGGTCGAAACGTTGGCGATTTCTAAAAAGTAAAGTAGTTTTATTGTCCTACACCTGCTATTCAAACGTTCATATTTAGTTTTTGTAATGGCGGCTGTTCTTCAATAAGAAGTTTTAATGATTTAAATATGTCTTCCACCTCTAGGTAACAAAATCAAAACAAAATTTGCTGTTGCATGGAGTTGTTTGTCTTCCTTTTATACCACAACTAGGTACTTCGGTTTCCTTTTCCTTCTCGCGTGTTTATTTTTTTCTCATTGCGTCTTTTTTTTCTTATGTTGTAACGTCAAGTTACATCCCAACCTAACCTCAATCTAACTAGGGACTTCTATTCATAACATCGATATGCGACATCCCCCTTTTTATCAATACTTTTTTTTTACAAAAGCTTATTTTAACTTAATAACTATATTAAACTAAATACTAAACAACACAAGTCATACACATAGATACCCACTATTCAGTCTCTTTATCTCAATGGCTTAACAACTACTCTACCAGAACGAGTAACCACCTGTGGACTCACATTCCTATCCACACGAACATAATCCCGATCAACTAAATCGTAACTAACAGAGCTATCTTGATTTTCCGGCAAAAGGAAAACATAAGGTTCATCCTTACAATTATTTACGAAGGGAGTATTAGAATACTGTGCAGGAACCTGGTTAGGCGAAGGTCTGATAAAAACTGAATTTCGCCTGAAGGTTTTACCAAAAGAGTCTCGAATCAAGTATGATCTTGGAAACTCACTAAACCCTACTACATCTCCGGGTAACCAGTTACCAATGTTTTCTTTCTGAATCCTAACGCAAATTCAGGTCTTTTTTTAGTAGATTTATCGTAATGTTTTTTATCTTTAAGTATATTTTTCCTAACGTCAATATCATTTATTTTAAAATTTCCTTGAAGAATCTTAGCAGACGTGGGCAAAATCGTTCTGATTATTCTTGAGTAAACTAACTCAGCAGGAGATATTCGGGTTCCTGACAGAGGAGTCTTCCTATATTCTAATAATGCCAAATACACATCACTATTTGACTCATAACTCCTGCGCAATAAGTTTTTGCAAATACCAACGGCCTTTTCTGCCAAGCCATTTGATTTAGGATGTCTTGGGCTTGATGTTACAATTTTGAAATCCCATTCCTTAGTAAATTTATGAAATTCCAAACTATTGAAGGAGTTGTTATCCGAAACAAATATTAGAAAAAAAATGTTATAAATATTCTTTTTAAGTGGTTGATAATTTCAGTAGATGTTTTTGTATTTAACTCATATAGTTCAATCCAATTTGAATAGTAGTCAACCACCACTAAATAATTGCGACTACCAAAATACAAAATATCAGCCCCAACCTTTTGAAAAGGGATACTGGGTCTATCATGCTGAATCAGAGGCTCACTGGGAGGTTTTTTAGAACATTTTAAACATATTTCACATTTTGAAATATATCTCTCAATATCAGCTGATAGACCATGCCAAAAGAAAATTTTTCTAGCGCGAGACTTAGTTTTTTCAATGCCTAAGTGGGCTATGTGCAATTTTTCTAACATTAGTCTTCTCAATTTCAAAGGGACAACTAATTTATCATTATGGAACAATAAATCATCTTTAACATATAAATCATTTCTCAACTTATAATATTTGTTAAGTTCAAGGTCATTTAAGTCACGTTTATTAGCCCACGAGTCTAAACAAAAGTTTTTAACTTTGGTTATAATTTCATCATTCTTTCTTGCGATTTGTAATTCTTTAAGTCTCTCATCAGAAATTGGGTATATCTTACAAATGAACCACTTCTACCTCTGGAGTGTCATTGTCACTCTTCCTGAGAGTTCCAAGAACGTGAAAGTAGGTCAGCTATATACATAAACCTTTCTGGTAAGTATTCAATCCCTACATTATAGTTGAGCAACTTTAATTTTAAACCCTGAATTATACTTGAAACTTTGTAAAAATCTTTCTTAGAAATTGAAACTAGTGGAAGATGATCAGTTTTAACAGTGACTTTTCTACCACAAACAAAATTGTAAAATTTATTCAACGTATAACAAATTGCTAAGAGTTCCTTATCAATTTGTGGATATTTACATTCTGTTTCTGTTAAACTCCTCGAACAAAATGCTACTGGCTGTCCTAATTGGAGTAAACATCCACCAATACGCGACTTACTAGCATCAGTCTGAATTTCAATATTTAAGTTAGGATCAAATATTCTAAGATTTGGTATTTTAGTAATTAAACTCCTAATGCTGTTTAAGGCATTAGTGTGCTCATCAGTCCACTTCCAAGAAACCCCCTGTATAATTAGTTCTCTAAGAGGAGACATCAATTCAGACAAGTTAGGAATATATTTAGTAAGATAATTAATCATACCAATCATCCTTAATAACTCTTTCTTATTTTCAGGAATTTCTAGAGCTAAAATGGCTTCAATATACTCCGGATCAGGCCTCATACCCTGCTCAGAAAAAATTTGACCCATTTACTTAACCTCCTTAACCTTACATTGTACTTTATTAGGGTTAAATTTGATACCAAACTCCCTAGCTTTCTCTATGACACATTTAGTAATTTATCATGAGCTTCTTCATTGTCAGCTGCTATTATAAAATCATCAAAATAAATGCCTATATTTAAATCACCAAAAATGTGTTCATTAATTTTTTGAAATACCTCTGGACTAATGTTTAGTCCAAATGGCAACCATTGAAAACAGTATTTTCCAAATGGTGTAGAAAAAATGGTATATTTTTTACTTGATTCATCCAATGGGACCTGATAGAATCCATCTTTCAAATCAAGAACAGTATAAAAACACATTCCTTTTAATTTTAAAGATAATTCATCTAAAGTAGGAATTGGGTGTTGATCAATACAAATAGATTTATTTAAATGAACTGGATCCAAACAGATTCTCAAAGACTTATTAGGCTTTTCAACAATAACAATGTTGTTGATCCATTCAGTGGGCTCATTTACTTGACAAACAATGCCTCTTTTGACAAGGTCATCTAAACTACTTTTTAAAATAGGTTTTATCTTATCAGGGACTCTGCGGCAAGCACTTACAAAAGGCTTAGCATCATTTTTCAACACAATTTTATAGGACACTGGCATTTTATCTGTACATTCAAAAACATCTTTGTTAGTTTCAATAAAGGATTCTCTATTCTTATAGACCTCAACCGATTCAACTTTCTGCACTAAGTTCAGCTTCTGACATGCATTTAGCCCTAGGATGGCTACACTAGCACTATCAACTAGTAAAAATTTTATATCATACTTCCTTTCCTTAATCAGACATTCTATTATTACACTACCCACCGATTTTATTTTATCATTACTGTATGTTACTATAGCTAAGTCAGTATTATTGACATTATTCATTGGTAATTTTAAATTTTTATATAAACTAATGGGCATGCAGTTGCAGCTAGCCCTTGTGTCTAGTTTTAAAGTAACAAGTTTATTGTTAATACTTGACTCTACAGACCAAATCTTGCTGCTACAACTATTAATACTATCAATTTCGAATTTAGTTCATCTATAAATAGCAACTCATTATTAGGATCAGAGCCTCGATCAGAGCTATCGACAGACTCTTGAACATCATGTACATTTCGATTACTAAAATTTCCCCTAATATTCCAATTACCTCTATTTTGACCTCTAGTATTACTATTAAATATCTTGTTTTTCTCAAAACAACCTACTGCAAAATGATTTGGTTTGAACAGATTGAACATATCTTACCATATGCTGGACAACTTTGTTTCTTATGTTTATGTCCACATGTTAAGCAATTATAAGTTTCACTAACCTGTGTACCTTCCCGGTTGTTATCTATTCTATCCATCTTCTTACTTGGACCACCCTTGCTTCCTAGCTTGCTTCTTACCCCTACTCCTAAGGAATCAACTTCTTTCTCATTGTTAAAATCCTTAACTTGTTGATGACTAATTTGAGTGGCTCTGCAGATATTTTCAACTTGTTTAGCAGTCAGCTTTGGATGTTGTAGAAACTTTTCTTGAAGTGACAAGTCCAATACACCACTAATTATCCTGTCTCTTATTAGAGAGTCCTCCAAATCTTTGAAGTTACACACAGATGCTAACATTTTTACCTCTGTGATATAATGATCAAAACTTTCACCCTCAACTTGTGTCCTGGTAAAAAATTTGTACCGATCATAGGACTCATTACGCATAGGCTTACAGTAATCCTTAAGAGCTGCTATAACCAAGTCAAACTTTTTTTTTTCAGCTTCCGTCAATGAGAAGGTCATAAACTTCTTTTGTGCTTCTTCCCCGGCTAAGTTCAACAAGATGGCCACTTTAGTTTCCTCATCTTTCTTATCCAGCCCTGTAGCCCTCATATAAATATCTAGGCTTCTTAGAAAATTATCCAAATTTATATGGACATGCTGGTCAAAAACCAGATTCTTGGGTGGTTTGAAAATACCCTCCATTCTTAGTTTTATTATTCACTATACAGACTATACTGTACACTTATTATTATTCCACTGCACACTTATTATTATTTTAGTAAACCTGACACCATGTCTTGTACTGTGATTTTTAATAAAAAAGCCCCTTCTTAAACAACGTGAATCTTTATTATTACGAGCCCCAAAATCCCCGATTCCATCAACGTCAAGTTACATCCCAACCTAACCTCAATCTAACTAGGGATGTTCTATTCATAACATCGATATGCGACATTCTAAAGACACACGTCCTGCATTGGCTCTACACTACCTTAATCAGACCGAAGATAACCTATGACGCTGTGTTCTGGTGGCCAGTAGTGGACAGGGCACGCCAAGTTGTTGAGGTTGGCCAGACTGCAGAGAACAGTCTGCCTAGCCATAACGGGTGCATTCAGAACAACACCGGGATCAGCCCTTAATGCCTTACTGGGTCTGCCAGAGCCTCTAATCTGGGTTAAGAGGGAGGCGATGGCGTCCTGCAGGAGGATGGCTTTCTGCGGCTACGGGAAGTGGTCACACGCAGATCGCCATCCTGCCCATTCAGCGAGACATCTCGATTGTCCTGTCGCAGGAGGGGCGCCTACGCGACCCGCTGAGACTGAAACAGCCATTTGGGATAAACATCCCAACAAGGGACGAGTTCAAGGAAGACCTGCTTCAGCAACCTTCTTAGAATAATCAGGTATGGTATACAGAGGGATCAAGAATGACTAACACACAGTCGTCACGAGCCGGAATATACAAAGCAGGTTATGTAGAGGGTGAGGGCTTCGCCTTAGGAAGCCGCACGCCGGTTTTCCAGGCCGAGATGTCTTCAATACTCGAGGTGGCCACACGAACACAAGTCAGGCAGGGAGCAGAGCAGGACATCTACATCGACTCCGACAGTCAGACGGCTCTGCGAGCCATCTGCATAAGCAGAACGAGTTCAAAGCTCATTCAAGTCTTTAGGGATACTCTAGAGTCACTGGCAGAAACACAAAGGTAACTCTGGGATGAGTTTCAGGACATAGCGGCATCAAGAGGAACGAGCATGCCGACGAGATGCCAAGCGTGATTCCGAGACATGCTTTACTGGATAAGAGCCAGAGAGTCTAGTAGTAAGTAAAAGGTACGTCTTTCACACTCTGAGTGAGTGGGCATGGGAAAGTACAAGGAGAAAGTGGACACAGTCAAGTATATGTATACAGACCAAGGCAATCTACGGATAGATCCAAGACCTCGTGGCTTCTTGGGAGAAGCCGGCAGTGCCTGGGAGAATTTATAGGAATCCTTACTGGACACTGCAGACTAAACAGGCACATGCACCTCACACAGGCTGACAGTCCACTCTGCACCCACTGTGGGACAGGAGGAGTCGTCATACCACTTTCTGGGCGCGACTGCGCCATAGGACTCGTGCAGCCGCCTTTCTTCATCGAGAGGAGCTTCCCGACCCTGAAATGGGACGAGATACTCTCCTTCATTAGAGGGATGGGTAGACTCGTGGAGGGAAGAGGGAAAGATGTGTATTTATTAATCCATTATTTACTACTACTTCTACTACACTGAACTCCACTGTCTCAACTATGTCTCAACTTTAAGAAGGTCAATAAAAACGACCTGTGAGTGATCGTTCACCTTGATGTTATGGTATAGTGGATGTTAAAGAAGGTCTTAATGTAATGTTTAGTTTAAATTCATATTTGTATATAAAAAAATACATTTAAACTGTAGTTTGTTTCTTATAAAACTGACTGAATAGATGGAAGAGGTAAACTTAAGATCATCCATTGTGCACAGAAAACCACCCTAATTATTTTTTGTGTTTTTATTTCATTTTTAAATATCCTTTTCTCCCTCAAGACCCACGAAATTCTAGTTGGCTCGATTTTTCTGACATTCCAGAGTATTAATTTTTGATATAGAAACAAAAAAAAAAACGTCAATTTTGCGACAACTCAAGTGCCAAAAGGACAGTTTATATGGACTATAAACACCTCAAAATCAAGGCGATGAGGTAATGGGCGAAGCGACCTCCCGTGCTTCCCGACGTTGACAGATTCGACTGTGGTGAGCTCCGTGGTATTTATTTCCCGCCTTCACGCTGCAGTGGAGGGATTGGGGTGGGGGTAGTAGTGGCGTGAGGCTTCGGCGCAATTGCAGTATGTTGTAGAATTCACTTCCACTCTAGATCTTGAAACGTCACTTCCTCCTTCCTGTTGAAATTGTTGTCGTGTTTAAAGATCTCAATGGCCTCTCTCGTTAGTATCGGAGAGGAACGCTGCGATTGATATAAGATATCCACCTCGTTAAAAATGATGTTGTGACCTTCGGAGAAAACGTGCTCTGCTACTGCTAACTTCTGTGTCTTTCCCAACCTGAAACTCCTCTTGTATTCCGAAATCTTCGTGTTGACACTGCGTTTTGTGGTGCCAATGTATACCGAGCCAATTTCAACAGGAAGGAGGAAATTACGTTTGTAAGTGCAGACTGTAAGCGGGTTCTACGACATACTGCAAGTGCGCTGAAACCCCGCGCCACCGCTACCCCCACCCCAGTCCCGCCACTGCAGCGCGACGGCGCACATAGGAGTATTTCACCTCCAAAAGCGGACCAAAAATCGAATAATTTAAATTTGTTCATCCATCGCGAAAGTTTGTCTAAAGCATCTAAAGAATGTATGTATATATAATGTACAAAAAGTCGATTTGAATTCATACGATATCAAATAAAAGAAGACAAATTGAGGAAAATTTAGGCTTAGACATCAGCTATCAAGCTTGTATTATAAGCATTTAAGTTTACCCCAAACTTTAACATATTACGAAGTCGTTGATATTACGTAATTCAGCAGTATTTGTGTAGGAGGTTATTGCTACGTTAGTGTTGCGTAGATCTGTCGACTTTGATCGACTTTTACTCAAGTTTAGCTAGCTATATTACACTTTGTTTTGTGAGGCTTTCTGCATTTGAAAATTAAAAAAAAAATTATTATAATTATGTATGTCTTTTAGTACATTTTCAAGGAATATCAAAGTGTGATTTTCATTCTAAATTAAAGTTTGAAATATCCGTTTCAATGTCCCATTTAAAAAAGTTGCGGATATTTGCGGTTTTCCTACGACAAGCAACTTAAAGTTGCTTCTACAACATCCAGATATAGAGCTTTATTAACCGCGGACTAAATGGTTACTTTGTGCTTTTTCAAGCATTAATTTAGTCCTCAATAATTTGTTTTCTCTCAGAGTGTGCGTCTTATAAATAATCATGAACTAAAAATTTGATCATACCATGTGTTTATTATAAAACTTCATCTAGTTGGCTGTGAAAAGTCAATTAATAGGATAGAGCAACAAAAGTCCATTTACTTTGAATACGTCGCCATTTTCGGTAAAAAATTTGTAGCCTGCTAGATGAAGTTTTATAATGAACACCCTGTTCCTATAGAGTTTACCAAATTTGATAATCAAATAAAGTCAATTCCATGTGGCTTATCGAAACCAATATTAATATATATTTGCACCAAGCAAATTTACTCAAACCGAAAGTTAAAGACCCCAAAACCATAACTATTAACATGAGTAACTATGGTAATAATGGAAGCCTTAACTAGGCTAAACTAAAAATTGATTGGTGCAAACGGCCCTTTATTGAGAAGACCTGGAAAAATTCTGAAAACGTCATTCGATTGACATAACTTGATTGCCATGAGGTCGATAATACAGAAACCAAATTTAAAATAAGCAAGTGCGCATGTCCGAAATAAACATTTCAAGCAATTTCGGGAAAGATTTTCAAGAAAAGTCTCCCGAAAAGCATCAAATACTGACGTCTAGGAAAACATTTTCTGAGGAAACAATCAAAATGTTGTTACCAGCAGCTGAAGTTCAACTTTGGAATGAGGACAACGAGTTTCTCAATGAGGATCAATATGATAATATGACGGATAATAATGAAAATCGGCATTTCATTTTTGATTGATCCTGTACAGGGTTCGGTTGGTCCGTATATTATTTAGACAGTTCAGTTTCTCCACTAACAAGTTCATTTAAAAAAGAAAAAAAAATAAATTTGTAGGATTTTTCATAAATCGGCAGAAAATATTATACAAAGAAACAAAACAACATCGCAATGTTACTAAAATTTACGTAGATGATTCATTTTTAATGGGACATTCTTAGGTATGTCTTTTAATAATGTGATATTTTTTTAATTCTATAATATTTGACATTCAATGGTTTTGCCTTTTTTGAATTATTTGAATTTAAAAATCTTAATTAGGGTCGACTGGGGTAATTGTAAACAAAAATTAAACATTTCTAAAAAAAAGAAGATATTAATAATATTGTTGCGAACTCGGGGTTCAATAATTCCAGTGTAACGATTTAACACGAAAACACTATTTATTTATTCCACAAATACACACGACTACTAAATAACTCGCTACTTTAACACTTTATAGCCTTCTAATATCGTTTCGTACTTTAACTTACTTATAGCTCGCTTAAAATAAGACTACTCTTAACCGCCGCTCTATGCGCCTTTTATATACAATCCTAAAATTACAGAAAAACCTAGAAAGTTCTTTATAAGAATTCTTGAATAATCTCACATAAAAAAAACGGTTGTAAACAACTGCCTTCTAGATTAAGCCAGACGAGCAATAAATCACTCGTGTAAGCCATGACGCAGCGCGGATAGGTCGCGAAGCTCCACCAACCAACACGCTCCCATGCGTTGCCCCGCCTCCCATGCGGCGTTGCTGCGAATCGTAACAATATGTATATTCTAAATGACTATTCAATGATCAGTATTAAGTAAGTATGCCCTTCGGCAACTGTTACCCAAAGGTATTTAAAAAATGTTTATTGATGGCTGAAAAATTAGAATTTTACAATTACCCCTTAATGTTTACGATTGCCCCAGAACCAGGGGGGTAAACGTAAACAAAGAATCATATATTTATCTGTGCAAGGAACGTGGAACTAGGGGTTAAATGTAAATAAAGAACTATTTTTTTGTTTTGTAGGTCTTGTTCTGTATAATTAACAATAATGTTTACATTTACCCCAAAATACATTACAACTTTTTTAGAAATTTGTTTTTATTGGTTTAATAAACCTAGTACGCCTATATTAATATGAGGAAACAAAGTAAGTAGATTAAAATGTTGTTCAAATTTATGTGCGTAACATTGTAACTAATCTAAAGTAACTAAAAACGTCATTAAACAAAAAAAAAATAAATACATTATTCCACTTAAAGTGTACATTAATTTTTTTTCATTTACTCCAATTGCGCCAGGAAACACATATATTAGTCTTCTGTCCCTAGACTCTATTTGAGGTGAAGGTAATAAGGCTTTGATCATTTTATGGCTAATTGTACAAACATCCTTTTCAACAACAATGAATTCAGATTTGATGGCATTGAAACTTTTGAGCCCGGTTACGGCAAATTCATCATTTTCAAGTATCTTGTTGATGACACATACATAAGAATAGTGAGTCTTATTTCTATTTCCACCCAGAAAATCAACTAAAACATATGAACCAGGAACTAATAATTCTAATTCTGGATCCAGATAGCTAATTTCTAGTGTACGGTTTATTTCCATCTCGAGCAAAAAGAACTCTTCGTCGTTACTATCTTCCTATCGACTTTCTTTTTGTAAGTCATCTTCCGTCGAGTAATTTTCTCTCTTTTTAGTTTTCTTTGATGCGAGTAATTTTGAGCGTTTTTCAGAACAATATTTTCTTTTCTCTCCTTTACTGACATTTTTACAATTTTTTTTCTCTTGAGCTTCCCTTAAACGATCCAAAACTTCTCTGGCTGTCAGGACTTCTCCATAATTAGATTGCTTTAAACGAGGCACTGATATTTTTTCTGTAGTGGCTATTGCAGCGCTTTGTTTACTAGTACCCAGTTCTACAGAGAGATTCCTGTGATGTAAGACATTAGAAAATATTTCAATAACACTCTTTGGAGTTAAATTTTTTCTGGAGTAGGATGTTTTATTCTTAATGATAGGTCCAACGCAATTGTAGCAAGTTCTTCATCGTTTACAGATTCGGAAACACTGGGTGTAACTATATTTGTAAGACCTGAAGGTCCCGGTTGAGGCTCAAAGTGAAAATTTGGCTGGTTGTTTTCAACGGTCTGCAGTTGCTGAAAAGTTGAAGAGCTTGATCCGAGGCTTGATCTAGAGCTTGATTGAATAGAATGTTCGTCTGAAGATGGAATGACGCTAGACAGTGCAGCCATTTTTTCTTTGCGGATGTTGTAATTCCGAAGATCAGTTGGGTCAAAAAGATCTTTGGGAAATTTGTGCTTATCTACGGGAAATGTCCCTGTTGTTACAAATCCATTTATGACGTTTTGGGGCTTCACGGATTCTCGTAAAACTTTCCCAACATGACTTCAAGTCGGTCGACATGACTCCACAGTCGGTTTTTGTTAGACGTCCTGAACTGCACCCCATTTGAGATTTACCATATTCTACAAGTTTCTTATCCCAACATACTTTGACCGGACCAAATACACTTTTATCCAATGGCTGTATACGATCTGTCAGGTGACTTGGAAATCTCATTAACTGAATGTTATTAGCTAATGCTTCTTCGACAATTCGTATGCTGATATGACTGCTGTGCCCATCATATAGAAGAACTGCTGTCTGTTCTGGTAAATCCTTGTTCCTTCGTAGCGAATTTATGTTACCAACAAATGTTCGCTTAAACCAATTAAAAAACTGCGGCTCCTCCATCCAGCCATTTTTTGAAGCTGCAAACTCTGTGCCCGGATAAGCTTTTTCAGATATCCACCTCGCTTGTACTGCAGCGCCCTTGAAGACAATAAGAGGAGGAAGAAAATGGCCATCTGCAGTAGCACAGACTAGAACTGTGGTAGATTCCCGACCGGAGCCACCTGATACCCTTGAAAGTGGTTTTCCCTTTTCTCCTATGGCCCTCAATCTACTTGGATCACTCGCAAAGCCACTTTCATCACAGTTAAAAACAAAACTGGCTTTATCTACAGTGCTCAGACCACATCGATTATAAAGAGCTTCTAGCTTTTCATAGAAGTCATATACAATGACAGGGTTTCTCGCCGCTTTCCGAACTTTCTGCAGATGTTCGGGTTTTTTCAAAGATATGTTCGAATTTCTTTTCATAAAGGACTGATACCAATCCTCACCAGGGATACCATCCTTGAATGGTGTTGATATATTATTAGCTCTAACATAATCTGCTACTAGGATTTTTAACTCCTGTTTATCGCATGGATAACCAATTTGCGCCCTTGCAATCAAACAGAGAACTATTTGTTTTTCAACTGCTTGACATAAAACAGGACTTCGGCCTACACTCGTTTTATCCATAGCAACATTTCTTCCTTTGATCCTATGGTAAATAACTGAAATTGGTACCCCATATTGTTCTTCGGCCTGTCTGTAGGTACAGTTCAAATTTCTTACATCATTGACTGCATTGACAACATCTTCATGTGTGTAGTTAGGCCCACTCCTCTTTTTAATATATGTTCGAGGCATATTGAAGCTGAAAACCACAATACCTTTTGTAAATTTTAGAATATGGTATGTTTACAATTTCCCTTATAATATGTTTACATTCACCCCAAACGAAAATATTTTGGGGGCAATTGTAAACATCAAAATAATTACTAACCTGACATCCAAAGACTTACGATAATTGGTTGCAATATGAAGAAATAACTTTAGTTAAACATATCTCCATTAACGTAAGTTACTTACCTTATGAAAGCACTCAATTTTTAACTATTTTCTCAGCAATTCAAAACGAATAAATACAAATTTGTGACACAGCATACAAGTAGGATCTCGACCACCAAACAAACGGTTTTTTCATGGCGGAAAAGCTAGAAACTATCAAAACATCGTTCAATCGTTGAACTGTTGCCCGCTAGTTGGCGCTAGTATGCGATGGCGCGCCAATTTAAATCTTGTTTACAATTACCCCTAGTTTACATTTGCCTCAGTCGACCCTATGCAATAATAAAACTCTGGTTAACGATGCAAATAACTCGAAAACGGGTGAACCAAAAAATATTAACCTTTTATACCCAATGGTCAATATAAAAATTCAACTAGTTGGCTGTGAAATGTCAAAATAAAAGGATGGAGTAAGAAAAGTCCATTCACTTTGATTAGTCATCCTTTTCTGTCAAAATTTCATAGCTTACTAGATGAAGTTTTATAATGAACACTCCGTATATATTTAGAATAAAAAAAAAAAATTGTCTTTTAAGTTTTGGAAAAAGGTACAGGGTGTTCCTCCATTAATAATTAGCAACTTTGTATAATTCAGTAACGTTGCAAGGCGGTTTGGTTTTTTTGAATAATATTTTTTGACCATTTAGGAGTAATCCGACAACTTTTTTCTTGCTCTTATAATAAACTTGCCAGAATATGTTTACATATGCCGTCCAATCCTGTACTTATCCAGTTTACATAATCATTAATTAAAATAAAATATTATGAAATGTGGTGTGTATTATGAAATTTAGAACAGTTTCTCTCTCTCTCTCTCTCTCTCTCTCTCTCTCTCTCTCTCTCTCTCTCTCTCTCTCTCTCTCTCTCTCCATCTCCCTCTCCCCCTCTCCCTCTCCCTCTCCCTAAAGTGTTACAATCCTTCTAAAATAGCCTACTAGTTTTATGTAATTTTTTTTTAAAGTCGAAAAACTATAAGCGGGAAGAATGTATAACGGGACACCCTGTACTTAATCATGTAAATTAAACATTACATATTGCTAAGACTGAAAATATCTGTTATAAGTTCATGTTACATCAGTAAAGTTAATAAGAATAAAATAAAAACTAAACTATGTTAATTATAATTTTGTCGGCATTCTTATTGTAAATACCCCTATGAGCGGTGGGGAATAAATACGACGGAGCTCACGACAGTCAAATCAGTCAACGTCGAGAAGCACGGGAGATCACTTCGCCCCAGTGCCTCATGGCCTTTGATAATGCCTGCCGCAGCTGTAGACGAAATGTCAGGAGGAAATTCCATTGCATCACGTCTTCAAAGCCCGGAAAACACTTTAGATTGTATTTTGACCGACCGTGAAAGCATTCACAGTCTTAGTTAGTCGTTTGGCTAAATAAACAAGTATTTCCTTCTGATGCACGTATCAGTTACTAGAAATAAATACTCGTAATTTAAAGCAAACAATCGGATTAAACTTAGGTAAACACATTTTAGTCAAGTGAAATAAAATTTATTAACATCCAATAAAAAATTGCCAAATAAACGATTTATTAATGCAACGTCCATTTTTTTTTCTCTGTGGGTTAAGAATCTAAATGCACCAGCCAGAGAATACCCTAATCCTTATTTCAAAGGGACGATAAACATATATTTACACGAGCTAGCAAATTTGGCTTAAATAAACAATGGAAGGGAAAAAGAAAAACTTAAGGGCATATTAAATGAGGGATTTATTCGAGAGTCAACTCGCGTTCCTCCTTCATAAATACTCATTTGCTTAGAGTGCGTCTCTTTGGGGGACCGTCTTTCCTTCGAACACCAGCTGTTCTCCTTAAGCTGTTCAATAATTCACCTAGTTGATTTCGGGATCCATCTGATGTCTCTACATGTATGTTTTATATTGCTATATCGCCCGTTTTTTTCCCGTTTGAAATACAACCTGTTTTTGGTAATAAACACCGAATTTTTATACGCTTGTAAAATATGTTTGATGGCTATCATTTAGAGCAAGTTATTGCTCTTTCTATGTATGTGTGTCCCCACTTTTTAAAGGTCCGGTTTTCGAAACGTAAACTGCGATGCATGTACGGCGGTGATCACGCGATTTTACATTATGTTGTCAGAGGCCTTAAGGCAATTAAAACTGTCGTGTCTGCCTTCAAGCATTTTGCTTCTTTTGGTGCTTTCTGTACGTCTGGTCACAGCTAAGAATAGATTGGAAAACACTGCTCGAACTTGTATTTGAATTTGCAGCTTTCATAAACGGCAGTTAAAGAAATCTTTTTGACCGTTTATTGGATTTGTTTACCCGACGTTTGGTGCACCATCTCCGCTTATTATTGTGTTTACTGATGGAAAAATTTGAAAGAAAAATATGCCGATATTCAGTTCTTTAAAATGGAATGCACTCGATGAAGAAGTATTCAAATACAATGGTGCACTCGGAATTGCTCACCGAACACGCTCTCTTATCAATGAGATTTGCCTTTAAGGATTTCCAACAATCCAGAGAAAAGAGGGGAGAAGTCTTCAATATTCATTTCGACAACAAAAAAATATTATTTCTTCAGCCTTGACGCAAACAATACAAATTGTCAAAAGCTTGTATGTTTAGTTACTCTTACGATCTATTATGCAAGAGAAATGACGTCGAAAATACTCGGAGTAGTTAATAAATTTCGGCGTTCTAGGGTCACAAAAACTTAAAAATTAAATATTCAACATTGTTTACCCTACATTTGGTGCACCGATCTCCGCTCATTATCGTGCTTAACGATGGGAAAATATGAACGAAAAACATGCCGGTATTCAAATCTTTAAATTGGAATGCACTCGATTATGAAGTATTCGAATACAATAGTGCACTCGTATTTGCTTACCGAACACGCTCTCTTATCAATAAAATTTGCCTTTAAGGATTTCCAACAATTGGTGGAAGTCCAGACAGAAGTGGAGAAAGGCCTTCAAGATTCATTTCGAAAACGAAAAAACATTATTACTTCAGCCTTGATGCAAACAAGAAAAATAGTGAAAAGTTTGTAAGTTCTGTTACTGTTACGATCTCCTTTGCAAGAGAAATCGAGTCCAGCAGCTCCGGTAGAAGATTCGGAGTAGTTAACGAATTTCGGCGTTCTAGGGTTCTCGAAGATCGAGCACTATGTAAGTTCTGTGAACGATAGAACGCTGAGGACAAACTCAAGAAATGTCCAGAGGCCAGAATAAGAGCACAAAAACTAGTAGAAAATGAACTATTAACCCTAAAAATAGTTTTGGGACTCACTACACTGAAGATGCTATCTGCAAGTGAAAATCCTTAATAACTATTTAATAAGAGGCTTCTCGAACAAACTATTGAAGCAAAATGCTTTTTCTTCAAGATGAAGTTGGTTACTCAATAAACGTAGGAGACACCATCGTTCTTTACAATTACGACCCAGCTTTTAACAAACATGGTGATGAAATTCGGAAGAAGGGACGTCTTAGAGAGGGCTTACTCTTGAGCCTTGATCCTGCTGAAAATGTAAGCAGTTTTTGAGAAAAAAGAATTCTATAATTCTCTCAAATTTGAATTCAGGACCACTACAGTTTCCCTCTACCTATTCTAAAACCAAGAGTTTTCATTTAAAACTCCCCTATACAGAGTGTATCAAATTTGATGATGATGGACTTTTAGGATCTTCGAAACCCTAATGCCTAGTTTATACCTCTAAATTAATGCAGGCATACAATGGACACAAGGATTCGGTTAAATTGTGGCAAAGTTGCGCAAACTATCTCCTGGGCAAAATGGTTGTTTACACTTTAAAAAAATTGAGTTGTCTTCAACCCACTAAACAAAATTACAAGCCAATTATAATAATAAACTTCTGCGAAGTTATTATTGCCACTTTTATTGTGACAAAATCGCATAAATACTTGATATCGTTATCAAATTGTTAATTATCAAAACGGAATTTTGTTGAAAAAAAAACATTTGACCACTTTTTCATTTTTTGACTGACCCGTATGGCTGAGAGCTTCTAGACCCCAATGGTCACCCATAAATTTGAGGAACCCTGTAGAATTGTTACAGAGCACCGTTTTAGTTCATTCACTGTCTGCATCATTAACCACCATAATGGTAACCAACCAACCAAGTAATTTCTTCACAACCTGTCTGGAAGACTGATTCAGTTGTTTTCCCGTCAATGGTATATATTATAGGTCCACCTGCATCTTCTTCATCTTCGTACTTACTCAAGTCACTTGAAAGATCATCAGTGTCAGAAGAATCAGTTTCATCAATATTTATGATAAATGGAGGGACACAATCAATGTCATCCACATCCACATATTTTCGCCAATCTATTTTAATTTCATCCTCCGTATGTTTAATAAAGTTCTGCACTTTTTCTTGGTGCTATATGTTTTTGACTTTATTAAATGAACTATTTCACATAACAACCAGACATTTAGTATTCATTAATTGTAATAAAAAAATTCATTTTTTTGTTCATTTTAAAACAATTTCTTCATTCATGGTATAATGATAATCTCGATCAGTTCTCTTGGTGTCTAGAATTAAGCCAGATCTTGGCTATATAATAAAAATCCTTCTTCACATGCGGGCATTTACCATGGTGAACCGTTTGCCTTCCTTTTGAACCCTTTTAGGATTGATGACATTATAAATTAGGCTACAGGCTAGAATTCCAAAACGAACCTAAAATCAGTGGTAAACATGGTAAAACGTCTTAAGTCACAAAATGCTGAAACATAAAATATTCAACGTTTTTGCTTGAAATTCATTATTTAAATCTAAAATTAATGGAAAGATGTTAAAAGGTCTTAAAAAGTGACAAAATGCTTAGACATGTAATATTCACCGTTTTTGCGTGAAACTTGTTTTCTATACTCCAAAGGTTATCTGGAACAGGACAAAAGAAAATTTCCACAAATTAAGCAGAAACTGCCAACGTTTCGACATTTATTGACGTCTTTATCAAGGCAAGGCAAGGATTAGAGTGGAAATTATGGCATAAACTCATACTCAAAAGCCGTCAGAACAGGCGAGGAAGAACAGGCGATGCGGAGTAAACAAGGCGACACAAAACTGGTGTGAGTGATTATGGAAGGACGTACTAGTCACCAGTACGAATTACCAGTCTCCTGTATAATAAGTATACTTTTGAGGACGCTACCTCTAACACAACTATCTTATTTTTTATAGCTAAAATCAGTGGAAAACATGGTAAAACGCTTTAAAGCGTCTCAAAGCATCCAGCATTTACAGTGGTGAACCATTTGACTTCCTGTTTTAATTTGAACGGAACCCTTTTAGGATCGATGAGAATTAGAAACTATGGCTGATACAATTAGAAAGCATATCTCATCATTCGTCTATTAAACTAGAGTTTTAAAACGAACACAACCAGAAAATGTGGTTCAATCAACAATCAAGCTCGAATGACCAAAATTCAAAGACATATCAATATATGGGAGAACGCCGAAAGCTTGTATTGTATTGTATTCAATGTGAGTGGATTTGTACAATCCATCACCGCGACCTGCAGTATATTGTAACTCACTCGAAGTGCCACCAAAGTTTGCCCCTGCTTACTCCATTAATTGTCACCCGTTATGCAGAGACCCTCAACGAATCTGAAGAGTCGCTCGGGCGACACAGCGTTTGCATCTTGAGGCTCAATGATTGTGTTTTGTCGCACATAGAACGTGTCGACTGCCTCGTCTTACTCCAAGCACAGCTGACACTCCGTCTCTTCGGACAGTCCGAGTCTGTAAATGTGAGATCTTAGGTGGCTATCTCCTGGGTACAGTGCAGTGGCCACTCTGATTTGTCTCCTATTTAGACTGAGGAATGTTTGGGCTTTTGTCTTCCATGTTCCCGTAATGAATTTTTTTAAGTGTGATAGTCCGGGTAGGTTCTCCCACAAGTCCTGGGACTTCCATGACTCCATGTCTGGAGTTCAATTTTGACCAGAGAGTATGAGACTCCCAGTGCCGGCTCTGGGTCTACGAATGCAGAGTCCGCCGCTCTCCTGGCTAGACAGTCGGCCCTCTTATTGCCTTCGTGACCGCGATGGGCCGGGATCCATACCAATGTGACAGTGTTCTCCTGCGATAGGGTGTTCAGAGTCCTGTGGCAGTTCTAAACAGTTTTGGAATTGCAGCGCAAAGACATAAGCGCTAGAAGGACTGCCTGACTACCCGAACAAATCTTTATTGATCTATTGTATCCTCCCTTCTCTAATAGGTGTCGAACACACAATTCAACGGCATGTATCTCTGCCTGAAACACTGTGGTGAATCGGCCCAGACTCTCTGCAATGCAGATGCTATCCGATCTCCCGTACACTCCGGAGCCAGTCCCTTCGTCGGTTTTGGATCCGTCCGTGTACCAAGTACTTCCTGCCAGTTACAAATATTCGCCTCGTTCGTCCCAGTCTGCTCGTAAGGGAACCCTGACGACGTAGTGAGTGTCTGATACACGTCTTGACGCCATTAGGTCGAAGACCATGTTCAATACCACAAGGCCTTCCAAGCCATCCTGGGCATTATTGGTCCCATCATCGAATGGCTGTGGTGCTTTGTGCGTCACTTGTTGCCGCCGTTATGTCGCCTTCATTGCCTCTCCAGCAGTATTGGAAGTGGAAGCAGGTCAAGTATGCGCTCCATGGTTGCCAACGGTACGAGTCACATGTAGGGGTCCATGTGAGTGATTTGTCTAGGATGACTACTAGACATTTTACTTCGGTGGTAAACGGTGTCGTCCCGAACAAAAATGGTGGTTTCAGGAAGTCCAGCCTCTTCCGTCGTGTAAATGACACAATCACCGTTTTCCTAGGGCTTATTGCTAGGTTTTGTTTTGAACACCAGCTATCTACAACATCCAGCATATCTTGCCACGTGCTCAGTGAAAGCTTACTGGTTACAATGTTATTCCCATGATTTGCGAGACCCATGATGGAGAGAACTTAAGCAATCGTAAATGGCAAATCCTTCAACAACCAGAAAATAGTGCTTAGTTGGTATGTAAAGAAATTGTTTTACGAGTATTGCATGACAGCCCAGGATGAGGCCATTTTGCCATAAACTGAACTTTAGCTCGAATTAGAGATCAATTTTATTGGGTCAATGCAAGAAGAGTGGTGCAAGCGGGGTGATATGGTCATCGACGAAAAGTCTTAAAACTTGGTCGCACACAGAATGATGAGAGCTCGTGGAAGAGATTGGCAGCAGAGGTTAACAATCTCAACACCTTTGTTTTCCATTACATTGTGTTAGTGGATTAAAAAAAGAAGTTCTCCCTCTCTGGAACGATACATACACACATATAGAGCAAAAGTTAATTTGGGAATTAAGCGTCCTTTAAATATCGGTATAACCTCTCAGCGAAATTTGTTCCGGGGATTAACTGTAATGCGAAGTCCAGCTGCAAGTGTGTTTTAAAATATTTCAAGCGGCTAAAAAGCAATTTAAAGCTGCTTTAATGCGCCCTATCTTGTTAGTAATCGGTACACATATCCGCTTTATGGAACAAATATTAGCAATATCTGATAACTGTTCTAGCTATTATTTAGACCATAAATTTTTCGAATACAATGCTTGGCCCAATAACTAGATAATTTGGAATTCTACAGGGCAGCACTCGTGTGATCCAAACGGAATAAATATGTATAATATTAATATTGAGAATTTTTTTTGTATACTTAAATAAAATTCTGAACGCACTAAAACCACCATCAGTGGGTCTTAATGCATTTGAAGTTTTATTTCATTCAGTAAGTAAATAAAAATATTTTTTTCTAAGCCGGATCTGCATAGGTAACAAAGCTCACAATATCGCAATTACATTTATAGCGGTAGCTCAATTATGGTGATGTTTATCGGGGTCCTAAGCTTCTAATCAGATCTACAGAATTTTTATCGGCTAAACTATCCGTACAGGAATTTTTATCTCCATGTGACCACTGATGTACAGCCGTCCCCATTTACAAACTTTTAGTTGAATTACAGAGTAAATTACTGCTCGCAAATGGTGAGCGGCGACAGAAGAGTGCATAAAAGAGCAAAAATAGAGGGTTTTGCATTCCATCCGGTAACATACGAGAAAATTACGTGCGTAGTTGGCGTGCATTTCGTGAATTTTTAAGCACGGCCATCGATAGCTTTTACAAGTCAGGTTTGGTTTAAAAGTGTGTTCGCATTTGAACTTTTTATAGTTGAGTGTGTTTACATAAAAGCAAGTTTAGCGAAAACTAAATATTGAAGAAACCATTAACAATAGTGGTGCTCTATTACACATACAGTGCGAGTTTCTAAAATGGAACATATTCAGTAAAAAAAAAAACCGTTTTAGTTTTTGGAAAAACGCTTGGACCCGTCGCTTTATGTTTTAGATTGCCTTCTTTTTTGTAAAATAAACCATTATACAGGTTGTCCCAATTTGGAGATATGACGTCATCAATTGTTTTTTTAAATGACAACTGCTATCTTTTGTCAGCTATTTTCATAGTGTACATCAAGTGATACATAGTAGCCAATTTTCAAATTTGTATAAAGTGCCAGTCGCAAGATAATTAACAAAATTTATTTGATTTCAATCATCAATGCATATTAGTCCTATACCTACTAAATTTACCCCAAGCTACCCTTTTATAGATTACCATTGACTTTCTGGTAACGATAATTTCTACCAGCAGTAGGTACGTTTCATTAAGGTCAATATCAAATGTACAATTGACAGCGTTTTACTTTTTTTAAATATCTTTGCTCAAATACTTGATAATAATAACTTAATAATACGTTCAACGTAATGTCTTACTTAACAAAAAGTCACAAGATTGAAATTTTAATGATGATTGTATACGGAAATAGAACACGAACACAAAATGAAGTAGTTCAATTATTCAGAGACATGCATCGTGATTTGCCACTCTTATCTCGAAGTACTGTAAGTAAGATACAAAAACGGTTTCGAAAGAGTGCACTAAGGGAGGATGTCAAAGTTAATGTACTATTATCTGTTCAACAAAACCCTAATATTTCCACCATGCAGCTAGCTAATAAACAGGAAATTAACCAAACTTCAGCAGTAAAAATTCTCAAAGCACAAAAGTTGCATCCTTACAAACTAAAAATTTTCCAGGAATTGACCGAAGATGATCCTGATAGAAGACTTCAGTTTTGCGATCAAATGATGGATCTCCTGAACAGAAACGTTGTGAACACAAACAACATTGTGTTCTCTGACGAATCGACGTTTACGCTAAATGGTGAGGTAAACCGACAAAATGTTCGTTATTGGGCAGACGAGAATCCTCACTGGATGAGAGAAGGTCACAATCAACGCCCAGAAAAAGTCAATGTTTGGGCAGGAATTGTCGATAATCTAGTTATAGGACTAATCCTTTTTGAAGAAAATCTCAACGGAGCGAGATATTTAGAATTTTTGGAAGAGGAACTAATTCCAAATTTGATTACTCTATTTCCTTGTCCTATAGAAGATGTCCTCAAAAGAAATATCTGGTTTCAACAAGATGGTGCTCCTCCCCATTTTGCCAGACCTGTTCGCCAATATCTAGATGAGGTATATCCGGACCGATGGATTGGTAGAAGAGGCCCCATTGAATGGCCACCCAAGTCACCAGACCTGACTCCATTGGATTTTTTATGTGGGGTTACATAAAAAGCAAAGTTTACCAAACGAAACCTGAAAATGTTCAGGAGTTGAGAGCACGAATAAGGCATGAGTGCAGACTAATTTCCCCCGAAGTAATTGCAAACATGCAAAACGAGTTTCAGTTATGTTTAGGGTCTTGCCAACTAGTGAATGGACTTCATTTTGAGCATTTATTGTAAAATATTTATTAATATGAATTGATGTTGGAAATAAAATAAATTTTATTTTTTAAATTTTTATTTGTATTAAAAAAATTTGACAATTGGCAACTATGTATAACTTGATGTACACTATGAAAATAGCTGACAAAAAATAGCAGTGTTTATTTAGAAAAAAATTGATGACGTCATATCTTGAATTTGGGACAACCTGTATAATAGTTTATTTTACAAAAAAGACGGCAATCTAAAATATAAATCGTGGGGTCCGAGCGTTTTTCCAAAATAATAAAAAGTTTTTTTTTACTGAATTTGTTCCATTTTAGAAACTCACACTGTACATATGATTCGAATTGATGATCCTTATGAAATCGTCTCCTACATGGAAGTCCGAAACTTGTTTGCTGCAAACCCTTTACCAGGAGACCACCTTAAGTAATAGGTGTACAATTGGTTGGTAATACTTGGAAATACATGGTAATTGTGAGGCAATACTGACCGAAATATTTGTAATAGCTGGTAACAACACATGACACCTGAAAATATAAAGTAATATGTGGTAGTACATGAGTAATTGTTGGAAATAGCAGTAATAACTTGGTAATACGTCCTAGTAATATACGCTTGAGTTGCTAGAAAATTCGACACAAATGGGGCGAATATCGCAATTCGTTGTTGCGATTTACTAGCATGTTAAGTTTGGTGTTCCATCCTTATACAGGCCATCCGGAAACTAAACCTATAAACCACCTACTTTTTATGCCGATTTGACGTAAATCGTCGTATCAAAAAATGTCTCCTACGGGAGCAAGGAGCTTTGAAGATGGCCTTTTGAAATTAGTTTTTTTCATCTTCTTAAACTGTTTTTTTTTATCTAAAAAAGACCAAAGTTAGGTTATGTATTAATTCTTACATAAGCGATTTTATGATGTAAATATTATCCTTCATAGCCGTGACACTGAAGAGGAGGGAGAGAATCAGCTGATATTTTTAAATGTCACATAAGAGCAAAAAGACATAAAAATTGCAGCATTCTTAGAAACGGTCGGTTGATGACCTGTTTACTTGTAATCAAGCACTAGTAGACCCAAATTTAAAAATCAAACCTTGCAAATTTGTTCAAAATGTGGGTACATCGAACCGCTCATTCGTCATTAGTGTGGGTGCTCACAAACGGGTCCTGTTTTGGGGGGACTCACGAGGAGTCGGAGCCCCTTTGGGGCTGGATGATGGTCGACATTACGCCGGACTCGACGAACGACCACTATCAGGTACCAGCCCACCGTTTAAAAGTAGAAAAAGAAGTCGGGGGGCTCACCAAAGGAGTCTAGTTTGGGGACTCACGAGAAGAGGCGGTAGTCTGGGGGATTCGCGAGAAGGGTCGTTTTTGGGGAATTGTTGAATATATGGGTCGAGAAGAAGTATGGTTACGCCAAAAGGAAGAATGAGCACCAACAGTGACCACCAGTAGAAGCCTACAGTCAAGTTTCGTTGTCAAAGTGCAGAGAAGGGCGGAACAATTTGTCATAGATCTGTCATAGAAGTGTGTGGAAAACCTCCACTTTTCTACACACTCCACAAACTTTCCACAAGAGTCGCATCGAACCTCATACGCCCTTCTATTTTGATAGAACACTTCTAACGACACAAAGGTCTCGATACCATGATCAAACGTATCAAAGACATCATTAGAATCACACACATACTTCATTATTGGGCAACCCTCTTCTTGGCTGCGATAATAAACGATGCGTGCTGCACAAGTGAACCTGAATCTAACCATGGTGGAACTAATTATTAAAACTCACGACTCAGTCGAGCCCGCTGCGGCCCAAGGACGATCAACAGAACAGGACGGTCCGCTGCCACTTAAACTACATGGGCCCAAATTCGTGACGTCAGCATAGTGCGGACTTGGGAGCGATAATGATGTCATTATTTCAGTTTTCATCGGCAATTTTTTAATAGCGTTTTCGTGCGGCCGCTCTAAAACCTGATCCTAATGAGTTCTAATCATAACCTAATTTTTTTTTTAAAAACACTGAATTATTGTTTTTAGAGGTATGAACTAAAATTTCACTTATTTTAGCCCTAAAATTGAACTTCTACAAAAATCATTAAAAATTGCATTTTTGGACAATATGTAAGTAATTTTTAACCGATTTTAGCCTTAATTCCTGATTTTTTCAAAGACATTTTTGCAAAGTAATATCGGCGCCAATTTTTATATGAATTTCTCCAAACCTCCAAATTTACATTTTTGAATGGTTTGAATGGTCTAAATTTCTCCAAATTTTCTTTTAGAAGCTTTAGTTATTTTTAACCGGTTTTGGCCCTAACCCTAACCGAAGTTTTTCCACTCCAAATTTGTATTTTTAGAATCTTTGATTCGTATTTTTACACAAACTGAAGTTTTTTTGCACACTGAATTTTGAGAGGTTTTTAAGCCAAATTACACTTCTTTTAGTTCTAAAATTGAATTTCCTCAAAACCATAAAAAAATGCATTTTTAGACAATACTTAAGTAAGTAATTTTTAACCGATTTCAGCCCTGATTTCTAAATTTTGCAAACGCGTTTCGGCCTTAATTATTACAAGAATTTCTCCAAAACTTCCAAATTTACATTTTTGAACGGATTGAGTAATCTTTTACCAAGATTAGCTCCTATCTTAATCTGAATTTCTCTAAATTTCCGCTTTGATTAATTTTTTGAGAGTTTTGGTCTTAATCCTCATCCAATTTTGTCGAAAAAAACAGTAAGTTTACATAAACTTGAATTTCACCAAAACCAAAAAAAAATGCATTTTTAGATAATATGTAAGTTATTTTTAAAAGATTTTAGCCTTAACTGCAGCAGCACGACTTTGACACATTTACACACACTTTTTGACACATGACGCAGGATTCCGATAGAAATCCCTCTCCTAGAAATTCCACAGAACCTCGATTTTATATACTACTACTGACTACTTTAACAAATAGATTGGAATTTCAGAATTGTGCAAATCGCAAAACATGTTCAAACTGCTCATTTTTTGTTGAGTCAGCTCATCAACTTTGGATTATATGGTGTGTTTAAATGCCACGTACAGTGGAAAGTTTAGGAGAAATATTTTAGACACCAAAATCAGCAGTTTGTCTCTTTCTACGACTTCAACGTTCTCTTTCTCATCTTCTTGATTGTGGCTGTTGTTGGAACTATTAGGCTTTTCTTCTTTTCTAGTTACGTTAATTGCGGGATCTTTACAACTCCCCTCTTGAGCCCTAGTATTTTACATGTTCTTGTCATCTTGTTTCTCGGTTTCCATGGCCTTGTCGACTAGCTGTTTTAACTGAGAAACAGCCATGTAAATTAAGCCTTGCATTAAGTGGCTGAAACTCTCCAAGTTCTTCTGAGCTGTATTTGTACCATCCACAGGTAGCCAGGGCAGGACATCTACATCTACTCTGCGAGCCATCTGCAGGAGCGGAACTAAAGTCACTGGCAGAAACAAAAAGGGTAACTCTAAGATGGGTTCCTGGACATAAGGGCATGAAGGGGAACAACGGTGCCAACGAATCGGTTAAGCGTGGTTCCTACACATGCTTTACTGGACCAGAGTCATGTCTAGGAGTAAGCAAAGGTACGTCTCTCACACACTGAATGAGTGGGCATGGGAGAGTACAAAGACAAACTGGACACAGTCAGGAATATGTAGACAGACCAAGGAACTCTACCCTAACCTGGATAGATCCAAGGTCTCGTGGCTTCTAGAGAGAACCCGGCACTGCCTGGGAGACTTTATAGGAATCCTTAGTGGACACTACAGACTAAACAGCACACAGGCACATGCACTCTGCACCTACTGTGGCGCAGAGGAAGGGTCGTCATAAGCGACTATGAAATGGGACGGGAAACTCTCCTTCATTACAGGGACGGGTCGATTCGTGGAGGGAATGAGGACCCTGGTGATGTAGGGATGGATGGACCGGGGGACTGTGAAAAGGGCCTCTAAGGCCTAGTCGCAAGGCTTCGGCCGCCCCATTGTTTATTACTACTACTACTACTACTATACAATTCACAGTTAATATTGCCTTTTCAGACGACTCTTGGCATACTGGCGCCTCTTCAAATTTTTAGATGGACCAGGACCATATCTTGCCACACAATTAAACGGACCTCGTAGCTCCGATCGGCCTTATGGGACCAACTGTTCTGCCCTTCTTTGCACTTTGGCAACAAAACTTGACTGTAGGCTTCTACCGGTGGTCTCGGTTGGTGCTCGTTCGTCCTTTCGGCGTAAAGATGCTCTTTCTCAATCTTTATATTTACCAATTCCCCAAAAATTACTCTTCTCGTGAATCCCTCATACTACCGAATCTTCTCGCGAGTCCCCAAACTAGACTCCCTTGCTGAGAAATTTAGTTTACAAACTGAAAGAGATAAACATTTTCTCATGTGAATTTTTCTCGGCCAGTCAAAATAAAATCTACAGTATTTCCCGGGCTTTCACGCCGTGGCCCAATAGAATTTTTTCCTAACGTTTTGTCTACAGCTGCGGCAGACATTATTAAAGGCGATGAGCTAATGGACGAAGTGATCTCCCGTGCTTCCCGACGTTGACTGATTCGAATGTGATGAGCTTCGCGGTATTTATTCCCCTGTCCCCTGTCGTAAAATTCTGAAGTTATTTTGAAATAGTCCAAGAGGGGGGGGGGAGGGAGTTACGACTTTTTTCCCATTTCTCAACTTTGACCCCTTGTAACTTGAGAACGCCGGGACCGATCGGAGTGAATTCAAGTATCTAGCTGATAAAATCAAAGATGCAGCAGTTGACCGCACGAAGAGCGTTGTGTCTTTGAAGGCAGCAGCTGAACACTTTTTCCCCACTAAATGTAAAGCTGAATGATTTTGTTTCATTTATTAAGTTAACTACTAGTTTACAAAATTTCAGCTTTTCTGGTGTCAGTTTACTAAATGCATATTTTTCACTTCTTCCGTGACCAGGTTGTGCATAATCCACCACTCTCAAGTCAGCTGTTTTTTTTTTACCACATAATAAATCACACCTTCTCCCGTTGTTCCTTCCTGGCGCTCTACATTTCTTGGATCGAACTCGTCCTTGCTGTATCCATTCCAACCTCATCGCCTTTGTTAAGGTCTCCCGCAGCTGTAGACAAAACATCAGAAAGAAATTCCATTGGACCATGACTTCAAAGCCCGGAAAACCCTTCAGATTATAAATAAAGTGTTTGTATTTGTAAGAACTCCAGGTTTGTTTAAAACAAAATAATTCTTTTTTCGGTGTAGTAACTTTAAAAGGACCTTGAAACCAGACTCATGGAGAAAGAATTCGTACCAATAATTACTCGGGATGTGCTGGAATTCCGCTAGGCAAAAATAGAATCTTTGAAGGCGCGATTTGTGTCTATTCCCGGCTAGCTTTGTTCCTGGCATATGCAAGAGATTATAAATGAGCATGCAAGTGCCCGAGATGGCTCTCGGGTTATTTATAAAGTTATTGAAGTGATATATTGCGCAATTAACTATGTATTAATCAGCCAAATCGATCGCTACCGTATAGCAAAAATAAAGGCTATGGCACGGTTCGAGGGCTTTAATTTGTTGGATCTTCACGTACGGCCCTAGAAAAAAAGAAGACTAATTGGTTTTTAATTCGATTCGTGAGCAAGGGAGTAAACCGTAATATAAAAAACCACTTCCCACCCATTTCCATGTAACATCCGACCTCGGCTTCCGAGTGTTCGCACGTGGTTACGATTTCCAGTTTACTTTGGCAATTTACAGGACCGAATTTTTGTTATTCCATTCCGACAAAAATGACAAAGAACGCAATTTTGTAAACGTACATCTTTGTTGTTTCTTAGATTAGCATCAGCTTACCAATAGTGGGTACTGTCTGATCACAAAGTGGCTGGTACTTGACCACGGCGGCTGAGTACTCACCTGAAAAGAAAGAAACGATGTCAATAATAGTATTATATTAGTCACGAAGATGTAAGGGGGCATATTCGTAAAACGAAAAAAGAAAATGGAAGGTTGTATTGAAGAATAAAGTTATTTCAATATTTTTCGACTGCCTTTCTATATCATTTGATAAGTGTTCAACGTCACCAACAGTTCAACCACTTTGAAGATATCGAGATAAATTCTATATACAGAGTTCGCTTGTAATCGCTTGGAATTTTTTTTTTTTTTTAGTCAAACAATTTGTTCAAAACGGCGAAATCTGAAAGACAGGAATGAACAAGAAAAGGAAAAAAAATAGAAAACAACAAAAAAAAAAGAAAAAACCGTTGGATTCAATCCAATCGATCTATTATTCAGCTCAGAACTCGTAAAAATTGTTTCTTAAATGTCTAAATCTATTCATGTATAATATTGTCACAAAGAAGCAAAAAGACATAAAATTGCAGCGTCCTTAGAAATGATCGGCCGATGACCGGTTTAGTAACCATGGAATAGTTGACCCAAATTTATAAATCATAGATCGTAAATTTGTTCAACAAGTGGGTACTTCGAACCGCTGATTGACGTCATGGAAAAGAACGTTGCAATGCATTGGAAAAAAGTGCTGACGAAAAGAGAAGTAAGCTCGAGGATTTTTTGAGCCATCAACGAGGACTTGCTCGGTGGCTTGCACGTAGGCAAGACTCCAAGATCTTTGGAAGTTCGGGTTGATCCTTTTGGGGGCGTTACGTCAGATAGACGAACGACCACCCGTCGAAGAGTAATTAAGTGTTTTTCCAAAATTTGTTATCGTCCGAGTACAAGGAAGAAAGTTGCCCTAGAAGTCCTTGTTGTCCTAAGAGAAGCCACGGGTACGCATAGGAGTACCCCTGAAGTACGTTAAATTGGTTGGCACGATACGGTCCTCCTCTACACTTGACCTAGGTAAGACCCTTTTGGTATAACGGTGTTTGTTTTCATATTAGTCATTTCAGTTAAGTAGTTAGGGTAATTTTAAGGCACAGAAAATAGAAGTTTACTTGAATCTCATTTTCTTATTTTAAATAATATACCCCCATATTTTCTTTTCGTGACATGGTGGAGAGCGCAAACCGAAGGCAAATATGCTGATTTGTTATTTTATTTGTGTTTTTATTAATTTAATACGAACCAGGGTCAAGTAACTTCTATGAACCACTGCCTTATGATTTAATTAGGTCAGATTTCCTCAGGTCAACATTCTTTGTAGAAATTTTGCGAACATTTTTAAAAAGTCGTAAAAGGTGGTAATTTAATTTTTTTCTTTTGAGGCAGGCCTATTGTTTTAGTTATTGCGAAAAGCTACTAAGAACAGAGTAATCATACGCCACTTAGAATTTGGGTATTGAACAATAACGAGTTCTAAAGAAAATTCTTGGAATCCTATTAGAGGTGTCGTCTCGCTTTAGTACTTTTTTTATATAATATAGGAGAATAGAATATTTTTATTGGTTGTAGGGCGTCAGCTAGATAACTCAGCTTTGCAGGGATAGGAATATTTTTTATTGAAAAGCGTACCAGTAATTATTATTAAAAGTTGCGCAATGTCATCAGTAAAGTAGTAGGAAGGAACACCATTGTTTCTGAAAACGAATTTAGAAAGAACATTTTAGTGTGGTAAAGAGAGCGATATTTCGATACATTTTACCATCATTTTTGCTTTTGATTTGATTTTATGTAAGTGAAGTATAGCTGAAGGTCTCATTGTTTTAAACATTTTGCAAGTAAAATATATTTTTTCCTAAATTTTCTTGAGACTTTCAAATTAATATAAGTGTAAACTAATTTCGATTGAGACGACGAGAATTTTGATAAATTAATTTTTTTTGTTTTCCATTTTGAACAAAGCTAGTATACAGAGCGTTGCTTCTTAAACCACCAAGTAACTTTTGTTTAAAGCAGTGTTTGTCCTCTCGGAGCGTTTTAGGGCAAAAGGTAGAAATATCCAGTTGTAAATTTGTGTTTTCCGTTATTCGACAGTAATTTTAAAAGGACCGAGTAATTTTGAAAGGGACCTAACCGCTAATTTACTCGCAAATTTTAAGAGTTTTACAAGAACTCGCCATTTTGATTGTTTTGTTTGTTTTCTGATGTCTTGCAAGTTGATATTTCTTTAGTACCATAACACGCTGATATATTTTTGGATTTACTATACGGATACTCACAATTAATTCAATGTCAAAAAATCTAAATTTGAAAATAAAACTAACACCGACGAAACTAGAAGAAACCGCGTTCAAGCGAACGCCAAAATTGTCGAGAACCCCGCCGGGAGAAAACACTGAATTTTCATTTAATACAGCGACGATAAAAAATCACCTAGAGACTAGAAAAGAGTCCACCAGTACCCCAAACGTAGACACACCAAGAAGAATAACGAGATCCCTGTCAAATCAACTGGAAACAAAAGATAAACAGAACGAACAAGAGATAGAGGAGGAAAACAGAGCGAACGATCTAAGTATTCTAGAGGGAGAGAAGACAGTAGTAGAGATTGTAAAACTCCCAACAGACACAAATCAAGAAGGAAACGATAATAGAAAAACGAGCAGATTAATCGACACCCACAGAGAGAGTTCAGAATCAGAGGACGAGAAAGTATTTATAGGTAAAAGCGAGATGGACGCTACATTAGGAAAGTGCCAATCAGCACCGCAGGGCACAGTGCCGGCAGTTCCAAGTTTCATAAATCCAGAAACATTCAACCCAAGCACACAGTCGGGAGATAGTTTTATCAACAAGTTTGAGAGATGCGCAACCGCAAACGCCTGGCCAAACAAACTGAAAATATTTTATTTTGGGACATTTTTGATGGGACCCTACCACTCAAGCTTTGCCACAGTTCAACTGACTAACAGACATGACGGGGCTAACCGTACATTCGTAAATGGTACTAGAACTAAACTTACCATACCCCTACCTGAACGAAACGATACTCACTACGACAACCACACATCCCCAGACACTCCTCCCCCCCCCCCCTAAACAGACAAACATACAACAGACAGAACTATAATTTTTTTTTGGGAACAAAAGCTCGGGTTAAAGTAGAGAAAAAAAACGGCGGCGTACGATCTAGTATTTTTTGACGTACAGCTGAAAGCGGTACGACGAACAATACAGGTACAATAATATCGTAATAAGGAAGAAAAAGAAATTGGTTCAGCAAAGTAAATCTTATCGACACCATCAAGTTGGAGTCATAGTACGATAAATTCACATTCTAGAGCATAGTAAATCCTCTTAGAATTTAGTAAAATAACTGATGAGGCTGCATGTTTCGGGCGAGTCAAGCTAAAGAATTATTTTGCTAGGACTAAGTAGGTTAAATAACATGTTTAGTTTGCGTTAGGAAAAAGGAGGAGTAAAAATACATTGTAAGGATTTGTTTTTTGTTTAAAAGAAAAGGAAAATAAGTTAGATGTAAAATAGTATAAAAGATATTGAGCTAGAAACCATATACTAACACAGATCTTTTTGCATGTTCCCATGGACGCTATGATGTAAGCTACACAAACCACTGCACCAAGAGCACCAGAACTGGAACCCAAGCCACCCCCAAGACACAAACTGGTCAGAGCTACAACGGAGAGAGCTAGCCAAAGCCGAGGTCCTGGGCAGACGAACCAAAGAGCAGGTCCCTTTACAGTCAAAAACAAAGGGATGCGGGGCTCAATGGTCAACCCACCGATCGGCAATAGCTCAACTATGCCGCGAGGTAGCAGCCGACATACCAGAAGAAGACCGATAGTTAAAACCGGTCTTGGAAGCAGCATCAACGATTAGGGGCAATCCAGGGATGCAGCTAGCGCAGATGGCGCAGTGTAAGTGTGAGCAAGCAATCGGATAATTGGACTAGTACTTGTGAGGGAACATGCAGGGTTATTAATTTAGATCGACAGTTTAGTAAATTTTGGTTAACACATTCTGAAAATCAAACTCTGTTAATTATTAGAGATACACTCTATTTAGTTCGATACTTCAAAATATTTTCATTATCTTATCTACATTTGGAATCGTTTTGTTTTTCGCAAAGGGTTAACGAATTTTAATTTTTTTTATAGATCTGTAGTTGAAGTTTTATGTATCTAAATAGGTATTTAGACTATATCTCATTTGATATCTTTTTTTTTTTAACTTTTATTAATTTGTTTTTTACTGTTTTGAAGTTGGTAATGACGATGAACATTTTGAGTTCTGGCGATTAAAATTGTTAACTTTTAAGTTAGTTCAGGTAACTTAACAAGGTAGAGAAGGACCATATTTCGTTTAATTCAGGGACAGAAATTTTTTGGTGGATCGATTTTGAAAACTGGGGACCAGTTTTTTCTAAAAGGGGGGGATGTCACAAAGAAGCAAAAAGACATAAAATTGCAGCGTCCTCCGCAGACTCCAAGATCTTTGGAAGTTCGGGTTGAATCCTTTTGGGGGCGTTACGTCAGATAGACGAACGACCACCCGTCGAAGAGTAATTAAGTGTTTTTCCAAAATTTGTTATCGTCCGAGTACAAGGAAGAAAGTTGCCCTAGAAGTCCTTGTTGTCCTAAGAGAAGCCACGGGTACGCATAGGAGTACCCCTGAAGTACGTTAAATTGGTTGGCACGATACGGTCCTCCTCTACACTTGACCTAGGTAAGACCCTTTTGGTATAACGGTGTTTGTTTTCATATTAGTCATTTCAGTTAAGTAGTTAGGGTAATTTTAAGGCACAGAAAATAGAAGTTTACTTCAACCCAATCTTATCATTTAAACATAAACCCCCAACTTTTATTTCGTGACAATATCATTTTTTTTCCGAATATCATACAGTGGTTGTGAGGTATGGCAGATTTGGGATAAAAGAAGTAAAACACTTTTATTCTATAAAATTCGCCGGCGATTTGATCATACCCAAGTTTTTTGGTTTTACAGGGTTTCGCGGCAAACTAAGACAAAAAAAATCTTCGAATCTGCCACGTATTTATGACACAAATCACACAATCACCACTACGTCATGAAATAAGACAATTTAAATGTTGACAGGAATTTATATCCCAACAGCCCTGAGAAACACCAAATAAATGGTCGAAACGTCAGCGATCTTGACATAAAAAAGGTGTTCCATTCAGTCCTGTCCCAAACCTACTACACTTTGCGACTAAGTCTAAATCTATTTTAAATCATTTTGTTAAAAATATAGTTTTTGCAAACATGCATGCAATTATGAAATGTGTGTACGTTTGCGGGGTATATCCCTCAACTTTGAACATAGAGGGTTGCTGTTTTCGCGACAGCGTGCTACTTTTTGGTGTCTCATTTATCTTCAAATTTATCGAAGAAGTTAAAACGTTTTCTGGAAGATTTTTTCTGTGAAATCCAGGGGCGTTAGCTAGTTTTCTACTATAAAGAATAATTTTGCCGCAACAAAACTAACATAGGTTTTTTTAATGGGACACCCTGTATATATTCTGGACCATACTAAAATGTGGATGTCCATGTGGACAATGAAAAATGTGCATTTTTAAACGCGTTGTGTCATTTTTAACCGATTTTGGAGTTAATTCTAACCTGAGTTTTTCTGTAACCTCCAAATTTGTATTTTTAGGCCAGGTTTTAAGTAATATTTTAATCAATTTTGGCCCGAATCCTAAGCTGAACTTTATTCATAATTTCTAATTTACATTTTTTAATGCTTTGAGTCGTTTCTAACTTATTTTGGCCAAATTCATAACCTGAATTTCTCTAAATTTGTGTCGAACAACATTTTGAATAAGTGTTTTAACTAATTTTGGGCTTAATTCTAAGCTGAATTTTTTTAGCAGCCCCAAATTTGCATTTTCGGATTCTTTGAGGCATTTTTAATAGATTTTTGCCGGGATACCAAACTAAAATTTTTCAAAAAAAATTAATTTGTATTTCTTTTTGTTTTGTGTAATTTCTAATCAATTTTGGGGTTAGTCCTAATACGAACTTTCTCAACTTTGTATTCAACAGCTTTGAGTAATTTTTCATAGATTTTGATCAATGATATCTGATATTATAGAGTTTCAAAGTGGGAAATCGCTAAAAAAGACGGAATACCCTCAACCCTTTTGGTAATTTCGAAAACAATTTTGCTTTTGTTTAATACATTTTTTATTTGAAATAGACGATTTCAGTCCTCTTTAAACGTAATAAACCGAACTGAAGTGAAAGTTGTACCAAGTTAATTTTTAAAAGGTCCGAAATTGAACCATCGAAGGGGTCTAGCTCTAAAACTACTGAACCAATGGGAATGCCTTCTGCCGTATCTACAAGAAGACAACAAGTAAAAGAAAAAAAACCGAGATTCACTAGAATAGGTCAAGTTATAAAAGTTGGGAAATAGCAATAAAAGAAGAAATACATACTTTGGACATTTCGAAAATATTTTTTTTTTCATGCTATTTTCCATTTCAATGTCCTCTATGAACGTAGCAAACCGAATTTGAGAGAAAGTTGTACCAAAAATTAGTTATTTAACGATGTGTGTTTAAAGCTAATTTTCTAAAAGGGTTCAAAAATCGACCATCAAAGAGGTCTATCTTTAGAACTACTAGACCAATAGAACTGCCGCTTACGGTATCTCAAGGAGGATAACAAGAAAAAGGAAAAAGGTGCTGGATTCATTCTAATCGGTCTATATTTCTCAAGTTATACAGGTTCAAAAGTGGAAGTCGCTAAAAAATATGGAATTCTCACATCTTTCGTCAATTCGAAGAAAATTTTGAATTTCGTTTTATGGTGTTTTTCATCCAAATGAGACGATTTCAGTTTTCTCTGAAAGCCGCATATCGAATTTGAGTGAAAGTTGTACCGTAAGTTTTTTAACGATGAGTTTTAAAGCTAAAGGGTCCAAAAATTGACCAACGAAGGGGTCTAATTGCAAAACTACTGAACCAATAGAACTGCCGTTGGCAGAAAATGAAAGAGGACAACAACAAAAAGAAAAATCCGTTTGAATCCATTTGATCTATAGAGGTTCAAACTTGATTTTCAACTTTGGTCATTACGAATTTTTTTTATGCCATTTTTCATCAGAATGAGACGATTTCACTCGTCTCTGAACGTAGCAAATCGTCTTTGAATGGAAGTTATTCGAAGTTCAAAATCTCTAAAAAAGACGTAGTTCCATTGGTTCAGTAACTTCGGTTGTTGATTTTTAGGCATTTTTAAAATCGACTTTTTTCACATCAGTTATAATACCCACGCATATGAGGCATAATATCCCTGTTTCAGTATACATAAATGACAAATCTAATAGGCACTAACGAAAGCTCCCCCATCAATGTTCTGATTAATTCTTTATAAACCTTTATTTCGAAACCACGTTCCAGCAAGGGGCGATAATTATATTCATCGCGCATTAAAAAGCAGGGAATACGAGCGCGATTATTTAGCAAAAAGTCCCATTAAAAAAGGCAAAAATTAAAAAGGTTGTACGTACACCATACACAAATGACCCACTTTCTTCCTTCGTGCTCCAGGTCGGGTTTAGGGCAAGCCTCTTCGTGCAAATTGATGCACGACATATAAATGCTAACTAGATGAGTTACAAGATAAGGTCTTATTAAATTAAAACGCTACGAGATGCACATATTGTGTGTGTCCAGGTTTGCTTTGTCACTGAATGGAAGAATGGAAATTAAACGTGTCGTGGAGGCAAGGGTGCGCCACTTAAGCCCTTTAGTCTTTGCGGGATTAGAACAGTTTTTGCTTTACAGACATGTCAGATTGGTCGAATTATTTTCATGTTGGAAGCAATGATTCGAGAGAATCTAAGTAACATGACCCATAATGTGAAAATCAAAACTAAAAAAAAACAAAAACAAAAACAACTCTACACTACAATAAACCAATAAACCCGAACTCATATGAAATTGTCGATCTAAATTATACAGAGTCGCTTTTTCTAATCTCTTCTCTGGCCCCATTCCACCTAACCCGATCGTATTTCCCACGACGTGGAATGTGTTCTTTTTTTCAACCCAAACATAACACATAAATCAGTTAGCCGCCATTAAACTCATATTTCGGCTGACTCTTAAAAACCTTATCAACAACGCTTATAACTAACCAAAAGATCTTTCTCTTTAAAATTACAATCAAGCACAAGACGCCGACACCGAAACAAAAAAATCCACCTATTTAAATACTCAATCGTCCATTTCATCAACTCAACTCAACTCGACCATCCTGACCAAGACACATCCAAGGTCAACAACCTATGAAGACAAAATCATCTTGAACGCTATCGCACCAGCATTTACTAACAGATCATCGCAACAATCATCAAAGTAATTCCCAAAATCAACGTTCGCAAACGTACAACCCATGCGACCGCAGTAACTTTTAACAAGAGAATCGAAAGCAATCTTCAAAGTAACTCTCAATATCTACGTTGGCAAACTCGCAAAAGATCAAAAGATTATCGCAGCAGTCTTCAAAGTAACTCTAAATATCTACGTGCACAAACGTATCTCTCATCCTATCGCAGCAGTATCTTTATAAAATTACCGCAGCGACTTGGACAAAAAAATCAATAGATTATCGCAACAATCTTTAAAGTAACTCTCAATATCTAGAATCGTAACGGTATCTACCATGCTACTCCAGCTGCATTTACTAACAGATTACCGCAGCAATCTTTAAACTTACACTCAATATCTACGTTGGAAAAAGTATCTTTCATGCTACCGCAGCAGCATTAGCATATAGTTACCGCAGCAACTTTAACAAAAAGTCAAAAGATTACTGCAGCAGTATTAAAAGTAACTGTCAATATCTGCATTCGCAAACGTCCATACTATCACAGCAGCACTTACTAACAGATTACCGCAGCAATCTTTAAAGTAACTCTCAATATCTACGTTCACAAACGTATCTCTCATGCTATCGCAGCAGTATATTTATAAAATTACCGCAGCAACTTGGACAAAAAAAATCAAAAGTATACAGCAGTAATTTTTAAAGTATCTCCCATGCTACCGCAGCAGCATCCTAATAAGGTTAACGCAGCAACTTTAGCAAGAAATTCAAAAGATTACCGCAGCAATCTTTAAAGTAACTCTCAAAATTTACGTTGGCAAACGTATCTTTCATGCTACCGTAGAGGCATCCTCCTAAAGTTACCGCAGCAATTGTAACAAGAAACTCCAAAGATTACAGCAGAATTTTTTAAAGTAATACCAATATCTACGTTCGCAAACGCATCTCCCATTTTACCGCAGCAGCATTCACTAACAGATTACTGCAGCAATTTTCAAAGTAACTCTCAAAATCTACGTTCGCACACGTATCTCTCATGCTATCGCAGCAGCACCCTTATAAAATTACCCAGCAACTTTACCAAAAAAAATCAAAATAATATCGCAGGATTTTTTAAAGTAACTCTCAATACCTACGTACGCAACCGTATCTCCCATGCTACCGCAGAAGATTACCGCAGCAACCTTCAAAGTAACTCTCAATATCTACGTTCGCAAACGTATCTCGCATGCAACCTCAGCAGCATTGCTAACAGATTGCCGCAGAAATCTTCAAAGTCACTTTCAATATCTACGTTCGCAAACGAATCCCGCATGCTGTCGCAGCAGCATCCTCATAAAGTTACTGCAGGAACTTTAACAACAAAAAATGAAAAGATTATCGCAGCAATCTTTAAAGTAACTCTCAATATCTAGAATCGCAACCGTATTTTCCATGCAACCCCAGCTGCATTTACTAACAGATTACCGCAGCAATCTTTAAACTAACACTCAATATCTACGTTGGCAAAAGTATCTTTCGTGCTACCGCAGCAGCATTAGCATACAGTTACCGCAGCAACTTTAACAAAAATTCAAAAGATTACTGCATTAGTATTAAAAGTAACTGTCAATATCTACATTTGCAAACGTCCACACAAAGTTACTGCAGGAACTTTAACAAAAAAAAATCAAAAGATTATCGCAGCAATCTTTAAAGTAACTCTCAATATCTAGAATCGTTACCGCAGTAACTTTAACAAAAATTCAAAAGATTACTGCAGCAGTATTAAAAGTAACTGTCAATATCTACATTCGCAAACGTATCTCCCATACTATCGCAGCAGCATTTACTAGATTACCGAAGCAATCTTCAAAGTAACTCTTACTACCTACGTTCGTCAATGCATCTCTCATGCCACTGCAGCAGCATCCTCATAAATTTAGTGCACCAACTTTAACAGAAAAAAAATCAAAAGATTACCGCAGCAATCATTCCTCATCATAGCAGTGACTCTATAGGTTTCAGGTTACCACAGTAAGCTCTTATACAAAGGATATACTAAAAGACTGTGAAGGCTTTCACGGTCGGTCAAAATACAATATTAAGTTGTTTTCCGGGCTTTGAAGCCGTAGTACAATGGAATTTCTCTCTGACGTTTCATCTACCGCTGAGGCAGACATTATCAAAGGCGATGAGGCAATGGGCGATGCCACGTCCTTGATTAAAGTGTTGGTGGCCGAATTTCAACAGGAAGGAGGAAATTACGTTTCTGAATGCAGACTGAGAATGAGTTCTACGACATTCTTCAAGTGCGCCAAAACCCCTGTTTTGTGGTAACGACGTATACCGAGCCACAGCTGCATAAAACTCGGTAAACTCCGGGTGTACTCTAAGCTCTGTTGTATTGTACGAGTGGGTTTAAAGACAGTTTTGACATGCCGATCCCGACCGTTACTTTATGGATGTATGGTAGACTAATCCATACGCGCTTTTCTTCTTCTTCTCCCGTTGTTCTTTCCAGGTGCTCTACATTCCTTGGACGGACGGCTCTATCGAACTCGTGCTTGCTTCATCCATTCCTCACAAATTGTCTTGGCTCTCATAGACAGAGTCTTTGTGACTCCCGTTTTCTGTCTGGGATGATGATTTGATCCGTTATTGAGGTATCGGTCAGTGTGTGTTGGTTTTCTTAGACGGTGTGCACAAGCTTCACATTCGACCTCTTTGATACCAAAACATTAAGAAACGGTAGGCGTCGTTCCACTTCTATCTCCATAGTGAATTGAATTTTTGGGTTGATAGAGTTGAGGTGTAAGAGGAAGTTTTAAGTTCGCCCACGCCATGGCTCCAAATAACAAAGATGTCGTCCACGTATGGGAACCATCACTTTGGCTTCTTATTTTCCGTTGTCAACGCTTTGGCCTCGAAAATGTCCATAAAATTGTTGGTTATTACTGGACTAAGGGTGCTGCCCATAACTACACCATCAGTTTGTTCGTAAAAATCTGACTTCCTGAAAATATGTAGTGGTTAGGCAGTGTCGGAACAACTTGACAATATCTTGTGGAAATTCCTGATTAATAAGTTCCATGGCTTCCCTAATGGGTACCATCGTGGAAAGCGAAACTACATCGACGGTAAAGAGAATTTATCTTGGAGGAAGAGTCAAAGAATGCAATTTTTCGACGAAATGAGTGGAGTCTTTTATAAAGCTGTCAGTATTTCCTATTTTAGGTTGCAGGAGTTTTGTGAGGTGTTTGGCGATTTTGTAGTTCTTCACTCAATGGTACATCCGGTTTGTGGATCTTTGGCAAACTGTACAGCTTTGGTGGCAAGGCTTCTGATTTTATAAGCTTAGTCATTTCATCCGATGCCACGTTCTTGATTAAACTGTTGGTAGCCCTCAGAATCCGGGCGGTTGGATTACGAGTTAGGTTCTTGTAGGTGGTCTAACGGTGTCCTGATTTTTCCTTCGTAATCCGATGTTGACATTACTACTATTACGTTTCCTTTATTTGCTGCTAAAATAAGAATATCCTGGTCTTGGTTCAAGGCTTTCAGAGCCTTTGAGAATGTCTGCCGCAGCCGTAAGCGGAACGTCAAGACGAAATTCCATTGGACCACGGCTTGAAAGCCCGCAAAACACCTTAGATTATATTTCCAAATATTATTTATAAAAACATCGAAACCAACTAGTTCAGAAAAACTAAACAAAATAGTCGTTAGACAAATGCTGTAAAACATTCGGCTCTAATAATAATAATTCTGCTGATAATTAGATCTAATTTCCAAGAGAAGCACTATAGAGCCTAGTTTGCTTTATATGGCATTTCCAGCTAAATTAATACAACATATCCAGCCTGCATATCCCAATTTAGTAAATTCGGAGAACTTTGGGTCTCGTTTAATACCGAAATACCGTTAGGGATTTACTTTGTAGCTCAGCATTTAATCCGATAAATTTAAGCATTACATTAATTGATTTATATAGCGATACAGCCACTGTGGGGCTAACGTATATTTAGTGCACGGGACTTGATGAACACGCCAATATCGGTTTTGACAAATAATTTTTAACGACCAAAAAAGTGCTGCTCTACTTACTCGAATTTTTGCTTAGAGCCAAGAACTTGGCACTAAACTCTAGAAAGCTTAATTGTTAAGCAGATTATAAACAACAGTAGCTAATTAACTCTTTCGAAGCATAACTAAGAATTAAGGGAGATTTAATAGAAAATAAAAAAAAAATAACCGAAGGCAGAAGTACCTAACATATACAGAATATCACAAGTGGCTTGAGGACCTTTAAAATTGCTAACCAAGTGTCACTATGAAGAGAAATATATGAGGGCGATAAACAAGATTTGACGCTTGTTTAGTGTCTCGACATAGGGACTCTTAATTAACTTCGTGAAAGATAAACTGGCGTGTGGAAGATCGCGGCATAAGCCGGAAAGATAATAACAAAAAGTTATTAACGAAATTAGGTTAAATCTATTCAATGAGCGTACAGTACCAGTTAATGAGCTTGCTTTCAAGGAACACGGCAAACAGCGAAATTTCGCGCTGAAACTCGTTAAAATGTCAAACAGTGTTTTGTGAGGCAGTTTTTTCGGCGACAGCAACAAAAGAGAAAAGTTTTAATAAAAGGTCTCCAGAACGGAGGCCCTGCTTATTTAATATATTTTAGCGATAAGTTAAACGTCTAGGGCGCTATTCTTTATTCAAACATGATTATGCGACTCGTGCAAGTATGCAGGCGGTACCTCATAATTCAGCGGATTGCCAGAAGGGCGGCAAATTACAAACGAACTTTTTTTAATTCCGTACGAAAAAAAGTTTCAAGAGAACAATCGGGAACATAATAGGGAAACTACGCGCCGCCTTTTCAAATTGACTAATTCCGTGTGTACAAAATGCTAATTCGCCCTCCGACCGACTCTTTTTTATGCATGCCCTAAAAAACTTTCTTCCATTATATTTAATAACTGGTTATTAAAACTTTTCCGAAATGTAACAGAACTATTAAATGGGTCCAACACTTTTGTACAATCATTTGTTTTTATTACAAGTTTCCTCGTTACGTGACAATGGAAAATGTCTGTTTCTGGCAGTCGAGGCATTAGTCCATTTTGCAAGTTCATGACGAATCCGGAAAAGATAATTTTAACACGGATTTCGAATTATATGTACGATTTGGTTTATGAAGATTTTATTTTTGACCAAATGCCCCATGATTGGGCATATTATACAATTTCCCAAAAGTTTCGTTAAAAAAACTTATGGTACAAGTTTCGGGGGTAATCCCACGAGAGCTTTAAAATTATAATTATAATAATAATAATAATAATTTTTCACCATTGTTCTTTATAATTTCAAAAGTCCATTGGGACGAATGAAATTTGCAAGAACATACCAGAGTAAAAAATTATCGGGGGTAATACTACGAGAGCTTTAAAATTACCGATAATTTTTCACGATTGCATGTTTTCCATAATTTCACGAGTCCTTTAGGACGAGTGAAATTTGCAAGGAGAACATGCCAGAGTGAAAAATTAGCTTTTTCATTTTAAGGCTCGAGCGGTGTTTAGTGAGATTATTTCTCGAATCAAATTAATATAGACAACGACATTGATTAAGGTTTAGGTTAGTGTAAGCGATAATACCACGTCGTCTAGACAACGTCGAATTACCGCTGTAATTTTTTGATAAACAAACTCTTCGTATGGGAAAATTTATACATGAGTGAAATAATCGGGGGTAATACTACGAGAGCTTTAAAATTACCGATCATTTTTCACTATTGCATGTTTTCCATAATTTCACGAGTCCTTTAGGACGAGTGAAATTTTAAAGAAAAACATGCCAGAGTGAAACATTTTCTGATTACTTTAAGGCTCGAGTGGTATTTAGTGAGATTATTTCTCGAATCAAACTAATATAGACGACACTGATTAAAGTTTGGGTTAGTGTATGCGATAATACCACGTCGTCTAGACAGTGTGGAACTACCGCTGTAGTTTTTTGATAAACACACTTTCCTTATGGGAAAATTTAAGCATCAGTGAAATAACGGGGGTAATACCACGAGAGCTCAAAAATTACCTATAACTTTTCACGATTGTTTTCCATAATTTCACGAGTCCTCTAGGACGAGTCAAATTTGCAAAGAAAACATGCCAAAGTGAAAAGCTCGAGTGGTATTTACTGAGATTATTTCTCGAATCAAGTTAATATAGACAACGAGATTGATTAAGGTTTAGGTTAATACAAGTGATAATACCACGTCGTCTAGACAACGTGAAAGTATCGGTGGTAATACCACGAGAGCTTTAAAATTACCGAAAATTTTTCACGATTACATGTTTTCCATAATTTCAGTCCTTTAGGACGAGTGAAAATTTAAAGGAAAACATGATTCGCGATTGCATGTTTTCCGTAATTTCACGAGCCCTTTCGGATGACTGAAATTTGAAAAGAAAACATTCCAGAGTGAAAAATTATCTGGTTCATTTTAAAGCTCGAGTGGTATTTACTGAGATTATTTCTCGAATCAAATTAATATAGACAACGACATTGATTAAGATTTAGGGTAGTAGAAGTGATAATACTATGTCGTCTAGACAACGTGAAATTATCGGAGATAATACTACGAGAGCTTTAAAATTACCGATAATTTTTCACGATTGCAGGTTTTCCATAATTTCACGAGTCCTTTAGATCGAGTGAAATTTGAAAAGAAAACATGCCAAAGTTAAAAATTATCTGGTTCTTTTTAAAGCTCGAGTGGTATTTACTGAGATTATTTCTCGAATCAAATTAATATAGACAACGAGATTGATTAAGGTTTACCATACCACGAGAGCTTTGAAATAACCGATAATTTTTCACGATTGCAGATTTACCATAATTTCACGAGTCCTTTAGGATGAGTGAAATTCGCAAAGAAAACATACCAGAATGAAAAATTATCTAGTTTATTTGAAATCTCGAGTGGTTTTTACTGAGATTATTGGAGGTATTTGCTCCGTAGCTTCAATACTATGACTTTTTCGCTGATGGGAGGCGAAAGAGAACAACAAGGGGAACAAAAAGCAGTTGACACACTTTTGAACCCTTTTGAAATCACATTTAAAAAACACATGTCGTCACAAAAACAAGGAAAACATGCCAGAGTGAAACATTTTCTGGTTACTTTTAATGCTCGAGCGGTATTTAGTGAGATTATTTCTGGAATCAAATTAATATAGACAACGACATTGATTAAGGTTTAGGTTAGTTTAAGCGATAATACCACGTCGTCTAGACAACGTAGAACTACCTGTACTTTTTTGATAAACACACTGTCCTTATGGGAAAATTTATGCATGAGTGAAATAATCGGGGGTAATACCACGAGAGCTTTAAAATTACCGATAATTTTTCACGATTGCATGTTTTCCATAATTTCACGAGTCCTTTAGGACGAGTGAAATTTGCAAGGAGAACATGCCAGATTTAAAAATTATCTCGTTCATTTTAAAGCTCGAGCGGTATTTAGTGAGATTATTTCTCGAATCAAAAATACTATTAAAGCAAAATTAAAAAAAAGCAAAAAAAAAAAAAATTAAGCAAACATGCCAGAATGAAAAATTATCTGATTCATTTTAAAGCTCGAGCGGTATTTACTGAGATTATTTCTCGAATCAAATTAATATAGACAACGATATTGATTAAGGTTTAGGTTAATATAAGTGATAATACCACGTCGTCTAGACAACGTGAAAGTATCGGGGGTAATACCACGAGAGCAAAATTACCGATAATTTTTCACGATTGCAGGTTTACCATAATTTCACGTGTCCTTTAGGACGAGTGAAATTAGCAAAGAAAACATGCCAGAGTGAAAAATTATCTGGTTCATTTGAAATCTCGAGTGGTATTTACTGAGATTATTAGAGGTATTTGCTCCGTAGCTTCAACACTACGACTTTTTCGCTGATGGGAGGCGAAAGAGAACATCAAGGGGAACAAAAAGGAGTCGACACTACAATTCTTCCACTCATTCTAAAGTTACAGGAGGTCAAAGTTGAAAAATGAGAAAAAATACCCCTTTGGTCAATAAAAAAAAATTTTTTGGTGTTTTTGATCGAAAAAGGACGTTTGAATTCTCTAAAAGCGTAACACATTTAATATGAATAAAATTAACCGCAAAAGTATTTTTCTTTAACAATAGCAAAATTCTAATTTCCAAAAGTGACTAAAAATCGACTGTAAAATGGTTTACCTCCGAAAGTATTGCACGTACAACTCTTTGGGAGCCGACAGAGGAAATCAAGAATTGCAAAAACGCATTAATTCCAATCGGTCCACCTGGTTTAAAATTACAGACAGTCAAATTTGAAAATTGAGAAGAAAGATGTATAATAACCCCTCTTAGTCCATTAAAAAAAAATTTTTTTTGCTGCTCTTGATCAAAATTAACCCTTTGTAATCCCCTAAGAAAGCAACAGACTTAATTCGAAAAAAAAATTAGCCTCAAAATTTTTTCAAAAATGGCAATAAATTCGACTCCAAAAGTGCCAAAAAAATCGACCACCAAAATCTCCAAAAATACTGCACTTACAGGACTTCGAATCTCAAAGTTTTGACTGAAGTGCTGTTCTGTTTTTGTCATCAAGTTGGATGAGAATATCAAGAGAATTTAAAGAGTAAAGGTCGGAGCAACAAAAGCGTTTTCTACTATTATATTTTTATAATGTTCGTGTCTGCTTCTTTGTAAATTTTTCTCTTTTTAAAGGTTTTTAGTTAATATTTCTTATCCTTTTTATTACTAATTTAATTATTGATCTTTTGGCGGTTTTTTTAATTTTTAATTTTTTTCTTTTCAGTCTCTTGAAGTTTAAAGAAGCTGTTTTCATTTTAACCTTCTTTTATTGTTTTCTTTGACTTTTTGTGTTCTCATTTTCTTTTCTCCACTTCACTAGTAAAATCGTTGAATATTTATTTATCCTCAATCTAAACTGTTTTCCTGGTTTTGAAGCCGTGGCGTATTTTCTTACTGACATTTCGTTTACAGCTGCGGCACAGTTTTCGTCTATATCATCAAAGGCGATGAGACAATGGGCGAAGAGATTTAGAAGTGTCGGAACCAGCACTTTGACCTCCTATTTGCCGTTGCCAACGCCTTGACTCGAAAATTTAATAAAATAGTTGGCTATTACTGGACTAAGAGTGCTGCCCATAGCTACAAAATCAGTTTTGGGAGAATTCTTCTTTTCATTGAAAATATGTAGTGGTCAAGCCGTGTTGGAACAACTTGGCAATATCTTGTTGAAATTCCTCGTTAATATGTTCCATGGCTTCCTTAATGAGTACCATCGTAAAGAGCGAAACAACATTGAAAGCTAACGAGAATTTCTCCTGGAGAAAGGTCTCCTTTATACAGCGGTCAATATTTCTTATTTTAGGTTGCAGCAGTTTTGTGAGGTGTTTTGCGATTTCGTAGATCGGGATTCCTACGTTGCTCACAATGGGTCATACTGGCATGCCCGGTTTATGTATCTTTGGCAAACCGTACAGATTTGCCACTATGGAGAAAGAATAGGAGGGACGCCTACCGTTTATAGAAAACCAACACACTGACCGATACTCACCGATACCTCAATAACGGATCAAATCATCATGCCAGACGGAAAAGAGGAGTCATAAATACTTTGTCTGTGAGCGTCAAGAGAATTGGTGAGCCGGCTGATTTGGAACGGGAAATGAAGCATCTGGAAAGACCTTTTGGTTGGAATGGATACAGCAAGTACGAGTTCGATAGGGCCGTCCGTCCAAGGAATGTAGACCGTCAGGAGGGAAAAACGGGAGAAGAAGAAGAAAAGCGCGGATGGTCTAATCTACCATATATCCACAAAGTAACGGACGTAATGGGCAGGCTGCTTGAAAAGCACAGTCTTAAAACTGTCTTGAAACACACTCCTACAATACAGCAGAACTTGAGCATGAGATCGGACAAAGACCTCAGAGATCCTCTATTGGCACCCGAGTTCCTTGCAGCTGTAGCGCTGTAGTAGGTATACACTGGCACCACAAAACGCAATGTCAAAACGAGGATTACGGAACAAAAGAAGAGTTGCAGGCTGGGACAAACACAAAAGTCAGCAGTAGCAGAGCACGCTTTCTCCGAAGGTCACGACCTCCTTTGGATATCTTATATCAATCGCAACGTTTCTCTCCGAGACTAACGAGAGAGGATATCGAGATCTTTAAACACGACAACAATTTCAACAGGAAGCAGGAAATTACGTTTATAAATGCAGACTGGAAGCGATAGAGTTCTACGACATATTTTAAGTGCGCCGAAACCCCGCGCCAACACTACCCCCAGGCGAGGAAATAAATACCACGGAGCTCACCACAGTCAAATCAGTCAACGTAGGGGAGCATGGGAGATCCCTTCGCCAATTTCCTCATTGCCTTTGATAATGTCTGCCGCAGCTGTAAACGAAACGTCAGGAAGAAATTCCGTTGGACCATGGCTTCAAAGCCCGGAAAACACTTTAGATGTATTTTGACCGGACTTACAACATTTGTATCTTGTCAATAAAAGCCACCATATTGGCGGTAAGGCAAAACACAGTTGACAATTTCTAATCTTAAATTATGTCGTTGCTATGGTAATATTTGTTTATTTAGAGTGAGATGTGTTAAATTGCGAATAAGTGCAACAATATAGGATCCAAATGGTTTTGCTCATAATCATATCAGTTAGCGGTTCATGTTGTCAGATTACTTGAGGTTTGTTCAAGTGTGGTTTTGTTGGGATTTGTTTTACAATGTTGATAAACCTTGAAAGTGGCATTGCTATGTGAGGGAAGAATTTTATTAAGATCTATGCGGTGGAGTTACGTATCAACAAGGTTTACTTTCATCAGTAATTTTTATAGTTTAATGTTATTTAAAGCCAAAAATATGGAAAGCAACTTTTATTACATCTGTTTCAAAAAGCTTTTTGAAGTTTTTCCGTACTGTTACTAAAATGTTCTTATTTTTGTTGAGTTGGATTGATAAATCAGGAAAATCTAGAAAATATCACTTTATTTCCTAGACAGAAAGTCTAAAATAGTGTTACGATCGCAGCATCGCCGCATGGGAGGCGGGGCAACGCATGGGAGCGTGTTGGTTGGTGGAGCTTCGCGACCTATCCGCGCTGCGTCATGGCTGACACGAGTGATTTATTGCTCGGCTGGTTTAATCTAGAAGGCAGTTGTTTACAACCTTTTTTTTTATGGGAGATTATTCAAAAATTCTTATAAAGAAGTTTCTAGGTTTTTCTGTAATTTTAGGATTGTATATAAAAGGCGCATAGAAGGGCGGTTAAGTCTAGTCTTATTTTGAGCGAGCTATAGGTGGGCTGAAGTGCGAAGCGATATTGGAAGGCTGTAGAGTGTTGAGTAGTGAGTTGTTTACTAGTCGAATTGTAGTCGTGTGTATTTGTGGAATAAATAGATAGTGTTTTCGTGTTAAATCGTTACACTGGAATTATTGAACCCCGAGTTCGCAACAATAGTCTAGTCCAGAGGTTCTCAAACTTATTTAGCCTACTGCTTACTTTGATAGTCAGTTATTTTCTAGCGCCTCCAAAATAAACTTTTACATTTTAAAAATCACAGTTAATTTAATTTTTGTAGCGTGACATATGGCTCCCATTTTATTTCTGGTTTCAAATTTCTATTTTTAATGAGACTGTTTCACTAATCAAAAGCAATAAAAACTACTAGAAATTGTCGTAATATTTATAAAACTTTAACAATGTAGTGTAGTACTTAGGTTTTGCCTTTAGCTTAATTTTAAAATATTACAAAACGCAAATTTTGTAAAACATTGTAAACCACTTCACAATCTTAATTTTCTCTGGGCTCCTTATCGTCCGCTTTTTGGCCGCTAACACCCACAATTTTCTCAGGGCTTTTTAATGTCCCTCAATTTAAAGGCTAAACAAATTTTTGTCTATAAATCTCAGGTAATATGTTCACAGAACAAAAGAAAGTCGCACGAATTTCAAGAAGCTATTTGCAAAACGATACCATATCAAAGGGCATAAGAAAACTGCGCACAATAAAGTTCAAAGCTACAAAGAATAAACAAAAGAGCGTCACGACCATCGCGATGTTCTTTTATTTGTGAGACGGGAAAGCGGGCCAGGGAATAAATTTAGCTCTATGAGTTTAGGGATGAGACGCCGTGCCAGTCAAGTTTTTGCTTATAAAAGTACTAGTAAAGGGCAGCCTCGACGTTTAGTAATTATTGCGTAATTACTGGCATTTGTTTTAGCCAGACAAAATGTAACTGGGTAACATTTAATTTGGAAACAGGATAAATCTTTGCCACGGCAATCGATACCAATACAAATGCGTGTTGTCGCCAAAAACCGATTATCACCTGCCTATAAACCTCCATTAATCCGGCCGCGCGGGGGGACAGAAACACAAAATTAATGCATAATTTACTGCCTGTTTTATAAATAGCGTTTTGCAATACATTTCAGCGTGGCTGTCACCCCCCTATTCACCTCTAACGAATGTAAATAACCAACATTTAAAACTGTAATTTATTATGTAGATTAGCTTCGCCGCCCGCCGTCACACAGTGCCGGAATTAGTTCCCCCCGAACATATTTTTAAACAATTAGATTGACGACCCTCGGTTTTGTCTCCCTGTATAAACGACAATGGGACCTTGAATACTTAATGATCTAGGAAATTGATTCAGTCCATTCTAATTCGAACGAACCATGAACTATGCGTGTCTCCAATTTAGTAGACAAGGTGTCCCATTCCAACTAGCAATTTTATATTGTATACAAGTGGAGTAAACATTTCCAAAACAAATTTTATAAAATATATCCACTTTTGAAACATTCTTAAGGCATTTATACAGTACTGTAAAAGGGCCCAGGTTATAAAACAATTTTGTCCTGTCTAATGTTTTGTAACACATGCTGGCAGCCAAAATAAAACCATTATTTAAACACTTCAACAAGCTTTAAAAAATATCAAATATAACGGTTTTATAAATATTTTATAAATCTTTTGCTTTAAAAAATATTTATCTTAATTACTCTCACTATGCTTATAAAATATTTTTTCTACCACTGCCTCGAAAATGAACAAATGCCCACTACTAACTACCGTTGAAAATCGCATGTTGCAGACATCGTGCGCAAGCTCCCATACAGAAGCGTATACAAAGTCCACTTTTCACACCCTTCTTATTGTCTTGCACACGCCTTGCACAAATTTAATATTACGTATGATCATTTATGAAGCAAAGGCGCAGTCGTAGAGAAAGTATAGTGTGCAACACGTACGAAAAATAATTCTTCACACTCTTGCGACGTTGAATCACTCGCCAACGGCTAGTATCTAAACCGTCACACTCGTGTGAAAAGTGCAATTTTCGACACTAGTTGCACAATATACTATTTAGCACTTAAACCATACTTATTTTATATCAGTATTTTTACGCAATGGTTTTGTTATAAGGAGTTCGCTAATAGAACGAAGTTAATTAAATAAAGTCTTTTAGTTGCTGCAAAAACAAAATCTATTTGGAAGTGGACTCTTTTTATCTACTGACCCAAATATGAATATGACGCAACTGGACGAAATAGGATGCATTATCAATGCAGGGAAAATGGTATATGCTGCCACCAATTGCAATTGCAAAGAAAATATTACTGTGTTATGTAACGGTCAAATTTCATTTTAAAACATGCTCATTATAATTTCCGAGAATTTTGGTCTTGATGAGATAAACTACAATACATTTAGGCTTTTCGTACAGCTGGCTGTCACAGTTTTATTTACAACAAACTGTATATTTAAATAACAAGACACTCACTAGCTATGGGGCATTAGAATTGTCTTCATTCTTGAATTTAAAGAATTTGACTTTTGCTGAAAGTAACTACTTCTTTGAAGGCTGTTCAGTCCTCAAATTTGCCCATGTTATTGTGAATCCTCCTTTCTGTGATAGTAATGCTGTTCCTATGATTTTTTGATGAAGGGAAATCTTAACATCTATGTAGAAGGTAGATTTCATGTTTATTGAGTATTTCTACAACTATTGATAGTTTTAGGCCTTGGTGACACAAGCAGGTCTGGCTAGGTTATTGATTGATTTGAGAGTTTACTTCAGCCCACTATTAGCGTTTCATTGGGCTTTTCTGCAAGGAAAAGGATGCATTTTAGCAACTCACTTGACCTATTGGAAGCATATTGTTGGCCACATTGAACTTGTAAACATACCTTGAGTAGTGGTGCTGCCTGTCGTTGGCTGTTCTTCCTGTTATTTATGGACCTTTGTTTCCCAGGACTTGTCGGTTTCAAGCCGCATTTGGCGATAAACGAATCCCGAGCGTTTAGGGTAGGGCATCCGTTATTTGTTGTCTCATTTCGACTTGTTGAGATATCAAGAGATGGCCTGTCTGGCCCTTTATACACTTATTTGATCTATGCACTGCCACCTAGACCATAAGGCCATGAAGCAGAAACTGTGACGTCACAGTCGTGGACCAAGGTCACTAGTGTGAGACCATTTGAATTGTATGGATTTCAAATATTTTTTCCGACTTTGTAACTATCATTATTCATTTCGTACTCATAGTTTTGTTTTTATAAATTGTGCCGGACTTTAGGACATTTCTTGCAGCTAGTGCTGCATTTAGACTAATAACAAGTGCTTTAAAATTGTTGAAAATTTCTCAAACGTGGTTGGGTGTCACGGTGCGAAATCAATGTAAACAGGTCTAGCAAACCCGTTTTTTGGTTTCAAAGGAATGAGGGTGTGAAGGAAAAATGGATGTAAGCTAATCTATGTCTGAAGAAAATAGTAGGGTAAGTTAAAATACAGGGTACCTATACAGTTTCATATAAAAAAGAGAGGTTAACCCTGAGTGACTAATCCTGATTCCTGAATTTGAAAAAGGCGAGACTGATGTCTATGGACTAGAACAGTAAACTTGCCAGTATAGAAGTATAGAAGGTTCCATTTAACTTTCTAATATATACCTGTTAAGAATGTAGCTTTTTTTCCCAGGAGTTATTTCACCCAGAGCGAAGAATGCAAAAAGAGTTTCTAATCATTTATATTCTTTTATACAAAACCCTGGCTCCTTTATGTAACACCCTATTACAAATCTCAAAATTTGTTACATAAACACATTTATTTGACTGATGATTGCTTCGGTGGATCAATAAAACTACATGTCTAGAAACGTTGTTAAATTAATGTCATCTTCAGGACAATACAACACAAGCCACCTCCCGTGTGTCAGACTCAACAGACATTCGAGACGTTCTCATTTTTTATTATGATGTTCAAGCAACGAGAAGAGAGGACCATTCAGCTACACAGTACAAAGCAGAATGTGTAGTGTAGCTGTGTAGCTGAATGGAATGGTCCTCTCTTCTCGTTGTTCGAACATCATAGTAAAAAATGAGAACGTCTCGCACGTCTGTTGAGTCTAACACAAGGGAGGTGACTTGTGTTGCATTGTTCTGAAGATGGCACTAATTTAGTGCCGAAACGTCGACATTATACAACGTTTCTACACCCTGTAGTTTCATTGATCCACACCAAGCAATCATCAGTCAAATATATACTTGGGATCACTAGAACCATTGTTTAAACAGATTTATTTGCTCTCAATGTATTCCTATATAGACCATGTATTACATTTACACATTTAGGTACACTGCATGGACCAAACATTTGATCCAAGTATCAAATGATATCACTAGTACTTTCTTAATGGTGTAAACACTGGGGATCAAATATTTGGTCCAGAGTAACGGAGGTAGATCAAACGGTCTTTTTTATGGTGTAAACACTTTAGCCCCAAATTGGATTGCAGTTTGTGAAAATGGCTAAAGCTTCCATTTACAACTAACACAGCTGTTCTTTGACAAACTTTGATTCAAGTTGATTAGGTACTCAATTGGTTCCTTGGTCTAATTTGGTCCACGTGGTGTAAATGTACTACATGACTAAGATCAAACTCAGTAAACTTCATATTTCTGTTAAAAATAACCTTTAGGAATTACATAATCCTTTAACTTTTATTTTTCTTAAAGGAATAAGCAAGAAATCATCATATACCTACCATTTACACCAAAAACTTGATGTCCTGCATAGAACTTCTTTAGTGAGGTCTTCACAGTCAAAATGGTAGAAACTCAATAGTAGTTGGAAAGTGCCAGTGTCCAGAAAGTACCTACTTACTTCAGCAAACAGAGATGTATCGTGATGTATCGGTGTAGTAGCAGCAAGAACTCAAAGTAATAAAAACTGTATGCACTGGCAATTCAGTGAACTACCTCTCAAAAAATTGTATGCACTCTAAACACTTCACATAGTGATGTATTGGAAGTGCAAAATGTTGTAATCTGCAGGAAGTTGTTTTTTTTTACTTATAGGTATAATTATATAAGATTAAATTGCCAACAACTTTTCATTGTAGTAAATTCCGGGTTATTCAACTTATTATTAGTCATAGTCGTAATCATATTCCTAATTTTCATCCATTACAACCCATATAACAAGCCTTACCCTGGATATTTTGTTTACATGGGTTGTAATGGGTGAAAATTGAGAATACAATTATGACTATAACGAAGAAATTGGATAAACCTAATAAAACCCACACAAATAAAACATGTTTTGATTAATACGACATTTGGCCCTTAGCAATCAAAAATAAAACAGTTAATTCAAGAAACATACTTTTTTTTATTGAGAAGGTATAGTTTATACAACAATGTATCCAAGGTAACAGTAGTCACTCAATAATGACGAGTATATTTTAAGTATAAGGTATTAAGTAGCAATAGCTGCATAGCCACAGCCTAGGCAACAGCAGCTTGAGACTGTAAAAGAGTGTAAAAAAGACTTAACAAGAATATGAATGAATGTCTACAAGAGACAAAAATGTTGACATCCTTTATCTTATTATCCTCTGCTTTTCCTAGGAATATGACTGGTATGGTACAATTTCCATATAATTTATCCACATATGTATCCACTATAATTTATAAGCATAAGTTATGTGTAATAAGTTCTTACCACAGATCAATTTTGGAATGTCCAAAGTCTGATCTGTTTCTTCATTATAAAAAATCAACTTTTTTTTGTACTTCATTCTTGCGAAAATGCACCTCATATACCTAAAACACCAATTTTCTACGAAGTTTATGGAATTCTTAATAATAATAATAATAATAATATATTTATTGCCAACAAGATTAACATCGTGTGAACATAGCAACGTCTGACAGAGAGAGAGAAAGAAGGGAAGGACTGGAGAAGGATAGAGGGCAAAGCAGGTGAAGGGGAGGAGAGAGTTGTTGTTTCATGAAGTATTTGAACATCTAACATGACAGTGGTTTTGCCGGGTACATACATACATAGCATATAAATATACCGAAATATCTGATTTTAACTATAATTATAACATTTACACGTGTGTTAGTGTAATAATAGGGAAACAATTTGATTTGATTCATTTACTGAGTGAAATCAAAAGAATAAAAGCATTTATCGATCAAAAAATGTGTCAATGTTCGTTTGAAGGTTGACTGATTATCCTCATCCCTGATGGTCTTTGGCAGCATATTGAAGGCTTTCATTGCCCTGTAGTATGGGCCTCTTTTGAAATATGAAGAGTTGTGCAGGGGTACCCTAAGGCTGTTTGCGTTTCTAGTTGTTGTAGACATAGACTCATTATATATATCTGAATTTTGAGTGAACAAATGAAAGTGTTTTCGCACAAAGGTTACCAGCGACAAGAAATATAGGGATGGAACAGTAAGAAGTTTCATTGCTTTAAAGTGATGTCTGCATGAGGCTATAGGGTGAAGTTTCAGTATGCATCTTAGGATGCGTTTTTGTGTAACAAATATGTTGTGTGCATTTCTACTGGATCCCCAAAAAAGAATACTATAAGATATAATTGACTGTGCCCCAGCATAGTATATTTGGATTATGGTGGCATGTGATAGGTAGTCTCTGAGTCTCCGTACTAGAGCGCAGAAGCTGTTAAGTCTACCTACCAGTACCTGAATGTGATCATCATAGTTTAGCGTTGGGTCTACTGTAATGCCCAAGAATTTTATTTCTTTGGCTACGGGAAGAGACCTGCCATCCACCCCAACATACAGCGACTCACAAGTATTAATCGTCTTGGTAAATGTCATAAGGCCAGTTTTGTCACAATTCAGCCTCAGCCCACTCGCCAGGCACCAATCCCGCATCGCCACCACTGCACCCGAACAGCCCACTGACAAGCCAGCAAGATCAGCCCCCACCAGCACTACCGAAGAATCGTCGGCATACTGGCAGGCACGACCCCCCAGCCGAGCCCCCAGACCATTCACATACAGCAGAAACAGCACGGGACCCAGAATGGAGCCCTGCGGCACCCCCCGCCGCATCGTCACAGGATTAGACAGGACATGGCCGCCCCCCGAGGGAACCGAGACTACCTGCTGTCTATCTGTCAAGTAGGATTCTATGACCGAGGCAAATACCCCTCGTATTCCATACGCAGCCAGTCTGGACAACAATAGACCGTGATCCAAAGTGTCGAAAGCCTTTGAGAGATCAAAAAACAGTCCTGCCACCTTTTCATTTCTGTCCACATTCTCTATTATATATGAGATAACATTGAATAACGCCAGTTGTGTGGATCTATTTGGCATGAAGCCATACTGGTGTTCAGCCACTATTGCATGCTGTTGTAGAAAATCCATAAGCCTACCGTAAATGACCCTCTCAAAGATCTTCGACACTGAGGAGAGGAGGGAGATCGGTCTATAATTATTTATGTCCTTTTTGTCGCCCTTCTTGTGGATCGGGACAACCTTGGCGCGCTCTAATGCGTCTGGGAAAAGCCCGTTACTAAAGCATTCTTTTATGATGTGAGCCAGTGGAGCTGAGATTTGAGAAGCAGCGCGTTTGATTGTTACAATAGGAAACTCGTCCACACCTGCCGAGTATTTATTTGGGAGGTCCATTGTGATTCTAAATATTTCGCGATCATCGACCGGTCTAAGAAATATTGAGATGGGACTCTCCACCACAGCTCCAGTATTGCAATCCGGAGGGGCCGGTCCAAAGATGTTAAATTTGTCTGAGAGCAAGTTTGCCACGATAGTTGGGTCTTCTATTAGGAGATTATAATTCTTGCTTTGTTTATGAACGAAATCAGAGGTATAACTTAACTTTCTCTAAAATTCTTGTCTAATATTTATGTATAAATGTACCCTACTATGTTCTCGGGGGACGAAATCTTCTCTTTTTATGGCTCTAATCTATTTTTCTCTTAAATCTTCATCCCCGGGTAACCAAAAACCGATTTTTTAGGTCCATTCTTTAAGTTTGTGCTGCACCCCGACACACAGCACCGTTAAGGCATTTTCACGGTTTTTAAACACTAAATTGCATAGTCCCCAAATTAGCACAAACTCTAATACGTTTCCTAAAGTCCAGTAGTATTCATAAAAACAAAATTCGCATTAAAAAACCGAATAATCACAGTAAAATCACGGAAAATACACACGAAATCATATGAAATCCATACATTTCAAATGGTGACCTTGGACCACGACTGTGACGTCACATATTCTGCTTCACGGCCTTATAGTCTAGATGGCAGTGATCTATGGCAGTACTGTGCCGCAAAGTCAATGTCTCCTTATTGACAGATCTCGGCCGTGAATTGGTCACTTGCTGTGTTGCCGGAGTGTGCATGTTTTCAGTTGCTTATTATTATGAATAAGATTTTCCTTATGAATAAGATTTTCCGGATGTATCCGCTTTTCCCTTGCATTTCTGAATGTTGTGTATTTTCCTTCTACAGGCTGTCTCGATCGTAGTGTGGTTTTCGTGTTCGAGCATTGGGGCTCGGAATATTCTTGACTTCTTTGATAAATTTGGCAACCTTTGATTTTACTGAGTTGAATTTGCGGATTTCCGAAGGTGAAAACTCGCCATTTTTCTTTTCTTCTCCAACTACCGCCTGGAAGATAACGTGGAGCGTCCAAATAAGCCCTTATCCCAAGTCACCGCCGTTGTAAGTTAAGTGTGTTGTAACTACATAGCCCTGTAGCAAGGATCATTTTGGGAAGGAGCATCGCGGGTGCTCCGTTTGAGTGATTTTGTTATAACGGAGTCCCTAACCTTCGGGGATCAATTATTTGGACCACGTGTCTGGGCCTAGCCCCTTAACATCAGGTAACATTGAGGAGAAAAATGAGTATTTTCGGTAATTCCATTCAATTGTTTTCAGGGGTTTTTGAATTTGAGGTAGCAGTTTATTTTTTGGCATTGGTATACCGACTTGTCGTGGAGCTTGGTCTGCGTGAGTGGCTGCTTAGACTGCATACCAAGAAGGTGTACGACTGCATGGAACACTGGTAGCAGCTTTTCCTATGTTCCTTCCCTATGGTAACTAAAAGGAACTGTTGCGAGAATCGTGAGTCGTTGAAATGCGCATTTACTGAATTGTTGGTTCTTTCCCTCTGTTGGAGTACCTCTTGATGAGTGTATTCTGATCTATTAGTAATGGGTAAACTTGGCTTGGCCATATTGATTACTTTATTTTTGGTGGGCTTAACCTGGTATCAACTTCAGTAAGGATTTTGATTTTGAGTCTTATTACTAAAATTATTATAATTTAATTTTACTATTCAAAGTAGTCAGTTGCCCTGAATGCATAAGAGTTACACGTATCTATTTCTATGTTTAATCGGGTCGGTTGGGGTAATTGTAAACAAAATCTGAAGTTTGAACGCATTTATTTATTTTGTCTTTTTCCGAATGTAACTTATGTTTAACGATAGCCGGATATTGTTATTAACAATTGTTGAATTTAATCTCTTAATAAAATAAAAGCCATAATTTATTTACTTTTTTGTAAAACTCATATTTTTATTTACCCCTATATATTTTAAATTTTCCTTAGCTTCGGGGTAAAAGAAAATGGCTAAAAAATATCTGAACATGCCATCTAATCGATGCAAGGGAAAATGTAAATGGGCTGTCAACATAAAACAAATTCTGATCTGGAAACAAAATGAAATGCATGTCCATTTACATTTACCCCAGAAGGGGCTTAGGAATGAAAAAAAAACAAGTTATAATTTAAATAAATTAAGAAAAGTAGCATAAAAATAACAAAACAACTTAGAACATAACTCAGTCTTAAATAATAAAAAAATAAATTGATTATAAAAGTTATCCTAGAAACTTAAAATCTAAACAAGTTTAGCTTTCTCAAGAACTGACACACTGCCATTAAATGTATAAATAAGTTTTCTTTGCTTCATTATATTGGATGGATCTGGCAGTACGGCAAAGATCATTTCAAACATTATGGTGCTGACGTCGTTTTCTTTCGGACAAAATTCAGTGCTGCAATTGTCCTGCCTTTCATACCCTTGGACAAAGATACTATCTTCTTCTTCGTCAATTTCTTGAATGCAGTAAACATACTTGTAATGATTACTATTCCTTGGTCCTCCCAAGAAGTCAACAAGTACAAATTTCCGCAACTTTAAGTTCTTAAAGATAGGTGTTTCACATTCGATCTCGTGACAACTTTCCTGTGTAATAAAGCGCATAAAGGACATTCATCGTCATCTGATGAATCTTCACACAGTCTAATGGTATCATCATTAGCTTTACTCAAACGAAGTACCGCTGTGCTTGGTGCTGTCCGCAGACTTTCCGCTCCAACTTCCTTTCTTTTGATTAATTTTCGCTTTTTTGAATCTCTACTCTTTTCTATCTCCCGAAGTTTCTGGAACACGTTTTCAGCCGTTAAAACTTCACCATATTGGACTGGTTTTAGACGAGGAATCCGCTGTTTTATTGGAGCTGTTCGGCCACTGTTGATTGTATCTAAACGTTTGGAGAATAGTTTTATTATAATAAAGCTGTTCTCCAAACGTGATAACATGTTCAACTACTATTTATCATCTCCTTTGTCGCATGGATAGCCCATATACGAGATCTGGCCTGCAAACAGTTAACAATATCAAGTTCAATATTGTGAGAAAGGACAGTTGATCAGTCAGCCCCTAACTTGTTAATGGGTGTCTTTCTACCTTTTATTCGATTAAAGACAACTGCTGGAGATATTCCATAAGTTTCGTGTCCCTGAGCATTTTTTTTTCCGCTGTTTTTGATGTCCAGAATAGGTCTCAACAAATCGTGTGACGTATAAGAAGGACCTTGTCGTTTTTTCTTGCATGTTCGGGGCATATCCCTTTTCGCTATTTGCAATTACCCCATTTTCTAATTTACAATTACCCCAGAGCGACATTTATTCTGGGGTAAATGTAAACCAAAAATAACTCCCTTCAAGAACAAAAAACTTAAATAATTGAAGTACATTAACATAATCTGCCTTACCTTTTATTAAGTAGCAAAGGAAAAGAGTTTGTAACTTACCTGCAGCTTCACACAATTTCGATTTTACCGACACATGATAAAATTGCATTTCAATAGAAACAACACGTCGGTCTTTACCGTTGCCTGGACTTGCAGTTAGTGACCCAACAAGTCTAAAAAGTTCTCAACCCATAAAAATGGAGAGAAATTAACTGTAAATGTTGCCAAAAGAATTTATATATATTTGGTATATTTGCCATAATAGTCGTTTTCAAATACCCCGATTTACAATTACCCCAGTCGACCCTAGTATTTATATTCATTTGTGGGTGTTTTTGTAACGGCGTACCGTGCACGGATTGTTCATTTGTTACTTCAGGCTCCTAGGTACTTATAGGGCCTGGTAATTGTCATTTTATTCAAGACATAAGGGCGTATATGCTCACCATATTGTTGATTAAAGGTACTGAACGTCCTTGGTTATTAATATTTCAGAGTAACAATACCACTTTACAATTTATCTATGTTATTGTTCATATATCGTTGTTTTGCCTGTATTGCGTCGTTTATGCAGCATTGTCTTGCCTATATTGCGTTGTTTATACAGCGTTGTTTGGCCTGCATTGTAAAGTGATATGTAAGGTAGTTCAAGAATAAATAATACTCATTTAGTTGGTGGTTCGGATGATACATGATGGAACTATTTACTTGTTCACTGAGAGTTGATACCCATACTGCAGGTTTCATTTTATTTTATACTGGTTAAAATTTCGTGGAAGGGTGAGTATAGGGCAGTTGTGAGCCAGGGAGGTTTGGTACTTCGTGGTTTGCATCACCACCCGTACATTCTAACATCCATCCAGGACAAGTTGTACTTTAAATCACGTGGCGCTCAGGCATATATTTCCATAACCCCGATCCGTCTCCACTGTTTAAAAGCTGGCCTCTTGCTCCTGTCACATTTGGTTTCATAATTGCTGCTTGCCTTGCTCACTTAAGTATTGTTTTTTTTTTGTTTTGCTAGATATTTTCTTGAGGATATTTGATTAATTTATTTCTAGTATCCAGGAATTAAATTGAGCGTAGCAGTTATATATGTCAGTTTTAGCGTGGTGAGCTTCGTGGTATTTATTCCCCGCCGACGCGCTGCAGTGGAGGGACTGGGGTGGGGGTAGCGGTGCCGCTGGGTTTCGGCGCACTTGAAGTGTGTCGTAGAACTCTCTTCCAGTCTGCATTTAGAAACGTAACTTCCTCCTTTTTGTTGATGTTGTCCCGTTTAAAGATCTCAATGGCCTCTATCGTTAGTCTCGGATAGAATCGATGCGATTGATATAAGATGTTCACCTCGTTGAGAAGGAGGTCACACAGCTAGATAAGCACGTCCCATGTGACATGTGACTGCCCTGCTATTGCTAGATCGAGATACTCACTGTTCGGAAACACGACCATTGAACCTCAAGATGCAAACGCAGAGTTGCCCGAGAGACTCGTGAGATTCGTTGAGGGTCTGGGCATAACGGGTGACAACTAATGGAGTTACCAGGGGCAAACCTTGCTGGTAGCATCTCGAGCGAGCCACAATGAATGACATGTGACAATGAGCGAACATTGAATACAATGCAATAAAACACAATACACTATTCTTGTTTTCTTTCTACTTATTCACGAATTCATAGAACTGTTTAATCTAAAATCCACAAATAGTTAATAAACCCTCTTACGATGAACTTTAAAGAGATATCTTTAAGTACAAGAAGAATGTTAATTAAAAACGACTTCAGGTCGTGTCTTAACAACCGCTTTGAGACCTACAACTTCGGAGGAGGGCTCAAATATCCCCAATAATTAATTATGCACTTGGCCCCGGGGTCGTGGATTTTTATCCTTATTTTCCTCTCAGTTTCCAGTTATAAGAGCAAGTTAGAAAACTGGAACTTAAGCAAACGACAATTTTGCATAAGTAACAAGTTTAGTGGCACTTAAACGAAATATATTAGCGCTAGTCTTTTGTTTTTCGCAGCTTATACTTTTACTCCGGCGGCAACGGAGCGGCTCCGGATCGTCCCTTTAGTTGCTGCATGGATTAATTTCTTATTAAGTTTCTTAGGGAAATTATTTCGCAGCTGTGTGTTTTTGTTAAAGTTGAATCGTGGAACTTAAAGATAAAAGTATTTGTCCTGCATCTTTGTCATTTCTATACCCACTCGAGCTCGCTTTTCGCATCCACATAAATTTCGAATGATACTTGCAATAGTTGGAAATTGTTTTATCCATCAGTTTCTCCAACCGTTAGGATTTTTGAAATCAGCAGCTGTGCATTTGATGTTTCTTCTTGTTATTTCGCTATTATTCTCGGGCCAAACTTATAAAAGTATATGTAAAACTATGGCGTTTTTTAGTTGGGCACTCTCTGACTGAAAAACTCCAAAAGAAACTTGACACTCGTGACGTTGACTTTGACAAAACAAAGAGAGATACGAAATAATAACAAGACGTAAAAAAGTTGTATTTTTAGTTGCTTATGCAGTGTTTATCCAACTTCTTAGCTGTAGTCATAAACAAGTAGATTGACATTTTTTTTGACATTGACATTGAAAAAAGTTTTTGTGACGTCACTAGGCTCCGCCCATCCAATTTTGCTCACGCCTACTCGTTTGTATACATAAGGGGGTCCTAACACGGTGTGGAGTTAGTTCATTTTTTTGATATGAGGTTAGTAACAACTTCGAGAATTGTTTAAAAGCCCAGTTGACTAATAAGTTAAGAATTTACATTTAGGCTTAGAAAATAAGCTGATAATGAGTGCGTGCGCGGAATTCCGGAATATTTAGTGCGAATGCGAGAATCCTGGAAAGAAGTCAGTGGTTCAGAAGAACGCCGCTCGTCCGACTAAAACCAGAGATAGTCTGCTCCAAAAAGGAAACTTTTGAGGAGTCAGAAGCTCTGGAAACATGTGTATCATCCGATAATAGTGACAGTGCCAAATGTGAGAAGCTAAGGGCTCCAGGACGCCGCTAGCCAGACAAGAACCAGTGCAATGTATTTGCGAGGATCGACAACCAGGGCAGCGTGCGTGTCTATACATTAGAACGAACATAGAAAAAGAAGTCGACGTGCCCGTACATTAGAACAGTACGACTGGAGCTTCACGAGACCGAGACCGAGACTTACATACTCTCGGTCTCGGTCTCGAATTTTTTAATTGAGTCTCGGTCTCGAAAAAAAGGTAGTATCTCAAAAAATCTTATTATGTTTGAATTGCATATTCAATTTTCTTCTGAATTATTGAGTTATATCGCACAGTTGACTTCTGTTGGTAGGAGGTAAAAAAAAGGACATCAAGAAGTGCAAAAAACAGGTGGATTCACTCCCATCGGTGCACTTGTTCTAAAGTACCAGGTGGTCAAACTTGAAAATTGTTGAAACTTCAAAAAAATTCAGAATTTTTTTTTGCTGTATTTGATGGGAATGGCACATCTGCAATTCACTAGAAAGGTAACAAACTCAATTCTAATGTAATTAACAATTAAAGTAATTTTTTCAAAAATTGGCCAAAAACATTTTAAAAGTGAATAAAAATCGACCCCTGAAAGGGTCTAACTCCGAAAATGTTGCACCTATGGGACTTTTGTTGCGGGAGGTGAAAGGGGACATCAAGAAGAGCAAAAAAGAGGTGGATTCACTACAAACGGTCCAGTCGTTCTAAAGTTACAGGGAGTCAAGAAAAAAGTCGTAACATCTCTTCGGTCATTTTAAAAAAAGAATTAGATTTTTTTTTTGCTAAATCCCTAAGTATTTAACTCAATTCAAATAAAATTTACCCTTAAAGTAGTTTTTTTTTAATTGGCCGAAAAATCGATTTTAAAAGTAAATAAAAATCGCCCAACGAAAGGTGGTCTATCCGAAAATGTTGCCTCTACGGGACTTCTGTTGGAGGGAGGTGAAAGGGGACATTAAGAAGAGCAAAAAACAGTTGGATTCACTCTCATGGGTGTATTCGTTTTAAAGTTACAGGCGGTGAAACTTGAAAATTGAGAAAAAAGTCGTACTACCCCCCCCCTTTCAAGGAAATTTCCAGCCTACCTCTGAAAATATTGCACCTACGAGACTTCTGTTGAAGGAAAGGGGCATTAAGAAGAGGAAAAAAAACAGGTGGATACACTCCGAACGGTCCACTCGTCCTAAAATTACAGGCAGTCCAAGCTGAAAATTGAGGAAAAAAGTCGTAATATCCCCCCCCTCCTTTGGTCAATTTAAAAAAAATGGGATATTTTTTTGGTATTTTTCATCGGAATGGCACGTCTGCAATTCCCTAAGAATGTAAAAAACTCAATTCGAATGAAATTTACCCTAAAAGTAGTTTTTTTTTTAAATTAACCAAAAGTTCGATTTTAAAAGTGCGTAAAAATCGCCCATCGAAGGGTCGTCTCTCCAAAAATGTTGCATCTACGGGACTTGCGTTCGCGGGAGGTAAAAAAAGGGCATCAAGAAGGGCCAAAAAGCAGGTGGCTTCACTCCCATCGGTGGACTCATTCTAAAGTTAAAGGCGGTCAAACTTGAAAATTGAGAAAAAAGTCGTTATAGCCCCCTCCCCTTAGGTCAAGTTTAAAAAAATTCAGAATTTTTCTGTTTTTTTTTTTGGTGTTGTTGATAAGAATGGCACGTCTGCAATTCACTAAGAACGTAACATATTCAATCCTAATTATGTTAACACTGAAAGTATTTTTTTTAAAAATTGGCCAAAAACTCGATTTTAAAAGATCACATGAAGAAGAACAAAAAACAAATAGATTCACTCCCATCGGTCCACTCGTTTTAATATTACAGTCGGTCAAACTTGAAAAATGAGGAAAAAGTCATTCACCCCCCCGCCCCCCCTCTTTGGTCAAGTTCAAATAAATTTCAGAATTTTTTTTTGCTATTTGTAATGGGAATGGCACGTCTACAATTCACTAAGAACGTAACAATCTCAATTTTAATGAAATTAACCCTTAAAGTAAAAATTGGCCAAAAACTCGATGTTATGTGTCTAAAAATCGTCGACCGAAGGGCTCTGATTTTTAAGATTTAATATCGGACCATCTATTAAGAACCTTTTGACGAATAGCAACTTTTTTAATTTTGCCTCATTTTTCGTTTTTATTTAGTTTTAAATCCTTTTTTGCCTCACAATCCTTTTTAGCCTTCTTCTGCATTTTAACGCATTTACCTTATCTCTATATTGTTCGTTTCCAAGTCCTTATTATTTTTCCTTTTTTGGTTTTTCATAAATCTTTTCACCGTTTAGATATCTGTTGTTTTATATTTATTCATCAAGCTCCACTTCTTTCAATTCTCGCACTGCTTTTGACCTGCTTTGTTCTTTGTATGATTAATTTGTATTGTTTTTAATCCGTGATATTTTCCATATTTATATAACATTTGCTTCATTTACTATTTTTTTAAATAGTCACTTTACGTTTTCTACAATTTGAAGAAATTTGATTGAATCATTTTTCAGCCACTTTTCTTTTGATATTTTTTATTATTTCAACTCATTTTCTTTTCCCAATTATAGTCTGTAATATTTTCAGTTTTTTTTTATTACTCCCCTTTTTAATTCCTGTATCTTTGATCTTTTTGTCTCATAATAATTTTCTGCCATTAAAGTTCCCTTCTTCGTTTTTGTTTTTTTTTTTATTAAATTTCTTCTCTCTACTAGGTTGACATCTATTCTTCTATTCGCAAAATTTTTAATCCTTTCTATTTTAGATCATTTACTATTTTTTCTATTACTTGTTACTTTGTTTTTGAACGTCCCATACTGTTTTTTTCTTTGAATAAATTTCTGCTATTCTTTAAATTTTCTAATTTTAGCTCATCTGCTTTTTCTCTCAATTGACTTTTTTTATGTTCTTAAATTTGATTGGCTGTCTTTCAGTTTTTCAAGCCCCTATTCAGCATTTGTAATATCCATAATTTTTTCTTTACTTTTATATTCTCTACTTCTTTCCATACTCCCTTTGACCTACTTTTTCTCCTTTTCCTAAATTTAATATTTTTTCTTAATTTTCCTTTCTGTTTTCTCTTCAGTATGAATTGGTTTGCTACCTGTCTTACTCGACAATATTTACCAGATATTCTTCTAATTTATTTCATACTAATTGTGAAATTTCTAGACTGTTTTATTTAACAGTGTTTTCATATATATCATTTTATGCTCTGTTTTTTTTTTGATTTTGTAAAGTTCTCTTCTCTTCTTTGCTTGTTACTAATTTTAAATGTTCTGGTTAGTATTCTTGTTAATTATTTTATTTTTCTATTTTGTTATTTTACAAGTTTTTATATTATTTTCTGATTTTTAGTATCGGACTATTTCTTATAGAGCTTCACGAGACCGAGACAGAGACCGAGACTTACATACTCTCTGTGTCGGTCTCAAATTTATAATTGAGTCTCGGTCTCAGTCTTGGTCTTGTAGTAGGAACTCGAGTCTCGGTCTCGAAAAAACGGTAGTATCTCAAAAAATCTTATTATGTTTGAATTGCATATTCAATTTTCTTCTGAATTATTGAGTTATAACGCACAGTTTTCAGAGAAAATGTCGTTTTTTGTGTATAAATGTTTACTTAAAATCAAAATTTGAAATTATTGAGGGTTCCAATTTCCAATATAGAATCAGGTTAGTTCAGGTTAGTTTAATGTAAAACTGGATTAGACCTGCCCGTAGGTTGTCACTGATGCTACTAAACATATTTTTTATAAAAAATATGCGTCCTGTCTTAGCTATCGACACATCTACAAAATTTCATTGAAGATATGGAAATATTTCAAATCAGGTTTTATATTATGAATTCGAATATGCATGTCGAAAAAGTGCACATACTGCCAATCGAACTATATGCAACGCACTATTATGAGGACCCCTCGACTGGTGATTATATAATACCTAATATCTTGCAAACGAATGATATTTTTCGAGACCGGGACTCTCGAGAGTCTCGATTGTCGATATTAAAGTCTCGGTCTCGGTCTCGTACGTGACCGCGACCAAGACTTATCTCGTGGTCTCGTGAAGCTCTAAGTACGAGCCCTCACAAGCGACTTAGTCCACATCTGTGAAGGAAAACAACCAGACGAACAGTGTTTTTCCTCGGAGTAATCTAAATCTATATTTAATTGTGACTGAATAAATCTGAACGCTCCCGAAGATTTGTCTTTTGATTTTTCTTGAGCGGAAAGTAAAATCATTGCTTTTGGTTTTAGTTATTTTCCCAATGAATAAACAACTTGGGGCTCAACGGGAAATTTTGGGTTTTGAAAAATGGATCGGAATGCTAACTTTAGAACTACTCCAAGCGAGAATGGGAGCTTAGAACGCGCGAACGGCCACTCTACACCAATTAAAAATAAGTTAGAACTGCCTAGTAGGTTTCACTTTCTTGCTAGCGCCTTCAGCGCCTCACAAAGTGGGAATGGCCGTTTTCGTGACCTTTTTTCATAACCGAATTGGCTACTCAGTCCTAAAGAAAAATTGTATAAGATACCGCACTTTTACGTCTTCTCTTTCTAGAGATATCTAATCTCTAGTTGTAAAAACACTGGGTCATCATTTTAGGAGTTTCACCCAATTTGCTCCTTTCTTATTTAAAATTTAATTTGTCCCTAACTTTTTGCCCCAAATTTTAACCTGCTTACTAACGACTTTAAATTTGCATTTTTTTTAAGTTTTAAGCCATTTGCCGTTGGCTTTAGAGCTTACCTCATTTTCTCCAAAAACAATAATGCATTTTTAGACGCTGTTTTTTACCAATTTTTTACCGATTTTAACTCCCAATCCTAACTCGAATTTTTCTACGAACCCAAATTTGAATTTTTAAAGGCATCATTTTAAATGGATCTTCACTTCAAAGAACGCAAATTATTACAAAACCTTTGCATTTTTAGATTGCATGAATCATTTTTAACTGGTTTGGGAACTAATTTCTTAACCTGCAATTTTCACCAGGAAGGCGGACTTCAACAGGAAGTAGGAAATTACGTTTCTAAATGCAGACTGGAAGTGCTACGACATACTTCAAGTGCGCCGAAACCCCGCGCCACCCCTTACCAAAGTCCCTCCCACTGCAGCGCGACGGCGGGAAAATAAATACCACGGAGCTCACCACAATCGAATCAGTCAAAGTCGGGAAGCACGGGAGATCACTTCGCCCATTGCCTCATCGCCTTTGATAATGTCTGCCGCAGCTGTAGAGGAAATGTCAGGGAAAAATTCCATTGGACCACGGCTTCAAACCCCGGACACAGATTGTAAGCGTCTTATTACATCGAATAACTACCAAGTTTCAATCAAATCGTGCTTCATATCATATCTGACCAGACGCCAGACATCAGTAAAAAACGAAGGCCTATAAATTGTTTTAATTCTTCTGAGGTAGCTTTATCTTGTCTTGTACGAATGTCTTGATTTGGCACATGGGAAATGCCTAACTGTCTGGAAATACCATGTTCCTCATACAGTTTAGGTGGCCTTTCCAAGTACCCGATCGTTCTGCATGCTTGTGAAGAATAATAATTTTTCTACAGTTGCCTCGAAAATGAACAAATGCGCACTACTAACAAACATTGAAAATCGCATATTGCAAACAGTGCGCGCAAAGTTCAGATTGCACACGCTTCTGATTGATTTGCACACATCTTACATATATTTTAGAAAACGAATGATCATTCATTCAACTGCTATCGCGTGCGGTAAAAACCCCTTTCCGCACTTGTTAGGTAAATTACTATTCACACAAAAATACAAAACATCAGCAAAAACGGATTTAGATATTCAAGTGCTTTCACCTAATTCGGTTAAAGAAGAGGGCGGACGTCATTCTTTGGAACAAAAGTTACCGATATCTGGTCCTGACATTTTCTCTATGTATTGGGGGAGTTAAAGCGAATTACTTGACGAAACAGATGTTATGAAATCGTATTCGAACGTTCGTCCGTTAACTTCGCAGAGAGTTGATTCAATAAGCCAAACGTGTGATGCATTTCGAAATTAAAGTTTTAATTGCCCATTATGTCATTCTATATAACGTCTTGGCGTCTACGTTTTAGTTCAAAATTACCTAAAAGAAGTTTCAATTTCCGGAGCGAGAGCGTGTGCAAACGACAGTTTTGCATAAGCGTGAAGGCTAACGATACTTTAACGAAACGTATTAGCGGGAGTGTTAAGATTTTTCCTAGTCGTAGTATTTCAGCTGCCAGCAGAGTGCCGGGTTTTTCTATAAAATTGGTAAAGTTGTTTAAACTAAGAATGAATGAATATTAATCATTTCGTCAATATAGATTTAAAATAAAAGTAAAATCTAGTCAAATGATGGATCTAAATTTCTTGCTTTCAATGATTCACCTGAAAAACAGAGGTTCAAAATCCAACTAGTAATCACAAATTGAACCCAAAAGTAAAGCCTTAGGTTCAGCTTATCTAATAGTATATTGTGCAACTAGTGTCGAAAATTTTCACGTCACAAGAGTGTGAAAAAGTACGTGTTGCACACTATACTTTTTCTACGACTGCGATGTTCTGTATGAGAACGTGAGCAATTTGCACCTTCCGCACTCTGCAATATGCGATTTTCAACGGTAGTTAGTAGTGGGAATTTGTTCATTTTTTGAGGTCGTAAAAAATAGTATATTGTCCAACTGGTGTCGAAAAATGCACTTTTCACATGAGTGTGACGGTTTGGATATGAGACTTAGGTGAGTGATACAACGTCACAAGAGTGTGAAGAGTGATTTTTGTACGTGTTGCACAGCATAATTTTTCAACGACTGTAATTTTGCTTCATAAATGTTCGTTCGTATTATAAAATATATGCAAGGCGTGTGCAAAGCAATCAGAAGCGTGAGCAAGTAGTTCATTTTTGGAGGCAGTCGCAGAAAAAAAAACTTTATTTTCAAGCACATATTATGTAATGATGACATTACTGTACTCGAGTACATGTAATGTACATATACTCGATGGGGAGTTTTATTAGTGTTTCGACATTTTGATTAATCTTAACCTCTGGATGGTAGTGAAACACTTGCTTGCTGTATCCATTCCAACCAAAGACTCTTTCCAGATGCTTCATTTCCCGTTCCAAATCAGCCGGTCCACAAATTCTCTTGGCTCTCACAGACAGTCTTTATAACCCTCCTTTTCTGTCTTGAATGATGATCTAAACTCAAACTAACAGCTGGCATGAACGGAAGATTGCAGCCCAAGCCGTCGCAGCGAACCGAGAAAGGAAGAAATTTTGACGCACTAAATGCCCACCAACAATTCGCCGGACACATTAAACCTCATATACGAAAAGAGTCAACGGAAGGTTGTAGTCAATTTGACCCACAAAGAACTGTCAACACACGATCCGACCCTTCTGAACAAGGGAGGAAATTTTGCCACAACACCATCCAGGATACCTATGGAAAACATCATAGCAAACGTGGAGAGCGGAATCCGGCAGCTGCCAATTCAGACGGCAGATAAAAATGGAAATGTCACGAATTCTACAAGGCAATGAGTGAACGCAAATCACCAAAAAGCAATCCCACCTGTGCAGAAAGGAAAGCTCTAAGAGCCTTTCTTTCTACAACCGGATGTGCCGCTGAGACCCATCGTGAGCCCCATAGGAAGCCCGACATACGAAATCGCGAAGAACCTCGCAAAATTGCTGCAACCTAAAATAGGAAATGAGACTAACGAGAGAGGCCATTGAGATCTTTAAACACGATAACAATTCCAACAGGTTCTCCTTTTGACTCTCTCGTTCCATATTTTTTGACCTGGATTTTCAAGGTTTTCACATTTGACTCTGAATATAATACCATATAATAAATAATTGATTGAAACGATTAATGTAGACCATTTGTTAGTTTTTTAATTTTCCATGGGAGTGTTATAATAATTTTAATTCCAATTTTACTTCTAAAATTACCAAACCTTTGATTTACATATGGTGGGTTTAAGTTCAGTTTCTACTTTAAACTGTCGTTCCATAAATTTTTGACCAGGATTTCTAAGGTTTTTTTATTTGACCTTGAATATAAAAAAATATAATAGATACTTGATTGGAACGATGGCTTTAGACCATTCGCCAGTTTTTTTTATTTTCCATAGACGTGTTATAATAATTTTAATTCCAATATTCCTCCCCTCCTAAAGTTACCAATCTAGGTATGGTCGATTTAAGTTCAGTTTCTCCTTTTAACTATGCTTCCATAATTTTTGACCTGGATTTTCAAGGTTTTCACATTTGACTTTGAATATAATAAAATATAATAGATAATTGATTGGAACGATGGATTTAGAACATTTGCAAGTTTTGGTGGGGTTAATTTTCCATGGGAGTGTTATAATAATTTTAATTCCAATTTTACTTCTAAAATTACCAAACCTTTGATTTACATATGGTGGGTTTAAGTTCAGTTTCTTCTTTTGGCTCTCGTTCCATAATTTTTTACCTGGATTTTCACATTTGACTTTTAATATATTAAAATTTTTATAATAGATAATTGATTGGAACTGTGGATTTTGAATATTTGCCAGATTTTTAATTTTCCATGGAAGTGTTATAATAATTTCAATTCCAATTTTTCTTCTAAAATTACCAAAACCTTGATCTACATATAGTGGGATTAAGTTCAGTTTCTCCTTTGACTGTCGTTCCATAACGTTTAAGGAGGAAATTACGTTTCCAAATGCAGACTGGAAGCGAGTTCTATGACATTCTGTAAGTGCGCCGTAACCCCGCGCCACCACTACCCCCACCTTAGTCCCTCCTCTGTAGCGAGACTGCTGCGGCGGGGGAATAAATACCACGGAGCTCACCACAATCGAATCAGACAACGTTGGGAAGCACGGAAGATCACTTCGTCCATTGCCTCATCGCCTTTGATAACGTCTGCCGCAACTGTAGACGAAACGTCAGGAAGAAATTCCATTGAACCACGGCTTGAAAGCCCGGAAAACACTTTAGACTGTATTTTGACCGGCCATGAAAACCTTCACAGTCTTATAAAATTATTATGGTTTTGATTAAAGTTTAAAAATTACTTAAAACGTCTAAAATTGCAAACTCGAAATGTTTGAAGAATGCGCGTTAAAACTAATGTTTTATTGACTAAAAATGGCCTCCGCCACATCCTCCATCCTACATCTTCTAAAAAACGCCTAATTTGATGTTTTTGGAGAAACCTTATATTAGGACAAAATAAAGCAAAACTAATCCAAAACATCTGATTTATTGTTCTCAATAATTTATACTTTTGGACTAAAATAAATAAAATTGGACCGAATACGCCTCAAAATACAAATTTGGTATTTTTCGAGAAAGTCAGTTTAGCATTAAGGCCAAAATCGGTTAAAAACGACTCCCACAATATACAAATTTTTAGTTCTAGGAGAAATTTATTTTATGCCTATTGCCAAAATCAGTTAAAAATGACTCAAAACATTTAAGAATACAAATTGAATGCCTTTGAAAAAATATAAGTTACGGTAAAAAATAAATTTGCTTAAAATTAGGATGTGAATTGCTTAAAGATTACTCAAGGCGTTTAAGAATGGCAACTAAGAGTTACAAAAATCAGATTAGGATTTAGGCCAAAATCGGTTAAAAATGCCTCAAAGCGTCAAAAAAATGCAAATGTTTGGTCTTTGGAAAAATTTAGCTTAGAACTAAGGCAGAAATCGATTTAAAGAGACCCACCTCACCTAGAAATGGAATTTTTTATGTTTTTGGAAAAATTCGATTTTAGAATAAAAGCAACAGTAATTCAAATAAATGGTAAAATTACATTTTTGGACTCAAATAAGAGAAAATTGACTCAAAATACCTGCAAAATGCAAATTTGGTGTTTTTCGAGAAAGTCAGGTTTAGATTAGGACCAATATTGTTGAAAACCTACTCAAATGGTGTAAAAATACAAATTTGGAGGGTTTGGAGAAATTCATAATATATCATATAATATGAAAATATAAATGATTTATTTTTCATATTGTTTTACTTAAAAAATGTCAAATCTACAGTTTGAAATGTAAGATCAGTAAAGGGTGTCCCGCTTTCACTTTCTTGTTTTGTATTTTAGAAGAAAAAGTTTTATATAAGGGTTGCAGCATTTTAACGAAGGATTTGAACACATAATGTGTCCCAAAAAAGTTTGACAGACTTATTATTGGCATCTGAAAGAGCGCTTTAAAATTCCACATTCCAAATATATTAATAATTTTAACAGAAGATGTGTTACTTTTATATCAATATTATATGTAGAATAAATATAATCTACGACCATACTATAATAATCACATTATTCTTGTACATTATTAGTATTAATACTAATCTTTATTCACTTGTGAATAATGAGTTGTCGTGGAAACGAAACATGTCGTAGGCAACTGGGCAACTCAAAAAGTAAACCGCCCTATACGTGAAATCGGTATTTACCACTGCATTGGTTCATTCAAATAATTATCCTTCTATTAGGATGTATTGAGACAAATGTAGGTTACGGTGTCTCTTTTTCACTAAAAAGTACTTAAAATAGGCCATAAAATGAAGTAATTTACCGTTCACCTTTGTAACATCGAAATGAACATGCGACTAAACCTTCATTTCATCTACCTGACCAGTCGTGATTTTAAAATTGTGAATCATCTTTATAATACCTATAACCTACCACATAAAGTTTAAAATTTTTTCCGATACTTTTGCGAACCCTTGAATGTCTTTCCATCACAAACTTCCTCATTGCAGCCATTTTTATTTAAAATAAACTGGATAGTATTGCAAGTAGAGGACAAAAAAACTCTCTATCTTCTATTGAAGAATTCCGACGTTTCGACTAAACTTTAGTCTTCTTCAAGGCTAAAAACACATGGGAAGATGCTTCAACTTACATAATTACATTGTGTATAAATAAAAAGGTATATATAGTTTTTAATATGACACACAAACTATTTAACAATAAATTCCCTACAATAAACACAAAAAAGAGGAAACGGCACGCAAACAATGAGAAAACCCGTTCGAAAAGGATGATGAGACTCACCTATCTTCTATGAAAAGAGATAGTCAATAATTATATAATTATTGACTATCTCGAAATAATAATTATATAATTATTGACTATCTCCCTTCATAGAAGATATAATTAGTGACTCCTTCATAGAGATAGTGAGTCTCATCATCCTTTTCGAATGGGTTTCCTCATTGTTTGCGTACTGTTTCCTCTTTTTTGTGTTTATTGTAGGGAATTTAATGTTAAATAGTTTGTATGTCTTATTAGAAACTATATATACCTTTTTATTTATACAAAATGTAATTATGTAAGTTGAAGCATCTTCCCATGTGTTTTTAAGCCTTCAAGAAGACTAAAGTTTAGTCGAAACGTCGGCATTCTTCAATAGAAGATAGAGAGTTTTTTACCTGCAATACCATCCAGTTAATTTACGTAAGGACGCTATTACAATGATCATTTAAAATAAACTTCAGATTTTAACAAGAATACTGATGGTTAACTTTCACATTAAAAGAAAATTATGAATCATTCGGACCACCAATTTAGGATCCTGTACACCACTCGCAAAAAAGTGTCTTAACACACTCGTGTCATTGCCACCTTCACCTGCCCCTTGCCGTAATATGTTACTCTTGTGTCTTAAGAGCTACTTGCTTGACTTGATATGTAAACTAACGATTACAAACATTAGTGCGGTAAAGCGCTACAAACGCGTGCGGTAAAACAACTTTCTTGCACGCGAATACGAAAATATTAATATACTTTAGGAATTATACCTAACCCAAAAGGTAAATTATTATCATGTGAGCTTTGCTCCAGATTCTCCTGGAGGCTGTATATCTTTGTTAATAGATTAGAATTGCCAAACATATTACAACCCACATAAAATTTATTGCACGTATTTAATTAGCGATGAGCACTGCGAAGGCAATTTTCGGTAAATAAAAATCGGCATATGATTTACCGAACCATTTTATCTTACAGTTTTATTACGATGAATGTTATTCCTTGGCGAATGATAAATACGTTGTGAGTGGAAATTTGCTTTTAGCTTATTTTTGTTCCTGTGAAATAGAACTTTATTATAGAATATTTCTCCTAATATCTGTAATTTTGTGTGGCTTATTATTCATTGTGTGTACCTGCCAGATCAATAATTTAAGTGTCTTAAATGTTCAATAAGGGCGTGTCGGAAAAGTCCCTTTAACTCCCAATAAAACATTGTTTTTCTCCAAATTTTTTAACTATATTGCATTAAAGTAGTACTCACATAATATAGATGATCTTAGTTTACCAGCTTTTTTCTCCAAGCATCATTAAACTACCAGTTTATTTGACGCATAGATGAAGGTAAATTCATTTATTTACTGTTATCCGGGCGGCAGGCAAAGTTTTTTAGTGCCTGAGTCTATGGTTTAACGTTTTGTACAGGATGGCGTCTTTTATGGGGTATTACTAAAACTGTAATACATAGATGAAATCTGATTACAAATTCTCCACTCCGATTTTCATGATAAACTTAATGGTCAAATTATTTCCCGGTCAACTTGGTTCGTTCTCCCTATACAAGACGTTTTATAGATTCCGTATGACATTTTACGGTTTTATCAATACCCCACGAATCCATCGGAAAGGTGCCACCCAGTTCACTGTTCACAAAATTATCATATATATTTTATTGAATGTAAACTTATAGCGGGCGATGATAATAATTGTTAAAAAAAGGTTAATATAGAAAAACAAGTCAACTAATTTTTGCGATGTAGTTGTTGCCATGTACGCCAGTGTGAATCTAAAGCCACCCAAAGGTTTAATTGCAATGCCATACGCTTTTTATCTTTTTAAAATGACAATTTATAACATGTTTGTTATTTGGAAAAGTAAAATAACTTTGTCCAGAAGCTTGTTTATTGAAAAATTGATCATTGAGAGCAACTATTTGAAACCTTGTGGGAATTGATCACTACCAAGCACAATTCCTTCAAAAATTACTAGACTGCGACAGATTTGGTGACGGAGATGTGCAATAACAATCCATTGTTTTTGTCAAGTTGATTGGTTCCTTACATGAAGCAAGCGTGGCGAGGAGTCCCTCAGGGGAGGAGAAACGCAACCAGGTCTTCATATCAAAAGCTGGAAAAGGTGACTATAATGTCGCCAACGGATTGGTCATAATACCAGAAAAGTTCGTGGGCAGCGTTTTATTATTCTACATATGTACCGATGGTGAACCGAGACGGGACTGTCAGTCAACACTGGCAAGACAGAGCTTGTGCTCTACACCAAAAGAAGGAAAACTACAGGATTCCGCTCACCCACGCTGTACGGTGAACCTCTGCAACTGAATCCTGAGATTTAGTACCTGGGGTTACCATCAACAGCGGGATGACCTGGAAAACCCACATGAAAAAGCAGGTCATAAGGCAACAGCACTGAAATGGCAACTACGCAGGGCAGTGGGCAGGAAGTGGGGTATAAAGCCACACGTCCTGCACTGGCTCTAAACTGCGGTAATCAGACCGAGAAGAACCTATGGGGGCCGTGGTCTGTTGGCCAGCGGGGGACAGGGCATGCTATGTGCTGAAGTTGGCCATTATGAGTTACACATAGGCACAGGGCAGCACATAGCATGCCCTGTCCACTGCTGGCCACCAGACCGCGGCAGCATGCTAGCACGTTATGGCTAGGCAGAGAACAGTCTGTCTAGCCATAACGGGTGTATTCAGAATAAGACCGAGAGCCGCACTCAATGCCTTACCGGGTCTGCCGGATCTTCCAATCTGGGTTAAGAGGGAGGCGTCCTGGAAGAGGATAGATTGCTGCGGCTAGTGAAAGGATACAGCTATGGGAAAAGGTCACACACAGATGGCCAGCCTCATTCATCGGGATATACCGATTGTCCTGTCGCAGGAAGGGCGCCCACGCGATCAGCTGAGACTGAAACAGCCGTTTGAGATGAACATCACAACTAGGGACGAATTCAAGGAAGAGCCGCTTTAGCAACCTTGTGGTCATCAGTCGTCAGGAGCAGGAAATATATAAAGCAGGCCATGTAGAGGGTGAGAGCTTCGCCTTGGGAAGTCATACGACGGTTTTCCAGGCGGTGTTCGCAATACTCGAGGTGGCCACACGAACAGAATTTATACAGGGAGCAGCGCAGGACATCTACATCTACTCCGAGTCAGGCGGCCCTGTGAGCCATCTGCAGGAGCAGAACGAGTTTAAAGCTCATTCAGATCTGCAGAGATGCTCTAGAGTTACTGCCAGAAACAAAAAGGGTAACTCTGGGATAAGTTCCTGGACATAGGGGCATCGAGGGGAACGAGCGCGCCGACGAATCGGCCAAGCATGGTTCCCAGACATACTTTACTGGACCAGAGCCATGTCTAGGAGTAAGTAAAAGGTACGTCAGTAGTTATTATGACGGGGTTCTGGGAAACTTTGACCTTGAAGCCTACGTGAGCCCTAGTGTAAAAGGGGCCCCCCCTGTCAAACGGGCCCACAAAATGCTGTTATTCTTGTCAAATGGGACAGACTAGCCAGTTGACATATGACAGATGACGTATGACGTATGACAGTTGTGTGACGTAGTACAGATGAAGTGAGATATATGACAGACAAGACACTTGTGACTGCTAGGTGAGGCTAGACAGGCTTGCCAGGCAGGGCAGACAGTGTAGATGGAGTAACTCCAAGTGCCCTTCAGTGGAAAAGGAAACAAATAGTTTAGGGAAAAAAATTCTTTGAGTTAGGAAAAAGTTTTAGACAACGGTGCTGTTATTTTTGGGTTTTTCATTTTTCCTACAAGAAGCCAAACGTTTTACAAGGTGATCCTTTTGGCCCTGTAATATTCCATCACGATCTATGCAAGCATTAAGGTTTCCAAGGAGGTAAGTGTTATCTTTAAAAATTTTATGGTATCCAACATCACAACGAGCCAGAGTTGCTTCAACGTCAGTCTTTTGAGATCTTGCAAAACTTAGGTTCCGTTTAAGCTGTTCAATTTCTTCATCCTTCTCCGTCAGTAACTTATAAGCTGTAGATTTCCTTTCTTCACATTTAGAAGCTTTTAGTTTTTGTGCCAGCAAAGCAGCTGCAGTTTTTACGGATTCTCTCTTAAGTTCGACATAACTAGTACAGTTTACTAAAGAGGTTTGATTGATTGTTTTTTGACAGGTAGCATTCTTCTAATGTATTTTCCAGTTCGTAGATAATCAAATCTTTTTCGAACTTGAAACACCGGGGACCATTTGTTTTTGATTCCCTCAGTCTAAAAATATGTTAATTTACTTCATTTATAGATAATGTATAATTAACTTAACTAATCTTTATAAAAATCTTGAAAAGCGGCCGTAGAGTTTGGTAATTGTCTTAAACTTAAAACAAATGGATATCGCATAGAGGGTATATTGGAAAATAAACTTTATGATCAAGTTTTTTATCATAACCAAACAATTTTTTTCATTTAATGGTGTCCACTCGATTTTGCCACAAACGTTTAAGTAATGACAAAAATAAAATGTGTTTAACTAGTTATTATAGCCCCAACGGTATCTGTAAAAATATAATTGACCATTCGCTTGTCGTCAGTTTTAACTTCTTCAATGGTAAAAACGTTGTGTTTTTCAGATTTGATTAAATTTTGAGGAACTTCAATAATAATAATAGAAAGTTCAGTAATAGAAATGTCTTGTGCTAGTTGAATGTGCATAGTTTTTATCACTTTACCCAGGACATTTTGGATGTCGACGGCCAAAAATTTGCTCCTGTGAAGTGTGATTTTCAGATTAATTAATGCGATTTGCGAAATTTCTTGTGCTAGTTAAATGTGCGTGGCTTTTATCATTTTACCTAGGGCATTTTGGATGTCGGCGGCCAAAAATTTGCTTCTGCGTAGTGTGATTTTCAGATTAATTGATGCGATTTGCGGTTGGTCTGTTCAATAAGATTGGTCTTGTTCAATAACTTTTTATTATTATTTTTTTTCCAGTGTTATCAAACACGAAATTCGTTGGCAGGATCGCCTGCGGAAGGGAATCAGGCTGTTGCAGGGGTTCCTGGCCGACAAAAAAACGACGAGAAACTGCTGCTAGAAGAACTGGCCAAGCTCGATCACCTCGATTTAAATTACTTTTTATAATATTGGGGACTTCCTAACTCAAATAAAAATTTTTTCATAAACTATTTGTTTCATTTTCCACTGAGGGACACTTGGAGTTACTCCATCTACACTCCCTGCCCTGTCTGCCCTGCCTGTCTAGCCTCACCTAGCGGCCACAAGTGTCAAGTCTGTCATATGTCACACCTCATCTGTACTACGTCACACAACTGTCATACGTCACACGTCATCTGTCTAGGCTGTCACATTTGACAAAAATGACAGCATTTTGGGGACCCATTTGACAGGGGGGGGGGGCCCTTTTACACTAGGGCTCACGTAGGCTTCAAGGTCAAAGTGTCCCAGAACCCCGTCATTATAACTACTTACGTCTCTCACACTCTGAATTAGTCGGTATCGGAGAGAACAAGGACAAACTGGACACAGTCAGGAATATGTAGACAGACCAAGAAAATCTACCCTAACCCGTATGGATCCAAGGCCTTACTGGACACTGCTGACTAAAGAGGCACATGCACCTCCTAGGAATGGCTGACAGTCCACTCTGCAACCTTCTGGGAGGGTGCAATAGGTGGGCGCGACTGCCGCATAGGACACTTGAAGCCGCTTTTCTTCATCGAGAAGAGCTTCTCACTCTGAAATAGGACGGGATAAGGAACAAGTATAATAACATTTCAAAACGTATCACAATGTTTTTTTTTGTCTTCTTCACTGTTGAAGTATTACAAAAAAAATAATGAATAACCTAAAGTCAATACAATCTAAAATGTTTACCGGGCTTTGAAGCCGTGCTCCAATGAAATTTCTTTCGGACGTTTCGTCTACAGTCGCGGCAGACATTATCAAGATCTTCGGTGCTTCCCGACGTTGACTGATTCAACTGTGGTGAGCTCCGTGGTATTTATTCCCTCGCCGTCGCGCTGCACTGGAGGGACTGAGGTGGGGGTGGAGTTAAGCAGGGTTTCAGCGCACTTGAAGTTTGTAGTAGAACTCGCTTCCAATCTGTATTTAGAAACGTAATTTCCTCCTTCCTGTTGAAATTGTTGTCACGAAGCACGGGATATAACTTCGCCCATCTTTTACTTACTGTCTACCACTTTACTGTCTGAGTGGGCCCAAGAGAATATTGAATATGACATTAATTCTCTTTTAACGAGAGGATGGCCAAGCCCAATTATACAGCTTATAGATCTCCTAATCTCTAGATAATTTATTTCTACGATTATTGATAATTAAGTGGTTTTTATATATAAATACGACAAAACTTGTTACGACCCTTGAGTCCCGCTATATCACACCGCAAAGTACATAACAAGAAAATGCTTAACATAATTTATAAAAATAACTTAATAAATTTAAGCCCAATGTAATACCGTGGAAAAGGCCCCGAAGACATCTTGTACCATAAATTAGCGAGAGCCGCGGTCGCCATATTTCGCCGTCTCCATGTTTTAAAAAGGTCACGACTTCCGAGGCGGCATTACGTATTCGTCTTATCCAATTACCACTTTATTGTCCAAATAAAATATCTTTCCTAATCTTTTATGTGCCGTGCATTCCGGGCCCTTTGTTTTATTTTAAAATTATATTTTAGTTATTTTTGCCCTCCTAGGAGGGCCGTGAATTATGCTCTTTGCTCTTAGTAAATTTCCTTGTCTACTCTTTTTATAACCCAGAATTTAACCAAAAAAATAAAGATTTTCTTTGCTATTGCATATACTTAGCAGCTTAAACTGCTTACACGTTTTAGCTTCCCCTTGACACGTTAACACCTTGTTCTGAAGTGGCGATTTTTACCTAATTTCTCTCTCACCTTTCGGCGTCGGCTGCTTCAAAAGAAGCGTTAAGTTTACGAACTGCTCTTCTCTACTTTAACGGGCCCCGACAGCAAAGGAAGTAATTAAAAATGCACGGAGTATGTTGAATATTGCATCTAATTAAAAACAAAGCGGAAAACGGGAGAGAAAGAGGATCGCGGATGTCTTCAAAAGCACCCCCGAGGCCTGATAAATATCGCGGCCCAGGCACAAGAAGATAATACTTTCCAAAGATTTGTATACATCTTTAACATTCCTGTTGCTGTCGTTGAAATTCGCAAAACCCCCCTCTCCCCCACCCTGCATGTATCTCTCTATTGTGTAAGAAATAATGAACCGAAAGGCATTTTATATAGAAAATATCTGCGAAGCATAACCCAAATTGATGAGTTCGGGCAGAAGCCAATCAAACGAATTACTTTCGATTTTCGATAAACGCGCGGCCTCCGATAGAGCAGGGCTAGAACTAGAATAAACAACTAGGTTAAGCTGCTTAAAATAATAATATGAGCAAACATGTTTCGTGAAGATCCCTGAATGTATTGCAGTAATTTTTTTTTATCAGATAGGCGTTAACACCTATGAAGATTCTCAAAGGAAGTATTGGAAAGGATGGTTAAGAATGTTGAAGATACGTAAACTTCAACAATAGCTAGGGCAACTTCTTACTCATCCAACAACTTCCGAACATAATTATATAGAGAAGTATTATTTGAGGTATGTGAATCGCGGAGTAAAGACGTGGACATTCACAGAGGCCATGGGAAACGACTTAGTAGCTTTGAGATGTGGCGCTAAAGAAGAACAAGACGAATTTTGTTGATAAAGTGAACAACGAACAGATGTAGAGCGCATAAACACAGGAAGAACAGAAAGTTACTTCATATTAAGAAATGGAAAATACGAGCTATTGCAACACTCTCGTCATTGAAGAAAAGAGGCCCAGAGGACGGCGCCGATCACCAAATCTGAAGATGGTCAAACAATTGTCGGGAATGACAACGAAATATGGACTTATTTCGATCCGATGTAGACAGAGCAAAATGCGTCAAAGTCGTCAAGGATAAGGCACCATAAGAAGAAGGTCAGATATTATGATCATAGAAATGACCCTCGTAGGAAAACCAATTAAAAGTTTATGTGGTTTAGGTAGTAGAACGATTGACACTTTATTTGTGAAATGGGGTGAATTTCACATTTAGTTCAATTATGTGCAAGTGAACCGCTTAAAGTTATACCTAACACATGACATTTTCTCAATTGTTAGTAAACTGGTGGGTAGTCTTTTTCAGAAGTGCTTTCAGAAGTTAATTTACCTGAACTAAAAGAATCAAGGATTTCCTGTGGCAAGTATGTATCAGGCAATCACAGTTCACACAGAAACTCTGCTGTGTGACCCTTTTACAATATTTCCGAAAGTGATTTGTTCTTTATCTACCAGTACAAGCTTGTCCCTTTATCCTTATTTGAGATAACAGAAGTGCGAAAAACAAAAAACAAAAAGTTGCCTTATTCGATACTTTTCCGCCATTAATGAAGAAACCAATCTTCTCAACTTTTACCTCAGGTGAAATATATGGTCTCTGAGCGACAAAAAAAATATTTGGAGACCAGAATGCATCCGATTTATGGACCTTTGTACTAGAAAGCTGACACTCTCCCCCCCCCCCCCCATTAAGCAAGTAATTGTAAAGTTTTTCTATTTTGATTGGAATAGAACGTTTGCAATCCTCCAAGAACGTAACCAATTTAATTCGAATGAAATGTGATTTTAAAAAATGCCAAAACGACTCAAAAGTGATCTAAAAATGCCTCAAAATCGAAAACCGAAGGGTCCATCTTCGAAAATATTTTACCTTGGGAACTCTAGTTGGTCGAAGGCAAAAGGCGACATCAAGAAGAGCAAAAAACCGAAAAAGACATAATCCCCGCCCCCCCTCTTGGTAAATAAAAAAAACATTTTTTTTTTGCTGTTTTTGATTGAAATTGGACCCCTGTAACGAAGTTACTACTTTTCTAATTGTCGGCAAAGGCTCCGCATAATTGCAAACTCAACTCAACTTGTCAAATAAATGTAACCTAGGCTTAACACATTGTTGCTAAAGTGTCATCCGGTATCCAAGGAGTTGTTTATCCAAGTAGATATAAAAGTACGCATTTACCCCATTAACGGCAGTCAGTCGCCAGCCATCCTGGGAAGAACGCCTCCTCCTAAGAAACCAGACCTGATGCCTGAACCTGATCTCCTATTCCGATCCTGAGAGTAAGTTACAGGTTAAAGGGCCACATCAACTTATTTTATAGTTGAGGTTAACTAAAATCGGGTGGAGCATTTCGCCTGGTAGACATAACTCGGTCGTCTCTTTCTTTCGCATTGAAGAACCTAGTTGTTCTTTTTAATTTGGCTGGAACATTACAGTGGGAATTCTGATTTAAATCTCATATAAGAGAGAGACGGCTGGACGCTTATTCTATAGGAAAGAGTGAAAGTGAAAGTGAGAATTGCTGGCCAATGGAATTCGTCAACAGAATTTTTTAACCAATCAAGGTTGTCAAAATTCTCACTTTCCCTTTCACTCTTTCCTATAGAATAAGCGTCCAGGGAATCACGACCATAACCCCCTTTATATTTCCGCCTCCAAACTGATCCGAATATTATTAATCGTCATTTCCGATTGCAAGGTATTTAGTAGTTTATAGTTCATTGGGTACAGGGTTTTGTCTGTAATTATCGTTGGTAGTATTTTTAAATATATATAATAAGTACCGTTCACAACTTGTTGTTTTTGTGATTTCTGGGTGAAAGATTGGATGTCAACTGTCTAAACTATCAAAGGCCTAATAGGCGTTGTCCAGCGAATCGCTCCGTCAGTAGAACTAGAACTCTGTCTCAGTCTGTTTAAAAGCTACACTGGAGCAAGTGGGCCCTTCACCACATTAATCCGAAGGGTGGCGCCCGAGTTAGAGATCACCGATGCAGCACGTGAGCAGACGATCTCTTCGACACCAGCATAACATCAAATTATTCAACCAACAAAGGGCGCTACACCCCAATCAACGTAAACAGTTCGAATCACTCCAATCAGTCCACTGGTTAAAGATACAGGCAGTCAAATTTGAAAATTCTCGTTGGTCAATAAAAAAAAGTGGGAAAATCGTTTGTTTGCTGTTTTTAATCTGAATAGTACGTTTCGATCCTAAGAACGTAAAAAACTTAATTGGGATGAAATTCCCCCCAAAGTGATTTTTTAATGCCAGAAAACTGGAATCTAAAAGTGTCTAAAAATCGACCACCGAAGGGGTTTATCTCCGAAAATATTGTACGTACGAGACATTCGCGGGTGGAAGGCGAATGAAGATATCAAGAGGAGCGAAAAACAGTTGGAATCACTAAAGTAAAAGGCGGTCAAAATTGAAATTTGAAAAAAGAAATAAGTAATTCTGCCCCCGCCGCTATGGTCATATTTAGAAAAACTTGATTTGTAAATTTGTTTACATTAGGTGCAGATACATTTTTACTGAACCATTAGGTGCAGATGAAAATTGGGTGGCCCACTGGATTCTACTAGATAAACCTACTAAAGAACATTTTTACTTCTCATAAAATTAAAAAGATAACAAATTTTCAAAATGTTAGATTTGAAATGGGCAAAGGGGGCAAAAGGGCTGTGAAAATTTTTTGCCTGTTGCTATCTTTAGTTTCACAAAAAGAAGCAGCTGCGCTTCGTAAAAACCGCATCCTTCTCTGAAAATTCTCAGAAAAAACATCGAAAATGGGATACTCTGTACAGGGTCATTCAAACTCGATGCCCCACTTATTTTATGCGAAACTGGTTGACTATAAGAAAAATATTTTTTTACCACATTAAATAGGACGGCTTAAGGTAAAACAAATGAGATATATATGGAAATTGAGCAGACGACGCTCGGCGTCGCGACGCTGACGACATTTTTTTATCTAGAAACATACCTTTTTTTTTGTCAGAAACCCGAAGTTCGATAAATTGTGATCAAGTTTTGTATAAAAACTTTTCTATATCTTATTTTTTTGAAGATACAGCAAGAACAAATATTAACATATACACATAAGTAAGTTTACAGTAGGCTGAAAACGGTTAAAAGCGGAACTTGCTTTTTTTATGGATAAGCATACTAATTTAAGTTGAGTTCGGTAATTACATCTCGAACTCTCGGGATATCATTCTATCTCACTCTAGCTTGTTAAGATTTTGGGAGATAGTCTGTGTCCGGAGCGCTTGGATGAAATTACCGAACTCGGCTTTAATAAAAAATAGGCTGTGACTTATATTTGCTTGTAGTTGTCAATGTCAGTATTCAGTAGCTTCAGGTCACATAATAATTCCATAGATCGCCGCACTCTTAGGAAAGTGACTTGTCAAGAAGTCAGACGGCGCTTTGAATATTGTTTGACCGCAGACGGTGGACATTTTGAGCATATTTTATGATTTCGTTACCTAGAAGTTTCATACCTCTCTAATTATGTTAATTAAATATGTTAATATTTGTTCCTCTTGTATTTTTAAAAGTATAAGAGATATAGAAAAAGTTTTTATACAAAACTTAATCACAATTAATCGAACTTTGGCGTTCTGAAAAAAAAGGTATGTCTCTACAAAAAAAATTCGTGGGCGTCGCGACGCCGAGCGTCGTCTTCTCAATTTCAATCTATTTAGCATTTGATTTACCTTACGCCCTCTTATTTAATGTAAAAAAAATATTTTTGCTACAATCAGCCAGTCTCGCATAAAATAGGTGGGGCATCGAGTTTGAATGACCCTGTACACTCAATTTTCTTATTTTATCCTACCTCTCTTGGGATACCCAGGACCAATTTAGGCCCTATGAAGGTTGCCTTGCTCTCAAGGCCTTTGTGACCCGGAATCCAGTTTAGGTTAGCGTATTATGCTCGCCAATGTGGATCAGTATGTTTCGAACTCCACAGACAATTCTCAAAGAGATCCTCTGGAGTCAAGTGCTTTGAGTGCCGCTTGACTGTCGGAATTATATTTTGATAATTTTGTTTCTCCAGTTTTGATTGCTTATCGACCTGGCAGATATTTCAGTGGTATGGAGCTCCGTCTGAAATATTGTTGCGTGCTTTCCCAGACTCTCCTGGAGTCTGGGAATCTCTGTCCACCGCCATACGCCCCAGCTCCCACTCCCTAGGGAGTTTTCGAGCCATCCGCGTACCATCAGTGGTGCCCGCTCAGTAGCTTTAGTTTATTCTGACTCGACTCCTTCTTTGTAGGGCAGGGGGGCATCATGTCCGAAGGCATATCCCGCAAAGCATGGCCGGACAGTTCAGCCCTCAGTGGCGCCTCCAATGTAACCTCCCCCCCTGTGTGTTGTGGAGTCTATATATGCTCCAGTTGGCTTCCTTCTCCACCAAAATGTGGAGCGGGATTAGCCCGAGAAGTCTTTCCAAGGCCAATGTTGGAGTGGTGCCAAATACCCCCTGATGGCCAGGCAGGATTGATGCTGCAAGTTACTCAGCTTCCACCTGGCACTTCTTTGTCCGCCCTTGGAATGCCAGACAATGGCGCCATAAGTGATCATTGGTCTAATGACCGTCACATAAAGCCAGTGCATTAATTTGGGTTTTACTCCCCAGTTTTTCGGCAGTACCTTTTGCATGTCCACAAGGAAAATATTGCCTTGCTGATCATTCTTTCCATATGTGCATTCCAGTTTAGTGTCCTATCTAGTGTTACGACCAGATATTTCACCTCCTCTGTAAATGGAATGGCTTTGCCCAGCAAGGAGGGAGGCCTCAAATAGTCCAATTTTCTCCTCCTTGTGAAATCCGGGTTGATAGACATCTTCTTCCCAAGACACCACGCGTGGATGGTATTGATAATCTCCTGGAGTATTGCTGTTATGCGTTCTTCATGATAGCTTCGAATAAACTCCTTACCTCCAACATCCACCTCCCAGAGTTCAACCACAGCAAGCAGGTCACCCACCAGTACGGACCACGGAAGAGGTGATAGAAGTCCTCCCTGTGGACACCCCCCGAAGCAAACTGTTGTATTCTGAAGGGTTGTGGTGTTTGCTCTAATCTTTATTATTGTATAAGGTAATTGTTACAGGGCAGAAAAAGTTGCAATGACGAAGTGTCAATCATTTTGAATTATCTCTTCGAATAAGCTCAAAACAAAATAAAAACGATTTTTCACAATTTAGTGTTTTTTCGGACATCTCCGGAAGTAATTGAAATTTTACAAATGTTAAAACGGCATATTATTGAACTCCAAATTGCGCAACTTTTCCCAAATTTAGCCGACCCTGTATATCTTACCGTTGCTGAGATCCCAATGATGTGGCTCGAATTTGAAACACCCTGTATAAGTACCAAGTAGCCCGTAATCTATTAATATTATTAATAGTAGATAGGCTGTTAAATATAAATTAATTATAGTTAAATATAAAAAATAATTAGAGTTTATCCTAAATAAAGTCTCTGCCGATATAAGTGACTAAAGGAACATTTTTGGCTTAGAATGAAATGTAGAATAACGTATTGAATCACATGCATCTTCTTCTGGAACACCCTGTATTATTACAGCATGCTGCGCGTCCAGTAAGTCTGCTCTACCCCTCTCGCAGCAAGAGCTTTACATAGAGAGTCAGAGAGGTCATTGTTGAAAGCTCGTTTAATGTCCAAGAATATGGCTACCGCTATGCTCCCCTCCTTGAGGTCATGCGAGATCTTCCCGCCAAGGTCGTTCAGTGCTAGATTTGCCGCCCTGATATGCATACTATGTGGGTTGAAAGGGTATTGGATCAACGCACCTTGTCTACCATCTCTTCCAGACATTTCAGTAGGAAGGATGTTAGACTTAGGGGTCTTAGAGCTTCAGGTAGCGGTTCGTTACGTCCTGCCTTTGGTATAGATACCCCTTAAACCTTGACCCAGCTGGTTGGGATGTATACCCAAGCTAGACTTGTTCTAAAGATCTTCATTAGTGAAAAGAGAGCGTAGGTAGTCATCAATGGGACTCAATGGGACTGTACAATTTGTGCTCTGTACAAACAACTCATCTTCATTAGTGTCGCAGCGAGTATGTACAGACCTTCCTGTAGGAAGATCGGTGTCACTCCATCTTCACTAGGCGCCTTAAATGTTTGGAATGAACCCCACTGCACATCTAACGCTGTGTATGTTGACAACCTTTTCGTTTTTCCTATTTCTTTTGTTCGGCCCCAGGGGAGACATGGAGTTCATCCGTTGCCATCAAGAGACTATCTGGGAAGTGATTCTCGGTGAGAAGCTATAACGTTTCCCTGTTAGTGGTTGTGAAGGTTCCGTCAGTTCGTTTAAACGACACGATCTCGTCCAAGTGCTAGAATCCTGTGTATGCGGCTTGCGCTAGGCATATCATTTATGTCATCGCAAGACCGATTCCAGGATTCCCTTTTAGCCTCCCTGATAGTTTTGTTGTAATCCGTCAGAGCTGTTTTGTATTGTTCCCAGTCGCCTCTTGCTTTAGCTCGAATAAAAAGCGACCAGACAGCTTTTTATCCAGGGAGTGGTTATCCTTCTTTTTAAGTGGACATTTTACGTTAAAGGTTGTCGTGATTGCAGAGTTAATTGCTCCGCAGCCAGCTCTATCTCATCACGATTTCACATTGCAGTTATTCCTCCAGTATCTTCCTGTAGCCACTACAGTTTGGGCTCTTTGGGTTTTTGTATACTGTCTGAACACGAGAGTTCTGAGGAAACGAACCATTTCGTTATTTCATGTAATAAGTAAACATATATATTTATTTTTTTTTAAAAACGTTTTTTTTTATAATAAATCTTTTCTAATTGTTACTGAGCCATTAGAAGCCACAGACAAAAATTGGCCTACTGGATTCTACAAAACAAACTTACTAGAGAGTATTTTTACTTTTCAAAAAACTAAAAAAAAAGATAACAAATTTCCAAAATCTCTAGATATTTCAAAATCCAAAAGGACTAAGAAAATTATTTTGTTAGTCGCCATCTTTAGTTTCACAAAAAAAGTAGCAGCACTTCGTAAAAAATGCATCCTGCTATATTCGATATTAAATGAGATACTCGAAAAAAACTCGAAAATGGGATACTTTGTACCTCCATTTCTTTATTTTATCAATTTTCAATATAATTATTTTGCTTACTTATTTTTACGGCTTATTCACTCGTTCATTACATTACGTTTTACTTTAATAATGAATATACATTTAGGAAGTGTGCTTACAGCTAAGGACAAAATGGTATAATTAAAATATGAAGAAACGAGAGAGCGGTTATAAGAGCAAAAAAAACAAACAAAGGAAAAAACAAACAAAGAAAAAGTGCTAAAAATGGCATTTATTAAAATTACGTTTATTAGATAACAGAAACAATAAAATCAGGAATAAGGAATTTATTATTTAATTATTTTATTTTATTTTTTAGATAGAATTTACCCTAGAAAAATTTACCTAAATTACCCTCAAAATTAATTTTTTTTGAAAGTGTCAAAAAAACTCGATTTTAAATGTAGCTAAGTTTCCACCACAGAAGGGGTCTACGGGACTTCCATTGGTAGGAGGTGAAAGATCAAAGAAGACATCAAGAAGAACAAAAAGCAGTTGAAATCACTCCAGTCCGTCCATTGTTTTTTCGAAATTTTTGTAAGCCTCTATCTCTCAATCTACTGCAATTATTAGTAACTGGGGTAATTACTGACCTTTCGTTGTCATGGTATTTAAGGGCCTTGGATGAAATCTTTTTTGGCCTACAAAAGAAATAACCCATATTTTGCGTTAGCAGTTTACCTCGTACTACTTCTTAGTCAAAACTATGGTCCGTTACAGCAAACCACTACCTATCGTTTCTTTGATCTCGGCAAGTTTTAAAACAACACTATTAGCCAACTCCATTATAACACGAATTAATTACTTTCTTGTGTTTTTCCAGTTGGAATTAAGGAAAAAGAGGACCGGTATTGTACTTTGCTTTGAAACTTTTTCCACTTTGTAATAAAAGGGTGTGAAGAAAGTGTCTGCCCTGCACGAAAAATCCCGATTAATCTTCCTGGCCGCGAATAAATTATACAAAAGACCAATTTCTTAAGCATAAACAGAAAAGTTTTTACCATTAAAATTATCACAGTTTCTACATAATTAACTGGTTTTTAATTGTCTATTATATAAAGGCTATATCTATATTAAATAGAGTTTAATAAAGTTTAATAAATCATCGATCATACCATAAATAGATCAAGTTTCTCAGTTTGAATAACTAGGCAATAAGAAGAGTGAAGATTGGAGTTTAAAAAGTAAAGACCGAATTGCACCATAGTTTTCACTAACGAGGAAAGTTTAATTCCAAAACTACAGTTAGTAAATTGGATTAATCAAGGAGCTATTAAAGTTGCATTTCTCTCGATATAAGGGGTGTTCAGAAAACTTCTGAAAGCATGAAAAAACGTGAATTTTTTTTTCCAAATTTATAAAATATCCTAGGAACGAAGTTTGAAGATTTGTTGAGAGGACATATTGAGGAAAACTTTGCATCCGAATCAAAAATAGAACGTTAAGGTTCCAATTAGAAATTCTAAAACTGGATTCGAAAAAAATGAAACTAAATTGAAAGTTTAGTTTTATTTTTGTTGTTTTCATGTCTACGCAATCTTAACCAACCTGAAGGAAAAGAGGGGTGTAAGGAAGGGTCCACAACAGGAAATCAGGTGGATCTCACTGCAACAACAATACGAACCTGTTCGTACAAATCGTTTGCATCGCCAAGGGCTATTTGGCCTTAATTAAACGGTCACGGGGGAATAACTCAAAACGCAGCGCATCAACTTCATTAAGTAAATTGTTTATTCAAATCGAAACCGAATGAAGTGGGGCCTTATTCAAAGGTTAAACGTAAACAAATGCCCAATTATGCAAACGCCGTTTTGACGATATTAATTTCTATCGCTAAAATGCATATGAATAAATAAACCAGTCCAGTTGGGGACATCGACAATAATAATTGTTGTAACGAGCGTTGTTGTTCGAGGGCAATTTCTCTAAATCTAGGTAATTTCGTAACTTTAGACTTCCGTTAACTTCCATACAATAATACAGTCGACTTTGAAAGAGACCACGAACATTTGCGAGAACTTGGGGAGTCAATTTTCGACATTCTAGTATTCTCTGCGCAAGAGCTTCAATGTTCGACCGGTTGTGTTGCATACACTTTGGATTTCAAATGCCCCCATAAAAAATCCAACGGTGACAGGCCGGGTGATCTAGGCGGCCATTCGATACGACCATACGACGATTGTTCAAAAATTCTCGAACGGGAACTATATAGTGAAGAAGTGCACATCTTGCTGGAAAACTACTTCAATTTGAAGCAAATTTTCGTAATTTTCCAGTAATTCTGCTATGCGCGGAACAAAGTTCGTTTCAAGAAGCTGAAGGTAAGTAGCGCCTTTCAAATTACTTTCAATAAAAAACGTGCCGATGTGCTCTCCTAGAATCCCTGCCCAAACATTGAGTTTCTGTGGATATTGGGTAAAGGTTTTCCTAACCCAATGTAGATTCGTGTCTGACCAATACCTGCAGTTATGCCTATTTACCTCTCCGTTCAAAAAATATGTACATTTATCACTGAAACCAATATTGTACAACAAGTTCCCGTTATTCAATAGATTAGACATAATTTCACAGAACTTTAGTCTTCGATCATTGTTCTGTTCATTCAGTTCTGAACAAAGGGGGGGAACAACTTTGGGTGAAATTTGTGCTTTTTTAAAATTCTCCTACAGTGCTTGTTGAGACCCCGGATCCCTGGTAAATATAATCATCTATCAATACAACCTTTCAGCTTATGGATACGTCATCAATTTCTATTTTTCTTATTGCGGTCAGATCACTCTTTTAATTTGTTTAAGTGAGGACAAAAAACGCGTTCCAATCAAGTATAACAATATGCAGACGACTATAGGTGCGACAGAACGTTACTTATTGAATGAAAAACTGAATAAAGAACTGCTTGAAGTCATTCAAAGTGAAAAAAACTTTGAAATGCTTGAACTCCATTTCAGTTATGTTCCAAATGCAAAATCTAAATACGGAACGAGAAAGGACGTCAACAATTCAAGTCATATTATAAATTTATAAAACTTAAAAAATTGGGGCTCTTTTCCAAATTCCAAGTAAATAACTCATCCGTTCAAATCTAAGCCGGACTCAAAGTAGATAAAAACTAGAACGAAACAAAGCTCTGACGCTGATAGCACAAAACTGAAACTTTGTATTGGAATTTTTCTCTCATAGGTATATTTCACTCAAAAAGTTTCTTCAGAAATGTTTTTACAGTTTACATCATCTTCTAAAATAAAGGAGTTTTAACGGATTTTTACAAAAGCAATATTTTAGACAAATTTGAAACTTTAGTTTATCGAAAACCAACATATAGAGATAGATATTTAAATTTTAGGGTTGTTGTCAATCACCCCATTGTGGTAACGAAAAAGAAGTTGTAAAGAGCTTATTTGATCGCGCAAACAATATTTGTGATCAAAATTTTGAAACTCTGATTGAAACTTTGTAATTCAAAAGAAACATATAAAAACATTACTATGAAGGCTTTCACGGCCGGTCAAAATACAATCTAAAGTGTTTTCCGGGCTTTGAAGCCGTGGAAAATGGAATTTCTTCCTGACGATTCGTCTACAGTTGCGGCATGCATTATCAAAGGTGTGATCAAAGTGACCTCCCCTGCTTCCCAACGTTGACTGATTCGACTGTGGTGAGTTCCGTAGTATTTATTCCCCGTCGTCGCGCTCCAGTGGAGGGACTGGGGTCGGAGTAGTGGTGGCGACAGGTTACGGTGCACTTGAAGAACATCTAAACCAGTCTGCATTTAGAAAAGTAATTTCCTCCTTCATGTTGAAGTTGTTGTCTTTATTGTCATTGTTGTTGTTAGTCTCGGATAAAAACGATGCGATTGATGTAAGATATCCGCCTCCTTGAAAAGGATGTCGTAACTTTAAGAGAGAGCGTGCTCTGCTACTGCTGATTTTTGTGTTTGTCCCAGCCTGTAACTCCTCTTGTGTTCCGTAATCCTGGGGTTGACACTGCGTTTTGTGGTGCCAGTGTGTACCGAGCCACAGCTGCATGGAACTCTGTAACACTAAGACCCATGGTGAGCACGATAGGAAGCCCAACCTGCGAAATCGCGACACACCTCACAAAACTGCTGAAACCTCTAATAGGCAATACTGACAGCTTTACAAAAGACTCCACTCATTTCGTTGAAAAACTGCATTCTTTGACTCTTTCTCCAGCAGAAACTCTCTTCGATGTCCCTTCGCTCTTCACGATGGTACCTATTAAGGAAGCCATGGAACATATGAACCAGGAATTTCCACAAGATATTGTCAAGTTGTTCCAACACTGCCTAACCTTTAGATGTTCTCGATGGAAGGAGGATTTCTACGAACAAACTGATGGTGCAGTTACGCGCAGCCCCCTTAGTCCAGCTAACTATTTTCTGGATTTTTTTGAGGCCAAGGCGTTGGCAACGGCTAATAAGAGGCTAAAGTGCAGGTTCCGATACGTAGAAGACACCTTTGTTATTTGGAGTCACGGCGAGGGCGAACTTCAAAACTTCCTGGACTCTTTTAACTCAAAAATTCACTATATAGGAAGCAAGGACGCCTACCGTTTTTGGATGTTTTGGTATCAAGGAGGCCGAATGGGAAGCTTGCACACACCGTTTATAGAAAAACATACACACTGACCGATACCTAAATAACGGATCAAATCATCATCCCAGACAGAAAACGTGAGTCATAAAGACTCTGCCTGTAAGAGCCAAGAGAATTTTTGAGCCAGCTTAACTGGAACGGGAAATGAAGCATCTGGAAAAAGCCTTTGGTTGGAATGTAGAGGAAAGTAGAGCGCCAGGAAGGAACAACGGGAGAAGATGAAGAAAAGCGCGGATGGACTAGTCTACCATACATTCACAAAGTAAGAGACAAAATTGGCAGGCTACTGGAAATGCACAATGTTAAAACTGTCTTTAAACCCACTCGTACAATACAACAAATCTTGAGATCGGCTAAAGACCGCAGAGATCCTCTATCGTCACCCGGAGTTTACCGAGTTCCGTGCAGTGGCTCGGTATACATTGGCACCACAAAACGTTGTTTGTGCTCAACACGAGGATTACAGAACACAAAAAGAGTTGCAGGCTGGGACAAAATCCAAAAGTCAACAGTTGCAGAGCACGCTCTCTCCGAAGGTCACGACATCCGTTTCAACGAGGTGGATACCATATATTAATCGCAGCGTTTCTATACGACACTAACGATGGAGATCTTTAAATACGACAACAACTCCAACAGGAAGGAGAAAATTACATTTCTAAATGCAGACTGGAGGCGAGTTCTACGACATACTTCAAGTGCGCCGAAACCCCGCGCCACCACTACCTCCACCCCAGTCCCTCCACTGCAGCGCGACCGTGCCGGCGGAGGAATAAATAAAACCGAGTTCCCACAGTCGAATCAGTTAACGTCGGGAAGCATGGGAGATCACTTCGTCCATTGCCTCATCTCCTCTGATAATGTCTGCCGCAGCTGTAGACGAAAGTAGGAAGAAATTGCATTTGGGCCCGGAGATTGTATATAAAAAATATTTTACTAAAAAATAGTTATCCAATTAATTTCATAAATAAATGTTTCATAAATCAGTCATAATTTCAAAAATCAATTCGAACAGCAAAACCAAAATAGGCATATTACAAACCTTTTTCTACCATATGTCAAAAGTATATAAGACAAAATTAAACAAATAGGTATTAAATACGACATTAGAACAGTTTTTAGAACATTTTACGTGCACAAGTGACAAAAACAAATCTACAAAATGAAAACATATAAACAAACAAAAAGAGAAAAAAAACATCAAAATTATATGTATACAAAATATAGGATTTTAAAGAGCAAAAATATGCCATCACGCCTTTAATAATGGTCATAAAATCAAATGAACGATGCTAGAACCGTAATTTTTAATTTTTTTATTGTAGGTAATAGTTCTGAAGATGGCAACAGATAAGTTGCCGAAACGTCAACTAGGTGTTTTCAGGGTAAATTAGGATCCTCAGTAATCTTACTGGGAATAGTGCTAAATTCGGTTTCCAACAATAAAAATCCCCATAAATAACTATTAAAAAAAGAAAAGTTAGAGTTAGACAAAACTGAATACTTTGAATATCGGGAAAATTTCCGAAAAGTTCCCGAAAATTCCTTTTCTTACTTACTGACTGAGCTATGTGTAATACCAGCAAAAATTAAATTTTTCTCTATGGACACCACAGTTCAATATCAAAGAGTTGTTTCGACAACATTTCTCGAGTCTTTTCTTGTCTTCTCGGAAAGTTTCAACATTGGAAACTTTCTGCGATGCCCAACTTTACGACAAAAAATCACGACACAAACTGGATGAAAACTCTCTAAGCCCTAAGAAAGAGCACTTACTTGCATTCAAAGGAACGTTGCCGTGCGCCTGGGTGTGCACCATCGGCTGCATATGATGGTGGGTCTGGGCAGTTTGTACGTGCGCACGTCCCTGGTAGCCCAACAGGCCGGCATGGTGGTACAGCACGTGGTGGCCTCCGTGCCCACCATTATGGTGACCCCGGTACCCCGCCACCTTGGTTAGCTTACGTCACTTTCTGGGGTGTCGGAACATGGTGTGCGTTTGCGATTTGCGCGGTATGTCGTACGCTCTAGTTTCGCAACTAATTCCGGTTAAAACACGACATTTTCTTCAATTTTTTTCTTATGCTATAAGGAGTGAAGGTGATTGCTTTGCAGTCGCTTAAAGAAGCTTAGTCTAGTAAAAAAAAAAAATGAAAAAATTGTTTTGCGGCTTTTGATTAGACTGATAATCTCCTCAGAACGTAACAAACTTAATTCGAATCAAAGTAGCATCAAAAGAATTTTTTTTTTAAAAACCAGTAAAAAACTTCTAAAAGTGTCTAAAAATCTGATAAAAAAGTAAAATAGGCAGAATGCAAAACAGAAAATAACGCCAAAATTTTCTCTCGTCCTGTTGATAAAGTTCATATTTTGTACCATTAATTCATTTTGTAGTGTAGGTATAACTGAGTTAAGTTTTAAGTTTGCTTAGGTAAATGTGCATATCTATATTATATGAGTATATATGATATATGATAAATAGTACAATAACTAATAAATAATACGATTTTTATTTTGTCATTTAATATGCAAATTTTTCCACATGGGGCATGGGGACCAATATGAATTAAGGGTCCGTACCATAACTTAAGTTTACTTAGAAATTGCGTGGTGCAAACGGCCAATAATTATAACCAGATAAAATTACACAATTTTTGCGAAATAATAGCGATTTTTTCTTTCTTAGTGGTGGCGATTTTTTGGCTACTTTTTTTCGTGTTCTGTCGGCAGTGAATTTAAAAAGTTGGCAATCCTATTCAGAATCACTGGAGTCGGTCCACTCGCAGTTACCAGGAGGTGAAAAGGTCAACATGCCTACAGCAAGAGGAAGTCGACCGACACGGCTCTCCACACTGTAGGGCATAAAATTGAAAAGGCACACTCAAATAAGGAAGTGCTGTTGGCACTCTTTTTCGACATTGAGGAAACATTCGACAAATCCATAACAAACAACATCTGCGAGGCCCTAAGGGCCCGGGGACTCCAACACAGTTTGTAATCTGGGTCAGATCGGCACTCCGCAACCGTAAGGTTACGGCTTCTCTGAGAGATAAAGCGGAGGGAAATCGAGGTCGAGGGCGGCTGTCTACAAGGCACCTGCTTATCATCTCGACTAGGGTGTCCCTTAATGGATGGTCTTTTGGAGAGGCTACAAGCCGAGGGGTTCAGTGCGCAAGCGTAGGCGGACGACCGGATCATGATACCAGGAAAGTTCGTTGGCAGCGTTTGTGATCGAATGGAAAGGGCATGTAGAATAATAGAACAATAGTGTACCGAGACGGGACTGTCAGTCAACACTGGCAACACAGAGCTTGTGCTCTACACCAAAAGAAGGAAAACTACAGATTTCCGCCCACCCACGCTGTACGGTGAACTTCTGCTACTAAAGTCTAAGGCTAAGTACCTGGGGGTGACCATCGACAGCATTAAGGCGATAGCATTGACGTGGCCACTATGCAGGGCTGTGGGCAGGAAGTGGGGTCTAAGCCTTGTTCTCAGACATGCTTTACTGGACCACAGAGTCATGTCTAGGAGTAAGTAAAAGGTACGTCTCTCACACTCTAAATGAGTGGGCATGGGAGAGTACAAGGACACACTGGACACAGTCAAGAATATGTAGGTAGACCAAGGAAATCTACATTAACCCGGATAGATCCTGGTGGCTTCTTGGGAGAAGCCGGCAGTGCCTGGAGACCTTATAGGAATCCTTACTGAACAATGCAGTCTAAACGGGCCCATGCACCTCTTAGGAATGGCTCACAGTCCCCTCTGCACCCACTGTGGGGCAGGAGAAGAGTCGTCATACCACTTTCTGGGAGTGTGCCATACGTGGGCGCGGCTGCGCCATAAGACACTTAGAGCAAATTTTCTTCATTGAGAGGAGCTTCCGACTCTGAAATGGGAGGGGATTCTCTCCTTCATTAGAGGGACGGGCCGGATGGTGGAGGGAACTAGGGCCCTGGTGGAGTAGGGATTTTTGCTGTTTTTAATTGGAATGGGGCTATCGTAATCCCCTATGAACGTAACAAACTTAAATTGAATAAAATTTTCTTCTCAAATTATTTTCTCAAAAGTAGTAAAAAACTCGATTCTAAAAGTGCCTAAAAATCGACCATCGAGAGGGTCGAGTCTCCAAAAATATTGCACTACAGAACTTACGCAACCTACGTAACCTTGGTGGAAGGCGAAAGAGGACAACAAGAGCAAAAACCAGTTGGAATCACTCAAATCTACTTGTTCTAAAATTACGGTCAAGGTTGAAACTCGAGGAAAAAGGCGTAATACGGATACCCTTTTGCTCACTTCAAAAAAATGTTCGGAAAAAGTTTTTTTGCAAAATATTGATTTAAAAAATGACTAAAACTCAAACACCGAAAAACCTACCTTGAAAACATTGCATTTATGAGACTTCCATTCGTGACAGGTGAAAGAGAGTGAGAACAGCTAAAAGCAGTTAAAATCACTTCCATCGGTCCACTCGTTCTAAAGTTACACGCGGTCAAAGTTAAGAGTTGAAAAAAAGACTTAGTACCCACCCCCACGTAGTCACAAATATCTGAGTCATGAATAAAAAAAAATGTTTTTTTTTATGGTTTCAAAACTGCTAATGTTTTTCTATCAAAGCTTCAAAGTTGGAGACAAACAAATAAAAAGTATTCACTAAAAATTGAATAATCATTAAACCCATATCTACCTTTAAGTGTTTCGCGCCATGGCAGAATCACCATTCATGTACTTAACCCCCTGTCCACCAATCCACTAAACCCAGTTATCTTCCAAAAGGCATTAATAAAGTGACGTAATAGTCCATGTCGTCGCTATATCGAGTTTGGCCGAGGCCTTCGCAGCGTTTTAGCTAATGGTTAGGTGGAAGTTGCACGCAACGAATTACAAAATGGCGGTGGGTTGTAGTTGAAAAACAGGAAGGAAAAATCCGGCTGATGGATAGATAATGGACGGTTGGGTTATCTGTTACTTGGAGGTTTTTAGATTGGGCCAATTTTTTATTGTATGTATCGACGAAAGGAACGAACCAGATCGACCTACTCTTGATGTTTGCTCAAGAAAGGGGTCTGTTTCGCGGTTCAAACCAAATTGTTTTGGCAAACAATCACGAATATTTATTGCCCGCTTTTAATACAACGTGTAAAATAAAAAAGCCGAATAAAAATATTTGTATAACGGGATAAGATCGGAATGGAAATTTTATTTGTTCTCCCAAATGTTCCGAATTTCGTTTCCCGCTAGTTTTATTGCGCCCACTTGCGCAGCTTGATATGCAAATACACAAAAATTCCTCATAAAGGCTATAATGAAATTTGATGTGTGACGGCTTTTTTGACGAGCATAACTTCCTTATGCTAATTTTTATTAGCAATCCAGTGGGGGGGGGGGGGGGAGAACTCTACACCTACTGTGCCATTTACCTAGATTAATACCAACCCCTACACTAACTTTGCCATTGATCCAGATTGATACCAATCAGTTTCTTTGCGGGCTTGTTAGTTAAATGCAATCAGACTTTTTGATCCGTACTTTTTTCCCATTCTTTTTTCCATCCTCTCATTTTTATGCATACTAAAAATTTTCTGTATAGAATTTAACAGTGTTTATTTTTCGTTGTTTTTATAAGTCTGAAAATGTACGGGCACGTCTACGTGCCCTCTTATTTTTAAGAATACCGAAAATGTGTGGGCACCTAAACGTACCCTCACAATTTGAGCACAAAATTTACAAGTGTCTCGTGTTGGTAAAGAGTGTTAGCGTCCCAAATCCATCCTGCAAGCCATACTTGCTCTATTGGATCGAGTTCGCAGATATCGACTTTCCCCAAGACGGAAATTCTCAAAATTGAGGCTTCGCACTGTTTATCTTAATGCCCGACTGTAAAACGGTTTAAAAGGTTTTTCGTAATGTGGCCAAATAAATCCGTGGGGTATCTTTGTTTACCGGGTTGCGAGCTTTTAAGGCGCGACATTTGGGAGTTATAGTTTTAAAGCGCTCCCAGAAGAAGTTCCAATAGAGGGTAACTTTGCACTTTACCACCGCTGAATTGAATAACGAATATAACTTTACGACGGCGCCATAAGTACACCACTAGACACTTGAATATTATTACAAACCGTCATATAAAGTTTTTTTTATATTTACGCTTTGGAATTGCCATTGCCTTCGAGGTCGGTTGGCTTATTGAATGAAGATGTGTCGTCGAAAATAGGCATTGGACCATGTATTCTTTTTTTTATTTATATATTTTTAAAGGATTTTATAACAACTCTTAGTTTCCCGAAGATGCCGTAATATATGGTGAAACCTCGACCAGTTCATAACTGATTTTGAATAACACCCCTGATCCCACAACAAATAAATCAAAACCAAATATGAAAAAGGTTTTCTCTGGTTTTGGCTGTAGAAAATCCGCATTTAAAATTAACCAATTTTAAGAACACTACTGCTTTAGTACGGAATTAGCTTTTTCATAAAGGAAATTAAACATGAAAACAACAGTTCTTCTACCACAAAATGTGAAACTAAACATGAAATTAACAAGATTTTCGTTTTAAGAGCAAAATTTGATAAAGCATATAGTTAGGGTTGTTAATTTTAAAGTTCACTACCGTGACTCTAAAGATAAAGCATTTGAACATGTTCCTTAAATATGATTTGTGAGGTTATTTGAATTGTGAGGATCTGAAAGAGCAAAATATGCTCAACTTTTGTGCTAAGTAAAATATAAAATAAAACTTAAAAAAAGCAGGTATTCTACAAGAAACCGTATATGCTCAAATTAAATACATCTGATAAAATTATACAGTATACGGAATTAAAAATATGAAAGGGCGTTTTATTTTTAAATACCCAACGTTTTTCTGCTTAACAAAAACAGTTATTGGCCACAAAAAAAACAGTATTATACTCAAATTAATAATATTTAAGAACAACATCATAAAAACTATACAGATTTAAAAAGAGGAGAAAATATTCAACGTTTTTAGCTAATTGAAATTTAGAATAAAACTTTAATGAACAAATGTATACTACCAGAAATCCTATTACAATTATTTACATCATATTACATTTATGCTCAAACTATATTTAATAGAACATATAGTAAATTGGAAACTTTCTTTAATAATACAACAGTTTTTATTCTTTTAAAATCATCATTCAATGACTTAAAAAAACAGTCACTAGTCATAAAAAAAATATCATCGTTCTCAAATTTATGATATTTAAGAGCAGAAGATTTGAAAAAAGCAGGATATACACTACTTTTAAGCAAATTCAAATCTATATAGAAATTTATGCATCAAATCAAACAAGAAAAAAAATTGAAGTTTGAGTCTTTAACTTAAGATGTAACAAACTTACTATGGTGGAATGGAAAACTGCCTTGTGAGGATGACTAGATTTCAAAGGCATGCCATGACGCGTTGGAATGATTTGTGGTAGGTAGCGAAATATATTAATTTGATTTATTAAACATTAAATTAAATAAAAAATAAATTAATGTGAATTTAATTCTACGGTTGAGCTCTTCCAGGAGAAAAAGACCTCCTTCTGAGCCAGTGTTCAAAGTTCTTATTTATTTATTTTTTTATTGTTAATCATTTCGCGACTTGAAAAAAACATTCACTAATCACAAAAAATTAGCATCCTGCTCAAATTAATGGAAGTTGAGTTTTTTGTGTTTTACTTAAAACTGAGGTGTAACAAACTTAAATAAATTAAATTGAATTTAAATCTACGGTTGAGCTCTTCCAGGAGAAAAATACCATCTCAGCCAGTGTTCGAGACTTTCAGATTTTTATTTTTATTGCTCATTTACTACTTGAAAAAAAAAACACTAACTAATCACAAAAAAGTAAATTATTATCCTGCTCAAATTAATGACATTTAAAAGCAGAGGATTTTGAAAAAAAAAGCAGGATATGTTCCATTTTTGAATAAATTCATCTTTACATGAAAACTTATGACTCAAATCAATCAAGCAAAAAATGAAAGTTGAGTTTTTTGTGTTTTAACTTAAAACTGAGGTGTAACAAACTTACTCTTTACTAAAAAATGTAGCAGTGAAAACCTGCGTATTTATGATGTGAAGATGACCAGATTTCAAAGGGATGCCATGACGCGTCGCAACGAAGGAGATAGCAAAATATATTAATTTAATTTATTGAACTAAATTAATGTGAATTTAATTCTACGGTTGAGCTCTTCCAGGAGAGTCAGTGTTCAAGACTTTCAGATTTTAATTTTTTATTGCTCATTTCACTACTTGAAAAAAAAACTCTCACTAATCACAAAAAATTAGCATCATGCACAAACTAATGACATTTAAAAGCAGAGGATTTAGAAAAAAAAGCAGGATATGTTTCATTTTTGAACAAATTCATCTTTAGATGAAAAGTTATGTCTCAAATCAATCAAGCAAAAAATGGAAGTTGAGCTTTTTGTGTTTTAACTTAAAACTAAGGTGTAACCAACGAACTATTTACTTTAAAATGTATCAGTGGAAAGCTGCGTATTTATGTTGTGAAGATAACCAGATTTCAAAGGGATGCCATAACGCGCCGCAACGAAGGAGATAGCAAAATATATTAATTTAATTTATTGAACTAAATTAAAGTGAATTTAATTCTACGGTTGAGCTCTTCCTGGAGAAAAACACCTTCTGAGCCAGTGTTCAAGACTTTCAGATTTTTATTTTTTACTGCTCATTTCTCTACTTGAAAAAAAAATCAATAATCACAAAAAAATTGCATCTTGCTCAAATTAATGACATTTAAAAGCAGATGATTTTGAAAAAAAGCAGAATAAGTTCCATTTTTTAATAAATTCATCTTTACGTGAAAACTTATGTCTCAAATCAATCAAGCTAAAATGGAAGTTGAGCTTTTTGTGTTATAACTTAAAACTTAGGTGTAACACACTTACTATTTACTTAAAAATGTAGCAGTGGAAAACTGCGTATTTATGTTGTGAAGATGATCAGATTTAAAAGGTATGCCATGACGCGTCGCAACGAGGTAGATAGCAAAATATATTAATTTAATTTATTGAACTAAATTAATGCCAATTTAATTCTACGGTTGAGCTCTTTCAGGAGAAAAAGACCTCCTTCTGAGCCAGTGTTCAAAGTTCTTATTTATTTATTTTTTTATTGTTAATTATTTCGCGACTTGAAAAAAACACTCACTAATCACAAAAAATTAGCATCCTGCTCAAATTAATGACATTTAAAAGCAGATTTTGAAAAAAAAAGCAGGATATGTTCCATTTTTGAACAAATTCATCTTTACATGAAAAGTTATGTCTCAAATCAATCAAGCAAAAAATGGAAGTTGAATTTTTTGTGTTTTAACTTAAAACTAAGGTGTAACAAACTTAATTAAATTAAATTGAATTTAATTCTACGATTGAGCTCTTCCAGGAGAAAAACACCATCTGAGCCAGTGTTCGAGACTTTCAGATTTTTTTTTTATTGCTCATTTACCACTTGAAAAAAAAACACTCCCTAATCACAAGAAATTAGCATCCTGCTCAAATTAATAACATTTAAAAGCAGTGGATTATGAAAAAAAAGCAGGATATGTTCCATTTTTGAACAAATTCATCTTTACATGAAAACTTATGACTCAAATCAATCCAGCAAAAATGGAAGTTGAGTTTTTTGTGTTTTAACTTAAAACTGAGGTGTAACAAACTTACTATTTACTTAAAAATGTAGCAGTGAAAACCTGCGTATTTATGTTGTGAAGATGTCCAGATTTCAAAGGGATGCCATGACGCGTCGCGACGAAGGAGATAGCAAAATATATTAATTTAATTTATTGAACTAAATTAATATGAATTTAATTCTACGGTTGAGCTCTTCCAGGAGAGCCAGTATTCAAGACTTTCAGGTTTTTATTTTTTATTGTTCATTTCACTACTTGAAAAAAAACTCTCACTAATCACAAAAAATTAGCATCCTGCTCAAACAAATGACATTTAAAAGCAGAGGATTTTGAAAAAAAAGCAGGATATGTTCCATTTTTGAACAAATTCATCTTTAGATGAAAACTTATGTCTCAAATCAATCAAGCAAAAAAATGAAGTTGAGCTTTTTGTGTTTTAACTTAAAACTAAGGTGTAACCAACGAACTATTTACTTTAAAATGTATCAGTGGAAAGCTGCGTATTTATGTTGTGAAGATGACCAGATTTCAAAGGGATGCCATGACACGTCGGAATGATTTGTGGTAGAGAGCAAAAAATGTGTTAATTTAATATATTGAACTAAATTAAAGTGAATCTACGGTGGAGCTCTTCCAGGAGAAAAACACTTTAAGAGCCAGTGTTCAAGACTTTCAGATTTTTATTTTTATTGCTCATTTCTCTACTTGAAAAAAACACTCAATAATCACAAAAAAATAACATCCTGCTCAAATTAATGACATTTCAAATCAGAGGATTTTGAAAAAGAGCAGGATATGTTCCATTTTTGAGCAAATTTATCTTTACATAAAAACTTATATCTCGAACCAAACAAGCAAAAAATGGAAGTTGAGCTTTTTGTGTTATAACTTAAAACTAAGGTGTAACACACTTACTATTTACTTAAAAATGTAGCAGTGGAAAACTGCGTATTTATGTTGTGAAGATGACCAGATTTCAAAGGTATGCAATGACGCGTCGCAACGAGGTAGATAGCAAAATATATTAATTTAATTTATTGAACTAAATTAATGTCAATTTAATTCTACGGTTGAACTCCTTCAGGAGAAAAGCACCATCTGAGCCAGTGTTCAAGACTTTCAGATTTTTATTTTTTATTGTTCATTTCACTACTTGAAAAAAAAAACACTCTCTAATCCCAAGAAATTAGCATCCTGCTCAAATTAATGACATTTAAAAGCAGAGGATTTTGAAAAAAAGCAGGATATGTTCCATTTTTGAATAAGTTCATCTTTACATGAAAACTTATGGCTCAAATCAATCAAGCAAAAAATGGAAGTTGAGTTTTTTGTGTTTTAACTTAAAACTGAGGTGTAACAGTGTTCGAGACTTTCAGAATTTTATTTTTTATTGCTCATTTCTCTACTTGAAAAAAAAATCAATAATCACAAAAAATTGCATCCTGCTCAAATTAATGACATTTAAAAGCAGAGGATTTTGAAAAAAAGCAGAATAAGTTCAATTTTTTAACTTTACTTAAAAATGTAGCAGAGGAAAGCTGCGTATTTATGTTGTGAAGATGACCAAATTTCAAAGGGATGCTATAACTAGTCGCAACTAGATAAGACAGCAAAATATATTAACTTAATTTATACTATATTAGTATGAACTTAATTCTACGGTTGAGCTCCTCTTGGAGAAAGACACTTCCTTTTGAACCAGTGTTCAAGACTTTCAGGTTTTATTTTAAAATGCCCATCATTACACTACTCGAAAAAAACACTCAATAATCGCAAAAAATTAGCATTATGCTCAAATTAATTGCATTTAAAAAAAGAGGATTTTGAAAAAGTGCATGATATGTTTTATTTTTGAGAAAATTCATCTTTACAGAAAAACTTATATCTCAAATCAAACAAGCACAAAATGGAAGTTGAGCTCTTTGTGTTTTAATTTAAAACTAAGGTGTAAAAATCTTACTATTTACAGTGGAATGCTGCGTAATTATGTTGTGAAGATGACCAGATTTCAAAGGGATGCAATGACGCGTCGGAATGGTTTGAGATAGTTAATTTAATTTATTGAACTAAATTAATGTGAATTTAATTCTACTGTTGAGCTCCTCCAGGAGAAAAACACCTCCTTCTGAGCTAGTGTTCAAAACTCTCAGGTTTTATTTCCTGCCCATCGTTACACTACTTGAAAAAAACACTCAATAATCACAATAAATTAGCTCAAATAGCTAAAAAGAGCTCCTGCTCAAATTAATGACATTTAAAAGCAGAGGATTTGAAAAAAGCAGGATATGTTTCATTTTTGAACAAATTCAATTTACATAAAAACATATGTATCGAAACAAACAAGCAAAATAATATAAGTTTATGGTTTTAACTTAAAATTACGACGTGGCAACTTACTATTTACTTTAAAAATTGTGGAAAAATCAGTGGAAAACTGGGTATTTATGTTGTGAGGATGACCAGATTTAAAAGGGATGCCATGAGGCGTCGCAACGTGGCTCTATAGCAAAATATATTAATTTAGTTTAATGAAATTAACTAATTTTAATTTAAATATATTGGGAAAAACTTCCTCTAGGAGAAAAACACCTCCCTCTGTGCCTCTGTTTAAGACTTTCAAGGTTTTTATTTCTTTATGCACTTTAATTTCCCTACTTAAAAAAAAACAGTCATTAGTCAGAAGAAATTAGCATCCTGCTCCAATTAATGACATTTAATTAAACATCAAATTAAAAGGATTTGAAAAAGCAGGTTGTGCTCCACTTCTGAGAAAGTTCTAATTTGCATAAAAAATTGAAAAAAAAACAGGTCAACTACTAGAAAGCTTATGATTATTACACTTTTGCTATAATTATATTTGATCGAACACATAGTTATTTGGAATCTTCCTTTAATGATAAAAGTACGCAACTGGCTTTAATTTTTTATCGCTCTCTACTTGATATTTCTAAAAATATGTATCATACTCAAATTAATCACATTTATGGGCAGCAAAACACTCAACTTAAAATTGAACTAAATTTTGTTGGAATGTTGAAATTTTCTGATAAATCTCCTAGTTTTTTGGAGATGGTCAAATGATGATTTTTGCTCGCACTGTTGGAGAGAGAAATTATGTGATGAGATTATTTTAACTGGACCGGACATCGATTTTATCAATAGAGTTAGAGCAAAATTGATGAACAAGTTACGGAAAAGGGTGAGCTCCAAACTTTTTCTCGGACTAAAAATCTGTGTACATAAAAGCGATATTAAGGCGTATTCATATCAAGGATTGTAAAGTAACTGTAGCACCTATTAATCAAAAACTTAAACTCTTTTCATGCACTAACAGTTCAGAATAAAACAGTGTATAAGCCATTCAGTTATTATTGTCATCAAGTAGGCGTTGGAAATTTGACTTTGACATTTTTATCGTATCTTCTCAACATGTGCTAAAAGGAGATGGGAATAAAAAAAATGAAGATTTCAAAGGTAACTAGACGACAAAAATAACTGGCGGGTAATACCTACGTTTCTTTTAAAAATCCCCCGATACCATCAGTTTTGAATAGACAGCTGATGAGGTTTCGCAGCGTAAAAAAGCAGAATTAAGCATTTCATGACTTCTAAATCAAAAATTATAATGGTTTGCTAGGAATTAGGTAGTAAAAAATAATTCCTCAATTTTTCCAATTCAGACAGCAATAATGTGATCACTAGTCCGGATGATAAAAGAGTTGAATATGACTCAGAAAAGCTGAAAAAATGAAATTGCAAGATTGAAACATTCAGGAAGAAAAACCAATATGTGATGAGCGGTTGAATACGATGGTGTGAGGCAAGTTGGCCTATATTGTTCTCAAAAAGATGACGGAGAAACATCCAGAAGAATTCTTCTATATTTTATCTTTTTTTCCGCGAAATAATTAATTATCTTTGATTTACATTCTCTTACAAACTTAAATGGTTGATAGAGTGAAAGAGAAATTACTCCCACTAGGTCTACAGTCTATTGTAAGTTACTTAGAAGCATCTTGTAGAGGTGCTTAAGCCTAATTAATCTTACCATTTTTCAATAAAAAAAATTATACTAAACCATAATTCTTTGTAACTAAAAATGTAACCTGTTACCTTGGCTAACGATAGGCTTCCAAGTAATTTCGTTAGAACTTTTCAACTCGTTTGTTTGTTTGAGTAGTGTATCATCGTCAATATAGAACTATTTGAAATAAAAAATGCTTGATTTTTGCACATCTCAAACAGATAATAATTAAAAAAAAAAAAAACACAAGAAGCTTATCAATTTACCAAAGAAACCTACTAACTGCAAAGCAACTCCTTATTCGATCAAAGACTAGTACTGTAATTCAAATTTGACCAAACAAAAGAGCATAGACGCTCCCGCGTGCTTCTTCCACCGGTACACGTGAACGTCCCGCCTTCGTTCCAGGCGAAACCGGTTTCGAACACGAACAAATGGCGACTGGCGTCTGGAGAGGACGCTCGGCGCCGAGACGCGTGCCTCCGAACGATGCGCGCGCCCTAAACTTTGGATTGGGACGGCGAGACGCCAAAAATTTCGAAAGCATCAATGAAAGGAGACGGTAAGTCAACGAAAAAATAAGTAAGCCTTACCTTATTGGCATGGCGTGAGAATGCGGCTCGTCGTGGATTAGATGGGCCGATACGTGTGAAGAAGAAGGGATTTGTAAATGTTGTCTAATTTCAATTGTGTTGGTTTTTGCACCGATTGTGGTATTTTTTTTTTGGCACAATGCACAAACGTTTGTATATTAGTTATTAACCGGGTTTTGTCAAAAATTATAATTATTAATCTGTAATTATACAAGACGACCCCGAGCGATGCTACTGACCTAAACTCATAAATAGCTTGTGGAAGAACCTAAAAGCACCAAGGGGTAATTTTGTGTGCTACTGTTAAAGTTTATGTGTCCGTAACATTTCCTTTTTAGGCTCAGAATAATAACAAACTTATTCAAAAGAAAACAACATTTTTTTAACAAAACGATGCGATTAACAAAAGAAAAAACAACTAGGGATTGCTTTGCTCCGGAGAAAAAAAATTTCTAAGCTGTATTCCCAGGAATGCTTTCAGTTAGAGTATCTTAAATCTATTGAGGTTAAAAGTTAGAGATAAGCAGTGCAAAAACGCAGAAAGAAAATGGACGTGCCAGGTAGTTGTGGAGTTTTTGGAAGAAAAAACATCTCAATTTAGTGACGTTCGATTTGAAAGAGTGGTTTGTGAACTAGGACGTTTTGTTAAATATTTTCTTATAAAATTTTAACTTCATAATTCAATTAATCTCTGGAAAAATCGTGGCTTTTAAAATTGCAAAAGATGAAATGTCATATTCATGGCCTGATGTATTGCGCTTCATTAATACGCCCAAGCCTATTTCCAGAAGTCGTTTCTTCCCCGTCCCGGAACTAGTACCTAATTTTGAATAAAACTTATCACGTTTTGTGGTTTTTCTTGACTATATGAAAGACTTTTTAGTTAATTTTATGAAAAAGAATGTACACAGAAAATAAAAATCTAGCCAATCAATTTTCAGACTTTCTAATTGGACTAATGTAATCTATTGGATATAATTAATATAACCCTAGAACCACATATTTATATAGTTATGTTAAAACGAAATGTTTGTTCTGGGGCAATATAACCCCTACCTATGAAAGAATTTGCTCAACTTTAAAAAAAAAGGATAATTTATTTCAAATATGTGAGTTTATTTATATAATTGCGATACTCTATTAAAGTCCCTTTAAGAGTAATGCACTAAAAATGACTTTTTTATTTGCTCTTTTGCAGAGTTAATAGAAATCATACAAGAAGTGGAGCAATTTAACATCTCTTTTCTCAGTCTGTTCTTTTGATTTCGTTTTTTTTTTTCGTGGTGAGTTCTGATCATGATAACAGTTTTTAGGATTTGTCAGGTTTAAGTACTATTAAACGCGGATTATTCTTTAAGAAATGTTTGGTTGGTCATTGGCTATGTAATGTCCGACACTTCATAGACTATTGGCTGTCGTGGATTTTAGTACAGCCCAACATCTGTCACTCAGCTCAAAACAATTTTTTTTACATAAGTATATAAAAAAGAGTAAAATAAAACTTCTCGGTTTTAAGGACATGACATTTAAGGTAAGTCGCTATACTTTTTACTCTTTTATCTATATATTAGTATAGTATATATAAAATAACCAGTCCATTCGTAACTTTTTTTTATATAAATATAAACATTTAAACTTTTGTGCTTAGAATTCTTTATGTTGCTTCAGTGTTTTGCCTATAAATACCAAATTAATATTTCCTAAGTTTTTCCAGAAACGTTGATAAACAATACCACATTGTAAGTATGTTAAAGGGTTTAGCTACTAAATTGTCAAATCAAAAGGTTTTCCGTTTATGGCAGGACAAAAAGGACAACAAGAGAAGGAAAAACTGAATGAAAAAAATTGAGAAAAGACCAAATCGCCCCCTTTAGACAATTTCAAACAAAGTCTGGAGTTTTTTTTGTCACTTTAACAAAAAACGACCACCACGAGAATCGACCAATTTTTACTATTTTTGATTGGAATTGGACCATTATAATCCCCTAAGAACGTAACAAACTTAATTCGCATGAAATGAGCTTCCAAAGAGATTTTTTAAAAAAACCGACCTCGAAAACACTGCACCTACGGAACTTTTCTTAGTGAGAAAAAAGGACATCAAGAAAAGCAAAAAAATAGTTGTAATCACTCGAATTGGTCCACTCGTTCTAAAGTTACAGGCAGCCAAAGTTGAAATTTGAGCAAAAAGACGTAATACCCCCCCCCCCATTATCAATTCAAAATAAATACAAAAACTTTGCTTGCTGTTTTTTATTGAAATGGGGACATTGTAGTCCCTAACGAACGTAACAAACTCAATTCGAATGAAATTAACCTCAAAATTGAATTTTTAAAAAATGCCAAAAACTCGATTCTAAAAGTGCCTAAAAATCCACCACCGAAGGGGGCTACCCCAAAAACACAATCTAGGGGACTTTTCTTAGTAAGAAAAGAGGACATCAAGAAGTGTAAAAAAAAAGTTGGAATCACTCGAATTGGTCCACTCGTTCTAAAGCTACAGTCAGACCAAGTTCAAATTTGAGAAAAAAGACGTAATACCTCCCCCCCTCCCTTATGGTCAATAAAAAATTTTTTTTTGCTGCCGTTTATTAAAATGAGGACATTGTAATCCCCATTGAACATAACAAACCCATTTCGAATGAAATTAACCTCAAAAGTAAATTTAAATAAAATTTTAAAAACTGCATTCTAAAAGTGTCTAAAAATCGACCACCGAAGGTGTCTATCTTCGGCAAAAAAAGACATCAAGAAGAGCAAAAAACAGTTGGACTCACTCTAGTCGTTCTACTCGTTCTAAAGTCAATGAAATTAAATGCCATTTGAAGTTGTCTTTCCAGTGCAAATGAGGCATTAATTCGGGCATTGGAGTATGAGGCGTCGAGGACACAGGCCACAGAGTTAAAATAGTTGACGTACAGGAAGAGCCGCAGCCAAACTCAATCTTAAAGCAATTGTTGGACGAGCAGCGTGAATTCAGGAAGCAAATGACCTCATATTTCGACCAATCAAGGGGCAGGGCACAAGACATTGGTTACAGAAGAAATATGGACCCAAATGCCGACGTACAGAAACCCGGATCTTGTTTCAACCGCGGCAGAATGGGCCATTTTAAAATGGACATCACGCAATCAAAGTTGAAAATTGAGAAAAGATACGGATTGCACCGACTTTGGTCTATTCAAAACAAAAAATAGGGGATTGGTTTTTGCTGTTTTTGATCAAAATGACACGTTTCAAATCCAATAAGAACGTAACAAACTTAATTCGAATCAAGTCAGCCTCAAAAGTGATTTTTTTTTATGGAAGAAAACACGATTTAAAAGTATCTAAAAATTGACCATCAAAGAGATCTATCTCCGAAAATGTTGCACTTACGGGACTTTTGTTGGCCGGAGGCGAATGAGGTCGTCCAGAAGAGCAAAAAACAGTTGGAATCAGTCCAATCGGTTTACGAATTCTAAAGTTACATTACAGGGGTTGAAAACTGAACATTGAGACGTAATACCCCCCATAAGAGCTGTTTTTGATCAAACTGGAACCTTTGCAATCCCCTAAGAACCTAACAAACAAAATAATTCGAATGAAATTAGCCTCAAAAATGATTCTTTTAAAAAGGGAAGAAAACTTGATTCTAAAAGTTCCTAAAAATCGACAATCAAAGGGGTTTAACTCCAAAAATAAAGCATTTGTGGAATTTTTTGGTGGGTGGAAAAGAGAACATCAAGAGGAGCAAAAAACCAGTGGAATCACCTCAACGTCACTCGTTCTAAAGTTATAGACGGTCAAAGTTGAAAGTTGAGAAAAAAAGAGGTAATACCCCCTCCCCCCCTTTTGGTCCTACAAAACTGTTTTTTTTTATAAAAATTTAAAAGCGATTAAAATAAGAGCTGTTCTTATCGGAGTGGAACCTAAGAACGTAACAAACTTCTAAACCTGCCTAAAAATTGACCACTGAAGACGTCTATCTCCAAAACTCTTGAAGCAAAGAGTCTTCTATTGATTCAATCACTGTGGAAAAATGGGGGCAACTGCCAAAATAAACTCCTCCATTTAGAAAATTTTAATAGAATTTGAATTTTTTTAAAGAACATTACGCCTGAATGCTGAACTAAAAAATCTACAATGGGACAAAGATGAAATGTAATTTTTAATTTTGTTTCGTAACTTTTATATTTTCCAGTCATCGAACCACTGTAATTAAGTAGAAAAAAGTTAATATAATTTGTAAACGGTGGGTAAGGCCGCAAAAAGGCTAGTAGTAGTAAACAATAGGAGGGCCCCGGATGTTTTCACAGTCCCCCGGTCCACCCATCCCTACTCCACCAGGGCCCTCATTCTCTTCACGAGTCGACCCGTCCTTCTAATGAAGGGGAGTATCCCGTCCCATTTCAGAGTCGGAAGCTCCTCTCAATGAAGAAAAGCGGCTCCAGGTGTCTTATGGCAGTCGCTACCACACTCCCAGAAAGTGGAATGACGACTTCACATACCCCAAAGTGGGTACAGAGTGGACTGTCAGCCATTCCTAGGAGGTGCATGTGCCTGTTTAGCCTGCAGCGTCCCGTAAGGATTCCTATAAGGTCTCCCAGGTACTGCCGGCTTCTCCCAAAAAGCCACGAGGCCTTGGATATATCCGGGTTAGGGTAGAATTCCTACATATTCCTGACTGTATCCAGTTTGTCCTTGTACTCTTTCATGTCCACTCATTCGGAGTGAGAGAGTCGTTTCTTTTACTTACTCCTAGACATGAATCTGGTCCAGTAAAGCATATCCTGGAACCACGCTTTGCCGATTCGTCGGCACGCTCGTTCTCCTTGATGCCTCTATGTCCAGGAACCCATCTCAGAGTTACCCTTTTTGTTTCTGCCAGTAACTTTAGAGCATCCCTGCAGTCCTGAACGAGCTTTGCACTCGTTCCGCCGACAGTCAAGCGACTCTGGACTGTCGGAGTAGATGTATGTCCAGTTCTGCTCCCTGTCTGACTTCTGTTCGTCTGGCCAGCTCGAGTGACACCTCCGCCTAGGTGAAGCCCTCGCCCTTTACATAGCCTGCTTTCTATATTCCGGCCACAGACGACAATGTATTAGCCATTCTTGATCCGTCTGTATACCATACCTGATTATTCTCAGAAGATTGTTCAAGCGGCTCTTCCTTGAATTCGTCTCTTGCTGGGATGGTACGGTTTAGTATTCGAGAAAGGAGTGGTATGCTTGCAATGTTCTCAGGAACACCTGTCTCACGCAGTTCACTTCATAGAGTTTTAAAGAAATACCAATACAAAGCATATAAGGTTCGGAAAACCCAGAAAGTAAGTGACGAGCACTGCCAGAGAAGGCTTATTTTGAATACATTGGCTGGACTGACGAAAGTTCTGTTTCTACCAAACAAGGCTGTAATAGTCAAAACTCCCAACACTGGTCTACGAACCATCCTCGAATGATCCATCAAATAAAATGTAAAAGGATATAAGTCTTGTTATATAAGTCATACCACACCAAACGGGTGTGGTATGATAGACCGATATATATTAGGTCCCATATTTATTAACCACAAGTTGACTGCAGAACGTTATTTCCATCTCCTGCAAAATAATATAGCTGGACAGATTGATGATTTACCGGTGAACACTTCAGCAATTCAAGTTCAAAAATAACCTTAATGTGGAATATCCAAATGGTTGGATAGGAAAAGGAGGAACAATTCCGTATCCTCCTAACAGTCCAGACTTGACAGTAAGGGTTTTTTTCTTTTGGGGTCACGTTTTTCGGTATGCCTAAAAATGATAGTCCCTACAGAAAATGTGTGGGAACACTAATGTTACCAAACCACGCGACACGTTACGTGCCCACACATGCACACAATTTCGGTGTGCCTAAAAATGATGCCCTCACGTTTGTGCCCGTACGTTTTAAGCTTACGAGGTCTGTTTAAAAAGTATCGCAAATTTTATATTTTTTCAAAAAGTATTTATTTATTCATGAATATCTATTTTGTCCCCTTCAAAGTAATTTCCCTCGGATATAATACATTTATGCCAACGTTTTTTCCAATCCTCGAAGCACTTAAAAAAAATAATTTTTTGTGATCTTGTTCAGCTCCTTCTTCGATGCCGTTGTTATCTCCTCAATCCTGGCGCAGTGTCGTCCTTTCATGGGCCTCTTCAGTTTTGGAAACAGGAAAAGTTACAGCGAGACAGGTCTGGGGAATACGGTGGCTGAGGCACCATTACTGTGTTGTTTTTGGCCAAATATTCGCGCACAAGCAACGATGTGTGAGGAGTGGGGCTATCATGGTGCAAAAGACAGTTTTTGTTCTTCCACAAGTTTTTGTTCTTCCGGGCATTTCTGGCGGATTGCTTCGCGCAAAGTGCCCATAACTTGCAGGTAATATTCCTTATTGACCGTACTACCCTGTGTCATGAACTCATGATGAACCACGCCCCTGCAATCGAAGAAAACTGTGAGCAGAACCTTCACGTTCGACCGAACGTGGCGCGCTTTTTTCGGTCTTGGCTCATGCGGCAGCTTCCATTGGGATGATTGGGCTTTGGTTTCCACGTCATAACCATAAACCCATGATTCGTCACCAGTTATGACCCTCTGGAGCACATTTGGGTCTTCACGGACCGAGTCCAACATCTCATGAGCAGTCTTAACGCGATGCTGTTTTTGGTCGATATTGAGCAATTTTGCCCAAATCATTGGTTAAAATCGAATGGCCCGAGCCAATCGAGATGTTTATGTCCTCAGCAACTTATCTAGCGGTGATTCGACAATTGGCTAATACTATTTTCTTTACTATATAAATGTTTTAGTCTGTTTTTGACGTGCTCGGGCGTCCGGCACGCTCTTCTTCGTTCACATCTTCTCGGCCCTCTGAGAACATTTTGTACCACCGGTAAAGGTTGCTTTGGTCCAAGATAGCTTTACCATATGCCAGTGTCAATATTCGGAATGCGTCCGCGCACTTTATTTTGTTTCTCACAAAATTTGATACAGAATCTTTGATCCATTTTTTGGAATAGGCAAAAATCGAAGACGAGCCAAAACATATCCAAGCAAAACAACTGTCAAAAATTAACTAAACATTCAAAATGTTCGACCTTGTCAGCATAAGTAAGGGATATGAGTACTAACATAACGCTACAAAAAAATCAAAAATCAAATAAACGTAGCCCGCGGAATTTCAAAATTTGCGATACTTTTTGAACAGACCTCGTATATTAGACAACGAAAAATAAACATTGCTAAATTCTGTACAAAAAATTTGTGGTCATATTTATGTTACGAAACCACGCGACACTTGTAAACTTTGTAGCGAAAATGTGAGGGTATGTTTAAAAATATATTGTATAAAACACAATGCGATAATCCTGAAGAGCTCAGACAAAGCACAGTATAAGGAATAATACATTATATCAGTAGCGTCAGTCGGTCGAAAAATCAAAACTCCTTTCCCCTGCCCCGTCCGCCGATGGTGCACCACTAAACCGGTTTTGGCAGTGCACCGATGATGCTTGAATGATACGCAGTGTTCCCAGCTCGGCGGTAAATTTTATTTGCGCGGATATTACACAGTGCCTTTTAAAAATGTCAGGGAAAAATTTGTGTTCAGTGGATGGCTGCGAAAGTCGTGTAAGAGAAGGAATGACATTTTTTAGATGTTCACAGGATGCCAAGAAAGGTACCTAGATATGTATTAAATTGTATAAATCCGAAATAATATAACAAAGAAAATGATGTATTACAAAAATGGTCTTTCTAAAAAACTCATTATTTATTACATTATCTATGTAGAAAGATTACAAAGGCAAAATTATCCATAATCAAAGAAATAAAATTACGTTTAAAAAAGACCCCGTAGCACACTCCTAGAAAGATTCCATCCAACGGCAGCTATATCGCATCTACAGGTCCCTCGTAACTACTCGAGAAAACAGCCGGGTACAGGTGCGCGCGGCATGCTTTAGTTTTGGAGTAATCAAAGTGCCGACACAAACTGACTTTACTGTTATAGTCGTTTTCAGAAAGATATTCATCCAGCCACAAAAAAACAATTGAAAAGTTACCAGAAAAGTTACTAGATTGGAGATCGGTGCGAAGCGAGCTTAAGGTTCAAACAACACTGTTTTACCTCAAAATTTGTGTTTTGGTAAACATTTACCAATTTTGTTTAAATCCAGTTATTACTCTGCGTTCCTATTCTTCCTAATGTGAGAAAAGTATAGTGACCAAATAGTTGAGTAACTACCATCCAGAACTACGTTTACAATTCACTGCATGAGCCAAAACCTCATCAAGAAATGCTTGTTAGAAAAGAGGATAAACATAAGGCCAGAGTACCTTTTTTTATTTAAACCTGCTTCATCCTTGCAGGATCATGAGGAAAGATAAAATACTGCAAATATATAACATTACATTTTGGAAGAAATTTTATACTGCCTGAGAAATTGAATTGATAGGCTAGCTGTCAAGCTACCTCAATATTTTGGCTGGTAGAAATAATAGTTAATTACAAACAAATAGGTAATAAAGAATGGAGTGGAACATAACATTCAAAGAAGGAATCATATTGTTAGCTAGACTATGAATGGTAAGCTAGTATGTTTCATGCAAATGAAAGAACTGGAACCATGTGACTTGAAGACTTCCAAATACTCACTCAGAAGACTACTTATTTAAGGTAGCAGTCTACATATTGCATAATAAAATCACATTTGTGACTACCCCATACATTGGAGATCTTAAAAGTAGTTAAAAGTGAAGTGATATATAGGGAATTGAAGATTGCCTCAAAAACAAAGAAAGACTTTTTCATGAACCAATTTTATCTCAAGTCATATGGCTTGTGTAAAGCTCCATAGTAAGATCAGATTTGGCTTTTTCATTGATGTGTGTAGAAGTAAAATAAAAGTGTAATTTTTGTTTACTATAAATAAATACATTCTTAGGTAGGTATTTCCTGTTTATGTTTATAATTATATTAGGTTCAGTGAAATATCCTGTTTAGTAAATAACAAGGGACTAAAACATTTTTGCCTCGATAAGAAATATAATCTTTTTTCTTGGGACAAATGTTTCAATTATATCTCATAGGTACCTAATTTAATCAATGTGTCAATCTCACATAGGGTGTCTAACCCTATACATAAGAATCAGATAACTCCTGTTAGTTACTTTCGGTCTGAAAAGTAAGTATGTTCTTGCCTTGGTACTGTTTTATATATAACTTACTTGAAATGAAAATGCTGCACTTAGCAGTCACAATAACTTTTTATTTCATAGACTTCAAAGTAGATATAGCTTATTAATACAATATCACTATTATCTTGAATATTATGTACCCGTAAGTATCTCTATGAAACACCTTCATAGTAATTGATCAAGAAGTTCTACAAATAATACTTTCTTTGATATAAACATTATACATAATGAAAAGATCAGATTTATTACCACCTGTTCAATAAAAAAGTCATCAAGTTGGCTATATAAATTCTTGACAGAACAGAATGGAATATCTGAGAAGTTAAGAGATAAGGATGAACTGTTTTGACTTTTTGCAGCCTACTTGATGACTACTTAGATTCCTATTAAACAAGCCCTTAAAATGTCATATCACTATAACAAGGCACTGAGCAGCTTTGTCAATATTATGATAATAGGATATAGTTGATATACATAGCACTTTTTCTGAACAAATATTGCAATGGAATAGTTGAGAAGCCAATGGTACTTAGGTGGTCTGTAGACTTCAAGTGAGAAAGGGGTGGCTCAACACATGAAACAGTAAATATATGATTACTGCTCTGCTCAACAAAATGCAGTGGTAGGTAACTCACCCGGGCTTCTATGCCCTTGTGTAGGTGGGGATGTATGGATAAGATAAGTGTGCATGTGATTTTGTATAGGATAAGTGTGCATATTATGGTAGAATGTGTGAGTGTGTTTTAGGAAAGGGGGGGGGGGGGGGAGTTGCGGTGTGTGTTGGTATATGCTTGAGAGAGAAAATGGGTGCGTCTATGTGATGTGGTATGGTCCCATTATGTCTTCTAAAGAGTCTTGAGGTAGACCTAAAATAATAAAAAGAAAATTTAATTAATGGGTGTTTAATAATTAAAATTGTTGTCATATTTGGGTAATTGTCTCATCCAGTTCACTGCTTCCTTCAACACATTATCACTTGTTAGATGTCTTCATTTGTGATTGTGTGTGATTCTCCATCATTCAGCCTCAAAGATACTAGCTTTAGCATTTGTCTTTTTTTTAACACAATTGCATATGTGTTTGGCAAATTAAGGTCATATATGGAACTTGTCACAGTTTTTTCAGGGCCGCACAGTTTTTTCAGGGCCGCGACTGATTCCAGCAAGTACCATGTCAGTAATAAGATTACTGGATTTGGCCATAAAAATTGCTTTGTTGTCTGCAAGGTGCAAGGATGTAAGTTGATGATGGTATGAATATAAAAGGTCTGTTCAGAAACCAGTTTCCGATAATATGACATTAATTATTGGTTCAATTCACTTAAGAGACTAACCAATCAGAACCTGATTGTTACTGGAAAACTGTTTTGTGATTGCTACAACAACAGACTTACTGTTGAAATAAAAAAGTCTTCGAAAAATGTCTTATTTGTGAATAAAAGATATTGTAATGCTGTTTTGTGATTATCCTTTTCTTCAACTTTGATCTCCTTGACCCCCACATAAGTTTTTTTCTGTCTTTATTATAAGCTTCTCATTTACATCTTAAGGTCCTCCTTTAAAAGTGTCCATCTCAGTGTTCAATTTATACAGAGTGTCCCAAATTAGATGGTGATAAAAATCTAGGATCTCTAAAACCCTAACGCCCAATTTATACCTTGAAATTAATAATCTAAGTAAGCTTTCATTTACACTAAACTTAATTTATCACAGTTTAAAGGAACTAGGTGGACTCACTTATACTTCTTCTTCTTCTTGAAGTGCCTTCTCCATTCAATGAAGATCGGCAACAATTCTGGCAAATTCGGCTCTGTCCTGGGCTCTTCTCAGCAGGGAGTCTGAGTCTAAGCCTGTCCAATCCCTTATGTTTTTCAGCCAAGAGCACTGTCTACGTCCAGGACCACGCTTTCCCTCAATCTTGCCCTTCATAATCAGTTGTAGGAATCTGTATTTGTCCTGTCTCATGACATGGCCAAGGTAAGCGGTCTTTCGCTTTTTTATGGTCTCGAGGATTGTTCGGTCTTTGTTCATCCTATGTAAGACCTCTTGATTAGTGGTACGATCGGTCCATGGAATACGCAGCATTCTGCGGTACACCCACACCTCAAATGCTTCCAGTTTATTAATGCCGCTGACTTTCAGCGTCCAGGCCTCGACTCCATACAGTAACATGGAATACACATAACATCTAACGAAGTTAAATCTTATGTTTAAGTTGAGTGTTCTGTCCGTTAATAGGTTCCGCATCTTAATAAAGTTAGTTCTCGCTTGCTCTATGCGGGATCTTATTTCTATCTCAGGATCCAGGTCCTCGCTAATCCAACTTCCCAGATATTTAAATTTAGTGACCTGCTCTATAGGTGTTCTGTATATATTTATGTTGGGATGGTTGTTTGGGTTGCGGCTTATTTGCATGATCTTCGTTTTTGAGATATTAATTTTCAGTCCCATTTCGTCCCCGGAAACCGATATGCTGTCGATTAGGCGTTGCAGTCCTTCAGGACTGTCCGCAATTATCACTGTATCGTCAGCATATCTTAGATTGTTTATGAGTTTCCCATTGACTTTCAGACCGTCCACCGCCTCGCCCAGAGCGTTTTGGAAAATGATTTCTGAATACATATTAAAAAGCATGGGGCTAAGTACGCACCCTTGTCTGACTCCACACCTTATGGGCTTGTTTCGGTGTTTTCCAGTTTAACAAATGCTATTTGCTGTTCATAGAGATTCTGTATGATCTTTAAATCCTGGGCATTGACACCCTTTCTTTCCAGTAGTTCCAATAATTTGGTGTGATCTATACAGTCAAAGGCCCTTGTGTAATCTATAAAGCACAGGTACACTTCCTTTCGCTGGTCTCTGCATTTTTGTTGTAGGACAGAGAGTGCAAACAAGGCCTCTCTGGTACCCATTCCTTCGCGGAAACCCATTTGCACTGCGCTTACATCCTGTTCGCATTTTGCACGTATGCGCCTATGAAGAATACCTTTAACACCTGGCTCATCAGGCTGATCAATCGGAATTCTGCACACTTCCGTGCTCCGGGTTTTTTAGGAATAGGTATGAAGATTGATTTCAGCCAATCTCGGGGGATGTATCCCGATTTATAGACATCGTTAAAAAGTTGAACCAGGATGTGTATGTTTTCCTCTCCTATAAGTTTTATTTAGGATCTCTGGGCAAATGTCATCTGGGCCTGCTGCTTTCTTAGTTTTTATCTCTCTTAGTGCTTTTTGGACCTCCGATTGAAGTATTTCCGGTGTCGGCTCCGTCGGATCTTGACTGTGAAAAGGAGGGCTATTGCTTTCAAATGTATTTGCCACATATTCTGCCCATACCTTTTTAAGTTCGCCATCATCTGTGATTATTTTGTTGTCCTGGTTAACTATATGGGACAAGGCTGGGTATTTTCGACTACTTGAAATTTACTTGACCTTCCTATGTAAATTGAAGAGGTCGTGTTTTTTGTATAGTTCTTCTACTTCTTGGCACCTTTCTTCCGAGCTTATACTTCTTGGAGATTGGAAATCTAAGCAGGTTTACCTGTAAGTACACTTTTAACTTTGATAAATGAAATATATGTACATGAAACTTAAGTTAATTGTTTGTTTACAGATATAACACAGGCACATAATGGATATAAGAATTAATTAAAATGTGGCAAAAATCTCTTTATGGAGGGCAAATTATCTCTTTATATCCAAACAAAATAGTACTTGGTAGCTAGATCAAATAGTAAATTGTCAATTATCCAAATGGAATTTTGTTGGGGAAATTATTTAGTAACTGATCCACTATTTGACTGTACCTGAGAGTTTTTAAGATTCCAATGGTCACACTGAAATTTGGGCCACCTTATAAAATTGTTGCAGAGCATCTTTTCAATTTATTCACTGTCTGTATCATCAACGACCATAAGAGTGATTTCTTCACAACCTGACTGGGAGTCTGAACAGTTGGATACAGTTGTTCGTGAGTCGATATTATGCATTCCAGATCCACTTGCTGTACTTGCACTTTGTATTCTAGATCCCCTTGCATCTTCTTCGTCTTCATCATTACTCACTTCAGTTGAAAGATCATCAGTGTCAGAAGAATCAGTTTCATCAACATTTATGATAAATGAGGGGACAGAATCAATGTCATCCACACCCATATATTTTCTCCAGTCCATTTTGATTTCATCCTCTGTGTGTTTGATGAAATTTTCCCACTTTTCCTTGGTGCACTGCTGGATTGCTGCCTGCCAAATGTTTTTGACTTTATTAATTGAACTAATACTACAATCAAGTTGAGAAGGAACAAGTTTGTTATAAAAGTTTTTGCAGTCAGCCCAAGCCAATTCAATTGGATTATATTGACAGTTATAAGGTGGTAATCTCAATACTTCATGTCCTGCAGCCTTTAAAAGCTCGTCTACTTCATATTTTGTACAGTCAGGGCCTGCATGTGATGTTATTAAGTCCAAAAGTTGTTTTTTTGAGTAAGAATTTTCATATGGTATACCTCTGCTTTCTAACCACTGCTGTAAAACTTCTTTTTTTGATGATACATTTGGAGGTTTATTGATTTTAACAGAGTGATAAGTTGCATTGTCCATAACAACAACACATTTGGTATTCATTAATCCTAATGCGAAAATCAATTTTTCTTTTATCCATTTTAAAAAAATTTCTCCATTCATGGTCTTATGATAATCTCGATCATTAATGTTGGTGTCTAGAATTAAGTCGCATCCTGGTAAAAAGCCTTCATCACATTCAGCATTTACGATGGTAAACCTTTTGCCTTCCTGTTTGAATTTGGAAGGAACCCCTTTAGGATTATTTTCCAAAACCCACTGTCGAACTGGGTTTCCATTTTGGTATATCCATGATTCATCCAAAAAAACAAATTTAGTATCATTCTGTTTTAATAATTGAAGGTACTTGTAACAAAATCTTATTCTCCAATGTACAATTTGTTGACGTTCTATGAGAATTTTTCTTCTATCAACTTCTTTGAATGAATATCCCATAGACTTTATTATTCTATAAAGACTGGTAGAACTGTGTGAAAAGTCCAGATATTCTTTGGCATATTCATAGATAACTTGGATGGTCAAATGTTCATTCTTCTTGATCTTAGAGAATATAAAAGCATTCAATTCTTCTTTGAAAGCATAACTTGACTGCTGGATAATGGATTTTCGTCTTGTCTTGATAGTGTCTGTGAATGGTATTCCTTTTTTTTTCATGTCAAGCACTTTGCTTACGGTCCTCGTGCAAACTTGAAAAACAAGAGCTACCCGATGCATGCTGCTACTGGAGTTATCGGATTCTTTTAAAAATTCCTTGTAGCAACGGACAATAGCTTCGCACTCGCGGGCGCTCAAATTGGTTAAAGAATGTCCCCGAGAATTTCTAAATGTTCTGAAATAGAATAGTCCTATGAAGGACTGTTTCTGATATTAGCTGAAGTAGTTTTATAAAAAATCAAAAATTAATAAAAAAAAAAATTAAATGAGGACATAAATTAGAAAACCAGAAAATTTAAAAATTTGAACGTAACGAATCGACCAACGAATATTATGCTCTCTCTCTCTCTCTCTCTCTCTCTCTCTCTCTCTCTCTCTCTCTCTCTCTCTCTCTCTCTCTCTCTCTCTCTCTCTCTCTCTCTCTCTCTCTCTCTCTCTCTCTCTCTCAAAATATGTACAGTAAACAAGGATAGAACATAAGCGTTATGTCGGCTCTTAAATTTTAATGGCGATGCCGTTGATACCAACAGAATGAGGAGAATTTCCCCAGATTTCAGTTGAAAAATTTTTGGAAGAAGGGCTACCACTACAAATCCGATATTTCCATAGCTGGCTAGATGCATATCTTCCTGAAAACGACTATATAATGTATTATTCCTTATACTGTGGACAAAGTATCATCGTTGCAATTAATGAAATGAAGGAAAATCCTGAAAAGTTACTAAACGCAGTAAATCATACAACTAGAGTGTATGAAAAATATGGTGAAGAAAATGGAAGACTAGTAGAGCAATTTTTATGATAAATTGACATGTTTGTAAACTATCTGTTAAATACCACCACTCAAATTTGCTTCGTATTTAGTACTTTATGTTTATGCGTATGACCTACTTATGCGGACGCCATTTTCTCAGAAATAGTTGAAGGTAGGTTTAGGGTATGCGTTATAAATAATACTTGCAATTTTGAGTATAATCCAAAAAATCCAATAATATACAGGAAGATCTCTCGAAATCATTGGTCTTTTGTTTTTTTCTTCCTCTAGGAAAAAAACTTGCTAGTCCACTATGTAATATGGTTTTTGCTACATTCCGATATCTTTAGAAACAGAAAAGTTACAGCTGATCAAAATGTTATCAAAGTTATTTAAACGCACTGTATTGTGCATTTTTTCTCGTGGATTAAAGGCTTGTTAATCTCCTTATACAGGGTTATTCGAATTCGCCGCTCATCATTGGGAGCTCGTAAACCGTAAGAGATACGAATTGGTACGGTTGAGTCGGGGAAAGTTACGCACTTGGGTGCAGATCGTAATGGCATTTTAAGATTTCCAAAATTTTTAAAAGTTAGGAAGATTACTGAAATTTACGAAAATCGTTTTTATTTTTTCCTAAACTTGTTTGAAGCAACATTAAAAAATAAATTACATATCTTCATGGGCACTGTTTTTGCTCTACAAGAAGGTGTCATTCAATCTTCAGTCCGACGTTTCGACTTTTCTGGGGCATCATCAACTTCACTTTTTTAAATGTGGCGCATAAAATTGAATGTCGAAGATTAAAAGCCCTTTTCATTACAAATTCAACGATATGTAACACTTAATTTTTCGTTAGATTTTATGCCATTTTTAACGATTTATTCACTTTTATACAAAGTATAGGTACGGGTTATTGAAATTCGTCGCTCATCATTGAAATATGGGAAATGGAAAATGCAATTTAATATAATATGAGTTATTAAAAATTATTTTTTATGCAGTGTGTTGGTCAGAAATTTGCTAACCAACCAAACTGCTTACTATTTTTTTGTATCTACCCCTTATAAGTAGAGCTTTGGCTGATCGACAAACTCGAACTCGAAGCCGGTTTGTTGACTATTTAAACCAAAAAAAATTATTGCAAAAGTCAGACTTTTTATCTCACTGCTTTCGCAATTATTATTATTTTTTAGAATGTCGTCTAGGCCTTGGATACAAATAAAAACACAAAACAAATATGCTATTCTGTCATTTATTTGACAGATAATGTCAAGTAAAACTGAGTTCCTTTAGCTTCCTAGTTTATAACCATAAAAATGAGCTGCACAAGTGAAGAAAACCGTGATAGTGACTTCCAGTGAAGTCTATCTTCAAGAATTTCCCGAAAGGCGTCAACCTCATTACTCTCATATCGGCTTTTTGGAACGAAATTTAATTAAATGTGGTTCATTTCAAAAACAACGACCAAAATATGGGGACAAGATTGACGAAGAGGATGTTAATAGAGTTCTAGAATTTAAACATATTACAGATTAACGCTGATCCGAAGAAATCAACCAATGAAATTGCACTTGAGTTACATTTACCACAGAGTAAGGTATGGAAAACATGAAATAAAAACAACTATAAGCCATACAAAATTCATGTGTCACACAAGTTGCTGCCTGGAGATTTTAAAAGAAGGTTAGCTTGGTGCAATTGGTTACAGCACCAAACTAATTTAAGAACAGATTTTGTCAATTTTATAATTTGAACAGACGAATGTATTTTCACAAATTGTGGAATGTTCAATAGAAATAATGAACATGTCTGGGCTGTAGAGAACCTGAAAGAAAATAGACAAATAAGAATGGTTTGAATGTGTGGGCCGGAATTTTAAACGGTGAGGTAATAGAGCCGTTTATTTTTGAAAATAATTTAAATGGATTGGATTATTTAAATAAACTGCTCGTCAAAATAGTCGGAACGGCCAATTTTTTGCTCATTTTTGAAAGGTTGTATCTCAGAGACGCTTTCACCGATCTCAATGAAGTGACATGATTCTAAAAGCCCATTTCTTGTAGAATCACAAAAGACACCTGGTTTGTGATAAACATTTTTGGTGAGAACTATACAGGGTGGAATAAAATGTCGTGTAAAAAGTACTAAATTTTAACCCACTGCATTTGGTTGCTAGAGTTATTAAAAAACTTTCCCTACAATGGCATTTAGAAATCCTGATGAATCTCTCGGGACATGTTTCGCCGATTTTTGATTTTTGATCTGCGAAAGAAGTTACAGGGGTTTGTTAAAAAGTCCGTATTTTGTCCAAAAATCTGCCGAAATCACTAACTTTTATGTCTATAGAACAGATTTTTTATTAACACTCAGGGAAATCTAGCCTAATCTGATATAAAGTTAACCTGCTTTTCAATAAAAAATATGAATTTACAATCATACAGGGTGAAACAAAGGTCAATGCAAAATTCTTAAACTTAGCGGCTTTCTTACTTGCCCCCTGATGTTAAGAGTTACCTTAGAACTTGCATTTTTAGAACATTGAGAGGTCCTAGTTCATTTCTCGGGACGTGTTTGGCGGATTTTTCATTTCTGTTCTACGAAAAAACTTACCGGGGTTTGTTATAAAGTTCGTATTTTATCCAACAAACTGCCAAAATCACAAATTTTATGTCTACAGAACTGAATTTTATTAAGACTTAGAAAAACATAGCCTAAACTAACATAAAGTTAACCTGTTTTTCAACAAAAAATATGAATTTACAATCATACAGGGTGAAACAAAGAGCAATGCAAAATTCTTAAACCTTAGGGACATTCTTACTCACCCCCTAATGTTAAGAGTCACATTAGAACTTGAATTATGATAACATTGGGAGGCACTGATTTATATTTCGGGACATGTTTGGCGAGTTTTTAATTTTTGTTCTACGAAAAAAGTTACACGGGATTGTTAATAAGTTCGTATCTTATCCAAATAACTGCCAAAATCACTAACTTTTACGACTATTGAACTGTCTTTTTTATTAACATTTAGGGGAAAATCTAGCCTAAACTAACAGAAAGTTGATCTGTCTTTTAAGAAAAAATATGAATCTACAATCATACAGGGTGAAACAAAGAGCAATGCAAAACTCGTAAACTTTAGCGACATTTTTACTCGCCCCCTGATGTTAAGAGTCACTTTAGAACTTGCATTATGATAACGTCGAGAGGTCCTGAGTCATATCTTGGGACATGTTTGGCGGGTTTTTCATGTTTGTTTTACGAACAATTTTACAGGGGTTTGTTAAAAAGTTCGAATTTTATCCAACAAACTGCCAAAATCAGTAACTTTTACGTCTAGATAACTGATTTTTTGAAGACGTAGGAAAATCTAGTCTATGCAAACATAAACTTAATCTGTTTTTCAAGAAAAAATTTAAATCTACAATCATACAGGGTGAAACAAAGGAAAATGCTAAATTATTAACTTGAACGGCTTTCTTATTGGCCCCTTGATGTTAAGCGTCACTTTAGAACTTGCATTATGATAACGTCGAGAAATTCTCAGTCATATCTCGGGGCATGTTTGGCAGGATTTTGATTTTTGTTTTACAAAAAAATTTACAGGAGTTTGTTAAAAAGTTCGAATTTTATCCAACAAACTGCCAAAATCACTAACTTTTACGTCTAGATAACTGATTTTTTATTAACACGTAGGAAAATCTCGTTTACGCAAACATAAACTTAATCTCTTTTTCAAGAAAAAATATGAATCTACAATCATACAGGGTGAAACAAAGGGCAATGCAAAATTCGTACAACTTTAGCGATATTCTTACTCGCCCCCTGACGTTAAGAGTCATTTTAGAACTTGCATTATGATTACATTTAGAGGACCTGATTTATATCTCGGGACATGTTTGGTGGGTTTTTTAATTTTTGATCTACGAAAAAGGCTACAGGGGTTTGTTAAAAGTTCGTATTTTATCCAAATAACTGCCAAAATCACTAACTTTTACGTTTATAAAACTGACTTTTTATTAACACATGAAAATTTAGCCTAAACTAACATAAAGTTAATGTTTTTCAAGAAAAAATATGAATCTACATTCATACAGGGTTCATAACTTTAGCCGCCCCCTGATATTAAGAGTCACTTTAGAACTTGCATTATGATAACATTTATAGGCCCTGATTTATAGCTTAGGACGTATTTGCCGGTTTTTGCGTTTTTTACGAAGAAAATACAGGTTGTTTCAAAAAGTCTATTTGGTAAACAAAACCGTTTAAATAACCAAGTTTATATATTGATAAGGCTGGTTTTCTATTACCCTTTTGAAAAACTAAGCCTAACAACTAACTAACTAAAAACTAACTCTTAACATTAGGGGGTGAGTAAGAATGTCCCTAAGGTTTAAGAATTTTGCATTGCTTTTGCAAACCCCCTTTGTTTCACCCTGTATGATTGAAAATTCATATATTTTGTTGAAAGACAGGTTAACTTTATGTTAGTTTAGGCTATGTTTTTCTAAGTCTTAATAAAATTCAGTTCTGTAGACATAAAATTTGTGATTTTGGCAGTTTGTTGGATAAAATACGAACTTTATAACAAACCCCGGTAAGTTTTTTCGTAGAACAAAAATGAAAACTCTGCCAAACACGTCCCGAGATATGAACTAGGACCTCTCAATGTTATAAAAATGCAAGTTCTAAGGTAACTCTTAACATCAGGGGGCAAGTAAGAAAGCCGCTAAGTTTAAGAATTTTGCATTGACCTTTGTTTCACCCTATATGATTGTAAATTCATATTTTTTCTTGAAATGCAGGTTAACTTTATATCAGTTTAGGCTAGATTTCCCTGAGTGTTAATAAAAAATCCGTTCTATAGACATAAAAGTTAGTGATTTTGGCAGATTTTTGGACAAAATACGGACTTTTTAACAAACCCCTGTAACTTCTTTCATAGATCAAAAATCAAAAATCGGCCAAACATGTCCCGAGATATTCATCAGTATCTCTAAATGCCATTGCAGGGAAAGTTTTCTAATAACTCTAGCAACCAAATGCAGTGGGTTAAAGTTTAGTACTTTTTACACGACATTTTAATCCACCCTGTATAGTTCTCACCAAAAATGTTTATCACAAACCAGGTGTCTTTTGTGATTCTACAAGAAATGGGCTTTTAGAATCATGTCACTTCATTGAGATCGGTGAAAGCGTCTCTGAGATACAACCTTTCAAAAATGAGCAAAAAATTGGCCGTTCTGACTATTTTGACGAGCAGTTTATTCTGCAAAATTACTTAACAAATTATTTAGAAAATTTGCCTATCGCAAAAACTTGGAGATCTGTGGTTTAGCAAGATGGAGCACCTCCTCACAATTTAAGAGCGGTGCGAGACTTTATTCACGAGGAGTTTCCTAGACAATGGATTGGTAATGGAGGGGTAGTGGAATGGCCTGCGAGGTCTTCTGACCTCTCGCCTTACGCAAACCCATAGATAATTTAGTGGACTTGCGTGCGAGGATTATAAATGCGTTTGCTACATTGAGACCACGCGACAACAGGCGTGCCCTCGGGAATATCCACCAAATATTTATAGTGCGTTTGTTTTCTTGTATAAAGCAAATAAATCATTAAAAAAAACATAAACTCTAACGAAAATACTAACTTGTTACATATCGTTCAATTTGTATTGAAAAAGGCTTTTGATCTTCGACATTCAAATTTAAGCGCCGTATTTAAAAAAACTGAAGTTGATGATGCCCCAGAAAAGTCGAAACGTCGGACTGAAGATTGAATAACACCGTCTTGTAAAGCAGAAAAGGTGTCCATGAGATTATGTAATTTATTTTTTAATATCGCTTCAAACAATTTCAGGAAAAAATAAAAACGAATTTTGCAATTTTCAGTTTTTTTTTAATATCTTCGGAAGTTTTCAAAATTTTGGAAATTTTAAAATGCCATTACCATCTGCACCCAAGTGCGCAACTTTGCTCCAATTCAATCGAATTCGTATCTGTTACGGTCTACAAGATCCCAATGATGAGCGGCGAACTCGAATAACCCTGTATAATAAATGGCTATTATTACGGTGCCCACTGCCCAGTTACCCCTAGTTCCCTGAAGCTAAAATATAATAAAAATATTTCTATTAATATTCCTCTTCTGATGGTCTGATGGTGATACGAAATAATTTTTTTCCCCATTTCAAGGTTGAGCTAAAATACGTGAAACACTCTGAAATCTGTGAAATCAAATTCCCTCGGCCGTAGTAATATCGTTTCGCATATCAAAACAATTAAAAATATGGGTCATTAAATAAGTGCACACACTTACCGCACGATAGCAGATGACTAATTATGATATCGGCCTACACATACCTGAAACAGGAGTGAATGTTAGTGCATGGTAATAAACACATAAAAGTAGTTTTTAACAAGGGCTCCTGCAGTTGTATCGAAAATCTTTATGGTGGTTCAGTAAAGTGAGATAAAAGTATTGCGGTATAAAATTTTATGGAGTAAGTAACGTGTATATAATGTAGCGAAATTACGCCACAGTTCGGTAATTAAATTTTATAGGAACGCATAATGCTTTCGAAGTTATTCATTAGCCCCAACAGCTCGACTTCTATCAAATTCGTTGCAAATTTAATAAAGTTTCTAAGGCGGGAATGTCCGGGGAAACCCCGGGAGGAAGATTAAAAGATTACAACAGTGTAAAAGTGGAAACATTTCTTATGAATAGTTAATTTTTATGGGCAAATTATTCATTTTATTAGTACATTAAAACATTTGCTCGAGATAACCCATATTTAAATTGGCCATTAAAAAAGAACTACGGCCAGTTAATTTAAATTTTTTATGACGTCTTGCAGCCAAACGAGCTGCAACGAATGCACGCTAAAAAAAAGTATAGAAATAGTGTCTAAATCAAACGAGATTTGAATCGACATTAAAAGTCGAAAAATAAATTTGCGGCGTACGTAAAAACGCCCAAGTTAATTTCACAGTTACTGAATAACGGCTATAAATGTATCAATTATTTCAAACGCGCCGCCAAAAATAAACAGGAAATGAATGCTCGAAAATTAGAACAAAAACGCTTGTTCAATTTGGAAAGGGTTAAAAGTGATTTTTCCCATTTACATTATAGTTAATTATTGAAGAACTGGCAACTTCCGACAAGTTTCATTTGAAAATTGGCCGAATTAAAAATTTATCGATTTCGTGTGTAGAACACCGCAATTAAAACACCGGCACGTAATTAGCCATTTATAATGTTTTGTATGGTTGTTTTTGATAGAACCATGAAAACAACGTAATTATTAAAATGGACTCCATAGAGCACAGTAGTCACGTCTTCGAAGTTTTTTTTGTGTTTCATTAAGAACTAAGAAACTAAAGGAGTAAAACAAAAGAAATTAAATAAGTTTCGTAATTCCTGTTTTATGTAGTCAGGTGCAGACTCTGGTGCAGATAAAATTAGAATTTGGCTTGGATACGGCCGGAAGTTTAGACACCTTAAATAACACCCGAATGGATATCTTAAAAATGCAAATTGACAATTAAAACTTTTTCCTTTGGGAACGGAAAAATAATACCAAAGCCGGATAGAGCCCCATCGGATCTCTATAATAATATCTTCACTTATAAATATTTAAATAGCAGTATCGATTTGGAAAGAGTTGTGGCGCTTTTTGGATCGATATCATCTTGACATTAGTTTAGCCTAGACTAGGCAATTAAACCTGCTGGTACAAGCCATTCATTTATTAGTGGCATCAAGGCATTGGAAATATGATATTTTTATCGTATCTACTCAACAGGTTCTATAAGAAGAGGTATAAAAAAATGAAGATTTCAAAGGTAACGAGGTGTCGAAAATAAAATGGGTAAGTTATATATTCGTCAGGTATTAATATAGGATAGAAAAAGTTATTCCAGCATATGCAAATTTGTTGGAATAACAAACTTCTCAAGGCTTCTTTTCTAGTGTGCAAATTGACACAATTTTTTTGCACCAATTTGCAAGTTTTTGCACCAAAATGGCAAAAAAATATATTCTAAAAGTACCTAAAAATAGACCACAGAAGGGTCTACCTCCGAAAACATTGCACCTACTTTCCTTAGTAAGAAAAGGGAAGATAAAGAAGAACAAAAACCATCTGCAATCACTTAAAGTTACAGGTCGCCAAAGTTTATAATTGAGAAAAAAGACGTAATACGAAGTAAATAAAAAAAAAACAGAAAGCCGTTTTTGCTGTTTTTGATTGAAATTGCGCCATTGTAATCCTCAACGAGTAGGTCCCAAAATGCAGAATTTTCAAAATCAACCTGTATCAATTGACACTGATTGCAAAATCGCTGCGTCAAATCTGTCAACGGCATCTTTTATTTCAAAAAGAAGCGCACCTTTCTAACTTTAATATTAACAGAGATACAACCTAAAGATACATTCTCGTCGATCAACTTCTCTCCATACTTGTTTCGGGGTCTACCTCTCATCAGTGCAGCTTTGGCTGGTCGACCAATTAGGAACCGTGATGCGGCTATTTGAAGCCGGAAACGTACAGAGTACCGGTGAGATATTGTACAGAGCAGAGGCAGGCAACATCCACCAGCGTGTTTTAGATCTAACACTGCAAGGCAGATGGCTCTCGGATCGAGAAGCAGCCCATATTGCTCCGTACCTCGCTACGCTCTTTTCACTTCGTTCTGGTTCCGATAAACAGCGAGGTACAGAGCAATATGGGCTGCTTCTCGATCCGAGAACCATCTGCCATGCAGTGTTGGATCTAGAACACGCTGGTGGATGTCGCCTGCCTCTGCTCTGTACAACATCTCACCGGTACTCTGTACGTTTCCGGCTTCAAATAGCCGCATCACGGTCCCTATTTGGTCGACCAGCTAAAGCTGCACTGATAATAATAATAATAATAATAATAATTTATTCATGCCAAGTACAGGAAACTGTTTACACACGTCATAAAAGAAGAAAAAATAAATTTTTGGCGAGTCAGCTGGGGCGCCCTCAACCAGTTTAAACAATCACACACATATTAAAATCATGTCAATTGACTAAAATTAAAATTAAGATATTCGTTAAAACTATAAAATGCATTAGCAATAAGTACATTTTTAATCCCATTCTTAAAACTATTCAGGCTGTATGACCTTAAGAGAGGAGGTAAAACATTAAAAAATTTCATGGCCCAGTAGTTGCGGCCGTCCTGACACCTTCTCAGTCGACAATATCCAGGAACAAGGCTATCCCTGGCCCGGGTATCATAGCCATGCACACCTCCATGAGTGATAAATCGATTAGTGTTTTGTTTCACGTATATCAGGCACTCAAGGATATAAATGCAAGGCACTGTCAACAGACCGCACCGGACAAAAGCAGCCCGACATTCATCTCTGAAACCCAAGCCCGCTAACAATCTGACAGCCCGTCGCTGCAAAGAGAACACCCTACTCATCCCTGCAGAATGTCCCCATGCAAGAATGACATACGAGGCATGCGACTGGAATAGAGAAAAATAGACCGACCTGGCCACTCCATAAGACACATTATTCATTAGATTTCTAAGAACATATAAACCTCTGGCAAGCTTTCCGCACAAGGCATCCACATGTCTATGCCAGAGCAGTCCCGGGTCTAGGGTAGCCCCAAGAAACTTGGCTACCTGAGGATCACTCTCAAAGCCCCCCAAACTACGCAGAGTGAACACTACACTTACAGTTTTGATGAGGGATAGGCCCCGAAACAAGTATGGAGAGAGGCTGATCGACAAATTGGTGACCACCTATTCTGTTTTCACTTCGTTCTGGTTCCGATAACCAGCGAGGTACAGAGCTGCTTCTCGATCCGAGAGCCATCTGCCTTGCAGTGTTGGATCTAAAACACGCTGGTGGATGTTGCCTGCCTCTGCTCTGTACAACATCTCACCGGTACTCTGTACGTTTCCGGCTTCAAATAGCCGAATCACGGTCCCTAATTTGTCGACAAGCCAAAGCTGTACTCATGAGAGGTAGACCCCGAAATTAGTATGCAGATGGGTTGATCGACAAATTGGTGACTCTTGTAAACAACAATATTGTTAACATTAACACACCCCTCTTTGGACAATTTTAGGAAATCTTGATTTTTTTATGCTGTTTTCCACCTCAGTAAGGCGATTTCGATCCCGTTTGGAAAGACAAAATTGAGTTTGGGTGAAAGTTGAAAAATAAGTTAGTTTTTTAAGGATATTTTTCCAAGGCGAATTTCAAAAGGGTTAAAATATCGACCATAGAAGAAGTCTTTCCAAAACCACTAAACCAATGACACTGTCGTATTTGAAAGAGGACAACAAAAATGAAAAAAAAAAAACGTTGAAGAAAAAAAGAAAAATAAGTGTGACCAAATCTGGTTTTAAAATAGTACAAAAACCGACAATCGAAAGAGTCTATCTCCAAAACTACTAAATCAATGGCGCTGTCGTTTGCGGTATTTGAAAAAGAGAAACCACTACCCACAAGAAACGAAAAAACAGTTGAATTCACTCAAATGAATATACTATTTCTCAAGTTATAGAAGTTCAAAATTGGAAATCAAAAAAAAAAAGAAAGAATTCCTACTTTTAATTTTAGAAAAATTTTTAATATTTTTTTTTTTCATGGGAATGAGACGATTTCCACCACTTCTGAGCAGAGAAAACCGAATATTAGTAGAAGACAACCGATAAGTTAGTGTATTAACGATGTGCTTTTAAAGATGATTTGAAAAGGTCCTAAAAATAGGCAAACGAATTAGTCTACTGAACCAATGGGACTGTCGTTTGTTAGTAATGGTATAAAAAGGAGAACAAGAAAAAACGCTGGAAATCAAATCGGTGTGGTATTTCTCAAGTTAGAAAAGTTCACAGTTGGACTCACTCAAATCGGTGTCATCAAATCAATTCAGTAATATTATCAAAAGAAAAAAGAACGAATAACACCAACTTTGGTCAATTTTATAAAACTTTCAAATATTTTTATGCTGTTTTCTATCTGAATGAGAAGATTTCACTCCCATCTAAACAAGGCAAACTATAACCATTATCCCAATCAATGACTCTGGCGAAAAGATCCAATTGAATGGCCACCTAGAACTCCGGACTTAACACCACTCGATTGTTCTCAGGTCACCTGAAATCCTTTGTTTCAAAACGCAGTCTGTGTTAATAGAACTACTGTAGGAACGGATAATTCAAGAATGTCGTACTATTAAAAAAAGCATTTGCCAATGTGGGTCAAGAAGTTTCAAGATATTGTGTCCAAACTTATGAAAACTATTTTTATCATTTATTGAATAACGAATCACTTAAACAATAATAAAATAATATAATTTAATTTACATTTTGCTTACTTAACCGAAAAATAATTCATAAGATGTTGTTGTAGTAGTATCACAAATAAAGGGTTGCAATTTAACATTTACCAGCGTAGTTGGAATGGTTGTGAATGAGAGAGTACGTAAGGACGAATATATTATTTGCCTCCCTTCGATATCAAAGAAAATAGGATTTTTTTTATGTTTTGTTTTACTTTTCCCTTAAATTGTAAAGTTTAATTGTCACCCCGTATAGTATTATTCAAATATCTTATAGCGTGGCTTCGAAAAATAAGTGACAATTACAGGTGCAAGTAATTATTACCAATGAAATACAATAATGAGATAATAGCTCCTACTCCCAAAACTGTCAAGTTTCTAACAAATCTGAAGCACTAATATTCCCAAGCGACCAAGGATGAGAGTTTTCCAATAACTCTCTTTTTATACGTAGACCCAAAACCCAAAGTACCACGAAAAAATTACCCAAAACTAAATACTTCAAATTACTTGTAGTATTATATTCATGTGGTGGCCTTGATTTTTATACATATTTAATATTACTTAACGTAAGGCCCAATTAATGGTCATGTTGCCACTTTATGGAAAACATAGCTTCTAACGTAAAGACTGAATGAGAGCTCAACAAGTTAAAAAAAAGCTGATCTAATTAGAATAATAATTAACAGAAAAGTTCCCATAGGGACCTACAGGAAGTCTGGAAAATAATGCAACAAAATCTGGACAGAGCAGGCAATAAGACTGTGAAGGCTTTCACGGCCGTTCAAAATACAATCTAAAGTGTTTTCCGGGCTTTGAAGCCGTGGTCAAATGGAATTTCTTCCTGACGTTTCGTTTACAGCGCCAGACATTATCAAAGGTGTTAAGGCAATGGGCGAAGCGATCTTCCCTGCTTCCCGAGTGATTCGACTGAGGCAGGGTTGTTACAGAAAGGCAAGAAAGTGTACCCGTGTCGTCGGCGAAATTGTACTTTTTATTGTTAGAATGTACTTTAGCCTGGCACATTCGCCATATTGTAAATATGAAAATTTTGACATTTTTAACAATTTTCATCCATCTTTTGTTATCTTATATCCACTTCTATATAATTATTATTTCACTGAACTTGCTGCGTTTGCTCGTCGTGCTCCTGAATCCTGCTCCATTCCCATTTTGTTGATTGTTCTAATTTTGTCAATTGATTGGTCAATTGTACATTATACTGGTGCACTCTCGTATACTCAAATGTGCGTTTTTAAGTCCAAAGAACATATGCGTGACATTCCTGGGGTGGTTATAGAAAGAAACAAAGTGTGGCTAAACTGTACTTTTTATCGTCAGAACGTACTTTAGCCTGGCGCATTTGCCTTATTCTGAATATGTGAATTTTTGCATTTTAAACTATTTTCATTTTTCTCTTGTTATTTTATATCCACTTTTATATAATTATTATTTGCTCAAACTCGACAGTGACACTTCCTGCAATTGCTCGTCGTGCTCCTGAATCCTGCTCCGCTCCAAGTTTGTGATTGTACAATTTTTTGGTCAACTGTACTTGTGTAGTCTCATATACCCAAATGTACGTTTTTGAGTAAAAAATATCATGCGTTTATTTAGAAAAAAAACACTCAGGTAGGCCATGGAATTGGAACAGTAGGTCTGAGATGACTTCATAAAAAAAATTGAAATGATGTCATAAAATGATCCGATTTTCATTTTTTGTATGAACTTATCTTAGACAAGAGTTTTATTACGAGGTTTTTTTAAGAACACCCGTTATAACTTTCGTTATAACATTCACTTGTTTTTTACATCTCGTTACCTTTGAAATTTTTCTCCTATCTGCACATGTTATGAAGATACGATAAAAATGTCAAAATGAGATTTCCAACGTCTACTTGATGTCAATAATAAGTGATTGGTTATTACATAGGCGTACCATCTCTGACGTCATTTTTTGTTAAGGTTTTTTCTGTTAAGGCCATTTTGCTTTTTCATGTGTAGCCATTTGATTTAGGTTCGTTCAGGTCAGTTCAGGTTAGTCCTGGTTAGTTCAGTTATATTTCTCCTTTGGTTAGGTTAGTTTAGGTTAACCCAGTTTTGTGAGGGCAAGCGGCCTCGTTTTATTCCTGTGGGGAGCAAAGCGGCCCTTAAAAGCTGCTCTGATTCTCTATGAGAGTCTCTTTGATTAGATTAGTCTAGTTTGGTTTTGTTATGTTTTTGCTTTGCTTAGTTTAGTTCACTTATGTTTCCTTTGTTCAAGTTAGTTCAGGTTAGGTCACCCTCTACACTACTTTGAACAAGTTTAAATTTTTTTGGACACTCGGTGGTTCTGCAGCATTCAAAATTCCTGTCAAGAAACAGTTCGAAACTCGATGTCTTTGTAGTCTTTAAAATTTTAATGCAGTTTTTCGCACAATTAATTAACATAGTGATTAAGTTTGTATTAGTTTCAATGGGATTTTACTGTTCTGTAGGCTCAGCAGTAGATTTAGAAAGACTAGAGAGACATTATTTTGTCCGAATAACTTACCTAGAGACGTTTTTTACTTTTGTTGTTGAACATTCAGTCAATTACAGTACTTTGAACAAATTTACATTTTTTTGAAAACTCGGTGCCTCTGTAGCCTTCAAAATTCCTGTCAAGAAACAGTTCGAACCTCGATGTCTCTTTAGTCTTAAACTTCAACCGTAGTAAAACTTTAATGCGGTTTTTTGGACAATTAATTAAGATTGTGAATAAGTTTGTGTTTCAATGGGATTTTACTGTTCTGAAGGGTTAGCAATGGACACAAAAAGACTACAAAGACCTTACTTTGCCCAAATAACTTGCCTAGAGATGTTTTTATTCTTATTGTTAAAAATCCAGTCAAGTACAATATTTTGAACAAATTTTTTGTTTTTTTTTTTAAATTCGGTGTTTCTGTAGCCTTCACAGTTCGAACCTCGATGTCTCTGTAGCCTCTAGAACTTTAATGCAGTTTTTTTTGACAATTAATTAGAAATGTGATTAAGTTTTAGCAGTTGATTTTGAAAGACTACAGAGACATTATATTGCCCGAATAACTTTGCCTTTTGACGTTTTTTACTGTTGTTGAAAATTCATTCAATTACACTACTTTAAACAACTTTTAATTTTTTTGAAAACTCGGTGCCTCTGTAGCCTTCAAAATTCCTGTCAGAAAACAGTTCAAACCTCGATGTTTTTGTAGTCTTGAAAACTTCAATACAGTTTTTTTGAACAATTAATTAAAACTGTGATTAAGTTTGTGTTAGTTTCAATGGTATTTCACCCCTCTGTAGATTTAGCCATGGATTTAGAAAGATTACAGATACATTATATTGCCTGAATAACGGGCCTAGAGACGTTTTTTTTACTCTTTTTGGAAATTCTGTCTATTCCAACAAGTTTAATTTTTTTTTTTTGAAAACATGATGTCTCTGTAGCCTTTTGTCAAATGTGAATTTTGGCATTTTCAACTTTCGTTGTTTCCTTGTTTATTATATTATATATTATACCGAGTGTTGCATCGTCGGGCGGGACAGGAAATCTCATGTAAATTATGATAAGGTCACTCATTGGCTTCCCTAAGTATTTTGGTGAAAAAATGTATTTAGTTTTTTTTAAAAACTTCTTACACCTCAACTCTCAACTCATCAACCCAAAAATTAAATTCATTATGGAGACAGAAAAGAAACTCCTACCGTTTTTTTGGACGTTTTGGTATCAAGGAGGGAATAGAACCCAATTTTTATCGCCAAATTCTATTCTACTGTCAGCCCTACGTCATTTATCTCAAATGAATCATGCTCTCAAAGACAATCGCTTTCAAGAAAATGCACTGCGGTCTCAAAATGGGATTTTTAAGAAGCTGTAAAACCTAAACTATTGAAGATAAAGCAAAACGGCTTGCACCTCTTCGTTCTGCGTGGGCTCCTCAAATATTGACGTGTTTGACACCTTGAATGACACACTTTTCTTTTCAACCCAACAAAATTCGAAATTCTGTCGAAACAAACTACCACCATTCTCACTTCAGACTCTGTAAAAACTAAATAGAAATAAAGGTAAAAAAAAGGAAAATTCTGTGGCTATATATAAATCCAATTATTTTTAAAACAGTTTTTGAGAAGTAGAAAAATGTGAGTACTTTAGGCTGAATTTTCTAGAACATGATTTGACTTTAGGAGCATGGTATATTTGACAAAAAGTACTTAGAACTGACGGTAGAATCCGAGGTCAAAATTGGGTGGTTCTATTTGACAAAACACTGATAGTGTTGGTTTTCGATATAACCGAAAGTGCCTTTTTTCTTTCGCTCCCAACAACTTTAGTACAACAGCGAATTTTATGTGTTATATTCATAGTTTTATATGAGTATAGTTTCTTCGTAAGCGATTGATGTAGTTCCCGGCAAAGTACATTGTATAAATAAAATTCAAAAAATGCTCGTTAGATATAGGAGGTGTTCACTTGAAATTGTCATCTAGTTGACTGTAAAATATCAAAAGAAACGGATGAAAGAACCAAAGTTTATAGCCTTCTAGATGACGTTTTCTAGTGAACAGAAGGTACAATAGCAAATAGTCCAAGACTGGTTGGCTTGCGCACACCGTCTATAGAAAACCACACACTGACCGATACCTCAATAACAGATCAAACCATCATCCCAGACAGAAAAAGGGAGTCCTGAAGACTCTGTCTTTGAAAGCCAAGAGAATTTGTGAGCCGACTGAATTGGAACGGGAAATGAAGCATCTGGAAAGAGTCTTTAGTTGGAATGGATACAGCTAGCACGAGTTCGATAGAGCCGTCCGTAATGTAAAGCGTCAGGAAGGAACAACGGGAGAAGTTGAAGAAAAGCGAGGATGGACTACTTTACCTTCTTCTTGATCTCAGCTTTTCCTTCGGAGGTTGCTGATCATCACGGCTATTCTAACTTTAGAGGCAGCTGTCCGAAATAGTTCGACAGATGAGAGGCCAAACCAGTTTCGCAGGTTACGTAGTCAGAAAATTCTACGTCGACCGATGCTTCTGCGTCCCACGATCTTCTCCTGCATGGTGAGCTGCGGAATTTCGTATTTTGAATTTCGCATAACATGCCCAAGAAACTCTAGTTTTCTTCTCTTAATTGTGAAAAGAATTTTCCATTCTTTCCAGAACTTGTTCGTTCGTAATGCGGTCTATCCAGGAGATCTTTAACATTCGGCGGTACACCCACCACTCAAACGATTCCAGTCTCTTCGATATTTCCTTGTTCAGTATTCGCCTTCAAGACCATATAGTAACACTGGAAAGACGTAACACCGCACCATTCTCCCTCTCAAAGTCAAAGATAGATTTGGGGCTGTCAGCAGTTTTCTCAGTTTCATAAATGTTGTTCTCGTTTGCTCAATTCTTGACAAGATTTCTTGTTTGTTTGCAACATTTTCATTTATAATAGTTCCTAGGTATTTGAAGTGATGGACTTGCTCAACCGTCTTATTACGTATAGTCAACCCACCACTGATGTTCCTTTTGGATATTATTAGAGTTTTTGTTTTATTGATATTAATATTTTGCCCATAATCTTCGCTAACTACTGTTACTTTGTCTACCAGTCTCTGCAGATCTTTGAGGTAGCTTGCTATTACAGCGGTATCGTCAGCGTACCTGATGTTGCTTACAATTCTGCCATTGATCGCTATACCCGCCAGCTCCTCTTCCAATGCCTCCCGAAAAACAAACTCCGAGTAAATATTAAATAACATTGGAGAGAGAACACATCCCTGTCTGACTCCCTTCCGAATACTAATTTGTTCTCTCAAAGCATTGTCATATTTCACTCTAGAAGTTTGTCCCCAGTAGAGATTTGATATTATCCGGACATCGTGGTAATCAATGCCAAGTCTTTGGAATATGTCCAGAAGCTTTTCATGCTTGACATTGTCGAACGCCTTACTATAATCTATGAAGCATATGTAAAGGTGTTGGTTTATATCTAGGCATCTCTGAGACAAGACATTCAAAGCAAAGATGGCCTCTCTCGTGCCCATTCCGTTGCGGGATCCAAATTGTGTGTCTGATGTTTCAGCCTCACATTTTTTGTATATTCTAGTATGTATAATTTTTATAAAGATCTTCAGAACCTGACTCATCAAACTTATTAGCCTGTGATCATCACACTTTGACGCACGAGATTTTTTCGGGATAGGAACAAAGGTGGAAAGCAGCCAATCCCTGGGAATTACTCCTGATGTGTAAATGCTATTGAATAGATCTGAATGCTATTGAAGACACTGATTGAACGCAGTTTCAAGCAGTTTCAAGACCTCACAATGCACCTCATCTGGCCCTACAGCTTTACCGGATTTTGAGGTTTTGATGGCTTACTCTACTTCTTCCTTCGTTATTTCTGGAGCATTCTCTGATATAGTTATGTCATATGTCTCCTTTCTTTGGTCATCAAACAGTTGAGTTATATACTGCTGCCACAGTCTCAGTCTGGTATCGAAGTCAGCAACCAGTGCGCCCTTTTCATCTTTCAGTGTACCAGTTTTCTTCTCTCTCATCACAACGGTGACTTCTTTTATTTTTTTATGTAGACCGAAACTGTCGTACTTTTGTTCTAATTCTTCAATTTTCCTGCACCTTTCAGTCATCCATACCTCCTTTGCTATTCTTATCTTACTTCTAATTGTGATCTGTATCTCCTTATACTTGGTTTTATCCCTGCCTTTGTACTTCAATGCCAAAATCTCCTCTGTCATCCAGTCTCTACCATACTACCACTCTACCATACACCCACAAAAGACAGGATCTTCAGGCTACTGAAAAAGCACAATGGTAAAACTGTCTTTAAACCCACTCGTACCATAAGAGCTTGAGATCGGTCAAAGACCGCAGAGATCCCCTATCAGCACCCTCAGTTTACCGAGTTCCATGCAGCTGTGGCTCGGTATCTATTAGCACAACAAAACGCAGTGTAAACACGAGGTTTACGGAACACAAGAGGAGTTGTAGGCTAGGACAAACACAAAACTCAGCAGTAGCAGAGCACGCTCTCATCGAATGTCACGACATCCTTTTCCACGAGGTGGATATCTTATATCAATCGCAACGTTTCTATCCGGGACTGACGAAAAAGACCATTGTGGTCTTTAAACACGACAACAATTTCAACAGGAAGAAGGAGATTACGTCTCTAAATGCAGACTGGAAGCGAGTTCCAAGATATAATTCAAGTGCGTCGAAACCCCGCACCCATCAATATCCCCACCCCAGTGCCTCCACGGCAGCGCGAGGGCGCGGCGTGGCGGGGTAATAAGTACCACGGAGCTCACCTCAGTCGAATCAGTCAATGTCGGGAAGCACGGGAGATGACGTCGCCCATTGCCTCGTCGCCTTTGATAATGTCTATCGCAGCTGTAGACAAAACTTCAGGAAGAACTTCTATTAGACCACGGCTTCACAGCCCGAAAAACACTTTAGATTGTATACAGAAGGCAATATTAGCAAGCCCTATTTTTTTCATTTTTGTCGAGTTTTTTTTTTCTTTTGTAGTCAGAACCTTCTGAAATAGACCGTAAGTATAATCCTTTTTTATTCTCTCAAAATCCAATTATAGAGCAAATTACCAAATAAACTACACAAGGGTTTTATGTTATACCCTTATTTTTCTTGAAACGCAAAATTTTAATGGCCTGAAAGATTTTTTAATTATTAGAAGTTTTTCTCAATTTTGTCTCTTGAAATATTTTCGTAAAGCTTTTTTGCGAGTACATCAGAACATGATGCAATCAGAACAATGCAAATTCGTATTAAATTCTTCGTCCTGATTGTAGATGGCCTTTAATAAAAAAAAATAAATTTCAGTTATCAAATGGGTTGAGAAAGAAAAATACCTAATAGAGAATAATTTTAACCCGCTAAAAAAGTGGTTGCTTTTTGGCAAAAATAAAAAATATCATTTCTCAAATAGTGTCTTAAGAATCTGCGAAATTTTGTTGCAATAATTTCTGGACACCCTGTAACAAGAAAAGCAAACCTGTAAATGTTATTGAAAAAAATAGCGAGTGCTTTTTTCGAACATGTTCCGGTTACAATAAATAAATTAAATTCAATCAACAAGTAATAATAGTCATGGTACGTTTACGTTTAGTTAGTGTTGTGTGTGTTTGTGGGTTTCTTTCTCCAGCAGTGTTGAAAATTTATGATACGACTACGGACATGATAAACTAGGATTATTAAAAAATTAGGATTTTGCTAGGTTTGTTCTAATCTGTTCTGTCTCTGACGTAAATATCCATTGTTCAATGGCAAAATGCAGCATAAAAGTTACTTACACACTTACTATTACAGTTCAGTTATTTCGTTTATCGCAACTTTCACGACATCTCTGCCCTGAAAAGCGATTATATATTTTAACCGGGGCATTGTTTTTTATTCCCGTTCGCCTGGTACAGAACGTCATTTCGTTTTCATCCTTTTTTCGCCACATTCCCGACTCATTTCCGTTAATTTCAAGCACGCAACTGTTCACTTTGATACCCTCCATGATTTTTAATGTCATGGTTAGACATGACTCCAATCTCACAAAAATTTTGCGCTTTGGAGTTTTTAATCTATTACCCTTAACTTGCCCCCGTAACTTGCCTCAAAGAGGGCACTGTCGGATTCAGCCTTAACCTTGTGCATTAAACCGTGGAGGTAATAAAATTTATAACTGGTCGAGGTATTCGGGAGTCAATACGAAGGAAGCAAGCAGCCCGTTATATTACGGCCGATAAGATTACATGTCGTCTGGCTATGGTGATATAATGTCCCGGTAACCAGACGGGAATGAAGTCACGCCTGTCCTTAATATAGGGTCACCCTATTCAGGCTCGCAGGTATATGGCCCAGATTGCTACGGATTTTGCCTTACTACTCTCGTAACTTTCTTTGAGGTAATGTTTAGAGAAAGTCTACGCACGTCCCATAGAAAGCAAATTGTGGTTTACTAGTTTTTGTATCGTAATACCTAGCAAAGAGACTTTAAGACAATTGTAATTTTACCTGTCATAACACTTTTACTTCACCTTAAAGACGTTGGCATATCTCTCAGCATTTTCCATATAAGGTAATTCACGTAAGTGTCCTAGTGAAAGTTCTTTATCCTTTAATCATTAATAAATTTTGACAGAATGCTGAATCATTTAAACCCCTTCAGATAACATTATCCGTAATTTACGTATTTCCAAAGTAGCAATGCTCAAAAGCATATGACCAAAGCAGCAGAACTTCCAAATGCAGCAGTTCCAAACAGATCTATTGTGATACAAAATAGTATATTTTCTACACACGCATTAAAAGTTCAACTTTTAACATGATAATGAATTGTTATAATAGTGTTTTGGCACTAGTGTTAAGAATAACTTAATTTTAACACTAGCGTAGTTAGTTTGCCCCGTTCATCCCAGTTTGCCCGGAAGGGAACCCTGACGACGCACAGTGGGCGAAACCATCAGTTTACGCGGTGATAGTTAATTGAGCCCAAGCTATGATATATTTAAAGAATGTGCTTTATAGCTACAATCAACAGAATTCGATAAAAATTAACTCAAATATAAATTTGATTTTTTTGTTTCGAAGCGTGGGTTAGAATTAAGGTCAAAATCGGTTAAAATAGACTCAAAACGTCAAAAAATAAAAATTTTGGTGTTTTTGGAGAAAACTAACTTGTATATATCAAAACAACTTAAATTTGACTCAAAAAGTAACTATGGTATATTTCGAGAGACTCAGGTTGAGATTCGGGCAAAAAACGTATAACAAAGTATGTAAAAAGACAAATTTATAGTTTTTGACCAAAACTTCAGGTTAGAATTAGAGCCAAAAGCAGTTAAAAGTAACTCAAAATACCTAAAAATACAAATTTGGAATTTCTAAATACGCTCAGAAACCGGATTAACTCAGAAAAGGGTTAGGACCAGAACCAGACCTGAAATTCAACTTAGGATTTTCGGTTAAAATTTATCCTCAAAATGTTCGAATAAAATTTGGGGTTTTTTACCAAGTGAGCTTAAGCTCAAGGACAAAAAAATTGTAAAATTGTATTATTTTAAGAAATTTAGCTAGAATTAGCTAGGTTCAAAATTTATTAATTCAAGACATTTAAAAATGGAAATATTCGGAAACTTGGGTTAGGATTATGGCCAAAATTGGTCAAAAATTATTCAAAGTTTCTGGAAATGCAAGAAGAGAGTCTTTGGAGAAATTTTGCTTAGAGTTAGAGCCAAAATTGTAAAAAATGACTGGGCTAGTATCAGTGGCATTTTCATGGCAAAATCTGTCAAATATGAATAAAAGCTTCTGAAAATCCAAAAAGATACTTTTTGGAGAAATTCGACAATATAATTAGGGAGAAAATCGGTAAAAATTGACTCATAAAAATGTCAGATTGGAGCTTCTGGAGAAATTCAGACACATAGTATTTAAAAATGGACCTTTCAATAAATTCACTACTTGTGGTATTTTAAAGGTAATGCCCTGAATTCTAGAAGTAAATGACACGTGGAAAAAAAAGCGCTAAATTTATGTAGTAGGTAACCCATCTTTATTTAGACGCGACAAATCACCCCTTCTGTACAAGCTAGAACAAAAATTTCAGACCAAAAGTTGATGTTTATGTATGATGAAGCAACAGTGCAATTTTTGACATAAACATCTTTTGACTTCTAGTAATATTCAGTTCAATCATGTTTCATATACATTTTTCACAATAAATTAAATTATCTATTATGACACCTTTTTGATCTTTAGTGGACGTCAAATTAAAGCTTTGAGTTTTTCTTAAAAAGTTAAAGCAGAAATGTAATTTAAACCTACATATTCTTTCCGATGTTAAAAAATGCAGATTGGGATGAACGATAAAATCGGTTAGAAATTACTTAAAGAGTTTAAAAATGGCTCAAAGAGTTCAAAAACGCAAATTTGGGGTTTTATAGAAATTCAGGTTAGAATTAAATTATTATTATAATTACATTTTCTTTACTTAGAATAAAAATGTAAAATTCGAATTTTTAGAGACACTTAAATTAGAATTGGCGTCAAAATATGTTAAAATTAACTCACAATGTTTTCAAATACAAATGTGGAGTTTTTGGAAAAACTAATAATAAGATTAGAGCCAAAATCTGTTGAAATTCACTCAAAGCTTCTATAAAAGCTACATAACGCTTTTGAATTAATACAGGTTGAAATTAACGATGAAATTGGTTAGATTTGATTTAAAAAGATCAAATATGGGTCAAAGAGTTTAAAAAAAATAATTAAAAGAGTTCAAGAATTTTTTAGAGCAGGATTAGGTTGAAATTGGCGCAAAACATTCACAAATGAAAATTTTTGTATTTTTGGAAAAACTTAATTTTAGGACAGACTGACTCAAATCTTCTGATTTGTTGTTGGTAATTTTCTAAGAACTATACAGGGTGTCTAAGATAAAGATGTCCAGTATAGGGATCATGTGAACGGTAAGAGGTAGAATTTGGGTTAAAAGGCAAAAAGTTTGGAATTTTGGAATTTAGTAAAACGATGTTTTAAAACTTCCAATATTTTGAGTCGTTCGGAGGTTATGTGAAAAAAAGCGAATTTTATCGATTTTGCTTTTCACAAATAGTCGCTTAATGGTTAACTTTGCATAAAAAGTAACAGCACTTTATACAAGCACTTTTTAACTTCCTTTCACATGGCATGCAAAAATTGAAATGTGATGTTTCGTTTTTGAGTAACCATCATTGACTTTTGTTTTTTTCAAATACAGTCATGATTTATTAATGTCTAATATCAGAAGAGCTACATTCTGCCATGTATCAAACTTTATGGAAATTCAACCAAATGACGTAAGTTTTATTTTGACTGTTGCAATGTGAAAAACAAAATGAAAAATAAGAAAATAAACGCAGTTGTCACAACTGCTTAATCAATTGTAATGCCAAGTTGTTTTATAATCCTCAATTTGGCCGTCAATGACAACTTCCTAAGAAATAGAATTTCTAAAACTTCTCAGTTTATTGCCAAATCTAAATATTGTATACAGGGCATCCCATAATTAAATGGACATAGAGCTACGACATACTTACTACTAAGCGATAGAGACCACTTTTCTCTCAGCAAAAAATGCAGTTCGCGTCGTTTCATCTTTAATCTTATCTCAATTGCACTGTCAAATTACACCACAAAACATACCCATATAGAACGGAAAGTGACATGTTACACCTTGGCGATATATTTCAGCGCCATCTGTTAATAGGAAGGCATAGTTTTAGAAATCCTGGCGCATTCACCATTTTTAATTCCGCTTTTTGGAAGGCACCATAATACAGGGTGTTTCAGAAGAAGATGCATGTGATTCAATATGTTATTCTGCATTTTATTCCAAGTAAAAAGGTTCCTTTATACACATAGTTCGGTAGAGGCTTTATGTAGGATATACTCTAATTATATACCAAGTTTATAAGAACATTTTTGTTTAAAAAAAATATAGAATAAAACATTGAAGCACATCTCTTCTCCTCAAACAACCTGCTGATCTATCAAAGAGATTATGGTATTGTTTTTATAGAGAACTACTTTAAAAAGGCTTTTGAAGTGAACAATCTTAAACAATTTATATTTACTAGCCTACCTACTATTAATAGTATTAGGTAATAGTTTACAAACTATTTAGTACTTACACGTATATTGCGATTGAAGTTAGCAGTATTAAAATAAATAACACAGATATTTTTTTTATCTGCTATGAGTTCGAGTGTTTACTAGATTAAGCAAATAAATACTATAACCTGAATCCAATTAACTTAAATTGCGATACAAATAAGTTGAATTTTAAATAAAGTCGCTATTAGTATTTTAGTATGTGGAAATAAAATTTTATTTTCTAAAACATACTTGAAAATAACAAAATTGTGTGGCATTCTACTTTTTACAAAAACTGCAAAGTACCTAACACACTATAAAGTTATGTGGCACAAGCTGAAGGGTAGTAAATGAATTTTCTTCGTAGATTAAAAAAAAACATTGGAAATTAAAGCCTACAACTGCAAAATAAATAATGAAAAAGTTCTCCTGCTTAAACTTTAAAAATCAAAAATGTTTCCAAATATTTTTAAATTTGCTGTTAACTATAAAGCAAAAATAAGAAAGTTTTTTTTACTGGTTTCAGCTGGTAGAACTCATGTACCAGTTCCCATTTTCAGTTATAAGCTTATTTCAAGTTTTTGAACGAAATGCCTAAAGTTAAAAACATAGAAAAGTACTATTAGTAAAACCTCCAAAAATCACTCAGAACGAAGCGGGGTGTTCATTATAAAACTTCATCTAGTTGGCTGTGAAATGTCAAAAGAAAAGGATGGAGAAACAAAAGTCCATTTATTTTGATTATGTCAAAATTTCATAGCTTGCTAGATGAAGTTTTATAATGAACACCCCATACTTAATTTTTTTTAATCTATCATTCATGTCATAATGGCACCAAGGTTTCCTGACACCTAAAGGTAATAGATTATAAGATTATAATTGGGTTGTTGTTAGAAACCTTCTTTCAAAGAATGTTTGATTTTGAACTCAATAATCCTGCACAATTTAAATTCTATGAAATAAAAAAAAAACTTAAAAGTGCTGTGGCATTAACTAAAATTAACTAAAATATAGATAATTCTTACAATTTAGATATTTACTTACGTCCTAGTTAACGATTAAAAATATTTTTAATATACAAATATACACAAAAACTGCAAAATTTAGTTATCTAAATATTAAATAAAAATTCGGCTACCGATTTTTCTGTGCTGAAATTCCAAATATATTATATACAACGTGTGTTGATTGGGAAACGTCATCTAGAAGGCTTTAATTTTTTGACAGAAAAGGGTGGCATAATCGATGTAGATGGACTTTTGTTCTTTCATCCTTTTCTTTTCGCATTTCCCAGCCAACTAAATGTTGTTGGACTATGGACTTATTTAATACTACTATTTTACAAGTGATGTTTGTGAAGTCTGTTGCAGTCACAAACATCGCTTTTAAATTCCTACGGACGCAATTATACTATCTATGTCTTGCAAGTTGTCATTTTACCATAATTTTAGAAAGACATAATTTAAGAATACGTGGTTTTGAGTCAATTTAATAAAACATATACGTAGGAATTTACCAACAGTTTTGTTTATGTGTTAATTAAATTTTACTTTAACTGCCCTTTTTTACAATTATTGAAGTATAGAAGGCAAATAACCTATTTTTTACAAACATCTATTACACTTTTCTATTAAGAGTGAATGGAATTAGTGTGTCACCTCCTGAAATTATTGTAACAACTTACTACGTAATATGTTACTAAAATTAGTTCACTAGTAAATTATAATTATTACATTTCTCATGTTAGAATATTATGTCATAATACATAATCACTCATTTATGGAGTACCTATTATACCTATTAATGTTTGAATATCTGGAATAAATATTTTTTGATGGATTACATAGCCAGAGAAAGAAGGCGAGTTAAGTTAACTATGTGCTTTGGGTTCATCAAATGCATTTCCATGGTTTTCTAGAATCACTTTGTTTGTTGATGCATAACAAACCATGGCCATGTTTTTCTAATTTACCATCAATGTCCCTCAGAGTTTTATTTTCTTTGATATTCTCTGCAAATGTAGTTTATGTAAATATATATGTATTTTTTTGCTGAAATAACATGTGAACATTAGGAAACAATACTATTTATCATACATGTGCTTGTATAATTGATAGTATAGAATACCAATTTCTAATACTAGAAAATCTCATAAAGTATATTTTGCATAGATATTCCTTATAAATTTGGTAAATCTTACCTTTGGGCATACATAAAACAGGAATAGCACCTGGAGTAAGATTTCTATCATCCTCGAGTAACAACATCTTTGCAATAATTAACTCTTTTGAACTAAAATGATGCACTCAATAAGTAACAAGTCGAAATCATTGAAAAATTAAAAATTAAAAAAAATTAAAATTGAAAAATGAAATGTATGCTAAAATTTGAGTACTGCTAAGTTGAAAAAGACAGGAATTTTCAGTGTCTCGTCATTGTCACCTTCAACTTAACCCAGTTTTACGGTATTTTTTGAAGACAACTGTAACCTTTGAAAATTGAGCATTAGTGGCGCTCTCGCACAATAGGAAGGTAAACTTAAAACAGTTAAACGAGCCTTCCATTTGAGCTTTCCTTTCTATACGGGAATGTTTTGTGAATTACACTTTCAAGCGTCAAAGTGACTTAAACATCGAGACGCAGTAGGCTTTTGCCGCCATGCGTTTGTGTAGCTGCGGACTACTGCAGCTAAAACTTGTCAAAGACTAAACGTTAATGTATACGGATAATAATTGTTACAATTTTAGAGCGGAACTATCCGAAACTTTTTTAGAAGCCAAAATATAAAGTGCACAATGATTACAACTCATATCTTTGTTAAGGGTGACTTTTACAAGTATTAGTAAAACTTCAGTTTGAAAATAAAACACCGGTAATGACGTAGACTGCATTGTTACCAACAATGTAATCTACGTCATTACTGGTGTTTTATCTTCAAACTGAAGTTTTACTAATAGTTGTAAGAGTCACCCTAAAAAGGCGTATAGTAGAATAAAACCCAGTATAAAGGGGGTAATTGTAAGATTGTGCATCAGTTCTAAGCTATTTAATAATACTTTGAGTATACGCATTAGTTTATATCAATATAATAAGGACTCATATGAAGGTAAGGAAACATTTTAGTTAAATTTTAGTTAGAAAGCTAAAAATTGAGCCGGTTAAGTTCTCAACCTTAAATCTTTTAAATAAGTGAAGTTAAAATAAAGTAGTTTGCTGAAGTTCGATTTGCTGAAGTTTGCTGTAGAAGATTGTATATATCACATCCCGTGTGAGTGTGGCATGTTGTACATAGGAGAAACCAAGTGTCCTTTGCATGTAAGAGTTCAGGAACACAGAACTCATACGATAAGAGGAGCAACATCAACCTCTGGAATTGCAGAGCACGCTTGGTCCGAACACCATAATATTAAGTGGTCGCAAGCCAAAATTGTGCATAGGGAACAGCACTGGAAGAAACGAAAGTTTAAGAAAGCAGTCTTCATTGGAAGCAATGAGGGCGTCTTTACGGCAAACAAGTGCTGGTCGCTTGACGCGCGACAATGGCAACGATCCGGCCAATAGGAATGATGGGCCTGGTTAGCTGTGTTAGTACATAAGCAAGTAGCCTCGAGCTTAATGCTCAGTTTCACTTGAAAACGAGCAGAGATTCCACTGCTCGAAACGTTGTGTAAATGGTGTAAAATGTAACGTAGTGTAATGGTGTAAATGGTGTAAAAAACTCAATAAAGATAATGGAAGTCCAAGATGTTTCGCTTAATAGCACATCATTCCTCGTTTAAAGTCTACCACCTTTAAACAAACAGATTGGCACTGTTACATAAAGATATTGTTTCTCCAATGAATTGGCAGCTTGGCAAAATTGTGACAACGTATTCTGCGTCACGAGTAAAATTAGTTGTTTAAATAATGGTCAACTCGAAACTTTAATTCGTTAATAAACAAATGAATTGGGAAAACAAAATATTTCAACTAAATTTCAATATGAAAATATCTTTTATCATCGCCGATCCTTCAATAACAATTAATTAATCACTAGAGTTCAAGCACCAGTTACGTTACAAGAAAACGTTTTTCCTCGCCTATCTAATTTTAGATCTATCACGATTAGTCACGGCTTTATTGTCTCAAAAGTTGATTAACACGAATGAATATCCTTAATAGAAAATTTTCTTTATATACCTACCAGCCTTGGGCTTAATTAAGATTTAATATCGCTTAAAATTCTGAGGATATGCCTTAATTTACATGAAAATGCAGCGAAAAGAAGTCGCAAAGAAACCGTCTGAATAGCTAACCAGATTAGGATCAAACAGTGGTACAATTAAGTCTTTTGCGAAGAGGCAAGAATCAATTTCAGTAATACGAATCAAGTCCATTTTGTATTCGTTCAAAGGACGAGTAATTTAATTTGAAATTAAAAAGGCCCAATTGTCATTCTTCGAAGTTTTTCGGCGGCTGAACAGGAGTTTTATCGGAGGGGCATTGGCGTAGAATCCGAAATGTGTGTACTTTAAAGAAAAAATACTTTAATTACCTAAATTGGCATAATAGTGCCAATTAACAGCAATAACTGTAAAGCTTTTCATTGACTTTTTTGACATAGGTGGCTCTAGTAAGGCCAATTCCATACAATTATATGGATGGCTTTTAGAGTTTTCGTATCTTTTTATCTTCAATCTCAAGTGCTCTAGATCGGTGACACCTATTTCTGTTCAAGCTTTATCGAAACCAAAAAGTAGGTAAGGAACAGTATAAAGCACTTTTTTGTTAGATCCACAAATCCAGTCATTTTTTAAATAAACGTTTCTTTTGATTTTACGTTATAACTTTACCGTCTAGCTAAACCAGATTTTTCAATAAAAATATCTGGCAACTGTCTACCTCTTCTTTTTAATTTTATTTTTTCTTCATATAAATATTTAAAAAAATCTCTTCACGTTAACTAAATTGAAGACCACTGGTAAACAATTAATTATTGTCAGCAATACACAAAAACAGAATATCTTATACGAATTACTAATATTATTATTGTTTTTAAGCTAAACTCGCCGTAACCTAGTATATCGTGTAAAAATTCGATGCCGACAAACAACCGATACTAAAACCCTCAATACCGCGATCGCTGGCGGCGCTGGTCTAAATACAGCGCACCACTTCACTTAAAATCACGGCTTCTGATAATTTAGGCCTGATTTAGACGAAACATGGGGCCCTGAGAAACTAAGTTAAATAATCTGAAACTGCTGACTTAGTGTTCTATTGACAGTTTGGTCTAAGACAAGCCGAAAAAAATTAAAATAAAAAACCTTTTTTAATAACTTTTTCAAATTTTTTAGAAAAAAAAAAATTTTTCATAAATTTGTTTTCCTTAGCAAATGATCCATATAACACAAAAGTAAAGAGTAACAACTACTCCAAAAAAAATTACATTTTAATCCTCCAAGCTCTTTAACAAAAAAAAAAACAGAAAACATTCAAAAAGTGTCTTGAAATAGATCTTATACAAGAATAGTCATTCTTGGCAAATAATTCTTCAAATTTTACGTTAAATATGTTAAATATAGCTGAGAAATATGTAGAAGAAAAAGACTCATTCTCAAATATTTTTTGTTTTATATTTTGGTCATTTGTGGTCTTGTCACTTGCCATTTTTTTTTAAAGTTGGTAAAATTCTGCAAACACTCCGAAATTCAAATTTATCAATGTTTCTTTTTTGTAATTGATCTACAGATAGAGTATCGAGTAAGGATGTAACGGGTATCCGGTGTACCCTGTTTTATTACCCAGCAAAAAAAATTAAATAGGAGGTGATCATTTGGAAACGTCATCTAGTAAGCTGTTAAATGTTTTTTTTTGAGTAAATGTTGACAAAGTAAATATATTCATAATTAAATTCATATTTTACTTTTTTTTGTACTCAAAAAGAAGCCCAGCATGTAAATTATTTCGATCTTTATGCATAATGATTGATTAAGTAGATGGATGATTAGAAAACAACATCTGACTATCAACCAAAGTATGCTATTTTTACCTAAAAAAGACTTCAATGACAAAATTACACTTTTTGAAAAAATCGGGATTCCAGTTAGTTTTTATTCTCTGAGACCTAAAGGATTCTCTAACTCTCTATCTCTAAATACTAATCAGAAGTTTTCTGACCGGACATTTTTCTTGCTTCTGAGACAGTCAAATGTAAGTGAACTAAGTATTGAGAAACAAAATATCTAAATATTCTAATCAGGCATTAACCAAATTTCACATTTTCCTTGTTCCTAAGCCAGTAAGGCGAACAGTAAACTTAGTTTTGAAATATATTTTAATGGTACTGTCTTAGAACCCCAATCCATTCCTGTCCTCCTAGACTTTCTAACGTATAGGACTCTCTGGTTATCTGTCTTGGATTGGATTTAATATTTTTCTTGTTTCTGAATCAATCAACAGTATAGTGAGCTAAGTATTGAGAAATGACTTATCCCCTTTTTGTTTCTGTTCTCTGGGATTCCATTCCTATCCTCCTGTACTCTCTAACCTGTAGGGAAGTCTTCTATTCAGTCTTGGATATAATGTCACATTTTCCTTGTTCCTGAGCCAATAAGGAGAAAAGTAGTATTGAAATATCTCCTAATGTTCCAAATTTCTCTCCATTCCTATTCTCTTATACTTTCTAACCTATAAGAAAATATGGTGAAGCAATTAAGAGTCTAGCAATGCAACATTTATTTACCTGTCGCAGCGTGTACATATCGTATATTGATTTTTATTTGTCCATACATCAGTGAAAGATATAACGATCGACCATTCTGGTTGTCAGAAAGTGCCTATTTACTATCCATTGTCAATTTACGTCACTCCATCGTTGGCTGATTCGGTTTAAAATCAACCCGAATTCCAGGTTAAGCTGAAATTGGCCGTGTAATATTCGATGCTTTGTGTTTCCGGTCAAACTATCGTTTCGTCCAGCTAAAGCCTAATTTTTTTAATAATCCTGGTTTTTCATGCCGGTGCCTGTATCATAAATTCGCATTAACCCTGAAGAGTTATTGCCACACACAACACCGTTCTAAAAGTATCCTGACGACTATTATTTGTGGGTTGTATTTAATTTATTTATTGTAACCGGAACGCAATAAACTAGAATTGCAAGAAATTACAGGTTCTAAGTCAAGATTTAATAATAAATTCGCGAAATTGTCAGAAATACCATATCGTAACTCTCGTGTTAAATAATTGCAATAAATAATGAGGGTGCATGTGCATAATACGTACCACGCGAAATCGCCTTAAATGGAGCAGTTTATTATTTCTTCTGTATAGTCAAATTGAAACTAAATTGTTACTCTCAACAGAAAACGGAAAGACACTGAATAATTTTACCCGAATTAATAAAATACCAGTATGGCCATATTTCAAACTGTTTCATGTTTTCGTTACCATTGAGAAAATGTGATAATTTACATAAATTTCGGTAGGTAGCCCCGACTATTATGAATTATTTCATATTCGGTGCTATATGCAAACAAATAATAAGCCCATAGTCTATACTCATATAGAGGCCCATCCCTCATCATTAAGACGTCGTGCCAAATCCCTAAATAATGGTGTTTAAATCCTGTTGTCTTGGATACCCTCGAAAATTGTTTTATCGTGTGAAAAATCGCGCATCATGAATGTATATCAACAAGATTTACATAAAATATTACGGAAACTTTGGTACGCGTAATAAGCATAGAGATGAGCTTGGCCAAAATGAAATGAAAAGTGGCACAATGAAAAAGCAAATGTCTGTTAATAGAGCTCACATTTACTATTATAGAGGCAACATTACAATATGCAATAAACTATTGCAGGCAAAGTTCAAGAAAGTAAAAACAAAAAATCCTTGGATGGTCTAATTAGTGAGGTAAGTTTCATAAAAAAAAGTGACAATGCAAGATTTCATTTTTTATGTGACCCAGAATCTATATTTTCAATGACACCTTTATTTTCAAATGACGCAGAATCTACATCTCTAATGACACCAAAATTGGTTTTTCGTATTAGATTAATAATGACTGTGAAGGTTTTACGGCCGGTCAAAGTACAATCTAAAGAGTTTTCGGGGCTTTGAAGCCGTGGTGCAATAGAGTTTCTTCCTGACGTTTAGTCTACAGCTGCGGGAGACATTACTCTCGTTAGTCTCGGATAATAATACTGCGATTGATATAAGATATCCACCTCGTTGAAAAGGATGTCATGGCCTTCGGAGAGTGCGTGCTCTGCTGCTGCTGACTTTTAAGTTTTGTGGTGCCAATGTGTGTATACCGAGCCACATCTGCATGGAAATCGGTAAACTCAGAGTGCTGATAGGGGATCTCTGCGGTCTTCGGCCGATCTCAAGCACTATTATATTGTACGAGTGGGTTTAAAGACAGTTTTAGCATTGTGCTTTTCCAGTAGCCTGCCGATCCTCTCCGTTTCTTTGTAGATATATGGTAGACTAGTCCATCATATTTTCCCGTTGTTCCTTCCTGGCGTTCTACATTCCTTGGACGGACGGCCCTATCGAACTCGTGCTTGCTGTATCTATTCCAATCAAAGGCTCTTTCCGGATACTTCATTTCCCGTTCTAATTCAGCCGGCTCATAAATTCTCTTGGCTCTCACAGACAGAGTCTTTATGATTCTCCGTTCCTGTCATTCGGCCTCCTTGATACCAAAACACGATAACGACTACAATTTTAACAGGAAGGAGGAAATTCTGTTTCTAAATGCAGACTGGAAGCGAGCTCTACGTCATACTTCAAGTGCGCCGAAACCCCGCGCCACCACTACCCCCACCTGAGCCCCTCCACTGCAGCGCGACGGCGGGTGAATAAATACCACGGAGCTCACCACAGTCGAATCAGTCAACGTCGGGAAGCACGGGAGATCACTTCGCCCATTGCCTCATCGCCTTTGATAATAGGTAATAGTGTTCTTGGGTATTCGGTCTGGGCAGTGTGGAATAAAACTATCCAGCTACCAACCTTTCGATATTTTTTAATATCTTCCTCAGGGCTACAAAGATGTTATGAGCATGTCAGAGCGAGTTACAAAAAACTGCACAATGGTATACTTACTGCTAACTGTTTTATGAAGTGAAGGCAGGAAACCATGAGAAAAACATTCAGATATATAGGTCAATATTAAAACTAAAAAAAGTGAACTAGCTATCGTCACGTTTAAATCGAATTTGGCAACTTAAGCAAACGATTTAGCAAGGAATTCCACCCGATATCATTCTTCCTTCTCATGAAGACATGCAGGTTTTCTGCTGCAATTTCGAGCATTTCTAGAAAGACCCTTTTATGGTAGTTGGGTTCCCTATTTAAGATTTTGATGTCGTGAAAGTCCATGAAATAACCCGTATCACTTTAATGCTGACATAGTACATAGCAGGTTTTAAGCAAGCGACAATCACTATTGTGCTTTGATATCCTGTTAAGAACATTTGATGTTTGGCCAATATATATCCCTGTACATCCTGTTGAAGATATGCGATAAACCACTGCCGCCTGTTTACGGACTTCGTCCCTATCTTTGATTCTACTGTAGAGATGTCCAACAGACACTGGATTTTTCCAGGCTAATTTAATTGTTGGTTCATTATGGAAAAGTTTGCTGACTTTGGTTGATATTTCTTTGATCAATGGAAATGAAAAGTATTTAGCTTGGGAGAGATTGCGAGGGGGAGAAGGTGTTGGCAAATTCATGTAAGTGAAGTGAAAAGTTTCGTTGAGACCACTATTGTTATCATACGAAAAGCTGTTGGAGTTGTGCATTAATCGAATGTGTTGAACAATAATTTGTTGAGGAGTTTAAGAGGATATGAATTGGTCAGTAAAATTTCCTTAAGTTTATGAAGAATTTTTAATTTTAGCGACTCATGCGATATATTTTCAACTCTGGTTTTTAAGGCAAGAACGAGATTGATTTTGGACCTTTGACTGTGGCTGCAATGATAATTTAGATATCTCCCAGAATTAGTAGGTTTACTATACCAATCGAGAATCTACCGCGGTTATTATGTCATCCACGTATTTTTTCAAGAACGGAGTCGCAAAACTAAGACGCTGCATACAATGATCCAACAGATCATCCATAATGTATTATGCAATTATTGGAGAGAGGTTGGCTCCCACAGGAGTACCAAAAATCTGTTTGTAGAATTTCCCCATGAATTTCCCCTTCACGAGAAGGAAGAATGATATCGGGTGGAATTCCTTGCTAAATCGTTTGCTTAAGTTGCCAAATTCGACTTAAACGTGGCGACGGCTAGTCCACCACACCCATTTGTGTAAAAGTTTTAATATTTTGAATTTTAATATTTTATATTTGAATGTTTTTCTCATGGTTTCCTGCCTTCACTTCATAAAACAGTTAGCAGTAAGTATACCATTGTGCAGTTTTTTGTAACTCGCTCTGACATGCTCATAACATCTTTGTAGCCCTGAGGAAGATATTAAAAAATATCGAAAGCTTGGTAGCTGAATAGTTTTATTCCACACTGCCCAGACCGAATACCCAAGAACACTATCACCTGTTCACACTAGTCGGTCAAGAATACTGTTTGCTTTGCCTTTGATAATGTCTGCGATAACTGTGGACCAAACGTCAGGAAGAAATTGGACCACGGCTTCAAAGCCTGGAAACCACTTTAGATTGTATTTTGACCGACCCTAAAAGCTTTCACAGTCTTACAAAATTTGTGTGTTTATAGCTTGCTTTTTACTTTTAAAAATTACAGGTAGATTGGATTCTCCATGGTTTTAACATGATTGTTGACTCAGAAGTTAACAAAATGCAATAACTAAAACTTGTAATTTTTTGTTATTTTTAGGTAGTTTTTGAGATTGACTGGCAAATAGCATTTAATGATTTTAGATCAAAAACCCTGAATTTCGCCTACTTTTTTCAGCTACATTACGGCGACGTCGGAATGCGTTTGCGTATTTCTTCATTGGCGAGGCAGCGTAGCGGCGGATCAATGGTATGGATCGCTCGATAGTATTGGCTGATGTCCCCCAGGGCGCGGACGAAAATGCATTCGTTCATCGGGATGAATGGAAGTTCAAGTTCAGATTTCCTAGGTGAAACATCGCTGCCTCGCTTAGTGTTCGTTCGGGCTTAATCGTAGTCTCTTGTACTGGATTAAGTGCTTTTCTGTTATCTGTGCATTATCGAGGGTGTGCAGATAACCTTCTCATAGTTTGTAACATAGTGGTTTAGGTGTAGCGTCCTCAAGATTTTTATTTCCAGGAGAAAGGTAGCGGGAGAAGGACCCAAAATAAAACTTCTACGCTTCCGCAGAAATTGCCGACGTTTCGACGTTTATTTTACGTCTTTTTCAAGGCTATTCCACTTAAATTGAAGAAGCTTATCGTCAGATAGTAACGATGTTATATCTGCTTTGTGCCCTTTCTAATGCAATGGAACTGTAGATAGCGGAACAAATAAGAACTACTTCACAGTTGCGAATACGCCAACGTTTCGATCTTTATTTAGATCTTCTTCAGGGCTAAAAAATATGCTCAATGAAAAACTCTACAACATACTTAATGCACAAACAAATCAATAAAGACACAACCATAAACACCGATAAAAAAATTGCATAAAAATATGTTGCAACAATTAAAAGCATATTTAGTAATTCACAAATACATATAAACCATATACAGTAAAACTATAAACCGTGCATCTGTATGTGTCTATTATCAAAGTGTAAGATGGTATGCTCAGATAATTAGTGGATTTGCTTACCTTAATTCAGTTTGAGAAGTATGTCATCTAAGCTATATGTATGTCTTCTATCGGACATAACTCAAAAATAAAAACAATGAATCCACAAACAGACGACCACATGAGTTAAGGACAAACGAAACACCAGCCGCCAGGAACAAAATAAACGATGGAATGATATTGGTTTTGCTATCACCAGTGGGTCCTGCGGAATGTTGGTATGGTCTTTTTTTTTGAAATTATTAATAAAGTTAGGAATGATAGACTTTTACTTTATTTTTTCTTTATGTGATGTAACAAGTTACAATATATTACATTCAAGTTTTGGATGTCCGTTCTGTCGTTAATAGTGTCGTCAATATAAATGTGAATCATCTCACTAATACCCCGTTTATAATAATTACTTTCATAGTCCAATATGGCAACATTCTCAAAATCGAAAGAATGGTCCACTATAAAATGGAGCTGCGCGAGGGCTGTCTTCTCTTTTTTATTTCGATTAATTTCCCGACAATCATAATTGTGTTGATAGATTCGATTTTTTAAGTATTGTCGGGTCATCCCTATATAAGACTTACTGCAGTTTTTACATCTTACCCTATAAATTAACTCCGATTCAAGACCTGTGGGAATTGGACGTTTTAGGCTGGAAAAGATCTGGTTTACTGGAAAGGATCTGGACTCTGTATTCTTTCTGACAAGCCTCTAACATTTCTGACAAGTCTCTACAATACATTAATTCGATAGATCTACGTCGATCAGACGTATCTGAAATTTGGTGTCTATATTCATGCCATATTCGGTTCACGAGATTGCTAGGATAATTACTGAGTTTCAAGATATCTTGGACTTTTTTTACGTTAACACTGTGAAACGTTGAACTGCTAAGTTTAATAGATCTATACAATAAGTTCTTAATTGTGGCAATTTTTTGATTAGTTGGGTGGGATGATAAGTAGTTGATAACTCTGCCCGAGGCTGTTGGCTTGATGTACCAATCTGGCATAAGGGTACCATCTTGGTTCCTATTAATTAACGTATCTAGAAACGGAAGTGCACGCTCATTATTTTCCGTTTCCATAGTGAACTGAATTTTCTTGTGGTAGTTGTTAAAGAAGTCCAAAACCTCAGGAATTGCAAGTCTTGGGCAAGCCAAAAAAGTATCATCCACATACACCCTGATCCACGGTATTGAAAACGGAATTCCCTTAAGAACCTCAGTAATATAGTGGTCCATTACTAAATTAGCCAGCACTGGACTGGCTGGTTTACCCATAGCAGAGCCATCCAGCTGTTCATAAAAAACCCCTTCAAACACAAAATAGCTGCTCTCAAACAGAAACCGAACCAACTCACAAAACGATTCCCTCGATAAGGTGGTATAAGCTGAAATATGTTTCCATTTGCTTTTTATTATAGACAATACTTAAAGCAACCGGTATGATTCACTTCTGTTTGGTTGCTCGGAAGAAAGACCTAACTGGGAAGACCTGGAAGGAAGACCTAGGTCGGATCACTTCAGAATTATGAGTGTATTATTCACACTGAACAAATTGTTAATATGTGGCATGGGAAGTAAATAGTATCCAACTGGCAAGAAAATCAGCTTCTAATAATCTACGTAAACGACAAAACTGATTCCTCTGACTCAAACTGGGCAGAAAGTAGGTGCAATTTTCGAGAAAATTATTAATTTTACAGTATTAGAGTAACTAGAGTAGCATGGGTTTGGAGACTGAAACGAAAGAGGAAAATACTTTAAGTTTACTCACTGCAGAACCAGAACCCAACCTAATCCAGCTACAATTTCTACATATTATCGTATTGAAACACCTAGAGCAGTCGACGGGAATAATGCGATAATAATATGAGAAACCAGAAGGAGTAAATGTTAGGAAATTACAAGAGTGCACTGTGTCTACCTTCTCGTAGAATGATAAGGATTTTGTTATAAATTATAATTATTATTTTTTAATAAAAATCAATTTTCTTTAAAATGCACATTTAATGAGATGAATTTAAAAATTATTAATCAGATGGTTTACATTAATTTAAATCGTTCTGGCAACCTTTAAACCAAAAATTATATCCTCTAAAGTCATAAATATAACCTAAAATATATGACAATACCTGTGATAATACACAGGGGGCAAAATGTCAAATTTACATGACCTACTGCGCAAGTAAAGTTATAGTGTACGAACTCTAAGTTGTGGTTTTAACGTGACTTTAAATGCCTTAGTCAGACAATTACTTCCAGATCTAACTAAACAACACTAATGCAAATAAGGCAAACACGTTATTGTAAAAATTCACTCACATCATTGTAAAAAAATTAACATGAAATAATCAGTTGACAAAAGTATTTTTCTGAATTAACACTTCGAGAAATTAAATGTACGAGACTTGGGCATAAATAAAAAACAATGTTAACCAATATATAAGATTAGAGTTTTCATAGATAACGAACTCGAAGGACAGCCAGGGAGCCAGGAAAGATAACCAGGCCTTACGAAAGACAATTCTCCGAAAAATAATGAACTAATTGAACTACACATTACTATCTACAACCTAAAAATAAGTAGGTCCTTGAATATGTCATTGTTTGTACCTCCTTTTAATTAACATGTTTATATCACGTGAATGAAAAAATATAAAAGCAGAAAAAAAAAGGATAAAATATTTACCAATTCCCGAATGAAGTCTCTTATCTTAGTTTCTTTCCATTAGGCACACGAACATATTTTTTATGTATATACCTTTTAAGTCAAAGGTCACAGTGATTCAATATTCATAGGCCCTGAATGTCCTAGCCACCTAAATTCACTCATCCCTGGTAAGTGTAATATTATTAGCCCCACTAAACAGGTTAAGTCTCAACCATAAGAATTCACAATTTTCCTTAAATACAAGTTTTGTCTAAGACCCTCTTAGTCCCTACAAATTAAAATTCAGGGAGAAGCTCTAAAGGCAAAAGAGTCTCAAAGTACCTACAAAACGCCACCCGAAAAAAAAATGTTTAATTCATTACATGAAATTAATTCCCGCCCATGGCTTTCGTCTACCGGGAATTGTCAAAACAAAAAAAAAAGATAAAATGGAAATTACTGAACGTCTCTTTCTACGAAACCCAGAGCCGTACTGTACATTTATCAAAATTATTGCAAAAGTAAAACTGTTGTAAAAAAGAAAACATTTCTCATTCTTTTGTCAAATCTAAAAAGAGAGCACGCCAAAGGGCATTGAATCGCTTAGAGCTGAGCAATAAAAAGGAACGAGTTTTCACTTGACGCGATTTTAAAAATCGAAAACCTCAAATAATTTCCCCTCAAACCGAGCGCAAACCTGCTCAGGTATTCAACACATTTCTTTAATATTCACTAAAAAGAAAAGGAAAGACAGTAAAGTAGTCATTAAGATTTATTTTTTAGGACGGTCGAAGCACCTGCATGAAATATTAAAGCAGTAATATCTTTTGTGTGATTTTTTATGTGCTTTTTACGGGTTAAATCCGAATGTATTTGCAGTTGATACTCCGAATTTGTGCTTTGTGGATTATGCTGAGAACGAGATTTCGTGTTTCACGACAGGTAATAAAAAATTCACGAAATCTTAATTAATAATGCACGGGAGAAGTGATGGATGTTCCATTCCAATTGAACGATGTGAAAGCTGGTGCAAGGCACTTTAGAAAATTTGTACAAAAAGGCTTAAAATGGCAATCGAGGGATTAATGCCGTTTCAAAAGGAATTATTTTCAGATGCTAAGAAAAGAGCATTAATAAATAGGTAATTCTGAGATGTTTAATTTATGAACTATTAAAACTATTAAAAAAGTTATTGCAAACCAAATTGCCATACTTAAAATTTTTATTAGTTGTTCTAGCAAACAATAAGAAATAACTAAAAACCTTATTACCTCTTGTACAAGAATTTTATAGGTAAAATGAATAGTAAAATTCTTAAATCATGCACACCACTCACCAGTTCGTTAGATATAAATATTTAGTTAGAGCCAAATTATTAAAAGCCTGGCATATTGGCGCGGGGTTTAGACTGCCTGCTAGGTATCCATGGAAACCATATTACAGTAATAATCTGACCCTTAGACAAGGTCCAATATTGACTTTTGTTGTAGTACAAAAGAGGATGTATAGAACAAATGATATTTCTTGATGGAACTCTCGTTTGACTATTTTTCTAAAACGAAAAAACATCGGCTTGGAAAAATTTTCCGATGAAAATATTGCTGGATAGGAAACTATATTATCTTCACACTTCAATGGGTGGGGGGCATAGGATGGTGACGTCATCTGTGTGAAATTTCAAGTAACACGCACAACGACCGATCCTTAAGCTTTTTTAATGGCATTACACAAATTCAATCTGAATAAGATATTACAAGACAACTCTCATTTCGACATTTTAAAAGTATTCATTTACATCATATATAAATTTATCTAAAACCATGTCATCATAATTTTAAGTTTAAGTTGAAGTTCAGAGAGCATTCTGATTTTCGAGGGAATCCTATTAAAAAACTTTTTTGCTAATAATTCCGATCTCGTCTGGGTCCTTGACAGCCTGCACACTGACAGGTCGACCCTTTCCCTCGTCGGATATCTGTGAAGATCAGAGTGTCTCTGCATATCATCTAATACCCTCCTCAAATGCAATATACACTCCAATATGTACACGCCAGGAAGAGTAAGTATTTTTAACTCTCGGAACGCACCCCCTGCAGTCCTCCCCATTAGTTAACCCAGCAATTACCCGAACAGCCCTCCTTTGCAATGAAAATACCTCGCGAGCTCGAGTTGCCCCACCCCACGCAAGTATACCAAATTATGTCATATTCGAGCGAAATACACCAAAATAAGTTGACATGACTGTCGCATCAGAGACAAAAGTTGTTGTCTCTGGTCGCATGTGAAACACACCAGACAAATCGTTCACCTGAGGACCCCAGCTCAGCTTTGGATCTAGGAGCAATCCCAGAAATGTCACAGATGCGGGATTCTGAAATCCCTGTGTATTCTTTAAGATGAAAGTCATAGTGTTTGTTTTGTCTTGGTTCACTAAAAGTTTGTTTGATACAAACCATTCCTCTGCCTTTGACTTGGCCTCAGCTGTTCTCATCTCATAGTCTGCACCCCGAAGGGTGAGTGTGGTGTCATCAGCAAAGAGTGTGTACTCGCCCATACTGTTTTTATAAGGCAGATCGTTTATGTAGATGATAAAAAGAAGTGGCCCCAAGACATATCCTTGTGGCACTCCGACACCAATAGCCTCCTCACGCGACAACACCCCACTCACCCTCACCACCTGTGATCTCCCGGCAAGGTAGGAGTCCATTAGTCTAACACTATTTTCATCAAAATTATACCTGTTAATTTTGGACACCAGGAGTGCATGAGGCAAACAGTCAAAAGCTTTAAAAATTGGAACAGGCAATAGTCTCGGTATACATAGGAGTCCATAATGGTAGACAGCAAGTCGAGTATGCCCAGGACAGTGCCCCCCTCTTCTAAAATCAAATTGACTTTCGGAAAAAGGACCATTTTTCTCAAAATATGATTAGACTTAGAACAACATGCATCCCTCAAAGATTTTACAAAGTACCGGTAAAAGAGAAATCGGTCTATTATTTGTGACTTCAGATGGGTCATTCTTCTTAAAGACAGGAACCACATTGCTCTCATCAGGACATCGAGAAAAATGGCCTGATTATAAGTCACTTCTCCACAACTGAAATGCGATTGAGCATTCTGCATGATATTTGCCAGATTATCTAACGAGTCACAGCTGTTATTTGGAATTCTGGCCATTAAATCTTTCGCAATATTTACAAAGAAATCATTGAATTTATTATAGCCTATAGGGGGGAGTCGCAGCCCGGCACTTACCTCTGTCCCTATTGATAATATCCCACATGCTTTTTGTAGGATTTACTGCAATTCTTATAATAGTATCATTCATTAAACAGTTCAGCCTTCCATATGATAAGCGATAGTCTCTGTATACCTCCATGTTTGCTGGAGTAGGATATTGCCTACTTATTTCTCTGAAGAACCGTAGTTGATCCTTCATGTGCAAAAGATCCTCAGTGAACCAAGGAGCACCACTCCGCTCACCAGTCTGCCTGCTATAATGGTTCTCAGGAAAAGCCTGCAGGTATGCTTCCTTAAGTGTCTCGATAAACATTTGCGGCTTTGTAGTTACAGGAATCTTATGATTCTGTAAGAAATCCCAATGCTGACCCTCTATCAATGGGAAGAAAAACCGACAACCCTCTCTGTATAATGGGTCTAAACGGACTGAACTCACGACACACGCTATCACTCTCCCCACCACCCAGAAGAGAGACGAACTGAGCACAGTGATCAGATAGCCCCATGTCAATAACACCCCCCCCCCCCCCCCCGATGTGGCCGCCAGAGGGTCAATGAAAACATTGTCCAGGCAAGCCATTGCGCAATTCGGTTGATGTATAACCTGGAGAAGGCCGAAACTTTCAAATAGGTGACACAAATGTGTGGCTTCCAATTGGTGCCTATTAAATTGAACATTAAAGTCGCAGTTAGTCTATATCCAGAAACAAAAGATAGGAGAATCGGCCAGCCACAGGAGCTGTATTATGCCGACTTGGTCGTTCCATACGGTGTGTAAAGTCCTTTACACCCGTATTATTTCTATTAATGTTATTTTTGTCAGCTGTATTGTTACTGGGTTTCGCTCTCCTGTTGGCGACTTGTTTCCATTTTCCATCAGTTCATGCCTTTACACTACTATTATCATTCTTTTGGTTTTGGACGTTGACCAACAACAATGTCAGCAGCCATTTTATTATGATCGCGTTCGCTACTCACCCTACATTGAAGGTTTTTGCAGAATGCTGCAGTCTCATTTACAGTCTCTGAAGCCTTCCGTGCGGTCGAACGCTCAAGTTCCTTTCGCTCTGTTGTCCATCCTGCTGTTTTTGTACCAGACTTCTTCAAAGCATTTCTGCTTTTATCATGTTTTCCAATTTTTTGAGTCTCGGTTAGTGGTAGTCGGCTTGACAGCACCACCAGGAATACCCTCTGAGTCTCTAGTCTTTTTATTATTTTTATTATGGTCTTCGGGGCAAAAATGTTGAAGTGCCCTCTTAACGAACTCCTCAACATGGGACTCCGTAAATCAATCTTCTCCCTGATTTCCAACAAATCTTTATCTATCGAATTTTTTCCAGTCATTCTCTATTGCTATTCAGACCTCCCTGCTCTTTAAGAGCAGTGATTTCTTAAATTACCTGATTTAGCTATAGCATAGTTGCCGTTGCTATAGGTATTGCTATCCACAGTTAGCGTTTCAATGGATATCATAATATTCTTTGGAGTGACCATCAAGTCCTTGATTTCCTGTGTAGCAGCTTCCAGGTCATTTAGAAGTTCTGAGTTTTTAAGAGACCAGTCCTGGCTTCTTTGCTTAAGACCAGTGTTTTCATATTTGAGGTCAGCAATCTCTTTCAATTCTTATTTCCGCCAAATAGGTCTGCTCTGCAGCACCAACATCCTCAAAATCTCGAGTTCTTCTGTTCAGATGCTTGTTGTAGGCATCCTTTTGCTTCATCTCTACCATCAAGCTGTCGTTCCGCCTGATTGCTTCAACGTTGGCTCTCCATCTGCCGTTAGCGTCCAGGCCATCCAACAGCCCGATCAGAACATCCCTAGAGTTTCCACAAAAAAATATGATGATCTTTTATCCAAGAGTCACGGCATGGTTCTCAGCGGTATCTGCACAATCCTCTGCTCATATCCGCACAATATGTTTGGGAGCAAGAACCACAAGGAGCACCGAAAGATTCTCCTGTACCGGGCCACGCCTTAAAGACGCAATCATCCCCCCCCACCCCCCCCCCCCCCCAAGTTACTTTGTAATGTCAAGAAAAAAAGATGGAGAAACACATCTATCATCTACTTTTATTACTCACATTTAGGTCAATTTGAAAAAAAAAATAAAATGAAATGAATGCAGGACATTAATCGTATAAGTAAGCAAATTTTTTAGGGCCAAAAAATAAACCAGCGAAAAGTTACAAACAGGGTCAAAATTCGTTTAAAAGAAATCGTTTAAATCCTGTTTAAATTTTTTTTTTATTTTAAACTCAGTGATAAAAATCCGTTTAAAACACATTTTGACATGTGAGTATTATGACGTTTCAATATGATGTGTGCCGTTTGATAACCCTATCAAATCACTTTAGAGTTTGACTTTGGCTGTTTGACTTGAGGTTAGGTTGTCATTTTAAAGTAAAACAATGAATCTAAAAAAAACCTGCGGTTTTTGCTAATATGTATTTCTTATTTTATTTGTGCGTAGTAAAGAAAATTTTATTTTTGCTTAAAACCGTTTTTTTAACGATTAATAAGTTATGATTTTTTATAAGGTTTTAGCCCACAATAAAACTCGTCCCATGAGTCAAAAATAAATTTTTATTGAAAACACTGGTTCGATTTTCTATATTTTAGATGATTTGTAGAAGAAAATTTAAATATCGTTATGGTTTTTAATTATTTCGTCTCCAAACCAAAGAATTCAAATGCCATGACCAAACAGGCAAAAGTTTAGAAAGTGATTTCGTATTTGAGAAAAAGTTAAAACTCTTGAAAATGAGAATCAGAATAGACTTGAAAAACAAAACCAGTCTCAGAAAATGAACTTTTTATTTAAGGTGTTTAGATTTAGAAAATCTGAGGCAAACCCGACAGACTCAAACTTTCTATAATTAGTACTGCTTTCTTTACAAAAAAAAACTCATATCAAAAGAGATAAAAAAGTTGGTAGTTAAGTTCAAATCTTGCAGTTTTGCAAATCTGAGTAATCGTAAACAGTAAAAAAGTGAAAATAGCTGTGCACTCATTTCGAAAAGAATTAAAATGCCACCACTAAACTTGCAAAAGTTTAGCAAGTGATTTCGTATTTGACAAAAAACTCTTGAAAAGGGAATCAGAATAAATTTGAAAAACAAAATAAAAGTCTTAGAAAATAGAATTTTTATTCAAGGTGTTGAGATTTAGAAAAACTGAAAAATCTCAGAGATTTTTCTATAATTAGAACTAAGTGCTTATTAAAAAACTTTATGCCAAAAGAGATCGAAAAATTGATGTAGATGAGTTCAAATCTTGCAGTTTTGGAAAATTCACATTTCGAAAAGAATTCAAATGCCATGACTCAACTTGCAAAAAGTTTAGAACATGACTTTGTACTTGTAAAAAAAATAAAAGCTTGTAATAGATTATCATAAATTTATCAAGAAATTAAATTTTTCTCTAACTCAATTTTTTGCTTAGCACGTTGCTTCTAGGGATTCATCAGATCAAGTATCCTAACATATTTGAGACAAACTTAACTTGCGATCCAAAGTGTTTTCCGGGCTTTGAAGCCGTGGTCCAATGAAATTTCTTTCTGACGTTTCGTCTACAGCTGCGGCAGACATTATTAAAGGCGATGAGGCAATGGGCGAAGTGATATCCCGTGCTTCTTGACGTTGACTGATTCGATTGTGGTGAGAGGAGTGGAGGAGAGGTCGATAGAAAAGGAAGGACGCCTACCGTTTTTTGGATGTTTTGGTATCAAGAAGGCCGAATGGGAAGCTTCCGCACACCGTTTATAGAAAACCAACACACACTGACTGTCAACACACTGACTCACTGAAGTGTCTGTGAGAGCCAAACTAATTTGTAAGCCGGCTGAATTGGAACGGGAAATGAAGCATCTGCAAATAGCCTTTGGTTGGAATGGATACAGCAAGCACGAGTTAGATAGGGCCGTTCGCCAACGAATGTAGAACGCCAGGACGGAACAACGGGAGGAAATGAGGAAAAGCGCGGATGGACTAATCTACCATACATCCACAAGATAATGGACAGGATCGGCAGGCTACTGGAAAAGCACAATGTCAAAATTGTCTTTAAACCCACTCGTATAATACAACAGAGCTTGAGATCGGCCAAAGGCCGCAGAGATCCCCCATCGGCACCCGGAGTTTACCGAGTACAGCTGTGGCTCGGTATACATTGGCACCACAAAACGTAGTGTCAACACGAGGATTACGGAACACAAGAGGACTTGCAGGCTGGGACAAGCACAAACTGCTAACTCAGCAGTAGCGGAGCACGCACTCTCCGAAGGTCACGACATCCTTTTCAACGAGCTTGGATATCTTATACCAATCGCAGCGTTTCTATCCGAGATTAACGAGAGAGGCCATTGAGATCTTTAAATACGACAACAACTTCAACAGCAAGGAGGAAATTACGTTTCTAAATGCAGACTGAAAGAGAGTTCAACAAAATACTTCAAGTGCGCCGAAACCCCGTGCCACCACTACACCCACCCCAGTCCCTCCACTGCAGCGCGACGGCAGGGGAATAAATACCACCGAGCTCACCACAGTCGAATCAGTTAACGTCGGGAAACCCGGGAGATCGCAGCTGTAGACGAAACGTCAGGGAGAAATTCCATTGGACCACTTCAATTGGCTTCAAAGCCCGGAAAACACTTTAGATTGTACCCTTATATGCTTCGACTAATGTTAATTTTCCTTTTCACCTAGTGAAATAGTTAACAATTTATTCTCCATTCTTAACATTTAGGTAGATTGTATTCAAAATAAGCCTTAGTTCAGGTTAGGTTAGTTCAGCTTAGCACAAAAATACACATCAAACCTCAGCCTTCCAGCACCTAGACCGCCCGCCTCTCAAATTGCGAAACGTAATAAACATAATAGTGATACGGAAATCCCGAACGGATACCGTGCAGAAGTGAGCAATAAAAAGCAAGAAATCCATTTGAATATTTTAATGGTGAGTTACGTCCGATAGGGAAATATCCTTTTGTGGAGCTGAACGTTACATTATGCCCGGGAATGGATATTATCCAAGTACAATGCTGTGTCAACGTCTCCATCGAAAAGGTTTGCTGATCGCGGCCCAATCTTTACGAATATAGACTTTTCCCATATAGATATGAGGTTTTTATATCATTGTCAGGTGGTTCGAAAGGAATTGAAATCCTACCGGGGGCCTCCACGAAGTAGCCGTACACCTCCTTGCACTAACTTCAATACTGCTATAAAATTTTGTACAAAGCAGCTTTGGGATATTAATAAACGAAGATAATGAAAACGCTGAACTATGCTGACTTGGGCTATCGAAAGTGACTATGTAGGACCGCAAATTTCTCCGTCCAACCCGGTATTTTCCAATTTAAACGCGAAAGGAGACAGTTCCAAAATGCACTTAGGTGCACTAGACGCCTAACTAAATCCCGCCTTATGGCCAATCTGATAGATGTCGGGATTTAATAAAAGAACCCCGCTTGCAATAAATGTTTTTCCTTCCGATCGACTGAGAGCACTTTTATGTTAATACAGTGGAACCAATAATTCCCTTCGCCGAATTTATCACCCTCATTTTGGCACGGGAAAATGGCTAAAGACAAGATAGTTTCGAACTAACCTGATCCGATAGGGGCTGCTGTCCCTCTGCTGCTACTGCATCCCGCGTCTTCTACCGCTACTTCTAATGTGGAGGATGGTTCCTTGAGCGGATGATGTCTGGAGTCAGCTCTTTGCGGTACCGTGACAGTTTGCTCGGGTGTCGTGTGAATAATCAAATGGCCCCCGGATTCTCCACTGCTTAGGAGGAAAATTGGTGCGGTGGTACCTAAACAGTACGTGTAAAAACAAATGTATGTAAGATTTAGTAATGTAACAGACCTAATCTTTTGACCCCTTGCAAGTAAACGCCTTTCTTATATTCCGAGTTGGGCTGCAGAATAATCTGCCCCATTTTGGACTCTCCACCACCATCGTCCAATAGGATGTTGTTCTTAACAAAATTGTCAGTACGCAGCAATATGTGTCCCCCATCAACGGCCTTGGTACTTCTCAGCAAAATTATATTATTGGCGTTCAATTCGTTGCCGTTGATGGTGCGAATAAGCTTGGGCGCGCTGTTCGTCATCGGTTTCTCGGGTACCAATTTGGGGGAAGGGGAGGGTGTGTCGTCGTCTTCAGAGCCTGCAAAATAACATAACGGAACCCGTAAAATTTTATCTAAAATTTAATCTTGCGAGCGGGAATGATCCCTTAAAGCAATATTAAAAATTCTTAACAACATATGGCCAGACAAAGAGAGAGCCACAACCGTACGGGGATGTAAAAGCAAATGAGTTCGCCTAGAGAGGCCAGATATCTGGCAAAATAAATGGTATTGTGAAACACACAGTGGCGTAACATAAACACACAAGAGAAATGTGCTATTTTGTGGGATTATGAGGAACATAAAATCAAATCCCTACTTTGTTAAAGAGTTATTTTATAAAAACAATTATTTTAGAAAACTCAGTAGCCAGTCCTTCACCTGCCACTTCCGCTTGATGTTTGAGATCTTTATATATTCATTCCCCTGGATCTATAGAATAACTCCACTGTTGAGCCTTGCAATTATAAATAATTAAGTTAGTTCTAGGCATACATTTAACTATTTCTTGGCTAATTATCATTCACAATACCAATTAAAAAATTTGATTTTTCGTCTAGAGGTTTTGTTCAAGCAAATGCTGCAAGGGCCTATTAACAGTACTATAGGTTGCGTTAAAAATGAAAAATGCCTTAAATTCTCTTATGGGAATTTACATGATCAAATAATTGAAATTGGACTAGAACTCTCTTAGCATAACTACTATCCTACCTAAATCTTGATTCGCTTGAATCATTCTTTAGTTAGACTTTAAACAAAACTTACAGGGTGTGCAGAGATGCATTAGATAAGTACTACTAAATCAAGTGACCAGTATTAAGTTTTTTTTTTTTAAATACGGACCTGATTTTTTTTTTTATTTCTTATACAATGTAACGAAAGAAACTAGAAAATTGCGTCAGGTAGAATGGTTTTGGTGGTCATTTGGCGGATAGGGACACTTTCCGCCAATTGTCCCTATCCGCCAATTAACCACCAAAACCAAATACAATGTAATTTTGGAAAAGTGTACCATATTTGTCGAAGCCCATTTATTTTTTGAAACACAGAAGGTTTAAATTTTATAAAAGATTTACAAATTTTTAGAAATAGCCAAACTCTTTACCGTTATAAAAACCGTAATAAAATTACTAGAGCAGGTAAGAACTGGTTCTTGTTTTACTGAACGAATGGTTGGTACAAAATAGTTTAAATTCAGAAAAAAACTTTGAAATTGGCAGAGTGGCGCTATTTGAGACATGTGGAGGTGAATACATATTCGAAAATTAAACTTGGTGTTGGTATCACTAAGGAATAATTTTTACTGTTGTGTCAACGCGATATAATTGATGGGCCAAAGAATTAACTTCGGCTCATCAACTAAACTAAATAACAACAAAAAAACTAAACATGGCGATTTAATACACTTTGATAGTGACCGAATGCGTAGCCAATAGAAGGTCACCACTCCCCTCAAAAGCTAATAGGGAGTCGCAGGCTACCATATAATTACCTACTTAAACCCATTGTACATTGGACGTAGATCAAAGTTATGGTAATTTTAGAAGAAATATTGGAATTGATATTATTATAACACTTCCATGGAAAATTAAAAAAAGTGGCAACTGGTTTAAATCCATCGTTCCAATCAATTATATATTACATGTTTTTATATTCCAAGCCAAATGAAAAAAATCTTAAAAATCTAGGTCAAAAATTATGGAATGAGAGTCAAAAGGGGAAACTGAACCAACCATATGTAGATTAAAGTTTTGGTAATTTTAGAAGAAATATTGGAATTGAAATTATTATGACACTGTCGTGAAAAACAAAAAAACTGGCAAATGTTCTAAAACCATCGTTCCAATCAATTATCTATTATATTGTATTATATTCAAAGTCAAATGTGAAAAGCTTGAAAATTCAGGTCAAAAATTATGGAACGAGAGTCAAAAAGAGGAACTGATCTTAAACCAACAATATGTAGATGATGGTTTTACTAATTTTAAAAGGAACAGTGGAATTGAAATTAATATAACACTTCCATGAAAAATTAAATAACGGGCTAATGGTCTAAATCCGTCCTTCCACTCAATTATCTATTACATTATATTCAAACTCAAATGTGAAAACTTGAATATCCAGGTAAAAAGTTATGGAACGACAGTCAAAGGAGAAACTGAACTTAATCCCACTATATTTAGATCAAGGTTTTGGTAATTTTAGAAGAAAAATTGGAATTGAAATTATTATAACACTTCCATGGAAAATTAAAAAACTGGCAAATGTTCAAAATCCATAGTTCCAACCAATTATCTATTATAAATATTTTAATATATTAAAAGTCAAATGTGAAAAACCTTGAAAATCCAGGTAAAAAGTTATGGAACGAGAGTCAAAAGAAGAAACTGAACTTAAACCCACCATACGTAGATCAAGATTTTGGTAATTTTAGGTAAATAATCATAAAACTTCAATAGAAAATTAAAAACTGGCAAATGTTCTAAATCCATCGTTCCAATCAATTATCTATTATATTTTATTATATTCAAAGTCAAATGTGAAAACCTTGAAAATCCAGGTCAAAAATTATGGGAGCAACTTTAGGAGGGGAGGAATATTGCAATTAAAATTATTATAACACGTCCATGGAAAATAAAAAAAAAACTGGCAAATGGTCTCAAGCCATCGTTCCAATCAATTATCTATTATATTTTTTTATATTCAAGGTCAAATAAAAAAACCTTAGAAATCCAGGTCAAAAATTTATGGAAGGAGAGTTTAAAGGAGAAACTGAACTTAAATCCACCATACGTAGATCAAAGTTTTCGTAATTTTAGAATAAATATTGGAAATGAAATTACTAGGACACTTTCCATCGACTCAATCAATTATCTATTATATTTTTCTATATTCAAAGTCAAATGTGAAAATCTTGAAAATCCAGGTCAAAAATTATGGAACGAGCGTTAAAAGGGAAACTGAACTTAAATCCACCATACGAAGGCCAAAGTTTTAGTAACTTTAGAAGGAATATTGGAATTAAAATTATTATAACACGTCCATAGAAAATTAGAAAATTGGCAAATGTTCTAAATCCATCGTTCCAATCAATTATCTATTACATTTTATTAAATACAAAGTCAAATGTAAAAACCTTGAAAATGGAGGTCAGAAATTATGAAACGAGAGTCTAAAGTAGAAACTGAACTTAAACCCACCATATGTAAATCAAAGATTTGGTAATTTTAGAAGTAAAATTGGAATTAAAATGATTATAACACTCCCATGGAAAATTAAAAAACTAACAAAGGGTCTACATTAATCGTTTCAATCAATTATTTATTATATTGTATTATATTCAGAGCCAAATGTGAAAACCTTGAAAATCCGGGTCAAAAAATATGGAACGAGAGAGTCATAAGGAGAAACTGAACTTAAACCCACCACATGTAGATAATAAAGGTTTTGGTAATTTTAGAAGGAATATTGAAATTGAAATTATTATAACACTTCCAATCAATTATATATTACATTTTATTATATTCAAAGTCAAACGTAAAAACCTTGAAAGTTTAGGTCAAAAATTATGGGGCTAGAGTCAAAAGTAGAAGAAAATTAAAACATACAACTTGTTTTCGATAAAAACTACTCTCTTGGTAAGTTACCAAAACATTTATCTGTTGAACCTTAGGCACTCTTCAAGGTTGCTCACCTTTTTTATAAATTTCCCATATCTTATTGCTGACTTCTCTACCATTTGTGTACCACCCAACTTTATCAATAAGGTTTGGAGGGTATTAATGGATTTCCTTGTTGGCCTAAGCTAGTCGTGCATTTTATAGAACAACCCTAGAAGTACAACGATTTATTATGCCTTGACAACACATATTTAATAAGGCTTGACAGCACGGTTAGCAGGGTGACCGTCTGCGGACCAATAAGAGTCTTAATGTCTTTCTACACTTAGAGCAAGATGTTTCGCGTATCATTGTTGATTGGCGATAAGTGTTAGTGAAGATTTCAAAAATTAATGATGAAACTATATGAATATAACAAATTTTATTTAGTTATTTTTATAAACACTTCCCACTATTTCGCTTGTTGTTTGAGTTCCTTGTATTTTGATTCCTTTACAACCTCACTGTTGAGCTTTGGAATCATTGATAATTAATTGAGTTCCAGGCCATTGAACTTTTCTTAGCTTTATTTTTTATTATTCATAATACCTCCGATCATCTCCTAGATAGTTTTTTTAACTCACTGTTGCAATTTTTAAAAGTACCATACTTTTAATCGAAAGCGCCTCAGATTCTCTTATGGGAATTTGCATGGAAAAATTAGCTGAAATTGGCCCAGAACTGTCTTAGCATATCTACTAACGTTCGTATATCTTGGTTCCTTTGAATCATTCTTTAGCGAGACTTTGAACAACATTTATAGAGTGCACAGAGATGCACTCACCTGAAATAAACCAAGGGACTAGTATTAAGTAATTTTTTGTAAATACAAACCTAATTTTTCTTTTTATTTCTTATACAACGTAACATTGGAAAAGTGTATCCACGAGAAGTGTCCGTCCACGAAAGGTGTCCACGAGACATCAGGGAAAGTCAGAAGAATACGAAATTTCGCATACATTTTTGTCGAAGTCTTTTTCGTTTTTGAAATACAGGGTGTTCAAATTTTATAAAAGAATTACACATTTTTACCGAATTCTTTACCGTTTTGGATAGTATTCCCGGCGTTATTACCAGTAGTTTACATCCATGAGAAATATTTATTGTTAAATAAACTGTTATTTTCGCTCTTGCTGGAGTATTTTCCTTATGAGTTGAGGTCTAGGCAACAACTTACAGGACTCTTTCCTCATTACTTACACCAGATTTCTTCTACTGGGTAATGAAGGCAAGAGAAATCGCCAAAACGTGATTCAAAGAGCTCAAGAAACTTCGCACGGTTTCTCGAAAAAAAAAAAACTTTATAAACATTGTATGCCCAAAACTCGCCATAAGGAGAAGAGTGCATTAATAGACTCACGTCTAAAAACCTGGAGTATGTTTTTACATAGCAATACAGGAAAAGAAACTTAGGCTGCAATATTATGCTCCCAAAGAATCAGGACAGTTTTCCTTGCAGAAGCTAATCACATAAGTTCAAGTTAGCTATAAAGTAGGGGGTGTTCATTTAAAAACGTTATCTCGTTGACTGGGTAATATCAAAACAAAAGGATGAAAGAACAAAAGTCCATTTACTTTTCTGTCAAAAATGTATAACCCAATTTTTCGCTTACAAATTCCACAATTCACCTTAAAAAAAAAACATCGTTTTACATCTCTGCTAGGTACCCTTGAAATACCCAGTTCAGGTGAGCTCGCCTACTACTAACTCAGCACATATAGAGGGTGCCCCAAAAGTGTTTTTATGTTGAGTGTAAGAAGTTTACACTACAAGTTTTGTTGAAACTCCTGCTAAACAATTATTCAAGCGAAACAAGATTTACTACGAATAGTAGATACGCTAAGAGAGTTCTACACCAATTTCAGTTATTTTTCCATGCAAATTCCCATATGCGACTTTGGTGTCATGTAAGTGTTTTTATTTACAGAAAATTGCTGGAACGAAGCCTGTTACTCTTGATATTTTGTTTTCTACTAAACTACCGGAATCTTTCGTTTACAAACTCCACAATCCACCTTAAAAAAAAACACCGTTTAACATCTCCACTAGGTACCCTTGAAATACCCAGTTCACGTGAGCCCGCTTATTACTAATGCTAAGGAGTTTACACTATAAGTTTTATTGAAACTCCTAATAAAGTAGTATTCAAGCGAAACAAGATTTACCACGAATAGTAGATATACTAAGAGAGTTCTAGGTCAATTTCAGTTATTTTTCCATGCAAATACCCATATTATGCGACTTTAGTATCATATAATTGTTGGGTATGGGTAGCTTTTATTAAACTAATTAGTTTGGACTTTAGGGCCAAAGGCCTGATAATCTACGTTTCGTCTCTGTAAACAAGAACATTGGGTCGCAAATAAATTCCCTTTTCATTATTAATCTGCAAGTTTTAGTTGCACTTCGGTCTACGCCCATGGAATCGGTAATATCATCTCAACTCGATTGGGTACTCCATGCAACACGGGCCGTTAAACGCTGGAAAATTTCTTGCCGAACAACCACACATAAAGGAAATTGTTACGAGAATAACCCTGATCATTGATTTTAACTTAACTACGCCATACACCTTGGGACCTAAAGTCTCTATAAACTTTTATGCAATTCCTCAAACTGTCATCGTCGTGCACACAATATTGATGTGTCCATATAAAACCAAGATTAATTAGACAACAAATCCTTAGGAAAAAATGTCGAGGTGGGAGGGGGAGTGAACAAAATCCCAATTTCCTGCCTAGTCACACAAACAGCAATTTCCAAACCAATAATTGCACGTTCCGAGCAAAAGGGTTTAATTTTCGTGATTCTTTTGATGGACTTTTAATCGCTTTCTCTAATCGCGAAAGTCGGTGGGACGAATTTGGGAAATTTAATTGCACGACCGACGCGTTTTTCTGGTTATTGTCTACTTTGAGTCTTCTCGTCCGTATAAAGACACTTCGTTGAAGAGTAAAATAACGAGTATTAAACCGAAAATGTTAAAGTGACCTAGATTTCGTTGAATGCGATTTAAAGATCGCTAAATTCGTACAAATGACTTATTAGGCTCCATTTAGTAAAAAAAGAATAAGCCCATGGTATATGTCAGATCCGTCGTATTAATATTTTCGTTTTGGAAGGCATCTTTCACGAGGATCTAGGTTACATGAACTATAATGGCACTTCAATCAACCCTCTGAAAGCCTCCATAAACCAAAACACATAAACAAACAACTCTGCTCTGTAATAATTCGATAAACCCGAGCTCATATGAAATTGTTGATCTAAGTTAATTATAAAGAACTGGCGATCCGGGGCCAGTCTTTCTTTCTTTCCGTCTCTCCAAAAACTAACTCTCAAACTCATTCTCTACCCTGGCCCCGTTCCACACAGACCGATCGTTTTCCCCACGACCGATGAGTTCTTTACTTTAACCCAGACATAACATATAAATCCGTCAGCCGCCCTTAACTCACATTCCGGCTGACTCCTAGAAACGTATCAATAGCACTTGACTAGTAAAAGGTCCTTTTTCTTTAAAACTACAAACAATCTGAAGGCGCCGACATATATATTTAATAAAAATAACTATTTAATAAAAAGTGCAGTGTAGATGTGATAATATTACGAAAAGTATGAAACAAGAAGACATTTTTAATATTACAATTCTTAAGACATATTTAATATTACAACTATTAATAACATATAAGGCAAATGTAAATACCACGGAGTCGTTTCAATCAACGTCGGGAAGCACGGGAGATCACTTCGCCCGTTGCCTCATCGCCTTTGATAATGTCTTCCGCAGTTGTGGACGAAACGTCAGGAAGAAATTCCATTAGGCCTCAAAGCCCGGAAAATACTTTGGATCGACAGACATTTACGTTTAGTTTTAACTGAAATTTGAACTAAAGGTTAATCTGAAATTTTACTGACAGTTGTAAAACTCATTCTTAATCAAGGACGTTACAACTAAACACCCGTGCCCCTTAGCGTTTATTACATTATATGATGATGATACCATTTTAGCGTGCCCTAAAAGTTCGATAGACCAATTATTATTGGTACATTTCATTTCAACGGGTTCCACCCCAATCTCAATATTACAATGGAAGTGGAAATAAATTACACTATATCTTTACTTGACTTAGTGATTGTTCGTGACGTAGACGAGTTTCTCAAAACTAATTGGTACATGAAACCTTCAGCTTTACGACAGGGTGGTCAACTACTTATGGTCACATCATGCGTCTAAAAAAATGTCAATGAGTGGTGTCAAGTTTCACAAAGACCACTAAAACAAAGTAAAGTCAATTCTTTTAAACATTAACTGCTATTTAGAAATTACATTCTACGCTTTTTGAAACCGTTTTCCCAATTTAAATATAAGTTTTTTGGTATGTTGCGCCATTTATGCGCGCAATTAAAACCTATCTAGAGAAGAGCAGAAAAGAGAACACGGATGAGTTTCGAAATGAACACACACGGTTCACAATCGTCATTTAATAAATATGAATTTTAATAGTTCAAGTATTTTTATTATTTTCGTGTGGGGGGGGGGGGGTTGTGCTGGCGCGGGGTTTTCTGCGCACTTGGGAGCAATTTTAACAAAGTGCTGATTCCGATTGGACCACACGACGTAGACGACACCTTTGTTATTTGGAGCGAACTTCAAAACTTCTTCATACACCTCAACTCTATCAACCCAAAAATTCAATTCGCTATTTTACTTGTTGTCGCCATTTTGCTATGTTGCTCGTTGCTATTTTGCGAATTGGAGTCTCATATAAAAGGAAGGACGCCTATCGTTTTTGGATGTCTTGGTATCAAAAAGGACGAATGGAAAACTTGCGCAGACGGTTTATATAAAGCCAACACACACTGACCGATACCTCAATAACGGATCAAATTATCAACCCAGACAGAAAAGGGGGCTCTTAGAGACTATGTCTGTGAGAGCCAAGAGAAATTGTGGGCCGGAACGGGAAACGAAGCATCTGGAAAGAGCCTTTGGTTGGAATGGATACAGCAAGCACGAGTTCGACAGGGCCGTCCATTCAAGGAATGTAGAGCGCCAGGCGGAACAACGGGAGAAGGTGAAGAAAAGCGCGGATGAACTAGTCTACCATACATCCGTCATTTGATGGTGAGACCAATAATGCCCAGGCTGGCTTGGAAGGCTTTGCGGTATTTAAAATGGTCTCCGACCGAATGGCAACAAAACGTACATTAGACACTCGATCGTCAGGGTTCCCTCACAGGCAGACTGGGACGAACGAGGTGAAGATCTGCAACTGGCAGAAGGGGCTGGCAACGGAGTGTACGGGAGATCGGATGGTACCTGCACAGCAGAAAGCCTGGGCCGATACACCACAGTTCTTCACACCAGAGATACATACCATTGAATTGTGGCCCGACACCTATTAGAGGAGGGAGGACACAATAGATCAAGAAACTTGCGCTTATGTCTTTGCGCTGCAATTCCAAAACTGTTTGGAACTGTCACAGGACAATGAACATCTTATCGCAGGTGAACAGCGTCGCACTGGTATGGAGCCCGAGCCATCGTGGTCACGAAGGCGTCACGAGGGCCGACTCTATAGCCGAGAGGACGGCGGGCTCTGAATTCGTAGGCCCGAGCCATTCTTGGTCACGAAGGCAATGAGAGGGCCGACTCTATGGCCGAGAGGACGGCGGGCTCTGCATTCGTAGGCCCGGAGCCGGCACTGGGAGTCCACTCTCTCGTCAAGGCTGAACCCCAGAAATGGAGCAATGTCAAGTCCCAGGACAAGTGGAAAATCCTATCTATTACACTCCAAAAAATTTATCACGGGAGCAGGGAGGGCAAAAGCCCAAACATTCCTCAGATTAAATAGGAGACAAATCAGAGTGGCCACTGCACTGTACACAGGACATAGCTACCTAAGATTTCACATGCCGGCTATTGCCAGATCGAGATACTCACTGTTCGGAAACACGATCATTGAACTTCAAGATGCAAACGCAGTGTCGCCCGAGAGACTCAACTGATTCGTTGATGGTCTAGGCATAACGGGTGACAATTAGTGGAGCAAGCAGGGGCAAATCTTACTGGCAACACTTCGAGTGAGCCACAATAGACAGCAGGTCGCGGTGGAGGACTGTACAAGTCCACTCACATTGAATACATACAATATAATAGCAAACATCTACAAACTAACGGACAATATCGGCAGGCTACTGGAAAAGTACAATGCTAAAACTTTTTTAAACCCACTCGTACGCACACAGCACAGCTTGAGATCGGCCAAAAACTGCAGAGGTCCTCTTTCGGCACCCGGAGTTTACCGAGTTCAATGCAGCTGTGGCTTGGTATACATTGGCACCACAAAACGCCGGTTGAATACAAGAGAAGAAGACAAGACAAGAAGAATTGAAAAGTCAGCAGTAGTAGAGCACGATCTCTCCGAAGGTCAAGATATCCTTTTCAACGAGGTGGATATTTTATGTCAACCGCAGCGTTTCTATCCGAGACTAAGAGAGGCTATTGAGAAACACGACAACAATTTCAAAAAGAAGGAGGAAATTACATTTCTAAGTGCAAACTGGAAGCCAGTTCTACGACATACTTCACGTGCGCCGAAACCCCGCGCCACCAATACCCCCACCGCTAGTCCTACCACTGCATCGCGACAACACAAGAATAAATACCACGGAGCTCACCACAGTCGAATCAGTCAACGTCAGGAAGCAGGAAAGATCACTTCGCCCATTGCCTCATCGCCCTTGATAATGTCTTCCGCAGTTGTAGACGAAACGTCAGGAAGAAATTTATTAGATATAGAAACACTAACACTGTATTAGATTCTGACGTGTGAGTATCTGTTAAACTTTAGTTTGGACTTCACTATAGGTTGTAAAACGTAAATGTGTGTCGTTCTGAAGTTTAAACTCCAAACTGAAAATCTTAGTAATAGTTGTAAAAGTCGCCTTAAGAGGTCACAACAACTTAGAAAATTTGAAATAGATTACTGGAAAACAAGAAGAGGTGTTAGCGATACTTCGTTTATGAATTCTATTCTATGACTACTAAACCCTTGCCACAAAGTGTTTAGTATTATAATAAAAAAGCGCAATGACAATGTAATTACGATTAAAGCTATTCAATATGACCACCGTCTTGTGCAATGCACCATTCGATTGTTCGTCACAGCTCTTGTTCCCAGTTGTACTCTTCCATATTGTTTTTCCTCTAGATATTAGGCTTTCCCATTGAATAGGCAAGCGTTTTCACATGTCCCCGTAAGGAAAAGTCCAACGGGTTGAGATCTGGCGATCGCGGTGGCCAAGCAATGGGACCACCACGACCTATCCATCGATTTGGATAATTTTCATTGAGAAATGCGGTGATAACTCTTCCACAGTATGTCGGAGCATCATCATGTAAAAAGAACATCGAACTTCTGATTTGAAGAGGAATGTCCTCGAGTAGTAAAGGTGTGACGCTCTCCAAAAGGGCTCGATATAATTCGCGATTCAAATTTCCGTCAAAAAAATGTGGTCCAATAACTGCATTATTAATTATTCCAGCGCAAACGTTTACGGAGAATCTTCTCTGAAAATGGGTTTCTCGAACAGCATGAGGATTTTTGATTGCCCACAAATGATCATTATGGAAATTGATGATTCCATCTCTTGTAAATGTAGCTTCGTCGTCGAAAAGGGTACTTGGAAGAATATTCAAATGATTGCTCCACCACAAAGTCGAATTCTTTGGGGAAGATCAGTGGGGAGAAGTTCTTGAACCGGTTGGGAATGATAAGGATGCAGTCCAGTCTCTCGCAATGTATCGTGCACCGTTTATCCACTAAGTGCAGCAGTTTTCTCGTGCTTGTCCCTGGATCATTTTCAATGCGGTCAAGAAGTTCTGCAGCATTATTTCTCCGCACAACTTCTCTTTCGCGAATCGGTTTAGGGAACGTACCTGTTAATCGAAGAGTAGTGAAGGTTGTATTGAATGTTCACTTATTTGGAAAACGGCGCGGCGGTTCGGGTATTGTCGTTGATATTCTTTAACTGAGGCGGTGGTACTACCGTTAAAATATCCATATCGCAAAAAATCATGTGCGCGTAGTCCTCATTAGAATAAATAAAAGGCATGTTTTTATCATAAACAATGCATTAACTTAAAAAGAACCAAGTGTTAATGACGACAATTAAAGGTCTGACAACTAGCAATTTTTTTCTAGTACCAGCCAACTTGCTAAGTAGTAAATTATTACGCCCTCTTTTTACAAAAATGTCATTAACTCTTGAGCAGTTACTTATAAGTAGTCGTAAATTCAAACCACGATATTTCATGAACCCTTGGGTTTTCGGGAAAAGTGAATAGAATGTTTTTTGTTCGAAATTAGTCATAGAATTCATATGCGAAGTATCGCTAAAACCTCAGCGGACACTCTGTATAGTATTTTACGGTTTGTTAACTTTGACAAAAGTAACCAATATGTGCAGGTCTTGAATAAAATTAATTCACCTTGACTGAATGAAACAAAGTCACATTAACATCACCACTTAACAACAAATCCTTGTTTAGAACTAATTTTCACAAGATGCACGCCACCGACAACTTAAAATAGTCGCATAAAATGGCCTTTATCTGCGATCAAGTCAGGGGTAAATTTCACAAAAGCAGGGGACGCATTTAATTCCGGCCTTTCGGTACTCGATAATGGCTCAAGCAACGAGAATTCGACGTACCGACGATAAATCACACATTTCCAACGATATAATACACGAACACTATTTCTGCAGGGATTCGGAGATTGTTGAAAAAGTCTCACAGAATAGACAAGGCTTCTCACAACTCCTAATAGTATGATACACACTTTTTGATTCATTCGACTTGGTCGATTATTGGCAGCAAACACTGTACTGCGTATTTCAAAAGTGTTTGCTAAACGGCGACATTAAATGCGATACATCACAATTAGGCAGTAAATTTAAACAAATACCCGTTAACTAATTATCATTAAACATTATGGCCGGTCATCGATTGGGCTCAACCTGCCGGCATTTCACGGGCCTATAAATTTATCTAACGGCGTCATTCCATTCACGCATCCCCGATTTACAGAGAATTATTGGCGACATACCAGGGAAGGTCGATATTATGTTCCAGAACCGACCTATCGTAAGTTATCGATGTTGATTTGGCTTTAATTGCTTCATGAAATATGGATCTTGATTCTCCGATGAACCCCGGAAGAGGATGGAGGAAGAAAACGCGATATCAGACGCCCTGCCCCATCGGACACCATTTTTTTATAAAAATTAAAAATACATATACTCTAGCTAAGGGAAGTTTACAGGGTGGATAAAATTCACGAGTGCTCCCATGGAAACCAATTAAAGTTACTGGCATATTAATAACTGATCTAATAACACACATAAAACTGGGTGTCCCCATTTGATTTTGTCACGTGCATTAAATTTTAATAATGTAATAATTCGATGCTATTCAGAGCACGGCCATAATGGTTCAATTTTCTACGAAAGCAAATGTGAATTTTTAAAATAACCTTTAAGGAAATGAGGGTTATTGAAATTGAAAATTCTGTGAAAAATTAGAGCGTGTCTTATTTAAAAATCAATGACGCAGATGTCTAGTACTTGTTTCGGTTAGTGTTTTAAACTAAAATAAAAAAATACTCTACACAAATATCCAACATTATCCAAGTTAATAACATCGCATAATCATCTGATGTTGATACGCATTATACAGACTCGTTAAAACATCATCAACTTGATTAGAATACACCAGAGTCCAAATATTTATCTAATAGGTATTTGCATACTATTCGGAATATAAAACTGGTAATTTCCAGACATCAATATTAACCCTGATACTCGAACCAATAGTAATTATTGATTTATTAATAAACTGGAAATAGCAGAAACGGCATTTTCCGAATATTGTTTGAGGGATGATGCGAGCAAAAGGTAAATCGTAATTTTATTCATATTTAATTGTACAATTTGTAAATTCATTATTAAACTTGGGTTTTTAAATAAATCGAAATATCAACTATAATGACCACAATGTTTATAAAATTTATTATGACCCCAAAAAAGGTTAATTGTTTTCGTAATGTTCAATCATTTTGTACAACGTCAAACACAAACAGCAGTTTGAATATTAATATATAGTGAGAAAGTGTGTTGTGTGGTAAACAATCATACATTATTAGTAGATGGAAATTATTGTTCCTTATAGAGACGTTTCGCGCAGTACTATCTATGCTCGTTATCAAGTGAAAACTAAGTATGAGCATAAGGCTACTTTCTTATATACTACTTAGCCACGCCTCCTCCCACCCCATTGGTCAATGACATGGCTGTGGGGAGTCAACCAGCATCACTTCGGCCAATGAGCGGTTGCCAAACAGAGACGACGTCCACACTCGGCTTGCGGAAGATGTCAGAATTGTTTTCAATAAACATGGCTATTTAAAACTCTCGTTTTTTTTTCGATGCGAATGCTTTCAAGAAAACTCAAGTTTAAGGAAGCCACCGAAGGGTCTATCGCCGAATTTATTGCACCTACTACACTTTTGTTGGAGGGATGTGAAAAAGGGCTTCAAGGAGAGCAAAAACAAACAGTTGGATTCACTCCAATCGACACACTCATTCTAAACTTACAGGTGTGCAAACTTGAAAACTGAGAAAAAAGGCGTAACACCCACCCAATGGAATTTTTTAAAATCAGACTATGTCAAAATAGAAAACTTTCGTCATATCTTCTCTAGCGAAATAGTTATTTTCCTAACAAGTGCGGAAAGTGTTACTTTTCCGCATGCGACGGCAGTTGCACGAACGATGCGAAGCGGAGTTCGGGCAAGCAGTCAAGTGAGGAAAAGAGACTTTCCGCAAAAGTTAGGAACAATATTTTTTCTATGAGCGAACTTACGAAATATTAAATCAAAATTATATTTACTTTTAATCACAAAACGGAACATAAAATTATCTACTTATTATAATTTATAATAATAACGCAAAAGAACAGTTTTCCGCCTTTTGTAGATTAACCACTGAAGCCATCTGATTTGCTTCCCTAATATTGTACTTTTGGTGGAATTTGGGTGTTGTGCTGCAGCAAGGTGGTTATGATGTATAAAAAAAAACTATAGAAAGTAGAAAGACTTGAACTGGAATTAAAATGACATGAAGATGACGTTTCCACGGATATTATTCGCTCGTTGGTATGGTATAATGATTTTTGACTAGCAGGTTATGTTATTGTTCACATTTATGAATATAGCGGGTTGAAGAGAAATTCCGAAGCAAAATAGTAGCCATTCGAGGTTTTTAACTTTTCCGCACTAGTGCGGAAAAGTACAACTTTCTGCACTCGAACGCGTGCGGAAAAGTAAACTATCGCTCACGCGAGTAGAAAATAGTTATTTTCCTAACAAGTGCGGAAAGTGAAACTTTTCCGCACGCGACTGCAATTGGCCGAACGTCGTGTAGCGGAGTTCGGCCATAAAGTCGAGTGCGGAAAAGATACTTTCCGCAAGTGTTAGGAACAATATTTTTTCTACGAGTAAGGACGACTTTTACAATTATCAGTACAACTTGAGTTTGATGTTAAAACACCAGACATGGAGTTGTTTATCTGTCAGGTATAATATAGTTGTAAAAGTCGTCCTAAAACTCGTTCAATATACAGGGTGATTCACGTTACCCGACACGGAAGATTATGGCTAAACTTTTAGATTTTAAAAAAGTTTTGTATATGGAATGGATGGGGGTCTATTTGAAGTACATTTTAAAATTATTGTCATGGTATACAGGTGGTCCCAAAAGTATAAAATTGATTAAAGTTGTATTTTTTTAAATGAGACACCTAGTATATTAATGTATTTTCGGTACCTACAGACAAAAGTAAAGGTAGTTTTATTAAGGTTTATCGCATCTAAACCGTATCGTTCTTCAGATATTCGTGATTTTGTGAAAATGCAGCATCAAATTAAATGTTTAAAATCTCAGCACTTGGTTTCTTCTCAACGACCAAAATTGGATGGTGGGCTAATAGTATATTGGATTTTTTGCGATGTGTATTAAATATTAACTACTGTGCACCGAATGTCAATAAATGAACACCAAATTATTGCAAACTTCAAACAGTAATAACTCCTTTAATTTAAATTAGACACCCTGTATTTTATAGTGTCATTAGATGCAGAATTTAGTTTCCTATCAAAACTATTAAACATTCCTATAGCTTGGTCTTTGCGTTTTCTTGGAAAATTGATTTTTTTCTGAATTTGCGCTGACATAAACGAATTAAGTAATCTACTTTACCTGTTACAATACCTGATTTTGAGAAAGAAAAATTTATTATCATTAGTACTGGGTGTTCACTAGAAGACTTCATTTAGTAGGCTATAAAATTTTGACAGAAAAGGATGGCATAATGAAAGTAAATGGACTTTTGTTTCTCCATTCTTTTCCTTTGACATTTCACAACCAACTAGACGAAGTTTTCTAATGAACACACCGTATTTGTCAGATATTAATTTATAAGTTACAAAATTATGATCATGAAGATTATTTAGCAGTCATCTGAATGTTAAAATATCTTTATTTAGCAGAAAATATCAAATAAAACAATAAAACATTTTATTACAAGAGTTCTTATAAAATTTAGCATCCCTATTACAAAAAAAATACGTGTAATAATAGTGGCAATTTGAAATACAATAAATAACAAGTCAACATAAGAGTAAAACAAACAAAAACAAACAGTTATAAAATTTGTTCAAAATGACGACCGTCTGATTTTAAACACAAACGTATTCTGTTTTTAAATCCTTCACTCACATTGCGTAACATATAGGGAGTTCTCTGATTCGTTCCTTCATATTTTCTTTTGTGGTGGGTGGCGTATTATACACGATTCCTTTCACATATCCCCATGAAAAGAAATCGGGAGGTGTTATGTCAGGGGACCTTGGTGGCCAATGTTGTGCTCCATTCCTTCCAATCCATCGATTTTCTATCGAATCATCAAGGTTGATTGGTGGTATCACCAGCAAGAAGATGGGGGACTGGCAGAGTTAGTTCCAAAACCTGGATGGAGCCATGGTTGACATAGGGCTGCCCAGACTTGGAGGCTAGAACTACGGCGTGAACTACGGCGTAGCTAAGTTACATTTCGGTAGGGGCGGATGACATGGGATCTATGTCCCTAAAGAGGAAGCAGGTAATTTTTGGAGCCACTATATAATGGAGAAGGCCCCTATTAGAAAGTGAATAAATAAAAACCTTTAAAATTTGCTTACGTGTGGCCCGCCATTTCAGCCTTTAGCCCTTCATGTTCGATAGAGGAGTCATGCTGGAGGCTATCTGCTACCTCTCGGTACCAGGTCGGAAAAGCAAAAGGGCTTTAGAAATGCTTTCAAATTTAAAGAAAATTCCTCGAGGAGAAAAAAATAGATTAAAGACGGAGATTGTCATTTGTCATAGCATAGATTGGACATCCATCAATCAGCTGACATTGGCCCATAGATATGGTTACTGATAGAAGGGATTGGTCGCCAGGACTGTATGAACACTTTGAATCTTGCCATATCGTCACCACCATTTTAGAATACAAACAAAATGAATATTTAAATTAACAATTAATATTGATATTTGATTACCGAATAAATACTCTTATAATAGAAAAACAAGATAATTGTAGCTCGCGTGCTCACTAACCTCCAAACTCAGAGTAAACTATGTAGATAATAATAAATAATAGTCTCCGTAAAATAATAAACCGTTACAACCTAATTTCCTCCTTCCTGTTGAAACTGTTGTCGTATTTAAAGATCTCAATAGCCTCTCATTCAGGTACCCATTTGAATGCGATGGGTACCTACACATTGCTAAGCACGGTTCCCTTATGTTTGTCCACGCTTTGTTCGTTTTTGTTTTTGTTTCAATGTACGTCACTCCCCGTGGTTGTTCTGATGGACAATAAACATCGTTACTATCTGACGATAAACTTCTTCAATTTGAAAACGTCGGCAATTTCTGCGGAAGTGTAGAAGTTTTATTTCAGGTCCTTCTCCCGCTACCTTTCTCCTGGAAATATAAATCTTGAGGACGCTACACCTAAACTACAGTGATTGGCGCCCCCTACAAGAGCTAAACTAAGATTAAATTCAAATTTATAATGTCAAAATACCTCCAGGTACAAATTTTAATTAATTAGAAAATTATGCAAAAAAAATAACAATAACTTTGACACGCTGTATCTCGGAAACGAAGCATTTCAGCTTCGGCCCAAGGAATCACCCTGTAAAATATCGGAGGCTATCTTATATATCACGGCAATCCAAATTGTTGCCGTGATATATAAGATATCCACCTCGTTGAAGAGGGTGTGACCTTCGCAGAGTGCGTGCTTTGCTACTGCTGACTTTTGTTTGTCCCAGCCTGCAACTCTTCTTGAGTAGATAAACAAAGCGGATTCCAGGACACTTTCAAGGCCATAGAAACATCCATGGACCTCATAGATAACGTCAGACGAGGTTTCTAGACGTTGACCTTGAAAATCGCGATCCATGACCTTGAAAAGTCGCTGGAATGTGACCTTGAAAATCGGTTGACCTTGGACTCCAGCCGACTAACACAGGTCCACGCTAGTCACGGACCTTGAGAGCTATCTCAAGAACTTTATTCCACTTTGACGCAACGTCCACGAGGTCATACTGTAAATCCCGACCACATTCCGGCAGTGAGACCATGTTCTCAACAAGCGACGCTGACAGGTACACGTGCTAAAATTTGATAAACCGATCATGCAAAACGCCTTGACGTTTTTCAAGTACAAAGGTGCAGGTTTAGCATCGTTTAGCCTTGACCTCGCGCAGGAAACGTGACGCAGCGAGCCGGGTTACCTTGAAAAACATGGTCTCCAGCCGACGAACGTGACCTCGAAAATTACAACGACAGGTCCACTCTAGTCACAGCCCTTGCGACATGCGTAACCTCGAGCGTGTGCTTGGACCTTGAGAGCTATCCCCCATAGTGTGGGTGAGGACTTTATTCCACCTTGACGCAACGACGGGTCCACGGAGGTCATACTGTAAAACCAATCCCGAACATAACGCATTCCGGCAGTGAGACATTTATACGACCATGTTCGCAACAATCGACCCTGACAGATCCACGTGCTAAAATTTCATATTAAAACCGAGCGCCTTGCATTACGGTAGAAAAAAATATTCATACAAAAAGCCTTGACATTATTCAAGCGCGAAGGCTTTGCATCGTATTTTACTTTGCTACTGCCCACATGTGAGGTGAATCAATCCCTTGTAACACTAAGATAAGAAAATCAGAATTTGCTGACGCATTTTGTTGAGTACGTGTTCAGTGCTAAAGCTTTTACCTTGACGAGTTGAGCTCGCTTAACCATGAAAATCCTGGTAACCCTGAAAAGCGACAGATGCGCGTAATCTTGAGCAGGCCTGCTGACTCGATTCAGGGTCTCTCAATTATTAAGGGTACTAAGCGCCAAGCAATTTTCGAGTACACCTATATAAAGCTTCCATTACATACACGACTCACAGACAAAACGCGAGGTGAATTTTGTAACACTCAGATAAGAAAATCAGGCCATCGGAATTTGCTGACGTATTTTGTACAAAAAAAAAATCGCTTTCAAGAACGCTTAACAATTTAGAGATATCGCCAGTTTTCCTAAAAATCGAGTTTTCTCTGCAGCAATTTGGCATATACGTTTTACCATTAATATGTTACCCCACTGGTGACAATTAACCTCCAATTCTCCTCTAGGGTACGATAGAAATCACTTCCTAATAGCGCTTAACCATTGCGAGATATCGCCAAACAGTTTTTCAAAAAATAGAGTTTTCTCTGCAGTAATTTGACTATCAATACATCACCCCACTGGAGTAGTTATCGATTGATCTCTCAATAATTTCGGGCACCCTTCGAGATGAGTTTTATTCATTCCTATTGTCCTCGAGAACCTTGAAAAGCGACAAATGCGCGTCTTCTTGAGCGCCTGCTGGCTCAGCACCTCTCAATTATCATCCCCATTTACATCATGTTCACCTATTTAAGACTGGTTAAATATATCTAGGAAAACCAATATTACAAAGTAATAAATTAATTCGCAAAAATTTTCCGTACGTATGTGTTTCGTAATCCTCGTGTTAACAATGCGTTTTGTGGAGAATTTCTCCTGGAGAAAGAGTCAAAGAATGCAGTTTTTTAATAAGCTGTCAGTATTTCCTATTTTAGGTTGCAGTAGTTCTGTGAGGTGTTTCGCAATTTCGTAGGTCGGGTTTCCTATGGTGCTCACGTGGTGCGATCTAACAGTGTCCTAATTATTCCTTCGTAATCCGATGTTGACGTTAATACTGTTGGGTTTCTTTTATCTGCTGGTAAAATGAAAATATCTTTGTCTTCGTTCAAGGCTTTCAGCGCTTTCCTTACTGCAAACGTGACATTGTTTTTTTGTGGTTTTGTGCATTGTAAAATTCGCGACGTCTCCATACTTATCTGTTCAACCGTCTGAATTGGCAGCTGCCGGATTCCGCTCTCCATATTTGCTACGATGTGTTCCACAGGTATCCTGGATGAAATTATGAGAGACCCGTTGTGAGCACCATAGCAAGCCCGACCTACGAAACTGCGAAACACCTCACAAAACTGCTGCAACATAAAATAGGAAATACTGCCAGTTTCATAAAAGACTCCACTCGTTTCGTCGAAAAACTCTTTCAACTCCAGAAGAAATTCTCGTTAGCTTCGATGTTGTTTCGCTCTTCACGATGACACCCATTAAGGAAGCCATGGAACATATTAACCAGGAATTTTCACAAGATATTTCCAAGTTGTTCCAACACTGCCTAACCACTACATATTTTCAATGGAAGGAAGATTTCTACGAACAAACTGATGGTGTAGCTATGGGCAGCCCCCTTGTTCCAGTAATAGCTAACAATTTGAAATGGAAATTTCAAGGCCAAGGCGTTGGCAACGGCAAATATGAGGCCGGCAAAATAAAGTGCTGGTTTCGATACGTGGACGACACCTGTGTTATTTGGAGACACGACGAGGGCGAACTCCAAAACTTCATCTTACACCTCAACTCTATCAACCCAAACATTCAATTCACTATGGAGATAGAAAAGGAAGGACGCCTACCGTTTTTGGATGTTTTGGTATCAAGGAGGCGGATTGAGAAGCTTGCGCACACTGTTTATAGAAAATCAGACAGAAAGTTTCATTCCAGACAGAAAAGGGGATTCATAAAGACTTTGTCTGTGAGATCCAAGAGAATTTGTCAGCCGCCTGAATTGGAATCGGAAATGAAGCATCTGGCAAGAGCCTGTAGTTGGAATGGATACGGCAAACACGAGTTCGATAGGGCCGTCCACGGCGGTTCAAGGAATGTAAAGCGCCAGTAAGGAACAAGGGGAGAAGATGAAGAAAAAAGAAAAGCGCGGATGAACTGATCTACTATTCATCCACAAAATAACGAATAGGTTCGGTAGGCTACTGGACTGGAAAAGCATAACGTTAAAACTGTCTTTAAACTCACTCCTACAATACAACAGAGCTTGAGATTGGCCAAACACCGCAGAGTGTCTTCCATGCACCTGTGACTCGGTATCCGAGACTAACGAGAGAGGCCAATGAGATCTTTAAACACGATAACAGTTTCAACAGGAAGGAGGAAATTACGTTTCTAAATGCAGACTTGAAGCGAGTTCTACGACATACTTCAAGTGGGGCGAAATCCCGCTCACCACTAGCCCCACCCCAGTCCCGTCAATGCAGCGCGACGGCGGGGGAATAAATACCGCGGAGCTCACAACAGTCGAATCAGTCGCCTTGATAGTCGAATTATCGCCTTTGATAATGACTGTCACAGCTCCAAACGAAAGTCAGGAAGAATTTTCATTGGACCACGACTGCAAGTCCGGAAAACACTTTAGATTGTATTGTGAAGTTTGAACGAATAAGAATGTGAAAGCCTTTACCTTATAAGACTGTGTTTTCCATTATTTTACTTACCTAAAATCAATAATTTAGTCGATGGTAGTACGAATCTATCACTGTCGTAAGCCAAACATTGACTGGGCAATACTGACGTAAGTCGCAGAATCCGATCAGGACTTTCGTTATAATTGCGGTAAAAGACGTTACCTTACATTACTAGGTGAAAATAGTGTAAAAGTAGCGTTTCTTGTAAGGGTATGATTAAAACAATTCTGGATCTACGTTTTTCAAGTAGTAAAAAATAAAGGTTTAAAGTAGATCTAGACTTACTACACCTTGGCAACACCTTCTTAACAATAAAAGCTTTACGATGATGAAAAAACATGAATTCACCAAAAATGTGACTTACGGATCTTTGGCAAAAATGCATCAATATCATGAGCACATAAAGTGTGATTGTAATAATTCTTGTTTCTCGAGAAAATGTTCCATAAATCTTTTTAATATTACAATTATTTTCTATCTTCGTTGCAAACACAAAGAATACCAAAACAAAGCTCCTTGTTTGTCTCTCGCCAACTCACTCGCTGTGGAAATCTATTTTCTTAGAGCCGAAATTGAAAATTATAGCTCCGGCAAAACCATCCCTCAGAAAAAAAGGAAAATACATAAACAAAGACAAGGATAAAGTAGTTTAAAATCTGACAACTTTGTTAGCCGTAACGGACTTGAGGGCGTTTTAATTACACGAACAACGGTCTCATTAGGAAACCTTCAGATTACAAGTGCGCGATTACGTTACCCCGGGAAAACAACTGAAAGAGTGAAAACGTTCCCTCCACTGGCTCCGCTAAATAAGGGCTGAATTAAAATTCCACACTTCGATAATTTAGGCCCAAACCGTAAATTGGAATGGCCCGATGGGTAAAGTTTATCTTGAAAGTATCGCATTTGGAAAGACGAACGATCTAATTTGTTTACCTAATTCCCAGTAGGAAACGGAACATTTATGTATATACGTATGGAGGTTTAATGTTCACAAAAACCGCTATTCTGATTATCTAATCATAAGTGAAGGAAAGTTAATCAGACGAAACTTTAATAGGCAGGAAATATGATATTTTAGTCGAGCGAATCGTATAGTTTCTAGAGTAGATATTGCGGGACGATTTGGATGAAATAATTACCTACCCAAAGTTTTAACGACTTCTAAACACATACCCCGATCTTATAAGTAAATAAGTTAATGACAAACTAAATGGTATCTGTCTGTACGTTATCGTGCAAAACAGACATTTCCTTTGAATTTGTGTGTAACTGATGACTGCCTTTTCACGGTGTAATAAATTGATGCACCGAAGGTCACAACGAAGGACAACTTTGGCCAGATCCTGCTTAAGAAGGGCCTCCACGTTTTAGTAATTTCAAGATAGATGGGACATGGTAATTGAATCGTGTACGTTCTACCACGGTCCTCAAACGACGGCTAACTTTGCGAAAATTAACGTTCAGGTAGTTTAAAATCCGAAAGTAAGACATAGTTAAACCGGAGGAAATGGGCCCGTACCACGACATAAGGTAATTAAAACTTTTCTAATTAATAACTGTGCCAGTGGCAATGATTCGAATGCCGTCGACAAAGATTAACAATTCCGCAGTTAAGACTTGTAGTCGAATAAATTGGATTCCTAAACAGTTTTAACGACGGCAACCTTTTGACTGAGCACCAGTGTGCGATATTCTTCTTTCCGCAGTTGTTCACGCTAATGTTCTCGATAGCCAACAAAAGTGAGATTATTTGTAAGAAATAAAATCCACAAAATCGCCATTATTCGGGGTTTAGTCCTCGATGTTTGGCAAGATCTAGCAAATAAAGAAATCCCAACAATCCCGTAACCTTTTGTAGGATGGGTAATTTAATGCTTTCTTAAGGCGAATAGAATTTCTTTGTTAGCAACGTTACGGCACGCTTTATTTGTCGGAAAATTCCTAGTTTAGTTTTCGAATAATTTCACAAAACTTATTACAACGGTTTAAAGCGAAATTGCGGTTTTACAACTTTTTATCGTGATTTGTTTATGGTGGAGTTACGGAGAAGTTTACGACTGGTTGTCGAGGAGGTTCCGGAACGTCGGCGTCAGGAATTTTTAATTTAAATAAAAATATGGTTAGAGAACTTAAATAGCGAAAATAATGCGATCGATGGTGGAAAAGAATTTTTTAACGAGACATGAAAAGCTCTTTGAAAATTAGCTCAAGCAATTTCCACTATTTGGTTTTTTTTTAGATCTATGCAGAGGTTTTCCTCCAGACATACTGCACATTTTAACATAAGTCAAAGACAAGAAAATTAAGCACAATTTGAAATGAGTAGATCAAAGGGTCGATTGAAATAATGTTTAATAATTCAGTAAAATTAGACAACTGTCGAGTCAGTTAAATAGAAAAAAGGACAAAAAAAATTAAGAAGTTTAAAAAAATATTTGATAACTGATGACAAAATGACTAAACAGAAGAGAGACCTCAACTTAATTAAGATAGAGTGGAAAGAAGAGAAGTGAGTACAAAGAAAGAAAAAAAATAATAATTTTAAAAGATGAGTTCAGAGACAAATAGAGTAAGATAAAAGCATAACAACATAGCAAAAAAGGAACATAAAAGGCAATAATATTTCAAAGACCAATAATGTTTTATTATAGTGGTGGTTTAGTGATGTCAAGAAATGTTAAGAATTGGCAGTTTGGTTGGTGTAACATAATCACAACTGGCAAGACAAAATCTATGCCTACGTTATCTACGTGTCGATTCTGAAAAGAGGGTGTTTTTTTTATCCTTTCTCCTCCAACACATATATGCACATTGGCAAATAATTACCAATGTGCAAGGAACGACTTCTTATATTCAAACATCAACCAAAATTAGGAAGTTTTCTGGGATTCGAAGCCGTGGCAAAATAAAATTTCTTCCTGACGTTTCGTCTACAGCTACGGCAGATATTACATTCCTTGGACGGAATGCCCTATCGAACTCGTGCTTGCTGTATCCATTATAACCAAAGGCTTTTCCATATGCTTCATTTCCCGTTCCGATTCAGCCAGCTCACAAATTCTCTTGGGTCTCACAGGCCGAGTCTTTATGACTTTTCTGTCTGGGGTAATAATTTGATCCATTATGAGCTATCGGTCAGTGTGTGATGCATAAACGTTGTGTGTAAGCTTCCCATTCGTGCAAGCTCCTTGATACCAAAACATACGGTAGGCGTCCTTCCTTTTCTATCTCCATAGTAAATTGAGTTGATAGAGTTGAGGTGTAAGAGGAAATTTTGAAGTTCGACCTCGCTCTGCTCCAAATAACAAAGGTGTCGTCCACGTATCGGAACAAGTACTTTGGCCTCTTATTTGCCGTTGCCAACGCATTGGCCTGGAAAATTATACTTTTCCGCACGCGACTGCAGTTCCGCTACGCGTCGTTCGGCCATGAAGTCTAGTGCGGAAAAGATACTTTCCGCAAGTGTTATGAACAATATTTTTTCTACGAGTAAGGACGAATTTTACAATTATCAGTAAAACTTCAGTTTGAAGTTAAAACATGAGACATGGCGTTGTTTATCTGTCAGGTAAACAATGCTATGTACGTCATATCTGGTATTTTAACTTCAAACTGAAGTTTTTCTGATAGTTGTAAAAGTCGTTCTAAAACTCGAGTCAACATATTGGTATTTATTGCCTCCTACCTGGCCTACCAGGCCACCTAATGCCATCATTCCTGACAACTATACGTCATGGTAGTTTGACTGGTTCTTATTACGTTCTTCCATACCAACCATAGTAAACAAAGTTATTTAAAGCAAAATAGCAGTCACTTGAGGTTTTTTACTTTTCCGCACTAGTGCGGAAAAGTACAACTTTCTGGAATTAAATGCGTGCGGAAAAGTAAACTTTCGCGCACGCGAGTAAAAAAAATAGTTAAACAAAATTGAAGCTACCGAGAATTTTTCCTGGAGAAAACGTCAAAGAATGCAGTTTTTCAACGAAATGGGTGGCGTCTTTTATCAAGCTGTCAGTATTTCCAACAATTTCAACAAGAAGGAGGAAATTACGTTTCTAAATGCCGACTGGAAGCGAGTTCTACGACATACTTCAAGTGCGCCGAAAACCCGCGCCACCTCTACCCACACCCCAGTCCATCCACTGCTATATAAATATGCCACAGAATGTCTGGATTTTTCAAGCGGTTGTACAAATATTCACGGAATAATCACAAATCTATTGGATAATCTTTGGAAGACAAATATTTGTCTTCCAGGTTGTTGTAACCCAGTGTAAATGTTGGATCTAGTGAAGGATTTTTACCAAGATGTAAGTTAATTTTAGAAACCAAAATTGGTGATGGGGATTAACATAGAGATTTTTTTTTTAAAAAAATATAATATTATTACTGCATTACAATAATTGGTGAATACGAAATGTGGGGTTGTTGTGGACAATGCATCATATCACTCTGTTAAAATTGACAAAACCTCCTAATGCATCATCAAAACCATATTGAGACCGAGATTGAGACTTACATCTTGTAAATGTCAGTGCAACTCTATTGACATCATCTACGAGTGGGGAGATGTCTATTAAAATTGACAAAACCGTGGTGGTTCCGTTGACAAGGAGGAGAATATTGGACTCTTTGAGGGCGCCCTCTTTCCTGGGCAAAACCATTCCATTTGCAGAGGAGGTGAAATACCTGGGCGTAATACTAGATAAGACACTAAACTGGATTTCACATTTTGAAAGAATGGTCAGTAGGGCGAAATTGTCTTTGTGGACATGCAAAAGGAACTGCAGAAAAAACTGGGGATTAAACACCCAAATTAATGCACTGGCTGCGTGTGACGGTCATTTGACAAATGATCACGTAAGGAGCCATTTTCTGGCATTTCAAGCGCGAACAAAAAAGGTGCAAACTGAGTAGCTTGCAACGTCAAGCCTGCCTGGCCATCACTGGGGCATTTTGTACCACTCCAACATTGGCCATGGAAAGACTTCGTGGGCTAACCCGGCTCCACATGCCGCTGGAGATGGAAGCCAAGTGGAGAATATACAGACTCCACAACACACAGGAGGGGGGGGGTGGGTGGAAGTTACATTATTCATCCTACAAGGTGAACCTCCCTACAAAGGAGGAGTGGGACCAGAATAAACTAAGTCTACTGAGCGGGCACCACTGCTGGTACGCGGTTGGCTCCCAAACTCCCGAAGGAGTGGGAGCTAGGGCGTAAGCCAGTGGACAGAAATACAGACTCCAGGAGAGTCTGCAAAAGCACGCAAGAATATTTCAGGTGGAGTTGTCAAATAATGTGTACAAACAAAAATAATAATATAATAATAATATTGGTTTATTTAGCATATCGCTATACAAAGAAACTTAGTATTAATAACAAGCGTTGAAACATTTCTGTACATATTATTTAAACACTAAAACTAAACAAAACATCTTCAACAAGACATTACATAAGCCCACACAAGATTTTTAAAAACTTCGAAATTTTTGCAGTCTTTTATATTTTTTGGCAACATATTAAAATCTAGCAATCCCTTATACAAAACTGAATTTAATCTTTGAGTGCTATTGCACTTTGATAACAAAATGAAATCATTCGAGTTTCTAGTGCAATATCCATGTACGTCCTTGAAAAACTTAACTCTATTACATATATACGGCGGCAAGAAGTTATTTTTAATTTTGAATATAAACATATAAACACTAAACATAACTTTTCGTTTGACTGACAACATATTTAAAACACTAAGCATAGTTTCAATAGGGGTATATCTGTTACGTTTTAAAATGGTTCTCATTGCTCTATTTTGCACAAGTTGTAATTGTTCAATCTTAAAATTAGGTAGATTATAAAGAAGTGTAGCACAAAAATTCAAATGAGGAGCCGCTATGCTGTTATACAGCAACATTTTTGTACTTAGTGACAGTTTCTTTCCTACTCTAGCAATAAAACCTACCTTTTTAGCAAACTTTCTAGTTATATAATCCACGTGAGCATAGAAATTTAAATTTGTGTCAAATATAACACCCAAATATTTGATTTGTTCTTGATGAATAATTTTCTCCTTATTAATTATGATGCTTAAATCAGCCAGATTAATGTCTCTCAACTTGAATTTTTTCCCAAACAAGCAAAATCTTGATTTTGAGGTGATCAAGCTCAATTTATTTTGGCAAAGCCACTGGAATATTCGACCTAGATCATCGTTAACAATTTGTTGCATTTGTGTTACATTTTTTCCAGCTACATAAATCATTGCATCATCAGCGAACAACTCAATTTTACAGCCTTTAATAACCTTAACCATTTCATTTATGTAAAGTAAGAACAGCATTGGACCCAGAACAGTTCCCTGTGGTACCCCATGCTGAACACGCAAGGGGCTTGATACAGAATTTTTAAATTTAACTTTTTGCTGTCTATTGTGCAAATATGACTCAAACCACCGTAAAACTGTCCCTCCAATGCCGATGTTCTTTAACCGTTTTAATAAAATATCTCTATCAACCGTTTCAAACGCTCTTTTAAAGTCCAAAAACACCGCCAGAACCACATTACCCCCATCAACCTCTCTCAAAAAAACATCACATATATTAATCACTACAGATTCGCATGAGTGACCCTCACGAAAACCTGACTGGTTTACAACTAAAATATTATTTTTGTTACAATATTCCAACAACTGTTTCTTTACAGCAAGTTCCAAAACCTTTTCATACACTTCAACCGTATTTATTGGCCTAAATTCATTGTAAAGATTCGTATTTTGTACTTTTGGAACCGGTATCACTGTGGATTCTTTCCACGTCTCGGGAAAGTCACCACTTGATAGAGAAGTATTAACAACATCCAACAATCTATTACCAATCACGCAGACGACATCACATAAAACTTTTTTGGAAATTCCATTCACACCTCCTCTAACATTTTTTAAATTTTTTACTGTCTCATTCATATCTTTCATGCTCAATTGTTCGAATCTGAGAAATTTACTATACAGACCATTACATGAAACTAAAGTTTCATCTCGAAGGGAACATTTTGGGACACTACTTATAATTTCATTTATACTGTTTGTATTGACGTACGTATTGAATTCCTCAGCAATTAATACCTCATCAGAAAGCGTTTTATTTACGAATTTGATTTGATCCGGTGTTGACTCATTTCGGTTCGGAAGCAAATTTTTTAAATTTTTCCACATTTCTGATGAATTATTTTTGTTTTCATCAATCATTTCTTTATAATATCTGTCTTTTTCAATTTTAATTTCATTTACTATTAAGTTTCGTATCCTTTTGTATTCCCTCCAGGTCTCATCAATTTTTTCTCTAACAGCTCTTACATACAATCCATCCCTGGTCTGCATTTGTTGTCTAATATCACCCGTTATCCAGGGCTTATTTAAATATTTTTGTTTAACTACAAATTTTTGTCTAGGACACATATTATTCAAAATGTTAGTAATGCTGTCTACAAACTCTCGCGCCAAAACATTCACATTCCCACTACTATTATTCCATACCGTATTTAGCAAATTTGCATGCAGTTGGTCCGGATCATAATTTTTCATGGTTCTAAAATAAACAATCTTATCAGATGTCTTATTTGAACATTGTTCAAGCCGAAAAGACAAAATATTATGATCACTAATTTTAGGTGTTAAATGTACCACAACTGAAAAAGATCTGTCATTCGTTATAACGTAATCTATAAGGGTTTCACTTTTATCGGTAATTCGTGTAGGAGAGTCAACCATCTGAAAAAATCCATTTGAGTAAATATGAGATAAAATCTTGTCGCCGTAAAATGAAGGCTTTAACAGGTCGAAGTTAAAGTCTCCCATTATAATATTAATTCCCTCAAATACACTAACTTGATCTAGGTAATTGTTAAAAAAATCCACAAATTTGACATTTTCAGTCTGAGGTAGATGGTACAATACAGTGAAAAGATATCTTATCCTAGATACAGTAATTTCAAGCGACAACAACCACACAAAGTTTTGAATACATTGTATGTCCTTTACACAATATTTAATATCATTTCTGATCAATGCGATGACTCCACCCGTTCTTTTATTATTTGTGACGCACTGTTCAATCTGGTAACCATCAATGATAAGTTCACATATCTCAACCTCCGAACACACATGTGTTTCAGACAACAACAACAGTCTTGGCTGCCACTCGTTAACAAATACCCTAATGTGATCTTTGTTATTTAAATAACCTTGACAATTAAAATATGCAACCCTGGAATTTAGTTCTATGTTAGCGTCTAGTTGCTACTTTACAAATTTGTTTTTCTGAATTTGCTCTACTTTTTTAAGCGTTTCGCAACTATTCCTATCCCAAGCTACATGGTCAGTTTTTAGTGACAGTCCATATTTTTTGTTTGCCAACATACAATTCAAACATTTATATGCAGTGCTAACACAATCTTTAACGTCATGTTCCTCACTGCATTTAGGACATGCTTTTTTGTGGTTGCAATCTTTACTAATGTGACCATACTGACAACATTTGAAGCACCTAATTACACCATAATCACTGTAAACAGGGCAACGATTCCAACCAATATTCATCCTTCCCTGATTTATAAGCCGGATATAGGTATCATCATCCACCTCCAATATCAAATTAAATCTTTGATTTATAACACTTGTTCTACGTATTATTTTTATATGAAAATTGCAATGCCCATTGTTTAAACCATTTTGTTTAATTACCTTGTTTATTATGGCTCCTTCACCTGTTTCAAATTCACCTTCATTAACTCCTACCACTTTAACACGATGTTGCATAACTTTCGGCCTTTCGACACTATACGAGTCACCAAGTTGGCTCTGAATTTGTGACTGAATATCTTCAATCGCTTCCTCGTTTCCGCAGTTTAAAATGAGGCCCCCATTTTTTGTAGCTCGACCCATTGTGACGCCTATACCCATGTCTACAGGATTAACCTTGCTTTTTAAGTCTCCTTTCAACACTTTGATATCCTTTTTTTGGCCTTTTTGGTTTACAACCAAAACTTTGTTATTCTTTTTCACAACGGATGAATATGTTATGCAATTATCAGGCTGGCGCTGCTGGATCTGGATGTTAGTTTGGTTATTCTTTTTAAGACTCGCAATTTCTTCCTTGAGAGTGCGATTCTCAGTCATCAATAACTCAACGTTTTTGTTTAGCTCATTGGTTTTATTCATCAATGCATCAAGGGTCGCATGTATTTCCTCAATTGTGGCTTGATCAATGTATATGTCCTCAACCCGGCTTCTTTTTCGTGACCTTTCGCTTCTGTTTACATCAGACCTAACCTCACCTGCTTGCTCCAAGCATGCCGTGCACTTCCAACTTGATTTCTTCATATGAAATCCGCGAAGATCGGTATTTTCACACTTTCCATGATAATACTTCTTACACACATTGCACTGAATAGTAGTTTTAACATCCTCGAAGCCGATTTTACACGTAAAACACTTCAAAGAGTCGGGATCGCTATCGTTATCACCCGTTCCACCAGACGCCATTTTCAAATATCAAAATTTATTCGGACAGTCAAGCGGGATCTCTTCGAGAACTGTCTGGGGAGTTCGAAACATACTGAACCACATTGTGGAGCACAATACGCTAAACTTAGTTTGTATTTCAGGTCACAAAGACTTTGAAGACAATGAAATCGCAGATTCTCTTGCAAGAGAAGCGGCGAGTGCCTTCGTAGTACTTTCATAGTACTACCATAGGTAGTACCTTCATAGGGCCTGAACTGGTCTTGGGTATCGCAAGAAAGGCATCGAGGAGGGCACTAATCCAGATGGCGGAAGAACAGACCGAACGTTACTGGATAAACAGCATGGGCCTTGTTCATTCAAAGGCGTTCATACAAGGACCCTGTGAGGAAAGGACAAAAAACTTATTAAACCACTACAAACAACAGCCCAAACCCGCTATCGGCTTATACACTGGGCACTGTCGATTACAACACCACATGCTTAGGATAGGCCTGGCATACAATACCGAACGTCGACTATGCACGAAAGATGATGAGGCTGTAGAATACATCCTGAGTAAATGTCCTGCAGCTGAAAGACTTAGATTTGAAAACTTCGGAAGAATACACATTCGACCACCGGACTTCCACTCAATCTCACTCAAGAAGATAATGGACTTTCTAAAAGGACTGGGTCTTCTGAGTGAACTTTAATTGATATTAAGGTACAATAGATCTTGGGCCCCCCTCGTGGGACCAGCCATTTGGAATCAATCAAATCAATCAATCAACCTTATTGAATTGATTGTTCAATTAATAAGGTCAATAACATATGGCACCCAGACATCCAGCAGTGCATCAAGGAAAAGTAACAAAATTTCATCAAACACACAGACAATTCCCCCTATTTATCATAAACTTCAATAAAATTGATTGTTTCCTCACTAATGATCTTTCAAATGACCTGAGTAATTATGAAGATGAAGCAAAGGCAAGTAGATCTGGAAAGCATAATATTGATAACTGAATAAAACCACATCGGTTAAGTTGTGATTAAGTTACCGGTATTGTTGTTGAGAATACAGACAGTAATGCTGTCTGTATGATGATATAGACTAAAATAATGCCCTGTAGCATGTTTACAGGGCTATCCAAACCTCGAAATTGCGTAGAATTGCATTTATAGAAAAAAAATTGCTAAAGATAAATAACAAGCACGACAAAGTTTCCTCTTTAAAAGTTAAAAGGTTTCTTATCTCTCTAAAGTGCTGAGAAATAGCAAAACTCTAATTTGAGATATGCAAATCTTGAAAAATATTGCTTGAGAATGAGTAGAAATTCAATAGAGTTATCTTTAGAAAACAAGAGGTACGGTGTATGTCGAAAACTGTTGCTGAAAACGAATACAAAATCAAAACGGTTATTTTAAAAGAGTAAGAGATTCGTTGTATCTCGATATTGAATAATAAAAATATTTCTTTTTTTTTTGAAAGCCAATAGATCCAATAAATCTGACTTGAGCCCTGAATTTACTGGAAAAACTAGCTGAAAGTGAGTACCTACAAACCCAATAAAAAAATACCTACAGACTCAAAATCGCCAAAGAGCACTAAAAAAACTGATTTCACCACTTAGTTTCTTCCAAAAACTTAGTTGGAAATGCCTACAAAACAATGCAGTTACCTTTAAAAATTTTGAGAGATATTACACTTCGAAAATCACTTGTAGGCTCAAAATCCTCTTTTGACCAAGATTTTAAATTGTCGTGGTTGTCTCGGGTTGTTTCGCATTTTAAGGTCCATGTGTGACCTGACCAATGACCTGGAAGATATGGACAAAGTCACCAAATGCCGATATTTCCATAAAAATGGTCTCGTTTTTTGGAAGTCCAGCACTCTTAAGGTTCCCATGACGTAAAGTTGTAAATTGCAATAATTCGACGTAAGACGTCATGACGGCACTTTCGGCGGAAGTCGCCACCAGTTTAAAGGTTCTTAAAAGGCGCCAAAACTGTAAAACAGGAGTATGTCTCCAGATTAGCTCGATAGACATAGTTAACCTGACCAGGCAGTACTTGTCTTTTGGGGGTCCATTACGCGATGTTTCCTCTCCTCTTGACTCTTTCTTTCCTTAGTAATAGTACTAGAGTATTTTTGTTTTAGTTTACGTACTTTACCACTACAGACATTATCATAGATTTTCAGCAGCATCTAAAACCCTGTTCTAAAACAAAAAGAGCAAATCCCAAACTTTTTTTTTGCTAAACTAACATTTTAAGAGGTCGACTCCTTTAATATTGTTACGATCGCAGCAACGCCGCATGGGAGGCGGGGCAACGCATGGGAGCGTGTTGGTTGGTGGAGCTTCGCGACCTATCCGCGCTGCGTCATGGCTGACACGAGTGATTTATTGCTCGTCTGGCTTAATCTAGAAGGCAGTTGTTTACAACCGTTTTTTTTTATGTGAGATTATTCAAGAATTCTTATAAAGAACTTTCTAGGTTTTTCTGTAATTTTAGGATTGTATATAAAAGGCGCATAGAGCGGCGGTTAAGAAGTAGTCGTATTTTAATCGAGCTATAAGTAAGATAAAGTTACGAAGCGATAATAGAAGGCTATAAAGTGTTAAGTAGTGAGTTATTTAGTAGTCGTGTGTATTTGTGGAGTTAATAAATAGTGTTTTCGTATTAAATCGTTACACTGGAATTATTGAACCCCGAGTTTGCAACAATTGGTGTCAGAAGTGCGATTCCAGTGGGAACTTGAAAACCAATATTACTGAACTGTAAGTGAGTGCTTCATTGCCGGACATTACGTGTTTATGCCAGTGACCAGAAGTCAGCATCAAGCAATGGAGGATCAACTTGCCGCCCTGCTGTCCCTTATGCAACAACAGAGGGAAGAACAGGAAAAACGCGATCAAGTACAGGAGCGACGTTATCAAGAACAGGAAAAACGTGATCAAGTACAGGAGCGACGTTATCTAGAACAGGAGAAACGTTATAACGAACAGAAGGAAGAGCAAGAAAGACGTTATAAGGAACAAAAAGAGGAACAGGAAAAACGTGATCAAATACAGGAGCGACGTTATCAAGAACAGAAGGAAGAGCAGGAAAAACATTATCAAGAACAAAAGGAAGAACAGAAACGGTTTAAAGAAGAATTAGTGAACCATCTCGCAGCTAGGGAACAACAATTGGAAGAAAGAATAATGCAGTCCGTTAACGAATCCGTTAACGGCGTTAACGAAGGACTCGAAGCTGTCAACCAGAGGGTTCTCGAGCTAGAAAAGAAATTCCGGGAACAACTTGAGGACGACACCGTGTCTACAGAGAGTTTTAGCACAGCCAACGCTAAAATCAAGCCTCCTGATTATGACGTTACTACGGCGTGGGAAATTTATAAAACCCAATTTGAGGCAGCTGCAAAAGCTAATGGCTGGTCCGAGCCCCAGAAAGCTACATCATTGGTGGTAGCACTTCGTGGAAAAGCGGCTGAATTACTCCAATCTCTGTCGGCAGCTGATCAAAGTAATTATGCGGCTTTAGTACACTCTCTGCAACTACGATTCGGAAATGAGCACAAAGAAACCGTGTTCCAGGCCCAGCTGAGGATGAGACAGCAAAAGTCAGGTGAATCCTTACAAGAATTTGAGGCGGACATAGACAGAATCATTCACCTGGCATATCCATCGGCCCCTGAATCTTTTCAAATGCAATTTGCAGCCGAAAGGTTCATTGAGGGAGTTCGCGATAGTGACATGAGATACCACTTACGTCTAGTAAGGCCCAAGGATATCAGCGAGGCACTAGTTCGGGCCCTGGAATTCGAGGCGTCACGAGTGTCATCTAGTTCTTCTCCACGTGTAAGAATGGCAACCTGCGATGACGTGGAGGATACGTCTAGGGCTGAATCCATAGCAACTTTACATAAAGCGTTGAAGGATCTGGCAGTCAATATCCAAGCCTTGTTGGGAAGACCTCCTCGATCAACAGGCAATCGGGGCATAAAATGTTTTAACTGCGGTAAACTGGGTCACGTCAAGAGTAACTGCCGTAACAGGGCAAGAAGTCCGTCGCCGTTGTTTAGAAGACCGAGCGGCAACCAAGACCGCCCTAGAATCCAGGAAAAACAAATTCCTGTCAATGTAAGGACCGAGCCCGTTAAGACCTCCAGGATCAGTCAAGTCAATCAATCAAGTCAAGCCAATAATTTGGGTGGCAAAAGTGTTACAGAGGCCGGACGCATTAAGGAACAGAAGATCCAAATTGAACATCGACTAGGAAGGTCTCACGAAAATGCCGATGCATTGTCCAGACGGCCATGTAAAGAAGATAGTCAGCATCGTCGAAGAACTGAGCAGCGTGAGGGACTTCCTTCTGTAAGAAGAACGTCGGTGGAAATAAACGATGGCTGGACTGCACAGACGTTTCGAGAAGAACAATTGAATGATCCAGATATTGGACCTATTCTCTCTACAAAGACTGACGACAAGAGACCAGAATGGCAAGAAATCGCTGGTAAAAGTCCAAACCTGAAGGCGCTATGGGCCCAGTGGCACTCTCTCAAAATAGAAAATGGACTACTGAAGAGAGCGTGGGAGAGTCCGGATGGCAAGTCCGTAGTCAGTCAGTTGGTTGTTCCTGGTAGCAGAAAATCAGATGTACTACAGGAAATGCACAACGGAACAAGCGGAGGCCATTTTGGGGTCAATAAAACATTGGCCAAAATTAAAGAGCGGTATTATTGGGTGAACTATCATGAAGACGTCGAATCTTGGTGCCGCAAGTGCGAAGTTTGTTGTGCCACAAAAGGACCTCGAACAAGATCACGGGGCCGAATGGTGCAGTACACTGTAGGTGCTCCATTCGAGAGGGTAGCAATTGATGTCGCGGGACCGTTTCCTCAGACGGAGTCGGGCAATAAATACATCTTGGTCGCCATGGATTATTTCACTAAATGGCCTGAAGCATACGCCCTGCCTAATCAAGAAGCAACGACTGTGGCAACGGTGCTAGTAAATGAAATGTTCTGCAGATTCGGAGTCCCTCTCGAACTTCATTCTGATCAGGGCCGAAATTTTGAATCGGCTGTTTTCCAGAAGGTCATGGAACTTCTCGGAATTCGCAAGACCAGGACAACTCCTTTGCATCCACAGTCGGATGGGATGGTAGAAAGATTTAATCGGACCATGGAACATTACCTGTCTAAAATGGTGGCAGATCATCAGCGTGATTGGGACCAACATCTACCTCTCATGTTAATGGCATACCGAGGCTCTACGCATGAAGCCACTGGTTATACTCCGGCGAAAGTGATGTTCGGAAGGGAAATGAGGCTTCCTGCGGATTTGATGTATGGAACACCAGAAAAAGACTCACTCAACTCTGAGAATTTTGTGGAGGAACTTAAGGAGAGGCTGGACAATGTTCATGAACAAGTCAGGAATAAACTGCGGATATCTAGTGATCGAGCCAAAGCAAGATATGACTTACTAGCTAACTCCCGCGGCTTCCAGGATGGTGATTTGGTGTGGTTATACAATCCGAGGCGAAAGGTGGGGAAGTCGCCCAAACTTAGCCAAAATTGGGAAGGACCTTATACAATTATAAAGAAGATTAATGATGTGGTGTATAGGATTCAGCGGACCCGTAGGTCAAAGATGAAGGTCGTTCATTTAAATCGATTAGCACGATACCATGGAACTCTATCTGTTCGGGACGAACAAACTTAGGAGGAGGGCAATTTTACGATCGCAGCAACGCCGCATGGGAGGCGGGGCAACGCATGGGAGCGTGTTGGTTGGTGGAGCTTCGCGACCTATCCGCGCTGCGTCATGGCTGACACGAGTGATTTATTGCTCGTTTGGCTTAATCTAGAAGGCAGTTGTTTACAACCGTTTTTTTTTTATGTGAGATTATTCAAGAATTCTTATAAAGAACTTTCTAGGTTTTTCTGTAATTTTAGGATTGTATATAAAAGGCGCATAGAGCGGCGGTTAAGAAGTAGTCGTATTTTAATCGAGCTATAAGTAAGATAAAGTTACGAAGCGATAATAGAAGGCTATAAAGTGTTAAGTAGTGAGTTATTTAGTAGTCGTGTGTATTTGTGGAGTTAATAAATAGTGTTTTCGTATTAAATCGTTACACTGGAATTATTGAACCCCGAGTTCGCAACAATATGCAAGAATGAATTTACTAATACGTGGGGTTGTTTGCCCTGTTTAGGTCAATGTGAAACAAATATTTCTGCAGTTCATTCAATCAGAAAAGTGACAACAAATTAATATATAATACTCAGCAGTACCTAAGGCAACTTCCTCAAACGAATTCGCCTAATTGATTTTGGACTACTTGGGTCTGATCAAAAACAAGTCACACTTAGCTTAAACTAGCCCCGAAAAAAGAAAATAAACAGTTTCGAAGCCGGGCTGCTTCGGGCAAACTTAACGGAGCAATTTTTGATATTACGTGCCACTAATGCCAAAATACTCGCCCGATTCCTGCGGGATGTGCAGATAGTTCAAAAATACCACTTAGCGGTGTGTTCCCGTGAGGGAATTTGATTTACGAGGAATAGTGAAACACACAAAAATGCCCGAACGGGCGTAACACTCCTCAGGGTTCATTAATAATGGTCGGCTGAATATTCCAAGAGGTCTCAACAAGCCATAAAATTGTCGCGGTGCCCCAGTTTTGGGATCAAGATTGCCCCATGGAGTTCTCTTGCATCTTTTACCACATAAAGGAGCGGCGGATTACACAGAGATTTTCCGTCTGCGAAATTATTCTATTCGCAATCGATAAGTAATTTTTTTCGGATTCAAAGCAGTAAAGTGCAGAAGAGGCCTGTTAACGGTTTCCGATCGGGAAAGCGCCGAGGGCGTAGCCGTCAGTCCATTTGTCACAGGAGACACGACTTTAGCATATTGGCCGCCTCTCAATTTGCCGTCGTGGCGGAAGCTGAATTTCAATTTTCAATTCCTGGCCTTTTAACTATTCCCACTTTGTACGTAAAGGGCCATAAAATTTTACCTTGATGATCCGACGCCGAGACCAACTAACTCACTGTATGTCTGTATGTATATGTATATGCTTTAGCCGCGAGATAAAGGACCCCAATCGATTTTTCCTGCTAGCGGGTGTATCCATATTTTGAGATGGATATCATCCGGAATACATTCGGTGATTTTTCCGAGTCCGTCGACCGGAATGCGATAGAAAACGACCAATCGGCGGGGACACATATTTCCGCCGACTAGAGTGACGCTATTTACTCACCGACCCATGCGACACATAAATATCGGGTTTCCATTTTTTAAAGTTTTGTGTACAAGTCTCGGCTTTATCGAAAAATAAAATTAGGCCATTTGTAAAAAGGAAGTTTTGCGCAGGGACAGGACATCTCTATCTTGCTCACCACGTCACCCTGTATATGGTGGATTATATATTTAAACAAATTACAAAATTAAGTATACACACAGTTGAAATTGTAACTTAATGTATACATAGTAGCGTGGCAAATGACTCAACTGACTCTAAGTCTATTCTTGAGAGTAGGAGAAGGGAGCAGTGGTGAGAGTGTTCCCTGAGTTCCCAGGAAGCACTCACTCACTTAATCTATATTTTATCTTTTTTATTCCTTATCCTATAACACCTTATTTTTGATAAGTATGTGGGCGAGAACAAATCAAGAAACAGTGTTGCTGGCAGGTTTGACCAACAGAATTTCACCAAATTTTGACAAAGACAAAACGAAATCCATAACCCCACTTTTTTATTTTGTTTTCATTTTCTGACTGTTGTTAATTTTTATCATACATTTACTGAGTTCCAAGAAAGAAGATGGTTTAGTCAATTTTGTATATGCTCGCCCTGATATGTACCAAGGAAAATTTCCAGCCACATACACAAAGGAAGTCAGCAGTATATTGTGGAAGGAAGTAACTTGCATTTTAAATGCAATAGCTATATATGTATATATTCAATGTGAGTGGACTTGTACAGTCCTCCACCGCGACCAGAGGTGTATTGTGGTTCACTCTCATGGTCTTCACTGGAAATGTTGCCACCAAGGTAAGCCCTACTTGCTAAATTAATTGTCACCCGTTATGCCCAGACCCTCAACGAATCTGATGCGTCTCTCGGGCGATAATTCGTTTGCATCTTGAGGCTCAATGATCGTGTTTCCGAACAGTGAGTATCTCGATCTGGCAATAGCCGGGCGGTCACATAGACGACTGTCTCATCGTCCTCTAAGCACAGCCAACTCCGTCTCTTAGGACAGTCTAAGTCTATACATGCGAAGTCTTAGGTGGCTATATCCTGTGTACAGAGCAGTGATTACTCTGATTTGTGTCCTATTTAGTATGAGGAATGTTTGGGCTTTTGCCCTCGCTATTCCCGTGATAAATTATGTGATAGTCCGTATAGGTGCGGGTAGGTCCTGGGACTTGGCATTGCTCCATTTCGGGAGTTCAGCCTTGACCAGAGAGTATGGAACTCTCAGTGCCGGCTCCGGGCCTACGATTGCAGAGCCCGTCGCCCTCCTGGCTAAAGAGTCGGCCCTCTCATTGCTTTCGTGACCACGATGGCCCGGGATCCACGCCAGTGTGACGCTGTTCTCTGCGATAGGGTGTTCAGTCCTGTGGAAATCTTATGGCAACAATTTTGGAATTGCAGTGCAAAGACATAAGCGCTAGAAGCGCTGCCCGACTACACGAATAAATCTTTATTGATCTATTGTGTCCTCCCTCCTCTAAAAGGTGTCGGGCACACAAATCAATGGCATGCGACTCTGCCTGAAACATTGTGGTGCATCGGCCCAGTCTCTTTACTATGCAGATGCCATCCGATCTCTCATACACTCCGGAACCAGCACCTTTGTCGGTTTTGGATCTGCCGGTGTACCAGCTGCATGCTGCTAGTTGCAGATCTTCGCCTCGTTCATCCCAGTGTGCCCGTGAGGCAACCCTGACGACGTAGCCAGTGGCTAATGTACGTTATACGTTTTGATGCCATTAGGTCGGAGACCATGTTCAATACCGCAAGGCCTTCCAAACCATCCTGGGCATTATTGGTCTCACCATCGATGGGCTGCGGTGCTATGTGCGTCACTTGTTGCAGCCTGTATGGCGCCTTCATTGCCTCTCGTTCCACGAATATTGGAAGTGGAAGCAGCTCAAGTATACGCTCCATGGCTGCCGTGGGCGTTGTCAATGACACCTTGTTGCAGAGGCATGTTTTTCTTGGCAGAGAGGGCAGTTTAGCTTTTTATTCGTTCTTATGACCGTCACGTATAGCCACATGGTTTGTTGGGATCCCATACCCATGATTTTCCGCACAAGTTCTTGCAGGATCAAAGAGAGAGTTGTGCCCTCCTATCGGTACGAGTCACATGTGGGTCCCATGTGAGTAATTTGTCCAGGATTTGTCCCTAGAAATTTTACTTCGTTGGTAAACGGGATTGTCGTCCCGAACAAAGATGGTGGTTTCAGAAAGTCCAGCCTTTTCCTTCGGGTAAATAGCAAAATCAGGGTTTTCGTAGGGTTTATTGCTAGGTTGTCTTTTGAACACCAACTGTGTACAACATCCGGTACCTCTTGCAAAGTACTGGAGATTTGTTGGTCTGGGTGATTTCTTATAAGGATAACGATGTCGACTCTCCATAGTTCCAAAGTAGCCAGAAGGTCGTCCACTAGTAGGGACCACAGGAGTGGTGAAAAGACTCCGCCCTGTAGACAACCTCCCGCTGTTGTGAATCTGACAGTGTCATCGTTTAAGGATGTAGTGATTAGTCTGGATTCTAATATGTTGCGAATCCCATTGATTATTGTTGGCTCGACCCTTCTCGCTTCACAGGCGCTAAGGAGGGGAGTCTGTAGGTGCATTATTCAAGGCCCCTACGATATCTACGAATATACCAACTGCGACAACCTTTGTATCCAGAGTATATTGGATTTTCTCCACCAGGCTGTGGGGTGCTAGTTCTGGGGAGTAAGTTGTTAGCGCTGCCTCCCTCATGTATAGGTCTAGCAGCTTTTACAAGCTTTTCAGCAGGAACCAGGTTAGACTGAGCCTAAGCGATTTAGGGTCTTTTTCCCTACATTCCATCTTTGGTATGTAGACGACCCTCACCCTGGGCCAGCAGTTTGGAATAATGTTCCATGCAAGGCTCGCTCTAAAAAGCTTTGTTAATAGAGGTGCGAATTGATCCAGGCCGTATTGTAATAGTGCCGGGAACACTTCATCCTCCCCAGGGAATTTCTATGGTTGAAAAGCCATAAACGTGGATTTTAGCCGGGTTGATTTGACCAATTTTGGAGAGCTACCAATCTGCCCTGTTGGGTGGTTTAAATCCTTCCAAGGGGCTTGTGTTATTCTCCAAATTTGTCAGCCGGCTACCCGGGAAAGGACTGGAAATGATAGCTTGTCAGGATCTCGTTTTACTACCAGTGGAGGTGTAGGTTCCATAAGACCGTTTTATCGATCGAAGCGCCTGACACGGCTCCCTGGAGAGAATCCTATGGATTCGGGCTCCTGTTGGCAGGTCTTCAATCCCGCCGCAGAATCTTCTCCAAGACTCTCTTTTAGTGCCCTGATCTGCTTATTGTAGTTAGTTAGGGCTTGGCTGAAAGTGTCCCAGTCGCCGGTTACATTTACTTTATTAAAGAGTCGTCGGACATATTTCCCCTGACTTTCCAGGCGGTTATTCCACCAGGATGTTTATCTATTGCCTTTTTTGTTCTCGAGTAATCTTCTTAGGCCTAAAGAGCAGCTTTTGCCAGCCGCTCGACTGCCAGCTGCGTCACGTTGATAGGACCGTCAAAATAGATGTTGATCGTATTCAGTTGTGCCTGAAGGGACTCCCGATACGAAGCCCAGTTTGTGCTTTTAGGATCTTTAAAAATGACCATAGGTCTGATACCTGCCTTTAGAATAAACCTTATATCTTTGTGGTCCGAGCAACATTGCTCCGAGGATACTGTCCAGTTGCAGCTCTTATTTGAAATAACGTTCTTGCTGATCGTGAGATCTAAAATATCTTGTCTGTTCACAGTTACAAAAGTTGGGCTGCTGCCTGCGTTGATAATTTTTAGGTCTACCTGTGTGTTAGGTGGTTAAGTAGTGGCTCACCTCTTATGTTCATGTTGCTGCTGCCCCATATCGTGTGGCGGGCGTTTGCATCACATCCCAGTATTAGCGGGGTTTTGCTTCTCTTGGCGTGATCGACGAGTCTCCGTATCACCTCAGAAGGAAGTTGTTCAGCTTCCGCATATCCAGGGAGGTAGGTTGCAATAGGTTTCTTGCACGTTACGTCACAATTTGAATCTGGAAGTTCGTCAAACTTCCACACCTAACTAACCTGAACTAACTTGGTTGGCACCACCAAGTGCCACCAACGCACGATTTGAAATACTCAAAACCTTTTTAGGCCTCAAAACTACTTCAAATTCAAGCAAAGAAGCATGGAAATAGAAAGAAAAAGAGAAATAGAAGCTTGGTGTTCCCAGTAAATTATATTGTTATAAAAACTAGATGAAGTGGATTGTTAAGTGTGCGTGGCACAGGTTTCGGTATGTAATCCCACCCTGTTTGCAATATGCAATTTTCAACGGTAGTTCATAGTGCGCATTTGTTCATTTTCGAAGTAGTCGTAAGAAAATGTATTTGTTTTGACGTGACCTGTCAGCCCCAGGTTGGTTGACAGGTCACGTGCTTCACGAAACCTATTCCAGGGGGAGGGGGGGGGGGGGGCTATTAAGGACTTGAAGCAATGGAAAAAGTATGTATATCTATACAATTCATTTGGCTTTTATCTTAAACTGAAACTCGAACTTGGATATATGTATTTCAACTTAAATGAACATATTAGTATTTTTCATTTTTCTTTAATTTTTTACTTCATTTCTTAACAGACATGGACTGATATCAAAAAATGTTAAGATGTATCACACACTACGAATTCATTTGATTTCATAGAAACGATGTGCAAATTCAATGGTATCCGGAATTTATCGCAAGAGTGGAACCTGAACAAATCTGAAATTAACCTGAACAACCTTTATCAGAAATGAGACGACAACAAATGAAAATGGCCTTGGGAAATCTGGAAACAAAGAGATCAAAATGGTTGATTAACTGGATGATTACAGAGTGTAAGCTAAGAGTAAATCTGAGAAAGTTAGTAGTTTGGGCTAGGTGAGGGGGTGGTAATTATTAATGAGCCAGTAGGTACAAAAATAAAGCAATATCCAGTTTAAAGACCTGGAAAGAACTATCCAAAAGGGATAATTGGCTCAGTGAATGGATAATATAAATGATTCTCAAAAATTCTGAAAATGGATAATAAATCTTGATGTGGGGGAGAGCACATAACAAGAAGCAAAGAGAAGAAACACAGCCTAGGAACAGGTGGTGGTGGTACAGTACCCCACCTCCTATGGATGATACAAAGAAACCTATGAATGACAAAATTTTTGAAATAATAACTCCACTTGCAATGCAAGGAGATCAAGATGTACCAGAACCGGAAATTATTTTTGAAGACATTGTCACTAAGATACTTATTTTGACAGAACGGACGCAGAGCAATGTAAGTATATTTGGACTACCATCGATCAATGGTAATCTACCTCGTCACAGCCACCTCGTCCACTTGTTACCCTCCATCTTATAAATTTTTTTCATGTTGGTGTTATGACATCCTGACAATAAAGTTAGGTAGTTCTATGGTACCCATCAAATGAAATAATCCACAATGACAGATTTTCAATTTTAGGAAATTGTGGAACTTATTTAATTCAGGAATTAAACAATGCACAAGGCAAAAGAAGATGCAACATCAAACTCAAAAGTTGATGGGACCTCAGAAGGCACAATTTCTTCGCATTTCAATGCAGGTACTGGGGCAACCAAAAAAGAGAGCAAAGAGCCCATAAGGAAAAGGTATACAAAAACAGGGAGGTTGACCGATTCCATAAGGAACAATAAGAAGTTCCTGGAAATAAGCCAAAATAGCATTACATATACAGAAACTAACAGGAAAAATAAATTACAATTAATGAGACAGCATTATGAAATAAAGGTCAATTATTATAAAATAAAAATGTAAACTTTACAAAGTAAGCATATTATGGAAAAAAAAATTAGGTGAAATTTAAAATTCCCTTAATAAAATAGGTTATTCTTATAATTTTATTGTTATTTTGAGCATCTCTTTATATGTAATTTCTGTTTTTCTACAGGTGGTGGAGACACATGCCTGTACTTTTTGTTTCTAGTATTAAATGTGTTTTGAGAACTACGAATACATATTTATTCTCATGTTGATTGTTGAATTATTTTTATAGGTTCTACCTACCTAGGGAGCATTTATCAAGTTTGTATTTAAATGTATAATCTGCGTTGTATTGATAAAATAAAATAATTATAACTATAGCATAGTTTGAATGTCATCTGAGTTGTTGAAGTAAAAGATTTAATATAAATATGGTATTTGTTTTAATTTAATTTATAAAAAAACTTACCGCTTTTATATGACGTTTCAACAGCTGATTTACAACAAGTGACATAGCGCTCTGACAAGTGACAAGAAGGCCCACGACAAGCGACAAATGACATTGCCACATTTGCACGGGGTATTTGACTTTCTAGCCAGGGCTCCGCCAGAATCACCAGGACTCCACACCTAATCTACATGTGTCCTTCAAGGTCAAATTGTCGCAGCACCCCGTCATAACTAACTACTCGTAGGATATCGATATCGATACCGAAAATGTAGGGAATTGGACTGAGACTTAGTTTATTACAACTATCACAAATGTCTTCTCTTCAAAGTGGATATTTTGAAGGTGAGATGTGATAATCTCGACAGGTCTACGCTTGAAATTTGAGTATTATCCATGAATAAATTCCAGTTCTTTTAAAATACGTTTGAGCCTATACTCTTTGAGGGTCAATCATCACTCATACTACTCCAACCAATCGTGCTTAAAGACGCTTTTAGTCCACAGGGATCACAAAACGTTCAGAAATTCGTGTCCCGATTACCGAACGGGACCAGCTTCGTTTAAATTCAGCTACGGCCCTAAAGTCCGATTTTTCTTGCCGACTTCACCGGTAATGTTGATTATCTGGACAAAGGCAGTCTGGATAAATTTACTCCGGGCATCAATAGAATCGTTTAACTTGCCATAAATGTTTTATCTTTATAAAGGGCAACGAGGCCCCGTCTGAAATCAAGAATTTTCAGTTCGGCTTCCGTTTAGCCTTCTAAAATGTAGTAGCAGGTGGGTAAACTGTTCGGAAATGCGCATTTCAAGCGAATTTCGGTGGGCCTGTCATGTTTGCGGAATATGCTCTTAAGAGCCTGCACAATACAACAAGCCATCAATATTTTGAGAAATGTAAACGTCGAACCGTAAAACTTGTTCGGGCCATAAAACTATTTCCACCTCGTATTTTACTTTCGGGTTTTTATTATCGACTTTCCTATTTTTAAAAGGGACGGACCAGAGAGCCACATTCTGGAGCTTATAAAGTCGGCCACCTGCACCGGCAACTGACACGTTGATCCCTTTTATTCCCCCGTACAAAAATAAGCAATGCAAAAAAAGTATTCGCTTATCCCTGACGCTCATATTTCATCTTTTATATTTTACGTCAAGGGCTAAGGTCAACCTGTTGCCCTCTTCTTGGTATATGTGTAACGCAGAGGTGAATTTCGCTCTTGAATTATTTATGCCGTTATAGATACCTTTTTTTTTTAAGCAAGTTACTAGCCTCCAAATTATTGATTGATGTCTGCCTGGTAGAATGGATGTTGTAATATCTCAAAGAAATGGGCCAGGACGTTTTTTCTTTCAAGGGTCTTCAATCTTTATTTCTAAATTTCGCCTAAGAATTGGCTTGTATATAATACGTAGGACACTTTTTTAATACACGGCGTCGCAAATTTAATGCATAGCTTAAATATTCGCTACTTTTTGTTTGCGAATATTTTCTTAATCGGTGATCCGATTTTAATAATTTTTTTTTGCATCGTAGTATATTCATGGACAAAATTTAAGTTTTAAGAAAGCAACAAAAATTAAATAAACACATTGCAGAGGGTGTTTAAATAGTGTCATGTTTGAAGTGTCATGATTGAACTGATGGTAGTCTCGTGGCGTTGAAGCGATCCTCGTTGCGGCCTTTTGCTCAAAATATTGCGTGTTGCTTTTGTCGAGGGTCACCAACTATGTCATGGATGAATGACATGCATGGATAGAAAGGGCGAATTTCAAAAGTAATCAATAAATTTACCGGTTACATCTATCGCTGGTAATTCCGGTTACACCGGAACGGTTTGATTCACCAATGAAATTTTTTTTAATAGCTGTCAATCTCTACGGTAATCTTGTTTTGTTTGTTATTATTGTATTACTGTCCTTCTCATGGCGAAATCGACATTATTAAGATAATTTTTATTTGTAAGAAGTTGTTTTGTTAGTTGTCCTAGACCTAGGTCCTTACGTACCTACCCCAGTTCATATAAAAAAATATGATTTCTTGTGGAAATCAGGAACATTTTTAACGTGGGACACATAACATACGCATAAGACTGTATGCATTGTTTAAACCAGTCTTTAACAAACTTGCTTATGCCCTCCTAGATACCTACTATACATGTTTTGAAGAACTAGGCTAGAACCAGTTCTTAAAATGGATTCATCCTCTACAAAAACCGGCTTCCACGATTTCAATGTCGAGTCGTCCATTACAATTTACAATTATTTTTACTCCGAAAATATTTAAATATTTAAAATATTTAACTCCAAAAAAAAAACAACACGACTAGGTAGTTATAAAATTTAAATTTAGCAATTTTCATTGAATTTCAGACTGTAAACTGTAAAAACATTTTACCGTTATGATTGTGAAGCGATCCAAAAACCAGTTTTCTGCAATATTGTCACTTCCCACAGACAAATGGCCGAGATTTCGTACCTATATTGTCTGGGGGCGACGTTTAGCAGAGTATCAGACTCATTTCTCTATCAGGCAGAGGAACCATAGACCGGTTTCGCTCTTATTAGAGCACATCAGTATGGTATACCTCGAACCTGATAGAAAAATAAGTCTGAACGGCAATTGGATCTAAATTTTGCTTAGACGCCTGTATGTGTATGTAAGTGGCGCCATCTGACGACGGCGGGTGCTTCCACTAGGGCATGCGACGAGACAATATAGGTACGAAATCTCGGCCATTGGTCTGTGGGAAGTGACAATATTGCAGAAAACTGGTTTTTGGATCGCTTCACAATCATCTCGCATGCCCTAGTGGAAGCACCCGCCGTCGTCAGATGGCGCCACTTACATTTTACCGTTATGTTTGTTTATAGAAAGGACACGGGCACGGACTGTCAATACTGACATTTTCTCCTTTAATCTACCGAAATTCCGCTTCTCTAGACCGGTACATTCGGTGAGCTACCGGTAGCGAACCCACAATTCCACCGGTTACTTTAGAAACGGTCACTTTCTGATATATGGTGAAAATTGAAACAAAATGGTAGCTGACCGGTTTAACCGGTGGATCCACCGGTGAGATTTAGAATTCGCCGGAAATGTATTCCCGGAAAAGACTTTTTGTTATTCACGAAAACCCAACTGGGGCAACCTGAGGTCGTTATTTATCACCTATGTATGTGGTGTTAGCGTTTCGTTCCGGGATCTACATTGGACTCGTCAATCTGATCCAGGATTACCATTTCCAAAAAGTCCTATTAACCTTTACCCAAACTGAATAAAATATCTATGTTTATAAATGTGTTTAAAGCAGGTTTAATATAAAGCTATGAGTATAACTTTATTAAACTACTGAAACTTACTGGTACTATAACAAGGCCTTTGAATTGGATATTCTAATGAACTCTATGTTAAGCCATTGAGCTAAGAGACAAGCTACTTAAGCGTTTGTTTTTTTTTTTAGATAAATGGCCCAGAACCGTACTGAGTAAGGTCCGTTCTTCTCCTTTATAAGCCGGGGTGAAAGTTCATAGTTGGAACTTGTACTTGAAGACAAATTCGGAGCAGGAAAGACGGTGTGATGTTATGAAGGATTTGGACTAATGCTGCCATCTGTGAATCGGTAGGTGAGGTTTCGGCGCTGCCACCTGTAAGTCGGTGGATGAAGTTCCGCCACACGTTTTTCTGACTGAGCTACTCGATAGTGTTCGCAGAACCAGTTAAACATTGACCGAGAAAACGTGACATTAATATTTAAATAACCTGTACGATTTATATATATTCAAAAAAAAAATACCAAAAACTATGACATTCACAATTTTTCGCGTCGTTAAATTAAAAAGAAAAAACGAATACAGCTGCAATACAAGAAACCTCACGAAAATCTATACAGGAAACTTTAACCTACTCTGAAGATACTATGTCACCTCAACCAATAATAGATACTGAAAGTTCTGAAATGGACGTTTCAACTTGAAACCATCACAGTAGAAGAGCAATCAACTTCACCTGGAGCTGCCTTTCACCTCACCTACCTCAGAAATACTAGACGCAAATCAACACAGAACAGAAAGTAACAACGCCACTTATAAACCACCTATAAAATCAAGAAAACGAAAACATGAAGAAAATGATGTAGAAACTGTTTGCTTAATGCAATACTCTTCGAAAAGGATGATGAGAATTCACACATTTGAACATTCGTTCAGTACACGATTGTACAAATCTCACAAATGTTAACAAACAAACCTAACCTTATATAAGGCTGTGGAGGTTTTCACGGCAGGTCAAAATGCAACCTAAGGCGTATTCCGGACTTTGAAGGGCAATGGAATTACTTTCTGACGTTTCGTCTACAGCTGCGGCAGGCTTTATCAAAGGCGATGAGGCAATGGGCGAAGTGATCTCCCATGCTTCCTGACGTTGACTGATTCGAATGTGGTGAGCTCCGTGGTGTTTATTCCCCCACCGTCGCGCTGCAGTGGTTGCAGTGGCTGCCTGTGGTGGGGGTAGTGGTGGCGCGGGGTTTCGGCGCACTTAAAGTATGTCGTAGAATCTGCATCCAGTCTGCATTTAGAAATGTAATTTCCTCTTTCCTGATGAAATTGTTGTAGTGCTTAAAGACCTCAATGGCCTCTCTCGTTAGCCTAAGATAGAAACGCTGCGATTGATATAAGATATCCACCTCGTTGAAAAGGATGTCGTGACCTTCGAAGAGTGTGTGCTCTGCTACTGCTGACTTTTGTGTTTGTCCCAGCCTGCAATTCCTCTTGTGTGTGTTCCGTAATCCTAGTGTTGACATTGCGCTTTGTGGTGACAATGTATACCGAGCCATAGCTGTATGGACCTCGGTAAACCGGGTCCATACAGTGCCGGGTGCCGATAGGGGATCTCTGCGGTCTTTGGCTGATCTCAAGCTCTGTTGTAATATAGAAACATTTTAAGTGACGAGAGAAGAGATCAAGCACTTATTTTTTGTCTTATTACATTGCCAGTTCTATACGAAACTATCAGTGATCAAGTCATTTTGTTTCAACGAGAATTTCACCATGTTGAGACGGTTTATTCTTACAAGAAAGACAATGACGAAAAAAAGCACTGTTTGACGTGGTGTGGTCATAATAAACGCAGCGAGGCAAAGTCAAGTTGGCCAAACAAGAGTCATAATAAGTTACATAAAAGACATTCAAAAGGTGTTACCACTAATTTACATATGTTGTAGGGGGGAGATTATGGGGTCGCAACAGTCCACTGTCCTGTCAGTCCAGGGATGTAGGTCAGAGTGACTCGGTGACAGTAGTCCGCAGTGGACTCGATAGCTACAATGGTGATACTCAGCAGCAGCCAAAACAATCCCACTAACACTGGGTCCAGGCCAAGGAAGGTGGCACAAGTAGCTGGACCAGTGGTTCAGGTCAGGAAGTTTGGTACTTCTATGAGCCCCTAACAAGTCCGCTGTGTGCGGTTCAAGCCCTTACTTAACACCTAGGGATACAATGAACTCTGATATTCGAACACCAAAAGAATAGCAAGAAAAAGGTGAAATACTAGTAATGAAATCGCTGAAGGCACATGGCTGGAAGACTTACCTCCGAGGAGGACACAAACCACCACTAAAATCTTTAAAAAAATGGGGACGTCCCACACCAATGAAATCGAACTCCGCCGTCGGCGCTCAAATACTCGCAATACAATAAACTAAAGTACAAAAGAAAACTACTTGAAATGGATCCAAAAATACGCCATAAAAATGCTTACCGGCAAGGTGTTTCTAAAGTGAGATTGGTCGGCGAAATCCCGTAACGAAACGGCAATTTCGGCCACGCAAAGCAACACTAAAGGTGGCCAGAAATTTTATATCAAGAAAAGCCGAAAAATCCTCAGGATGCCTGAGATAAAATACAAATTCGAACTTTTCCTTTCCCACGATCAACCTTCACGCCGGCAGCAAATTCCAAGACAGAAAACGAAAGATAATGACGGAAGCAAAGTCAAAAGTCAAAAAGTCACTGTCAACACTGTCAGACGTCAACTGAAGAGCAGCAAAGAGAAGCAACAAGTGGAGACATCTCCCAAGAAAATAGTCCCGTTTCTGGGCCGGAAGTGCGCCATGTTTGACACCGATGTGTCAAACTTCAGATAGAAAACAACCTTAAAAAATAAGAATGACAAACGTAAATAAACCCAAAATTATTAACTGCAAGATGAAAATTATCTAATAAGGCAAATAGCAAAAAGATCCAGACGGTAAAGATATTGAGTGTAATGAGGCCAAAGAGCAATTAAAAAGGTAACTTTATTCACAAAATTTCAATGGCAAAACCAAACTGTTACAATGTGATATTTTATAATTAGTAAGGGCTCTTTTTAGGAAATTGCTAATGTTAGAGGCTAATGTAATATGATAATATGTATCCAAAATGTAGGAATTATTCTTCAAAATTTCTAGGAGGTCATTAGTTTCAAGTGGAACTGGCAATGATGTAATAAGAAAAATATGTTTAGTTATTTCTCAAAAGTTTTATAGCACTTTTTATCATTTACTGTGTCGGAGAGTTCTGAGACAAATTCGGTCATCTGCCCTATTACTTCCACACCCTGTACATATTAAATAATTATAGGACTTCTGAGCTCTGCCAGGGCACTTTGCCTACATCTGAAATGAAGTATTTGTATAATTCATCTCTGATTGTCATGGATTTGTGAGAATAATTTCGTGATCCATGTCATGTCAGCTATTTGATGTCCTTCCTTGCGCCAGAGCACCAGTGTTACTATCATAATGCCAGCAAGTATAAAATAGTTACAACAAAACCCTATGTAATTATTGTCAACATCAGCAACATACTTGATAAAAGGGTCATATTGAGGCAAAGTTCTCAAACATTTATGGATAACTGTTGTGGCTTTCACTATAGCATCAACTGTTTTGGGATTTACTATTACTGCTTTACGTGTAATTCTCCATGGTAAAGTAAAAAAAGCTTGTGTCGTATTTTAAAGAAAAAGGTTAGCACGACACACATACTATGCGAACGGCAACTTTTGGGTTTGTTGGGAGCCAGGTCGTGGTTGAAGGAATGAAGTATGATATAGTAGTAGTAGTACTAGATATTGGGGGGGGGGGGGGCAATGGGGAGCCTTGCGACTAGGCCTTAAAGGGCCTTTTTGGCAGTCCCCCTATCCACCCATCCCTACTCTGCTTGAGCCCTCATTCCCTCAACGAGTCGAGTCGACCAGTCCCTCTAGTGAAAGAGAGTATTCCGTCCCATCTCAAAGTCGGAAGCTCCTCTCGATCTAGGAAGGCGGCTCCTAGTGTCCTGTGGCGCAGTCGCGTCCACGAATAGCATATCTCCAGAAAGTGGTATGACGACTCTTCCCCTGATCCACAATGGGTGCAGAGTCTGCGGTAGCCAGTGAGGATTCCTATAAGGGCTCCCAGGCACTGCCGACTTCTCCCAAGTAGCGACCAAGACCTTGGATCTATTCGGGTTAGGGTAGATTTTCTTGGTTTGTCTACATATTCCTGACTGTGTCCAGTTTGTCCTTATACTCTCCCATGCCCACTCATTTAGAGTGTGAGAAACGTATCTTTTGCTTATTCCTAGACATGGCTAGGCCTCGTTTCCCTCAATGCTCCTATGTCAGGGAACCCATCCCAGAATTACCCATTTTGTTTCTGCCAGTGACTCTAGAGCATCCCTGCAGTCCTGAACGAGCCTGTTCCTGCAGATGGCTCGCAGTGCCGCCTGACTGTCGGAGTAGATGAAGATATTCTGTTCTGCTCCTTGTTTGACTTCTGGTCGTACGGCCACTTCGAGTATTGGAAACAACTCCGCCTGGAAAACCGTTGTGTGGCTTACCAAGGAAAAGATTTCGCCCGCTTCATGGCCTGCTTTGTGTATTAGGGCCACTGACGACTGTAAATCAGCCATTCTTGATCCGTATACTCTGTATACCATACCTGATTATTCTCAGAAGATTGGCGAAACAACTCTTTTTTGAATTCTTCTCTTGTTGCGATGTTTATCCTAAAAGGCTGTTTTAGTCTCAGCCGATTGCAAGGGAGCCCCTCCTGCGACAAGACAATTGAAATGTCCCGCTGGATTAAGCTGGCGATCTGCGTGTGGCCGCTTCCCACGACTGTTTCCTTCCACTGGTCGCAGCAATCCATCCTCCTGCAGGAAGCCATCGCCTCCCTCTTTATCCAGATTGGAAGCAAGGCATTGAGAGCTGCTCCCGATTTTATTCTGACCGCACCCGTTATGGCTAGGCAGACTGTACTCCGCAGTGTGGCCAACCTCAATGCATAGCAGGCTCTTCCACCGCTGGCCACCAGACTACGGATCCATATGATACCCTCGGTCTGATTACTGCGGTGTAGAGCCAGTGCAGGACCTGTGGCTTTAGACCCCACCTCCTGCCCACTGCCCTGAGCAGTTGCTATACCAGTGTTGTTGCCTTATTGCATTCCAGTTCAGCCCGCAGTCGATTATCACCCCCAGGAACTTAGCCTCAGGCTTTAGCAGCAGAGGTTCCGCGTACAGCCTGGATGACCCGAATCCTGTAGTTTTCCTTCTTTTGATGTACTGTGATTGATTTAATATTGTCTCTTTTAGTCAGCCTTTTTTTTATCAACGAAACCAAAAATTCCTCGGGATTCAAAGGCGTGTATTTAAGAAATTCTTCCGGGTCTTGAAGCTTTATGTCATGAAATGTTTTAAGGAATCTTGTCACAAGTCGTGCCCATGGATGTGGTGAAAAAAAAAGCGAAGGGAAAGGGCAATTGACAGAAAAGGATAACATAATCAAAATAAATGGATTATTGTTTCACCATCCTTTTCTTTTGACATTTCACAGCCAACTAGATGAAGTTTTATAATGAACACCCCGTACTTACCTGAGTTTTCTATGTTCCTCATTTTTTCAAATCGATTCAAAGCGAGTAAGAACCAAAGACGATTAAGATAAGTGTAAACTGTCACTTTCCGACCCTTATATTTATAAATTCCTGAGTGTGACTAGTCTGGCAGTTAACAATAATATGATGAACTTTTTGTGTTTGCAAAAGTATTGTATTATTTCTATACAGGGTAATTTTCAAGTTGGGGATTATTGTGACTTACTTCATTCTACCACAAAAAAAAGCTAAAAAATAGGATTTGTTCCATTGGCAGTATGTGCACTTTTTAGCATAAAACCTGATTTGAAATATTTCCATATTTTCAATGAAACTTTGTAGCTGTGCCGATAGCTAAGTATATAGGACGCATACGAAGCCCATTGACTGTGCAGCTTCGCGGCGGAGCAATGATAAGGATCGCTCGATATGATTGGCTGATGTCTGCATAAACGCATTCGTTCATCGGAATAGATGATAGTTCAAGTTCAGTTTTCGTAAGTAAAACATCGCTGTTTCCCTGACGGGAAGTGTATCAATCAAAAAGTAGGTCAGCAAGTTGTCTGAAAGTTCGATAAAATAATCGTTTCTTATTCATTTGGGTTTAATTGCTGTCTTGTGTATTGGATTAAGAGTGTTTCTGTTATCTGCGCATTCTCGACGATGTGCAGATTTTCTTCTCGTGTTTTGCGAGTGATAAACGTGTTTTGTTTGCAAGTAGGATTAAGAAAAACTAGTCAACAGTTCGTCAGACAAAAGCACAAGTTTGATGTCAATAAGCAGCCATTAGCTCTGAATCGGGCTGCTTAATATAAAAAAAATAGGGACACAAATTAGAAAGCTTCATTCAGCTCAATTCTACCAATCAACATGTCTGTTATGTCACGATCATACTCTTTATTAAGATCAATCTATTCAACATGTTTCAAAATGCTGCCATGTTATGTTACAGTGAGCTTAGCATTCAGTAGTGGACTAACATCTGTTTGAGTGGATAAAGAGAGAAGTTGACCCTGCTGTCTAGTTAGTGCTGATTAGATTTAAAAAAATTAGAGGAGGCTTATATTGAAGGAGAGTATGGATGAAGTTGTTGGAAATATATAGGACGCATATATATTTTATAAAAAATATGTACATAGCGTCAGTGGCAAACCTACGGGCAGGTCTAATGCAGTTTTACATTAAACTAACCTGAACTAACTTCATGCAAAAGACGGAAATTTCTCTGAAAACTGTGCATTATAGCTCAATAATTCAGAAGAAAATTGAATACGCAATTCAAACATAATAAGATTTTTCGAGATACTACCTTTTTTCGAGACCGAGACTCGAGTTGCTACTACGAGACCAAGACCGAGATTACACAAGTCTCGGTCTCGTTATCGATGCACAAGACAGAGACCGAGACCGAGACTCAATTATAAATTCGAGGCCGAGACCGAGAGTATGTAAGTCTGGGTCTCGGTCTCGTGAAGCTCTACTCCTGAACTCCAAAAATGTAATGACTAGACATAGCATATTTATTGGTTTTAACCTAATCAGTTTTGTATTTCAACTGGACTTAAGATCGTTCTGCGGCATAATGTATTGATCTGGTGTAATCTAGTATAGGTAGTAAAAAAATCATTTTTGCCATTTTTGTGCATATGCTAGTTCTGATCTCAACCGATGTGCATTAAATTTGCGGCGCAATATATTAATAAGTAAGAAATATTAAAGATCAAATACAATTAAGGTCGTCGTCGTCTTTTTTTTTTACTTTATTCCGAAACAACCCTTTTGATGTATCAGAGGAGCAACTGAGAAAAGATTGAGTTCAGACCATAACTAAAAGTAAAAACAATATTTAACAAAATAATCTGGGGTTGCCAAATATATATTGTCAGCACACCATCATCACCCACCAAATTCGAAAGTTATGAAGCTGTTGTATCCATCCTCGCCTCAAGCAAACAACGCACGATTATTAAATAGAACAAATTCGTTCCAATTCCGCAAGACTTACTAAAAATATGGATCTAATATTTATCAATTTGCAGCCGACAGGTTTACAGGTGAAAGACGTTACACAAATTGGGTTTTGTCAGAGAGGCGATGTATCTTCGCGCTCGATTGAAACAAGATAGCAAACAAATTTGAAACTTCGTGCATATTCCCTCCACTCAAATGATGCACATCAGCCCACCGGAATATATCAGGGATAACAAATCTTTTAAACCGGTTTTTTTCGTCTTCTTGTAGTAGGTTTGCCACAGAAGATTTAAATTAAGAACGGGGGATAAATTACCTCCACCGAAGTCTCACAAGGAGAGGCCCCGAATAACATACTCGCTACAAAGGAAAAAAATGGCGGTCGTAAACAAAAATATTACAAAAGCGGCCAGACAAGAATTTATTTTTTTTGTGGCCAAATCCCTACTTTGCGAATGAACCTCAGCCCTAAAATGGATTTTAAGGGTAAACTGAGATTTGCACCTTTTGAATATTGAATGGACTAAAGGCTCTGGAGATGTTTCTGACACCTTTGAAAAAATAAACTAGGATTTGCCTTCAATAATAAAAGACATCAAGTTAGATGTGCATTTTTGACCAACAAAAGTGTAAGCAGTAAGTAATTTCATAGTAAAATTCAATTCCAATATTCACACAAAAACCGAGCTGTTAAAAGAAATAAGGGCCAATGTTAACTTCGACATTGTGCTTAAAAGTCACAAGTGTTTGCTGGAAAGTGTAACTCAACCGTGAAGGCTTTCACGGCCGGTCAAAATACAATCTAAACTGTTTTCCGGGCTTTGAAGCCGTGATCCAATGGAATTTCTTCCTGACCTTTCGTCTACAGCTGCGACACACACTAAAGGGGACGAGGCAATGGGCGAAGTGATCTCCCGTGCTTCCCGACATTGACTGATTAGACTGTGGTGAGCTTCGTGATATTTATTCCCCGGCCGTCGCGCTGCAGTGGAGGGACTGGGGTGGGGGTAGTGGTGCCCCGCGGGGTTTAGGCGTACTTGCAGTCTGGAGGCGAGTAGAACTCGCTTCCAGTCTGCATTTAGAAACGTAATTTTTCCTTCCTGTTGAAACTGTTGTCGTGTTTAAAGATCTCGGATAGAAACGATGCGATTGATATAAGATATGCACCTCGTTGAAAAGGATGTCGTGACCTTCGGAGAGAGCGTGCTCTGCTACTGCTGACTTTTGTGTTTGTTCCAGCCTGCAACTCTTCTTCACTCCCGTCACCATGGGGATCGCTCTGTCAGGCCTTGTCAAGGTTTATTAAACCACAGCGTTTTTACGCTTGTCTTTTCTTACCTAGATTTTCAAGGCTGGGTAATTTTCAGTTCCTTTTTCCGTTCGACAATGACAAAATATAACAGATGGGCGGAACATGGATGTAGCCACTTTTTTTCATTTACTTGTAAATTTTATTCCTGCTACGACATTACTCTAGTGAGTCAAGAAAGGTTATATAAATGTAAGCCTGCAATTCACCATTAGCCTTTGAGGTGCGAAGTGAATTTTTATTAGCTACTCAGTCGGTCACCATGGTAACCGCGCTGTCCAGCCTTGTCAAAGTTTATTACACTGCAATGTTTGTAGGGTTGTTTTATAGAATTCACTAATTCGTTTTTATTGCTAAAATTTAATTTTAGTACCAAAGAGACCAAGAGTATGTGAGGGGCTGCGGGCTTCACCCTGCCTTCCCTGACGTTTTCTACTATCAGATCTCCTTTATTGGAGACTTGGATGGAGGCAACACCGGCTACCCAGGTGAGTGTCCTACTCACATTTTTAAACCTATTAAGGTAGTGTCGTTTAATTAGGTTCAGACAATGTTTCACAGAGTACAAGTATACCTACAGAGGTAAAAGTTTGACTCATTATTCGGAAGGTGATCAGCTTGTCAGCAAAAGATTTGTGAAAATGTGGGCGAATTTTAGCAAATACAGGTAAATATAGTGGAAGCCATTTTTCGTGTCTGTTTTCGCCTACGTTTCGACTTTTAATTAACGAATTCATCAGAGTTATTCTCTAGCAAGAAAAGGATTACTTCAACGTTTATTGAGGGTGTAGGTTTTTACTGGTATATAAATCCTAACCCAGAACCTCACGACCTTCTCCAAACCATCCTGTGGCCTAAGGTGACTTCAGGCAGCTTCTACCACGTGAATATCGGCAACAACTCATTCACTCATTTGCGAATAGTATTAGGAAAACCTAAATCTGATAAAATGTCCTTTTGGGACACCACGTATGAGTTTGATTAGATTTTATTTTTAGTTTCTTTTGGAGAAACGGGACACATAAACGTGTCCCGTAATGCTCGTGTTGACACTGCGTTTTGTGGTGCCAATGTATACCAAGCCACAACTGCATGGAACTCGATAAACTCCGGGTGCCTGTGGGGATATCTGCGGTCTTTGGCCGATCTCAAACTCTGTTTTATTGTACGAGTGGGTTTAAAGGCAATTTTAACATTGGGCTTTTCCAGTAGCCTGTCGATCCTGTCCGTTACTTTGTGAATGTATGGTAGACTAGTCCATCCGCGCTTTTCTTCGTCTTCTCCCATTGTTCCTTCCTACGCTCTACATTCCTTGGACGGACAGGCCTTCGAGCTCATGCATGCTGTATCCATTCCAACCAAAGGCTCTTTCCAAATGCTGCATTTCCCATTCCAATTCAGCCGGCTCACAAATTCTCTTAGCCCTCCTAGACAGAGTTTTTATGACTCCCTTTTTCTATCTGAGATGATGATTTGATCCGTTATTGAGGTATCGGTCAGTGTGTGTTGGTTTTTTTATAAACGTTGTACCCAAGCTTCCCATTCGGCCTTGATACCAAAACATCCAAAAAAAAAGTAGGTCGCCTTCCTTTTCTATCTTCATAATGAATTAAATTTTTGGGTTGATAGAGTTGAGGTGTAAAAGGAAGTTTTGAAGTTCGCCCTCGCCATGGCTCCAAATACCAAAGGTGTCGTCCACGTATCGGAACCAGCACTTTGGCCTCTTATTTGCCGTTTCCAACGCCTTGGCCTCGAAAATTTCCATAAAATAGTTGGCTATTACTGGAGTAAAGGAGCTGCCTATAGCTACACTATCAGTTCGTTCGTAAAAATATTCCTTCCATTGAAAAGATGTAGTGCTTAGGCTGTGTTGGAACAACTTGAAAATATCTTGTGGAAATTCCTGGTTAATATGTTGCATGGCTTCCTTAATTGGTGCTATCGTGAAGAGCGAAACAACATGGAAGCTAACGAGAATTTCTCCTGGAGAAAGAGTGAAAGAATGCAGTTTTTCGACGACATGAGTGGAACCTTTTATAAAGCTGTCAGTATTTCCTATAATAGATTGTAGCTGTTTTGTGAGGTGTTTCGCAATTTCGTAAGTCGAACCTCTTATGGTGCTCCAGATGGGTCTCAGTGACACATCCGGTTTGTGGAACTTTGGAAAACCTCAGCGATCAAATTCACGAATGACAAATGACAAAGTCTCTGGTTTAGTCAGCTCATTGGTACATGCCTACAAATTTTAGTGTGTAGGGAAAAACTCCTAGATATCTATTTTGGCAGGCAGACGTCGATATTTCGACGCCTACGTAGAGCAGATGTCCGCCGCTGACGCACCAAGTCCGACGTTAAGTTACCTCATGAGTTCATATGCAAATTTGGGCTTAACTAAAAGGTGTTTATGTGTAAAGTAAACCCTTTTTTTTTAATTCTGCAGACGGTCAACAACAAATTGCAGACGATCTAGAAAATTTAGATCACGGTATTAATATAAGTAGGATAAAAGGAAACATTTTTAATAAAAAAGCACACATTTATTAACAAAATAAGTAATTCTGGCCAAGTTAAAAGCATGAACATTACCTAAAAACTACAAAATAAAAAAAATAATCATCAAAAAAAAATACAATAAAATAGGAACAAAACTTTGTATCAGGTAACAGCTCAGGTAGGTACAAGATAAATAACTAGTTAAAGCTAAATTAATATAAATTATAAAATTATAAATAATACTAAATTATAAAAAAAGCTAAACTAGTTAAAGTTTAAACTAAAAAAAGCCAAATAACATGTAAAGGAATAATTAGGAACTGTAAAGAATAAAAAATCAGAAAATATACCAAACTTCAATTTAGGTACAGACATAAACCCAATCAAAACACCTACACTTAATAAAAAAACACGTAATATTAGACAGGTAAAAAAGTAAAAAAAGAATAAATAGAAATTTTAGCACTCAAAAATAAGAAATGCTGAGTAATCACAGGTATCTAACAAAAAAGGAAGTAAAATATTACACAAGAAACCCTTTGACTGAATCGGACTTAACACAAAAGATTATTAATAAAAACACAGCACAAGCCATAAAGGTAGGTACCTTAACACCAAAATATGAAAAAAAGTGACAAAATAATATCTAAAAAAAATTGTTATTAAGCTATGGCTCTCAGTTCCAGAAGCAGCCCATATTGCTCTGTACCTCGTAGGTTATCGGAACCAGAACGAAGTGTAAAGAGTAGGTAGTTACCAATTTGTCGATCAACCCATGCAACTGCATGGTCTACCCCAATCAGTACAGCTTTGGCTGTTCGACAAATTGGAGACCGTGAGTTAGCGGCTTAAAGCCAGAAACCTAGGAAAGATCGGTGAGATGTTGTACAGAGCAGCAGCAGGCGACATTTATCAGCGTATTAGCTCTAATACTGCAAGGCAAATGGCTCTCAGTTCATATTGCTCTGTACCTCGCAGGTTATCGGATCCAGAACGAAGTGTAAAGAGTAGGTGGTCACCAATTTGTCGATCAACCCATGCAACTGCATGGTCTACCCCAATCAGTACAGCCTTGGCTGGTTGACAAATTGGAGACCGTGACTTCGCGGCTTAAAGCCAAAAATCTAGAGAAGAGCGCTGAAATGTTGTACAGAGCACAAGCAGGCGACGTCCACCAGAATATTACATCTAACGCTGTCCTGATGGGGTAGACCATGAAACTAGTACGCAAATGGGTTGATCGACAAATTGATGACCACCTACTCTTTACACTTCGTTCTGGTTCCGATAACCTGCCAGGAACAGAGCAATATGGGCTGCCTCTCGAACTGAGAAACATCCGCCATAAAGTAGGAGATCTAATGCGCTGGTGGATGTCGCATGCTCCTGCTGTGCACAACATCTCACCGCTCTTCCGTAGATTTTTGGATTTAAGCCGCGAACTTCCGTTCTCCAGTTTGTCGACCAGCCATTGTTGTACTGGTCTGAGGGGTAGACCCCGAAACTACGTAGTATGCAGATAGGTTGATCGACAAATTGGTGACCACTTACTCTTTAAAAATTCTATTGTTTATCATCCTAAGAATCATGTATTATCTCTATATCTCGGTATCGAGCAAAATTATGTCATCTAAAGAAGCAGGTACCAGAAATCACAAAATCTATGATAGATGGATAATTAAATATTGTGCAAATCTTGTAAACAAAGATACAATACATCCAGGTCTAAAACCAATTTTAGAAAATGGTGCTTTTTCAAAGAAACGTCCGGAAATAGAATTTCCGGACTCGTACTGTAAAGATATATTTACCGGACTTATAACGTAAATAACTATTTCTGCTCTTATTTTCTGACCCCGCAAACAGAGATAATTCAGTAATATTTATCTGTTAACTGCTAAGTCATCCCGATCAGAGACTTATAGACGCCCATTGTTGACAAATAGTGGTGTTTTACAAAAGTGTAAGTTCTTTTTGCATAACTTTTGGTACTTGAGCCTTTCTTAATTGTTTCTATTGTATTGTAAAATTATGTTTTATCATTTGACTCATTCAACTGACAACACAAATACTTCTTACTCTACAAAAGTAGAGGTGATTGCTCTATCCTTTTTTAACAATACCTTGATGATAGATTTCTTACTAAACAAGCTATAATCTATATCCACTACTTACCGTCAAATGTCTTACTCATATTTCATGGTAATCTGAAACAGAGAAACAAGGTTTAGTGGTAATATAACACAGACAAGGTAATTAGCAAACAGAAACGTGAAGCCATAATCAACTCGTCATAAAATTAAGAACAATGATGTCTTATTAAAGGATTGCTGCATAATGCGCCGAAATTAACGAATTAGCAGCAAGTTTACACATAACTAGAACAATAATTACAAATTGAAATAATTTATCATCGTCAAGCCGGGCAGCAAGTTTGATTGTAATTTGGCCATTGTTACGAATTATGATGTATCGTTTGAATTACTGTCGAAACGGATTGTGATGCGCCATTATATGCCCTGTTGTACCTATTTACGAGGCTAAAACTAACGCTTAATTTATTATTGATAGCGTCAATTTTGAAATTGTGTAGGCGAGCGAAAGTTGTTGCGAAATTATATCGTCGAATGACCTTCGTCGCTTAAACGAGATTGGAAAGAGTTCGTCTTAAAAGCCGACCAGGAAGCAATAACTCGTCGAAACATCCATCATACCCAGAGCTATTGGGTCGTTCTTTGGATTTAATCAGTATTAATAGCTTCTTCCGCAGCAAACAACCTTATCGGGCTCCCGCACCTTCCTAACACGTGTATTCATCATCTCCCTTTATTATAGACGAGGCGACGAGGCACAGCCAGACTTCCCTGCCTGGCTACGTTTTCCGAAGGCTGATATACATTGGGATAACGAGGCCCCTTCACGTTGGTATTACGAAATAAACTTTGTACTTGGGTTGGAGAAGGCCAAATGATATCGAAAAGGGCAAAAATGTAAGAAAAAAAAACAAAGTTAATAAAACGAAACGAGAAAATAACGCTTTGTTGAAAAAGTGTCTAACGGTCGAAATATGGAGAGAAACCCTACACTTCCTGAATCCTATACAGCTTTCAGTACCGCAGTAAACAAAATAGAAAGAAAACTGTAAATTCTTCTTAATACTGGCAAATAAGTGAAAGGCACCATGGTAATCAAACAGTTATAAGAGCCGGTGTTGGTGGGGGACGTGAAAGAGGACATCAAGAACAGAAAACGGTGGGAAAGTTATAAGCGGTCAAAGTTGAAAACTGAGAGAACCGTCGTAATACCCCACCGTACTTGCAAAAATTTCAAAAAAATGTTGGAAAACTTCTTGCTGTTAGGATAATAGGAATGGCACGTTTGCAATCACCTAAGAACGTATCTCAATCTCAATCTATTTATTATGTCAATAAAACACACATTCGTCAAAGTACGTACGGTTAAAACTCTAAATCCTAGATGTATATTTGAGAACGATAAACATTCAAATCGCACATACCAATGTGGATAGTACATGTGCATATGGAACTAAAAACTACAAAGTTCAATCTGAAAAAAATGTTAAAAGGTAACTCTCATTTCATCCTGAAAGTATACATTTACATCATATTATTATACATACTTATCTAAAGGCCATGCTTTTATTTTATGTTTAAGTTGGGGTTCGGGGAGCACTCTGATTTCTGAGAAAATTTTATTAAAACACTTTTTAAGAATTCCGATCTCGTTGACAGCCTGCACACTGGCAACACTAACTGTTGACTCCCCCTCGTTGGATATCTGTGAAGGTCAGAGTGTCTCTGCATATTATCTGATACACACCAGGAAGAGTAAGTATTTTTACTCTCGGAGCGCACCCCTGCCGTATTCCCGATAAGTCAATCCGGAAATTATTCGAATAGCAATGCAAATACCTCGCGAGTTTGAGCTGCCCCACCCCACGCAAGTATACCATATGTCATGTTGGAGTGAAATGCACCAACATAAGTTGACATGATTGTCGCATGTGAAACGCATCCCACCAGTTTCCTGAGCAAAAACATCATTCCGCTAAGCCAACCAGACAAGCCGTCCGCCTAAGGACCCCACCTCAGCTTTGGATCCAGGAGCAATCCCAGAAATTTCACCGATGCAGGATTCTGCAATCCTTGTGTATTCTTTAAGGGGAAAGACATAGTGTTTGTTTTGTCTTGGTTGACTAAAAGTTTGTTTAATACAAAGCGTTCCTCGGCTTTTGACTTGGCCTCAGCTGTTCTCATTTCACAGTGCAACATGTCTGCACCCCGCAGGATGAGTGTGGTGTCATCAGCAACGACTCTGTGTCTGTGTCTACTTACCCATATTGTTTTTTTAAGGCAGATTGTTTATGTAGATGATAAAAAGAAGTGACCCCAAGACAGGTCCTTGTGGCACCCCGACACCAATAGCCTCCTCACGCGACAACACCCTATTTACTCTCACCACCTGTGATCTCCCGGCAAGGTAGGAATCCATTAGTCTCACACTATTTTCATCAAAATTATACCTCTTAAGTTTGAACACCAGGAGTGCGTGAGACACACAGTCAAAAGCTTTACTCAGGTCGTAAAATTGGGACACGCAATAGTCTCCCTCTTCATAGGAGTCCATAATGGTAAACAGCAAATCGAATATGCCCATGACAGTGCCCCCTCCCCCCTCTAAAACCAAATTGACATTCGGAAAGAAGACCATAATTCTAAAATATGGTGAGATTTGAACTCTATGCATCCCTAAAAGGTTTTAGAAAATGCCGGTAAAAGAGAAATTATTCTATTTGTAACTTCAGATGAGTCCATTCTTAAAGACAGGAACCACAATTACTCTCTTCAGAACGTCGCTAAAAATGCCCTCAGCAATACACCAGTTTATTATCATCTTAAGAGGTATGACAAATAGATGCCTTACTGACTTTATCAAAGGAACAGTAAATTCATATATATCCGCGGACTTCTTACTTTTTAAAGAGACTATAATATCCCAAACCTTATTAAAAGTCACTTCTGCAAAACTGAAATGCGATTGCGCATTCTCCATGATATTTGCCATATTATCTAATGGGGCACAGCTGTTATTTGGAATTCTGTTCATTAAATCTCTCGCAATATTTACAAAGAAATAATTGAATTTATTGGAGTCTATAGTGGGGGGGGGTCCCGGACCTGCACTTACCCATGTCTTTATTGATGATATCCCACATGCTCTTTGTAGGATTTTCTGCATTTCTTATAATAATATCATTCATCAAACTTCTGTGCTTCCATCTGCCTTCCAAATGATACTACTTCCAATGGTAGTCTTTGCACACTTCCATGTTCGCGGGTGTAGGGTACTGCCTACTTATTTCTCTATAGAACCGTAGTTGATCCCTCATGTGCAAAAGATCCTCACTGAACCAAGGAGCACCACTGCGCTCACCAGTATGCCCCCTATGGTGGCCTCTCAGGAAAAGCCTGCAGGTATGCTTCCTCAAGTGTCTCAATAAACATTTGCGCCTTTGTATTTGCAGGCATATTATGATTCTGTAAGAAATTCCATTCCTGACCCTCTGTCAGTGTAAAGAAAACCGACAACCCTCTATGTGTTATGGGTCTAAACGGACTGGTATCACTCTCCCCACCAACCAGAAGAGAGACGAACTGAGCACAGTGATCAGATAGCCCAGTGTTAATAACATCCGTCCCCGAGGAGGCAACCATAGGGTAAATAAAAAAATTGTCCAGGAGAGCCCTTGCGCTAGTCAGTTGATGTATAATCATGGAAAAAGCCGAAACTTTCAAACAGGTGACACGGATGTGTGCCATCCAGTTCGTGCGTATTAATTTCAACATTAAAGTCGCCCGAAACCACAACCCTCCAAGACCCTCAACCCGCGACAGAACTCCTTCCATCTCTCTCAGAAAAGACTGAAAGTATTTTCATCTATAAACACACTAAATGCCAATGTTGTATTTCTCGAGATAAATGCCGGATATTTCACCGCACTTTTCTTTATTTAGACTGTAGATCCCTAAAGCCCACATCTGTATCCTTCCTAACAAGCAACAGATTGCCCCCCCCCCCCCCCTCACCGAGAATCCTTTCTTACGCTAAAACTTCCAACAATATAATTTTCTAACCTAAAATATTTTATTTCACCTTCATTCATCCAGTGTTCAGTGAAAGCCAGCACAGTGAAGGACTTATCAGCCAAAACAAGCCTCAAAATACAACCTCTTATTCCTAATGGATTGCATATTTGGGTGGAACACTGTTATTTCGCCTCTCCCCATGCTTGGAGTCCTGTTGTTGTTGTTGTATGTGGGGGGCCTATGACTCAGTACCCACCCTCGGCTTCGCAGAGAGCAACGTAACAAACTTAAATTGAATGAAATTAACCATTAAAGATTTTTTTAAATCGCAAAAAACCCTATTCTAAGTGCCTAAAAAACGAACAACAAAAGAGTCTATCTCCGAAAACATTTCACCTACCAGACTCTCGCAGTTGGCGGGAAGCAAAAGGGGTCATCAAGAAGAGGAAAAAAATTGTGGAAATTATAGGCGGTCAAAGTTGAAAACGGAGAAAAAAGTCGTAATTCTCTCCCCCCCGCCATCCATTTCGTCAATTTCAATGCCATTCCTGGCAATTTTGTAATCCCCAAACAATGTAACAACCTAATACGAATGAAATTAACCCCTATCAAAACACATCAAAAGAGCAAAAAAACTAATGGGTTAACTTACACCAATCTGTCCGCTCGTTTTAACGTTACAGGCGATAAAATTGAAAAACTGAGAAAAAAGTCGTCATAATGGACCGCCCCGCCCCCCCCATCGGTTAATTTCAAGAGAGTGGCAAAAAAAATTTTTTTTTTGCTTCTGATCGGAAAGGCACAGCTGCAAGCTCTCAGAACGTAACAACCGTAACTGGAAAAAAATTAGAGGTGTTTTTTTAAATCGCAAAAACTTGATTCTAGAAGTGCCTAAAAATCGACCGCCGAAGAGGTCGATTTTACAAATCTCCGAAAATACTGCATCTATGAGACTTCCGTTATGTGAGAACCGTACGTGAGGCAGAGGAGATAAACGAGGATGGGAAAATTTTGTTTGCTGTTGATCGAAATGGTAGGTTTGTAATCGCTCAAAGTGTCAAATCCTGTCAAAACAGTTTTAAGCTTGATTCCCGGTCAACCGCGAGCTGAAGTATTTGTATTCATAATAATCAAATCGACAAAAATTGAAAACGCATTCAATAAAAAAAAATCAAGAAATTTATTGCAAAAAAAACATTATTTACACATTTTTAATAGTTTTTTACCCTCGTGCGGGGTTGCTAGTCCCCCATCGAGCGCCTCTCCAGGTGGCGGATAGGGGAATGCCTTCCAGGTATGGGTGGTACCGAGGAAATTAAATGCTCAAGGTGGGCCGAAACTAGCACTGAGCAGCGGCAGCTGGCTGCCTCAAAACTGTCCACAGACATAATGTTAAAAAACATTATTGGCTGTGTTTCGGACAACAAAGGGCGAAGTGGCATCCACTGAAACGGCGTTTGTACAGCGGTGTAGAAGGCAACGGAAAACCGCTACCCCTAACTTTTTCCAGGAAAATATTCATGGCTGGAAAAAACCACAAGAATGGCCCTCAGTCCCGGGCAGACCTTCAATGGTCAGAGGGTACGAAGAATCTCCCGGCCAGCACTGGAATATATATATAAAGCAGGAAAAATCCATAACACAATAAAGGAAATGAATAGATTTGACAGCGGACAAAAATAAAGAGAAAGTAGAAGTCTTCTATGCTTAAATAAAAGAAGTACTTAAAAACATTAAAGCAAGAGAGGTAAACATGGTAATGGGAGACTTCAATGCTAAGGTGGAACATGGAAAGGAGGACAAAATAGTGGGTGATTTTGGTCTGAGAAGGAGAAACGAAAAAGGATAGACTGATACAATCCTGCATGGTGATAACAAATACATTGTTCAAACTACCACCAAGACGCTTGTATACTTGGAAAGCACCAGCGGACAAACAAGAAAATATCGTAAGAAATCGAATAGATTTTATCCTAATTAATCAGAGGTTTCGAAACAGCATAATCCCGGTCAAATCTTACCCAGGAGCAGATGTTCCATCTGATCACACTCCCATAGTCTGCGTACTGAGAGCTAAACCACGAAAGACTCAGATTACCCAAGTACAACATGTAGTGGAAAGGACGATAAGTGAAGAATTACGGAAGACAGCACTAGGGAAAGTATAAATGGCATATACAAGGACAGCTTTCAAATAATCGATGACCCAGGCTTATGAGCAATTCCTGGCCCCTAATAAAAACCAACAAAGGAGGAAGCAGTGGATGACCGACGAAATCTTAGAGATGATGGAAGACAGCTGAAAGGTGAAAACTACCAACCCCACAGCTTATTGACAAATTCATAGTGCCATTAAACAAAAAATCATAGAAGCTAAAGAAAGATGGATGAGCGAGAAATATCAAGAGATTGAAGAACTTGATGCATGATGCGTTTAATATGTACAAAAAGATCAAAGAAGTCACAGGCAGACACAAAAAAAGAACAACAGAAAATATTATGGATGAACAAGGCAAGCTTTTCTATGAAGTTAACGAAAAACTGAAAACATGGCAGAAATACATTCTTGAAGTCTTCAAAGATGACCGGCGTCCAGAAAAACCTGATGAAACAAACAATACGGAAGATCCAGTGATATCAGTTGACGAAGTTAAACATGCAATTAAATGCGCTAAAACCAGAAAATCTACTGGTCCCGACCAGCGGAAGTGCTTAAGATCATGGACACCCATTATATTACTATCTTGACGTCAGTATTTAATAATATTTATGATAGTGCACGATTCCAGCTGACTGGCTTGTTTCATCATTTATCACCATACCGAAGAGGTCCAAGCCCAAATTTTGTGGTGACTACCGCACCATCAATCTTATGTCACCTGTGTTAAAAAAATCTTTCTCAGGGTAATTCATGCCTGCCGGTATAAAAAATGCGAAGAACATATGGGCGAGTCGCAGTTCGGGTTTCGCAACGGCATCGCTACTCGAGAGGCATTATTTGCCATACAAGTTCTTATACAACGCTGTATAGGGATATGAATTGCGAAGTTCACATGTGTTTTATAGACTATGCTAAAGCGTTCGACCGGTTTCAACACGAAACAATGGTCAAAGGTTCTTCGTAAAACGGGCTTGGATGGAAAGGACATAAGGATTATTGCTAATCTATATTGGAATCACAAAGGCACTATAAATATTGAAAATAACGAGTCAGACACCTTAAAAATCATACGTGAAGTCCGACTACGCTGCATCTTATCACCCTTAGTGTTCAATCTCTACTCGGAGAAAATATTTAGGAAGGCACTAGAAGACACCACAGACTGCGTTAAGGTGAACGGTGTCAGATATTCCAACGACACGGTTTTACTGGCCGATAACTTGGAGGAGCTACAATAACTTATCAACAGAGTTACACACCCAAGCGAACAATACGGATTGGAACTGAATATCAAGAATATCAAATACATAGTTATAAGTAAGTCTCCTAAATGAAACACTTCCTCTGCTGTCGAGATCTCAGCATGACGCTCAAGAAGAGAATGATAAAATGCTATATTTTCTCTGTATTGTTGCATGGTGTCGAGGCTTGGACGTTGTCCGAAGCAACAAAAAAAAGCATCAAGAGCTTTCAACTATGGATCGATCGAAGATTCCTAAGAATTTCCTGGGTTGGTCGAGTCACCAACGAAGAGGTCGAGTCACCAACGAAGACGTCCTCCGAAGAATGAACTGCCAATTAACCCTCATGAATACGATAAAACAACGCAAACTTGAGTATTTGTGCCATGTCATAAGAAACCCTGTGAAGTACCGTATACTATAGCAGTTTCTAAGATAAAGTGGAGGGAAGAAGAGGACCAGGTAGAAGGAGAATTTCCTGGCTAGCGAACTTACGGAAGTGGTTTGGCGTGACTTCCATTGAGCTGTTCGGCGCTGCAGCCAACAAAGTGCGCATTGCCATGATAATAGCCAACGTCCGGAACGGATAAGGCCGACGAAGAAGAAGGAGAATAGTTTTTTGCTTAGAAATTTAACGGTGAAAACAGAATGTCACTGCAAAACAATCTGCACACGAAGTGAACGGAATTACAAAAATTCAATAAAAAATGCAATAAACAAAAATACACACTTTTTCGAACTCATTCTTGAATGGTTCAAACCCCATAATTTTACGCTAAAAAAACCAAAACATCAGCATTCATATCAGAGAAATAGACAAAAATCCAACAAGCATTATTTTTAGACAGAAATCTGACGATGAAGATAAAGGTATCTGCACACAATATTGATCGAAATTAGAAAAAAATTTAATAAAAACAAAATAAAACATCCTACTTAATTCTAATGAAACACACAAACTTAATTCTAATGAAATTAACCACTAAAGAGAAATTTCTTGTCGGTTTTTTTCCCGGATATACGCTTTATAATAAAGTTTACTAGAAGCGATATCTACCTACCTTGGACATTGTAAAATCTCTGATATTAAGGCACAATATTCCTTTCTCTATATAAATGTACAGAGGATTTCTCTATATAGGAAAAATAATAAAATTCCCTTACATAACCTACGATTTCCTTTCTGTTATGCAATAAATTCTAAAAATTAATCAAGGGTAGAACTGACTCTCGACGTTTTTAGAATTTTAGCGAAAAAGGAGCAAAAATGCGTCAGTTGTACCGTTGCCAGACTGTTTCGCGTCTAGCGTGGACCCCGCCGGATAAAATTCTCATAAAATTGTGAGGACATGAACCCCCTGCCTCGATATGAAGAATATTAATTGTTTTTTAAGTTCAAGCAGATTTGCAGATTTTAATTTTCAGTCTCTATTTATCTTGCCCGCGCACGAGGTGGGAACCCCTTCCCTAGAGTTCTCCTACTGTTGCAGCCACAAATCCCTAATAAATTCCGGTATTGGTCAAAAGCGCATATAATGGGTAACGGAACAATAAATATCCAAATATCCCATTTTAATTACCGTACATGACGTACAGTCATAGCATACGTCAACAGGGTAATTGTGTTGAGATTGGTCCAACGAATTTACTTGATCGACACTTGCCATCAGATTTATCGGACCCGATTTATGCGGGATACTAATTGTAGTCATTTGGGAATTTATGTCGCACACCCCCGGTTTAATGGCTGAAAAAAAAGTACAAAAAATAGAGGGCGCGATTTAATGACAAGCTCAAATTGCCCGGGGGAAGTCCGGTTTATATACAGGGGAAAATCCTTGTTTTTGTAGTAGGTGTAGAAGATTGGAATTATTTCGTCAAAAAAAAGATTACTTACTGAGAAAAAAATACATTCAAATACATCTCAATATCCTTCGTAATACTAAATTCGTAACAATCCACTTCGGTCGTCTGAAAGGCACCTTTACCCATTAAAGCCAGTGTTTCCACATTGTTTAACCGCAGGCATCATTCTTTCAAGAGTAATGTTAATTTCGAAGATACAGGTACTAAGAAAAATTATCTCAAGTTTGTCTCGCAGCGGTTAGGTACCTAAACTTTATTTTTCCTTTTTTTTTATACACCACAAAGACATAATAACATACAAGAAAACTTGTTCCAAAAAAACAAAAAGCAGCAACCTGAAAAAGATCGATTTGTTGAAATAAAAACAACAGCCTGAATATACAACTTCAAATACTCAATATTGGATAGAGAACCTAACAAATAAAACAATTCCTGGCAATGTCATAGAAATTCACTAAAGAAGACTCAGTCTTGGACCTAATTTAGCCACATCTATCGAAAAATTCAGCACGTTCCTTTAGGTGATTTTAAGATAAACATAGAAGTCGCTCACTTTTTTTTTTGCTAACAAAATCTTAATCTTAAAGGCCTGTTGTCTTGGCGACCGGGTAGTGTGGGATTCGCAAGGAGCTCCCCACCCCCGCAGCAACCAGCCGACTAGTGTGGGCAGCGTAAATACCAAGTGCTTACCCACTAAACACAACTCCCTCGACTCCAATTTTTTTTCCATCCTCAGCGATCGCTACGGCACCACCCTTTAGGGTATTCCTCGAAGCACCGGGGGGAATTTTTGCTTTTTTCCTAGCCTTTCTTATTTTTTATTTTTTTTCTGTTCTCTTTGTGCCACATTTTCGTTGTTTCTGCCTTCCTTTCACCTACAACTACCAACTAATACTAAAGACAGGATTAGGTCAGAGGGCACAAACATACCACAGATCAAAACATTTTCTAAAAAACAACCCTAATATCCTTGTATTGAAACCTGCTAAGACCAAGAAAACTGTTTTGAAGTACAAAAATGTCTACAACACAAAATAATCGATTTATTAAACAAGCGTACTACTTACCGTAAAATAAAAAAAGATTCAATCAAAATTTTTCAAATAAAGAGCTTGTTATCAAGTTGGAAAACAAACAATTTACATCCCTTAACATAGCAAAAAATATTACAACTCACAACGCAATGACTCTCCGTATACAGGGTGTCAAAAAAGTCTGGAATATTACAAATATGTCGAAAAATACTGAAATGAGGTTCGCAAGTATACAGGGTTAGTCAGAAAGTATACCAACTTTCTTAGTTCAAACCTAACACCCTGTATATTATTTGAGATTTTAAGAGTACTAATAAAAAACCAATGCAACGATATACGATTTTATAACTTTATTTGAGGGAATGATATAAAATTTTCTAATAAGTACCTATGCACCTATTTACCTACTTAGGGTGACTTTTACAAGTTCAAGTAAAACTTCAGATTGAAGATAAAACTCCAGATATAACCTACATTGCATTGTTTATCTGTCAGGTAAACAATGCAATGTACATCAAGTCTGGTGTTTTATCTTCAATCTGAAGTTTTACTTGAACTTGTAAAAGTCGCCCTTATTTATTCAAAACTCAAGTCTTCGGAAAGGTTAGTTCAGGTCAGTACCTATAACAATGATAGCTAACGTCAATATGATGTTAGCTGTATTAATATTATTAGTAATAAATGTGTAATAAATATTTATGTATTAATATTAATAGTAAACGAACAGCTTGGCAATTTCAAGGCGGATTTCTGAAGTGAGCAGACAAGTTTTATCGCTTCTTGACTGAAGGCGATTAGTGGAAGAGTTGGCTCAAGAAAAGCCGTATCTAATGTTTTCTTTTTGTTTGACGGAACTGCAAGAATTTAAAGATAAAGAGTGAACCTGCGAGATCGGATCTTGAAAATTTTGGGTCGAAACAACGGATAGGATTTTGTTTGACATACTTTCTATATTAGACTATGAAGGCGTTCACGGCTGGTCCAAAGTACAATATAAAGTGTTTTCCGGGCTATGAAGCCCCTGGTCCAATGGAATTTATTCCCGACGTTTCGTCTACAGCTGCAGGAAACATTATTAAGGGCAACTTTTACAAGTTCAAGTAAAACTTCAGTTTGAAGTTAAAACGTTTAACAAAATTTTAATGTTTAACGTAAAACATTAAAATGACGTAGATTGCATTGTTACCTCACAGATAAATGTCGGTAACAGAGGGGATACATAACAGTCGAGCACAGAGGGGCGCATCGCGAGGGGAATGAAAAAATGGCCGCCGAGTCGGGTAATCGGAGAAAACATGATACATGCACTTACATGTGATACGAAAGATTTATGTCCCACTTTTATAACTAGAAGTCTTACATATGCCACAATATCTCACCACAACGATAAAATCTTTAATAAAACACCAACAAATCGCACAAAACGTTCGCAAGCACTGTCTCAACTTCAAACACAAAGGAAACACGTGTTGACGTTTTGTGGCGGACATCAGTTAAATGAGGTTGATACACACATTGAATTGACAGCACTATTGCCAATTCGCCCCCAAGAAGATTTTCTACCTATGTTTTGATCGTGCTCTATTGCTACATTTGGCTACACAATATATTGTTACGAAGGCGAATAGCGCCGCCGTTAGAATAGTCTTATTTTAATCGAGCTATAGGGAAGGTAAAGTACCAAACGATAGTAGAAGGCTATAAAGTATTAAGTAGTGAGTTATTTAGTAGTCGAATTGTACTTGTGTATATCTGTTTGATAAATAAATAGTGTTTTCGTGGTAAATCGTTGCACTGAAATTATTGAACCCTGAGTTCGCAACAGTATAAACATATGGGTTGTGTAGTTAGACCCTGAGAGCGGGCAACATCGCACCGAACCTTTAGAAATGACGCCATACAAAATTTTGTAAATAAAGGACCCTACGTAATTCTTCCTCTGTGAATATAACTTTCAGCAACTGATGTGGACCAACCTCCAAGTCCTTTATTGTTAGTTATATCTTCGCAGGAATTTGCTACGAGGTAGCTGAAGATCTCCAAACACTGTGACCAGTATATTTTGACAAAGGAACTTTGACAAAGGAATTTACTCCTACGCATTGCACACTGCATACTTCCTTCCTATAGGAGACCAACAGTCTGTTTGGGGGGGGGGGGGGGGGGGGGGGGGGGGGTTGATTTACGCAGGCCGATATATTTTCTGTAGTATTGTAAATATTTTCCATCCTTTACCTGAGTTGATATTGATATAAAAGCTTCTGTTGGTATGATTTTTTGAACTGGGAATATTCACAATGGTAAGCTCTCCTTTTTCAATCACATCAGCTGGAGTGTATTCTGCAAGTCCGTCACGTCTACATGCCCCGGCTAAACCAAATACAGTAGCCAACTGCATAAGTAAATAAATATCATTCGGAGCCTCATTCAAGAATCTTGTGAACCATTTGAAGTATATAAGTGAATAACTTCGCTTTTTTGGGCTTCCAGCCAACAATTTGCTTTTTCAAGTACGATGTTAGCTTGTAATAGCCGCCTATATCAAATTGTTTTTCTAGCCTCATGGTAGTCTTCAACATGGAGTATTATTAGGTATTTGGTTTGCAAACTTTGGAGAGCTTTGGAAAGTAGTTAAAAACACTTCTTCTTTCAAGCTCTTCACCTGGTTTCCCTTTCACCAATTTGAAAATAATATATATATTCCTTTTTGTAGCGTACTGTTGCCTGTGACTTTAATAAATCCAAATTTGGTTGTTACGACGAATTCTGGAAGTTTTGCATCCGATGAGCGCGATGACTGCATTTTGCAATATATTTCTGGGAGCAAATATTCAAATTAACGTACTTTTCGTTTTTCAGTTAACATGTGTACTTTGGTTGACATGGAATTGTTACTACATTTAGTTGCTACATTTAAGATACGCTGTTACTCACAAGTTTCGTAGAAAGAATGTTCAACATAATTCTCCTAAAAATACAATCACTCGCAATATACCTTACCTGTGGACCGATTTTGCAGTTCCATGTCGGCTTGGAAGTATGAAACACTGCTAGCGTTTTACAATATTTTATATAAATAGAATCATGTAATTATTAATATTAAATTCGTGTGTATGTTGTGATTTTTTACTGACTGGCTTATTAATGTATTTTGTGTAATTGTTAAGTGAAGTTTTAATGTGAATTTGTGATTATATCCTAGAAAAATTTCTTCTTTTTACCTATTTTATTAAAAACCATAAACCCTTAAATTAAAATAAGATGTGCAAGCATCTATGATGATTCTCAGCTCTGAAACAAAGAGAAAATGTGGTAATTTCGCGTCTTCTTCTTACAGTGTATTTCTCCTTGATAAAGGCCAACATTGCTGCCGAAACGTTGGAAATTTTTGTTAATCATAGAGCGATGTCTTACTGACTGACCTCAGGCGTCGAGAAACGCGAAGGCGGTCTTCATAAAAAGAGCTAAAAAAGGTGACTATAATGTTGCCAAATCGTTCAGACGCATAAGTTTGACATCCTTTGTAATGACATCCTTAGTTAGAAAAAATAATCGATAGGTACCTCACAGAGGAAATTTTGGGCAACAAGGGGAAGTCGACCTACACGACTTTCCACTCTGTAGTGCTATAAACTAGAGAAGGCATACCCGAATAAGGAGGTGCTGTTGGTACTCTTTTTCGACATTGAGGGAGCATTCGACAAAGCCAGAACAAACAACATCTGCGAGGCCCTTAGTGCCCGGGCAACCACAACACAGTTGGTAAGCTAGGTCATATCGGCGTTTGTGCAACCCTGGCAAGACAGAGCTTGTGCTCTACACCAAAGCAGGAAAACTACAGGATTTCGCTCACCCTCGCTGTATGGTGAACCTTTGCTACTAAAGCCTGAGGCTAAATACCTGGGAGTGACCATCGACACCGAGCTGGCCTGGAAAAGTCACGTGAAAAAGGCATGCAATAAGGCAACATCACTGACATGCCAACTACGCAGGGCAGTGGGTAGGAAGTGGGGTCTAAAGATACACATCCTGCACTGGCTCTACACTTCGGTAATCAGACCGAGGATAACCTATGAGGCCGTGGTCTGGTGGCCAGCGATGGACAGGGAATGCTATGTGCTGAGGTTGGCCAGGGAACAGTCTGCCTACACATAACGGTCCTCAGAACAACACCGGGAGCAGTACTCAATGCCTTACTGGGTCTGCCGGAGTTGCCAATACGGGTTAAGAGGGAGACGATGGCGTCCTGCAGGAGGATGGACATAAACATCCCAACAAGGGACGAATTCAAGGAAGAGCTGCTTCATCAACCTTCTGAGAATAATCAGGTATGGTATACAGAAGGATCAATAATGGCTAACACACAGTCGTCAGGAGCCAGAATATACAAAGCAGGCCATGTAGAGGGCGAGGGCTTTGCCTTGGGAAGCCACACGACGGTTTTCCAAGCGGACGTGTTTGCAATACTCGAGGTGGCCACACGAACAGAAGTCAGACATGGAGCAGAGCAGGACATCTACATCTAGTTCGACAGACAGACGGCTCTGCGAGCCACCTGCAGGAGAGGAACGAGGTCAAAGCTCGTTCAGGACAGCAGGGATGCTCTAGAGTCTCTGGCAGAAACAAAAAGGGTAACTCTGGGATGGATTCCTGGACATACGGTCATCGAGGGGAACGAGCGTGTCGACGAATCGGCCAAGCCGGGTCCCCAAACATGCTTTACTGGACCAGAGCAATATCTAGGAGTAAGTAAAAGGTATGTCTCTCACACTCTGAATGAGTGGGAATAGGAGAGTACAAGGACAAACTGGACACAGTCAGGAATATGTAGACAGACCAAAAAAATCTACCCTAACCCGGATAGATCCGAGGCCTCGTGGCTTCTTGGGAGAAGCCAGCAGTGCCTGGGAGACCTTATAGGAATCCTTACTGGACACTGCAAACTAAACAGGCACATGCACCTCCTAGGAAAGGCTGGCACTCCACTCTCTACCCACTGTGGGGCAGGGGAAGAGTAGTCATACCACCTTCTGGGAGTGTGCCATAGGCGGGGTCCTATGGGCGTGATTGCGCCATAGGACACTTGGAGCCGCTTTTCTTCATCGAGAGGAGGTTTCGACTCTGAAATGGGACAGAACAGTTTCAACCAAGGCCCTACTGGTAATAGCCAGAACCCCTCCAATCTACCTGCTTGTCGTAGCTGTAGGAGAGATGTAGAATACAAGAAGAGATCGACGAAAAAACTGCCAAAGAAATCACCCTCCGAAGATGGAATGAAGAATAGCAAGAGAATGCGGAAAAGGGCAGGTGGACTCGTACACTCATACCAAACACAGAAACATGGGTTAACAGAAGACACGGGGAGGTGACCTACTACCTGACTCAGCTACTGTCAGGTCATGGATGTTTCCAGTCATATAGACATCGTTTTAAGGTGGCAACGAACCTCCAATGCATATATATTGCAACAAAACAGATACCGGTGAGCATACATTCTTCGAGTGCAACAGATGGGAGATGTACAGAATGATAGCAGTGAATCCCCTGGAAGAAATAACACCACAAATATTGTGAACTGGAATAGCAAATGTAACCCATCTAGTTCCCAACAACAGTTCCGAAGAGGAAAGCATCAGTGCCACTTTGGTGCGGTTTTAGTGGGCAGGCCGCTCCTAGGGGTCGAGGACGCGAGTCCCACACATCGTGCGTAAAAATAATTTCCTCAAGAGAACAAAAACCACTGACTGGCATTATCGTTTTTTTTTCTAAACCAACAAGGACGGAATATTAAGAGAATTTTTATCAACAACTGTATTTTTTTGTCATATAAGTCATAACCTAATTCTTGGCAAAGCATAAAAAGAACCATTAGAGAACACAAAGAGTGTCGTTGTGGCGTCGCCGTGTGATCTTCACGATAAATCACAATGGAGTACTTAGGCTAGACTTATGCTGTAATCCATCCTTCGCTAAGTTAGATTCAATGTCGCGTTATAGACTAATTTCCGTTACATTACTCCTTTATCAGCGAATTTACTTCTTTTATGGCATCCTGCAAATAAGCACCTTACACCATAATCCTAGACATCAATTTTGTCACACAATGCATGTACTCGTATATGTGGAACGAAAAGATCTAAAATCCATAACTCATATTCCATGCCATTTGTCGTAATGGTAAAAGGTCTAGGCATAGTTTCACTGAATAATTCCAAAACAGGCTTGGACAGCAACATCCAGCTCGGTTTATTCATAATCCAGTGAAACTCGATAAATCTGACAGACATATTTAACTGTAAATTATAGCCTAATGCCGCATGTCTATGTATTTTGCTCTTATTAAACAAATGACTGTTCCGGTCAGTTCAATTATTTCGTGCGTCATAAAAAAGCACTTTTTTGAAACTTTTTTTAAAGTCTCAACGGCGCCTCTGATTTTTTAGGCATCTGAATGGGATAAAATCTGGGTCATCGATCTGACTTATAAAAATGTTATTAAAGTAATGGATACATTTAGCCTTTGTGCGGAATGGCCGGTCTGCTGCCGATATCACAAAAAACATCTGTTAATACGTGTTTAACCCATCAGGGGCTTGTCAACGTAATGGGGGGACGTGAAAAGAAAAATTGGACTATTAAAGTTGACAAATAAAGGAGTTTCAACCCACTTTGAACCGCTACGCCGCCGCTACCGTGGAAGAATAATGGAACGCTGAGATAAACAAAAAATATTTGAACAAAGGATGGAATTAAGAGGTCCATTTTTGCTAAGGTTATATAAAAGTGACGTTACTTACTCGCTTAAAAGGGGAGAAGGAACAACTTGGTCGGAAATATTTTCAAAAGTAATTAAAGGCCGTTTGTTCGTTTGTTGTGTGTATTAGCCGAATGGAAAACGAGAAGAAGGAAACTGTCATGGATGTAATAAAGAACAGGGAAAATTTATCACTCAGGCACGGGTCGTAAAACATTTGTGTTAGAAATAAGCCAGACAAGTCGTCGGACTTCGTGCATTTGTGCGAAATTATTGTTTTTGTGTCCCTGCGATGCCTCCGGAAACATCTTTCCATTATTAAAAACTTAATTAGTTCTTTATTAAATTTTACGGCCGGAGCAGGCTTAATGTTTTTCAGATTTTACTTCAGAGCGGTCTGGCACTACATCTATCATCAAAATGTTTATTTTTTTTACTGAGAACCCATTCTCACTTCAACAAAATAACCGTACAATTTAATATCAAGAATATTGCCATGGTCTCTGTGAGCAGGACCAATTGGAAACTAACGGTTTGAAAATTTAGCTAGTCTAATGGTCTAAACAAATCAAAATCAGAACATTTCCGTTCACCTGAGAGATGGGTATTAAAGATCGAGTAATTTCGCTACAGTAAAAATTCAGTACTAACATGTAATCAGCTTCTTCAATATGATTTACGTTAATAACTTTGATACTACAAAAAAACCCTGAACCACTTAAAAACAATTCTTATCAATGTTAATGGAACTTACGAATATAGTTCACCGATTTCTAGTTGAAGGAAAAAATTGTTATTTTAACTACAAACTGTCATCGCAGGAATTTTGTTTTGCTTTATTTTAATATTCTCTGTCTTTCAAGTTTTTTTCAAATTAAATTGCTCAACTTAAAGTTCGACACAAACAATTTTTCGTGTCATTTTCAATCAGCTGTAACTTTTTAAGCAATGAATTGTTTTAAATACAGTTTGCACGTTCTGAAACCTCATTTCCTCTAGATTAAGGAAGCGGATAATTTTGAAAAAAAAAACCACAATATCTCTATTATATGGGGTGTAAAACAAAGTGATGCAAAAATTTCAAAATTTTGATGTTGTGCCATTTCGCAATAAGCTCTTTTTTCCTTATCGTTTTCAGGTAAAGAGTAAGGCAACATCCATAAAGCAGTCTGAATTTTTATACAGGGCGAAACGTAAATCAAACGGGAATCAAAATATTCTTAAAAATTTCGTTAGTATTTTTTTTAAGTCGTCGTAATTCGCGGACAAGTTGACGGATTATTATTTTTATTCTTTATATCGACAGCATTATCTACAAATTGTTTCTCATCAAGGGAGTTTTCAAAAGCGATTACTGAATTACAGGTACGGACTTAACAAAATAAGTATATGGGTGGTCGAAAATGAAATCTCATATTCTTTGGTCGATTTTAAGGGGAGTCTGTCATATAATTGTGTTACCTATCGCGCTTCGGTAAAAAGTTACAGGGTGTTGAAACTAGAATTTTAAAATGCATATGTATTGATTATTCCGAAAGCGTAAGAGATATTTAATTGAAATTTTGTACGTTTTGACTGCTACGCTTTCGGAATCAATACAATAGGAATTTTGAAATTCTAATTTCAATACCCTGTAACTTTTTAACGAAGCTCGATAGGTAACACAATTGTACGACAGACCCTCTTAAAATCAACCTGAAATTGAGATTTCATTTTCCACCCCCCATTATGATTCACCCCGTATACTTATTATTACCCTTTACTTATTTTATCAAGTCCGTACCTGTAATTCAGTAATCACTTTTGGAAAACTCCCTTGATGAGAAAAAATTTGCAGATAATGCTGTCGATCCAAAGAATAATAATAATAATCCGTCAACTGGTCAGCGAATTACGACGATTTGAAAAAAGTACTAACGAAATGTTCAAGAATATTTTGATTCCCTCTGTATAAGTTCTAATGCCTCAAAAACAGAAAATTACAAAAACGTCTAGAGATATTGATGTTGGCTATCTACGACGGCGTCACTCAATTTCCCTTTACCTCTAGAAAGGTTATTTTATTTAATATTGCTATTATAAGTCACGAGTATCAACAATAATGGTATCATATTTTTTGAAAGCTCGTATACTAGAAAAAAAGTCACTTATTTTTAAATTTTTTAAATGAGTAAAATCCGCGGACAGTATGTCAACAAATGAGTGAAAACACAGTAAGATTCTTTACCGCTTTTCCGAACTTCACACATTTTACGTTTCGCTCTGTATAAACATTCACAGTGCGTTAATAAAAAATCTGGCGAAACGTCCCGGGGTATGGATGTTGGCTTACCCCTGACCTGAAAACGACAAGAAAAAAATAGCTTATTGTGAAATGGCAGAACATCAAAATTTTGAAATTTTTGCATCACCTTGTTTCACACCCTATATAATAAAGATAATGTCGTTTTTTTTTCAAAATTATCCGCTTTCTTAATCTAGAGGAAATGAAGTTTCAGACCGTGCAAATTGTATTTAAAACAATTCATTACTTAAAAAGTTACAGCTAATTGAAAATGACACGAAAAATTGCTTGTGCCGAACTTTTAAGTTGAGCAGTTTAGTTGTAAACGCGGTCAAATGCCTTGGACAAGTCACGTAGCACTGCATTGATGTAGTTCAAGTTATCAAAGGAATCATATATCTAAGCAGTTTAAGACCGTCTCAGGACCGTTCTCTACGGAAACTAAATGGCCGTCAAAGAAGTGATTAATTTTTCAAAATTTTTTGGATAATAGGGAAAACTGAGAGGGATGGACCTACAGTTGCAGAGGTCAGATGTGTCACCCTTTTAAAAAATAAGAGCAACTATGGCTTATTTTAAGCACTCAAGAAGGCAGTTTTCCTTTATCCTGTGGTTTATTTGCTTGGTAATTGGAATTATGATCATACCGAATTCAGGTGTCGCGGAGGGGTCGAACCTATTTCCACCACAGTGGGAACCTGGGTTCCACCCAGGGAAATTTTAGTGTCTTTTCTCTAGTTTTTAGTTGGCTTTAAGAAGCTGTCACTTGGTGTTGCTGCCAGAGAAGACAATACATTAAAGAGCTTACGTTTGCTTGTCTTTACTTTGTACGTCTCAAGACAAACAATGACAGTTTCAGGAGAACGTTATACCGGGTGTCCAGCACAACCCTGGACAGAGGAGATTAACATGGGAAATCGGTTTTAATTTTTTTGCGCCTGTACGGTTGAATAACTTTTAAGAGTAAAGTTGTAGAGCGTATGGTCAGCTATCATCCTGTAATTTTTTCAGCACTTTAGTTTTGGCCGTTTTTTGGAAAAACACCTCGAAAAGTTCTAAAATTTGAATTTGGAGCGTCACCCCCGCCATGCATGTGCAGTGTCGGCAACATATTTTCACTGCATAATCACGTTAATTACTACATGATAGTTTCTCAAAATAAATAAGAAAGGAAAATCCGCTCTGACTCTGACATAAGAAATTATTATGTTGGCGATACTGCACATTCATGGCGCGGACGACGCGCAAATTCAAATTCTTGCACTTTTTGAGGCGTTTTTATAAAAAAAAACAGCTAAAACTGAGGTATTGAAAAAATTACAGGATGATAGCTGACCATAAGCTCTACAACTTTACTCTTAAAAGTTTTTCAATCAAATCAACCGTACAGGCACAAAAAAATAAAAACCGATTTCCCATGTCCAGGGTTCTACTGGACACCCGGTATACAAGGTGGCCCATCGAGGATCCTTCCCTTTTTCCTTCCAATTGAGTATATACATCAAAAATGTCTCGGACACGTCAATTTTTGTTTTCTTTTAAGAAGTCGAACATTTTTGAGCAGTTTCAACCCTCTAACCTGAACCTCCAATGGTAAGTATTGACCTTGAAATTTAATGGAAACAGGAGTGATACCTCGTTTTGAAGGTCTCATCAAGGTTTGTGCATATTTCATGTCATTTCATCAAGCCAATCCAAAATGGCAGCCGGTTAAACTTTGCAAATTTAACAGGCTTTAATTTAACTAATTTGATTTGGTTTTCATTTTCCTGTCAGGTTAGGTGATTGAAACGGCTCAAAAATGTGTTTATTTCCCCTAAAAACTAAAGTTGACGTGTTTGAGCGATTTGTGAGTCTAAGACCAATTTCTGAGTCCACGCCGAGTCTACACTAAAAAATCTGTAGTTTCTGATTCTAGAATATAAAAATAATATTATTTCAGTGTTGAGTCCTAACCGAGCCACACTAAGAAATCTGCAGTTTCTGAATCTTGAACCTGGAAACAATTTCTGATTCCTAACCTAGCTACACTAAGAAAACTACAGTTTCTAAATCTAGAATCCGAAAACGATTTGTGAGTCTAAGCCGACCCTATATTAAAAAACCTGCAGATTCTGAATATAGAATGTGAGACCAATTTCTGAATCCAACCCAAGTCTACAATAAGAAATCTGCAGTTTCTGAATCTAGAATCTAGAAACAATTAGTACCATTTTGCCCGGATGCTTGATTGCAGTGGAATTAGTTCCCACTGCTTCCTCGATGGATTGTTGAGCAGGATCTGACCCGCATGCCTCCCTCACGCGCCCGCTTTGGATTCTAGCCCTTTAGGCCTTGAGAGGGGTGGATCTTTTTCGATGGGCCACCCTGCATATTTTGTCTCGAGGATTGTCTTGTCTCGGTCATCATTCGAAATTTCCTTCTGGGTCTGGAAACACAATCTACGCTATTTTTGAGTGATCGGAGAGAGGCACCATTTTAGAAACTGGCTGACAAGTTGTTTACATGTAAAGTTTAGTTTGTATAGGTTAAACTATTTTCCAATAAGCGAACGTTTTTATTTCGGTATTTTGGTCTTCCTCAGGCCACACGTCCCGTACTGGCTCTACACTGCGGTAATCAGACCGAGGACAACGTGGGGCCCTGGTCTGGTGGCCAGCGGTGGACAGGGCATGCTATGTGCTGAGGTTGGCTAGACTGCAGAGAACAGTCTGCCTAGCCATAACGGGTGCATTCAGAACAACACAGGGAGCAGCACTAAATGCCTAACTGGTTCTGCCGGAGCTTCCAATCTGGGTTAAGAGGGAGGCAATGGCATCCCGCAGGAGGATGGATTGCTGCGGCCAGTGGAAGGATACAGCTATGGGAAGTGGTCACGCGCAGATCGTCAGCCTCATTCAGCGAGACATTCCGAGTGTCCTGTAGCAAGAGGGTCGCCCACGCGATCCGCTGAGACCGAAAGAGCCATTTGGGATAAACATCCCAACAAGGGACAAATTCAAGAGGAGCTGCTTCAGCAACCTTCTGGGAATAATCAGAAATGCTATACAGACGGATCAGGAATGGATAATACACAGTTGTCAGGAGCCGGAATATACAAAGCAGGCCATGTAGAGCGCGAGGGCTTCGCCTTGGGAAGCCACACGAAGGTTTTCCAGGCGGAGGTGTTTGCAATACTCGAGGTGGCCACACGAACAGAAGTCAGATAGGGAGCAGAGCAGAACATGTAGATCTCCGACAGTCAGGCGGCTCTGCGAGCCATATGCAGGAGGGAAGCGAGTTCAAAGCTCGTTCAGGACTTCAGGGATGCTCTAGAGTCACTTGCAGAAACAAAAAGGGTAACTTTTGGTTTCTACTGGTCTGGGGATGGGCACAACTAGAGCTTGCAAAATGATGGTTTATCAGTCGTTTAAAAGGTCGAAAACCGCGCGTTCATAATACCGACGGCTAAACATTGATTTCTGTACTTCACGGTAATCTGCATCATTTTTTCCTTAGACCGGGCAATGACGTTGATACTGGACGAGTGGAATCTCGTTAGTTTAACAAACCGACACAGATGGCGCCACCGGAAACCTTCTCTCGGTGCTGCCATAAAACGTGTCTTGAGTACCCAAAATTCGCGAGCTCTGGTTGTGTCCAAGACTCACTGACGAGCCGTAAACGGCGAAACTAGTCTGGGGATGGACACAACTAGAGCTTGCAAAATGATGGTTTATGAGTCGTTTAAAAGGTCGAAAACCGCGTTTTCATAGTACCGACGGCTAAACATTGATTTCTGTACTTTACGGTTATCTGCATAATTTTTTCCATAGACAGGGCAATGAGGTTGATACTGGACGAGTGGAATCTCGTTAGTTCAACACATGGACACAGATGGCGCCACCGGAAACTTTCTCTCGGTACTGCCATAAAACGAGTCTTGAGTACCCAAAATTCGCGAGCTCTGGTTGTGTCCGAGCCTCACTGACGAACCGTAAACGGCGAAACTAGTCTGGGGATGGACACAATTAGAGCTTGCGAAATTATGGTTTATCAGTCGTTTAAAAGGTCGAAAACAGCGTTTTCAAAAAGGGTAAACGTGGTTCCCACACATGCTTTGCTGGACCAGAGCCATGTCTAGGAGTAAATAAAAGGTACATCTCTCACACTCTGAATGAGTGCGCATGGGACAGTACAAGGACAAACTGGACAGTCCAAGGACATCTACCCTAACCCGAATAGATCCGAGGCCTCGTGGCTTTCTGGGAGCAGCAGGCAGTGCCTGGGAGACCTTATAAAAATCCTTACTGGACACTGCAAACTAAACAGCACATGCACCTACTAGGAATAGCTGACAGTCAACTCTGCACCCACTGTGGGGCAGGGGAAGAGTTGTCGTACCACTTTCTGGGAGTGTGCCAAAGGTGGGCGCGACTACGCCATAAGACACTTGGAGCCGCTTTTCTTCATCGAGAGGAGCTTCCCACTCTGAAATGAGACGGGATACTCTCCTTCATTAGACGGACGGGTCGATTCGTGGAGGGAATGAGGGCCCTGGTGGAGTGGGGTGGGAGGTGAAAAAAATCTAGTCGCAAGCCTTCGCCTCCCGCCCCCTTGTTTACTGCTACTACTACTGCTACTACTAGGTACTAGGGGCAAAATTACCTTTATGTGTAAATGGATAAATGCAGAGTTAGGACTAAGACTAACGGAAAGCAAAAATATAAGAGCACTAACGTAAGACTGAACAATAATCATCAACAATAGTCCTTTCCGTTGGAGTAATCTAAGTAAACTGACGTACAAACTCCATAACAACGTTTCGCCACAATGTACTCGCACAGAACAGATGCAGCTGTTCACCACCTAAAGTAAATATACTTAAGACATTTCCTTATATAAGCAAACAAATATAATATACGTTTGCTTTTTCGAGGCGCTCAAACTTGCGAATATCATCTCCTAATATTTGAACGTATGAAAGGATTTTATTTATATTCTCGCAGGAAGGAAGTGAAGTTCGAAATTGAAATTATTCGACCAAAAAACTAAAAGCCCGACTGCAAGGTCTGTTTACTCTGAAGCAATTTAATATCTTGATTTAGTATCCGGTCTCTCAGAAAGAATGGATATTTGATGCTCAATGGCTAGAAAACGTATTTAGGGATACTTGAAAGTACCTATAAATATATCGGGTCTAAGTGAGCTGATGTATTGTCTCAAAGCGGAGCCGACTGGCTGTAGATAATGTAATGACTTATTTGTGACAATAATACTAAGTACGCAGGATCCTGCTAAAAGATTTATTGCTAGGATAGTGCACCAACCAAACACAATAACACAAAAAGGGAAGAAAGTGCATTTCGACAGTCCCATTAGCACGACGTCTCCTAAAAGCATAATTAAAACGTGATACGTATACTTAACGACGAAGGTAAAACAGAAACACACTTGCTACATAACTGTCTGAGTGCTCACTTCTGTCACTGAAATAAAAGCGAATCAGCCTCAAGAGCCTAAAATCGTTACTCTGTATGGAATGCATAATGAGTATGGATAACGATTTATACCTGGAGGTTCTGGCACTTGAATAAATTACTGTGACAAAAATTAAAACGTATAATAGCCTTTAGCTGTGGAGAATTTGTTTAGTGCCAAAAAAACGGCCATAACAGTAAAAGGTAAGCACCTGAACACACGCGGAGCTGAAACACAGGTATTAAAATTACTAGGTTCAAATTAACTTTTGGGAACAAGCAACCAAAACTAATGAAAATGTTTTTCATTACCAACAAATCCCATTCCAGGAGAAAGTAACGTGCATTTGCGTTTACCCATGGGCCCTAAAATATGGTCCATTATGTAAATAGGGAGCCAGGACGCAATTAGCATAGCTCGCTAGACCGTCTCGCACTATTTAATTAATAAAACAGTTGTCCGTCATAACATATGTTCGCCTAGTAAGGCTATTAGAGCTAGGAACGATTTTAGGGCCGAGTCGGCGGTCATAGGGCCATATGAATCCAAACTTTAAATTTTGAAGATACTAAACTCCAGATTTGACGTACATTATATTGTTTTTCTGTCAAAATCTTTCGTTTACCTTCAAACTAAAGTTTAAACTAAAGTTGTAAAGTTGAGCATAGATCATATCTTATCCCCAATCAAAATATCATAAATTGCACGAAAATCATTGTTGGATAGATATAATTTGTTTCCTTAAGGCGTCTGCATAATTATGCACGTAATAAAAACATAATATTGGGTCGGGTCAACAAAAGGCGGGCAGGTAATGGCTCTGTTAACAACGTTGCATATTGTGCCAGTGTGGTTTGTTCAGATCTTTATGGCCATTATGAGAACTACTCCAATTCCAACTGTAATTCAGAAAGTATCAAGTGTAATTCAGAATAGTCAAGTGAAACTCAGAAACCATCAAGTGTAATTCAGAAATCTTCAGAATAGTCAAGTGTAATTTAGAAATAACCAAGTGTAATTCAGAATGGTCAACTGTAATTTAGAAATAACCAAGTGTAATTTAAAATAGTCAACTGTAATTCAGCAATTACCAAATTTAATTCCGAAAGCAAAAAGTGTAATTCGGAAACCGTCAAGTGTAATTCAGAAAGCAGTATTATTAGGAATTATTAACATAACTCTGAAGCCAAGAATTTTAAATTCATGTGGAACAATAACATATTCTATGGTTTAATAATTATCCTAAAAGTTTAAAAAGTAATTTGAAAAACCACTGTTGCAAAATTACACTTGATCCTTTCTGAATTACACTTGACTATTCCGAATTTCACTTGATCTTTTCTGAATTAAATTTTATGTTTTCTGAATTGCACTTGACTATTCCGAATTACATTTGATGCTTTCCGAATTACAGTTGACTATTCAGAATTACAAGTGACAGTTTCTGAGTTACACTTGTCTATTATGAATTACACATAATACTTTCTGAATTACAATTGATTATTCTGAACTACATGTGACGGTTTCTGAATTTCACTTGACTATTCTGAATTACACTTGATTTGTTCTGAATTACACTTGCTACTTTCTGAATTACAGTTGGAAATGGTGTAGTAAAGTAGAATACTTTCGTTTTTTATTAAATTAGCCCCAGACGTGATTTTAAGATTGTCAAAAAAAGGTTTCATGATGTCAAGATTGTCAATTCTAAAAGTGCCTAACAATCGACCATCGTCTATTCGCTCGAAAGTTAAAAGCAGTCAAAGTTGAAAATTGAGAAAAAGACGGAATTTTTGGTCACATTAAAAAAAAATTTTGGGGATTTTTTTCAATCTGTTTTTGACTGCAATGGGATGATTGCAATATTCTAAGTACGTAACAAACTTAATTCCAATAAAGTTAGTTCCAGAAAGTGTGTTTTTTTTAAATAACGAAACAGTCGATACCTTTGAAAATAAGAGTGTTAGTAAATATCTCGAGAACGGTTTGAGGTTTTACAAATTGAAGTTTTTTTTTAGTTGAAGCGACAATAAATTTTAAGGGTTTATTTTTGACGAGTAGAAATTTCGAGAACAGTTTGAAGTTGCATAAACTGGTTTTAAACAACATCTTAGTTACAAAAAGTTAGCTAAAAACGAGTATAAACCTCTGGGGTTTATTTTTGAAAATACCAATGTTAGTAAGAACTCGAGAACGGTGTGAGGTTCCACAAATTAGTAAACTATTGTCTTAGAAAAAATTAGTTGAAAACGACTATAAACTTTAGGGTCCTTTCTTGAAAAAAACAATGTTACTAGGAATTTGAAGAACGGTTTGAGGTTTCATAAACTGGTTTTAAACAGCATCTTAGTTAGAAAAAGTTAGCTAAAAACAGGTATAAACCTCTGGGGTCTATTTTTGAAAATAAAAATGTTAGTAAAAATCTCGGAAACGATTTGAGGTCACTGTTTCAGTTTTCAGTTTTCAACTTCAGCGGTCTTAATAAATAATAACACAGTTGGTAAATATCTCGAAAACGGTTGGAGCTTCCACAAATTGGTTTTAACCAAGGTCTTAGGAAAAGTTAGCCGAAAACGAGTATAAAATTCAAGAGTTTATCGTTATAAGTTTAGAAATATCTCGAGAATGGTTTGAGGTTGCTAAAACTTGTTATAACTATATAAAATATTCTATAATACAAATATTGAATTTAAGCATTTTCTTAATTAAAAAAAGTTAGCTGAAAACGAGTATAAACTTTATAGGTCTATTTTTGAAAATACTGATGGTAAGTATCTCGGGAACGGTTTGAGGTTGCAGAAATTGTTAGTTTGAGTTAGATAGTGTCGTCCATAGAGGATTTATCAAGGTAGAGGTGTTTATTTACATTTTTCAATATTGGCGTGATAAACAAACCCTTCATACAGGGTTGCCAGGATTACTTTGCTAGTAAACTAGCACATCCTTTTTTTGAATGATATCTTGCGAATCTTTACACCACGAGAGTACAATAATATCTATTGCTGTCCAAAGAATTCTTGAATGGTGATTAATAGAACACTTATGACGATAAAAGAAAAAAGATACGTTTAAGATGGCCAACTGGTCACAATCGGCAACATTGCAGAATCCTGTGACACGTGGTTTATGTTAGTTTATGACAATTATTTCATGGTTTAAGAGTTTTCCGCCCACTTTTAGCCATCGTTTCTGTCTTTTAATTTGTTTGTTAGACATGGTGAGACAATGTTTTGTGTGTAAAACTTGGGATTATAAAAATAAATCTAAGAAATTATGTTTTCACCGGTACGCTAATTTGGGTTTTGTGGTTAAGTTGTTACTCGGTTCTTGGCCGTTAGCCATTAGCGTCGTTTGTAGTTTTATTCTATTATTAATCTTTAATCTAAAAAAACTAACTAAATGGGTATAGTAAACACCCTTAAAAGACTACTTCAGCAGATTTTCAACAAATTATCAGTCAGATATTTGTTGCTTCAATTATAACTTTTAACAATCGGAAAGGGACGATTACAATAAGAAACGTAACAAACTTAAAAAAACTAAAACTAATCCGATATTTCCTTTCTGATAGATATTTCAGGGTAAAGCTGGACGGCGTATACTCTGCGTACAAGACAATGGAAGCGGGAGTATCGCAAGGCGCGATGCTCTCCTCCTTCTTATACAACCTGTACGCGGCATACCCCCCAGAACGCATAATACGCTGATGACATATTAATAATGGCAAGATCACAGCGTGGGAAGAATGGTGTGCCAAGTGGAAGATAAACCTGAACGTCAACAAGACGCAGGCCATAGTCTTCAGGAAGCGAGGCAAGCACAGGCCAGACAATGAAGTCGCCCTTAAAGGCGAAGCAATTCCTTGGCAAGAAAGGCAAGAAACAACTACATACGGGGTGTTCATTATAAAACTTCATCTAGCAGGCTATGAAATTTTAACAGAAAAGGATGACATAATCAAGATAAATGGACTTTTGTTTCTCCATCCTTTTCTTTTGAGATTTCACCGCCAACTAGATAAAGTTTTATAATGAACACCCCGTACTTAGGTGTGGAGCTGGACAAAAGCCGCACTTGCAAAACACACATCACCGGGACCAAAAACAAGGCAACGATGACAAAAAGCAAACTCTACCCGATGATCGGAAGAAGCTGAAATCTGGCTTTGTAGAACAAGGTCACACTGATCAGGCAGGTGATTCAACCACAGCTAACATACGCCGTAACCGCGTGGGGCTAGGCAGCAAAGACGCACCTGAAAAGACTTCAGGCAGTCGAAAACGTGGCTCAGGATGGCAGTAGGAGCGCCCTGGTATGTCCGTAACCAGGACAAAGGGACCTCGACTACACTACAACCACGGAGTAAAACCTTCCAGAAGACTAAAGACCACTCCAGCCAGCTGATGAGGATGGCGACCGCCTACGACCCCTAGGTCGAAAGGCCGCATAAGCGACCGAAATTCCATGCAGCTGCTGGATAATGGGTAAAAATACTAATTATTATATTTTCATCTTTACAGCAAAATAGGAAGCCAGGACCACCCCAGAGGCCAGAAGTGACAGGACAAAACTCTCCACCAACAGAAAAAACAACAACCTTCCCGAGGATAACTGGTGCTAACCAGATCTTTCTGCAAGCCTGTCGCCTCAGTAAAGGGGAGCTTTCCTCCCTTACCCACAGCCCAAACTCAAACGCCTTAGGGTGGGGTAATGAGACGGGTCGCTGAAATTTCTGTTGCTAGACTGGTCACGTCAACAGCGAAATTGCTGACCACTTACTCTATATTGACTTATTTGAGATATAGATAACCGAACTCTTGTGTAAAAGTTTTACCAATACTTCTACTTTATGAGTGTTGGGTGCATAGTTTCATGAGCCATTCGTAGATTTTGGGGTAACGTGGGATTGTTTTTCCTCTAACATCCACCCCACTGGGAAAAATTCCAATTTGGAAACATATCACGGGAAGTCAATGCTTGTGTCATAAAACAGATACTCTTATTCAAAAATGCGAATTTACTAGTTTATGAATTAAATGTTATTTTACGATAAAAAAAAACATGAGCAAAACAGCAAAAATGCATTTCTTGTTATTTAAAATTATTGTCGCAAAAGCATTTCTTAACAATCCTGCAGGTAAAAATTAGTTTTTTTACCTTCGTCATGGTTATTGACGTGACATTGAGGGTGGTGTTAACACCCTCAATGTCTCAAAAAAAGGTGCGTTTTCGGTTATGAGTTTATAAGCAGTATTTGTATGACTTAAAGTCCTCTGTAACTCCCTACAGTTTGATATAATGAGACTGTTGGTTGTTAGCTCTTTCCTCTCAGCTATTTAGTAACTGACTAGATATCTCTCTTTACTATTTTATTATAATTTTTTTCGTATAAATCACCTCACGTACCCCCATGTGGACTCAGCTTTAACATTCCTCCGTTAAATGATTTAGCGCGGTCATTACACGTGACTTGGTTATTATCGGGTCAAGATTAGTTATTCCACCGTGGTGGAAGCCCAGGAATTAGGAGCAGGACCCTCGAACGAAGGGGACGTGGAGGCTTGGCGCCAAGCAAAGCCGGGCCGGGGGTAATTTAATAAACGGGTGGGCAAAATAAATTCCCATTAGGCCAGGAGATAATTTTGGACATGTGGCGGCCCTGTTGTTTTTTGTTAAGAAGTTTTTTTGGGAAGGAAAATAGCCTCGTGTCGTAAAATTAGTGAAACGTGTCGCAACAGAACGTTATAAATTCAATGGAAATCGACACTTTGTCGCACAGTCAGGATCTGTGCCACAATTAATGCAATATCCTTGTCATCGAGGGCGGTCCTGTATAATGATAGGATTGATGGAATATCCGGTAAGATTAGACCAAGTGTTGGTTTATGTTGTTCCTAATACTGACTGATCCTGTTCTGATGCATGTACGTATTAGTAGGGTACAAATTATGGGTCTAAAACACGGGGTATATTGAATGATTTAAAGTTCTCACTTTTGATCCCGGTAATTTCATCCGTAACCCAAAGTAACATCAGTTAGAGTTCGCGAACTATCTAAACTTTCCCACTTTACTTGAGGCCTTTTTGGAAATTACTTTTAATCAATTTCCCAGCGCTATACAGCCGGTATGATACGGGAATACAGAAACCTAATGAGTAAGTTAATATGTACTTAAAGCTTAGTTTCCATTTGCAAAGCTACTTTGATAGAGACATTCGCGCTTCCAACTTGTGATTCACCTACTAAAAATTTGCATACAGTATTATTTGATATTCTCCAAGGGCAGGTTTGTTGCAGCTTTTAGAATACTAAACAAGCTCGACGTCGCTGTCGGGGAATTTCGTTACAAAATTCCGATACATGGAAACTTCCTGTTTGTGTAAATATGGAAAAAATGTAACAAGTTTGAACTTTGTGATAAGCCTGGCGTATTAGATTCTTCTGCGAATTTATAGCACAGATTCAATTTGTTTCGTTTGTGACACTATACGAATACGATACTGAAATGTTTGGTTTTAATGTATGCGATTTCAAAGATTATCATTTTGCTGTTAAGCAGCAAAAAGGTTTGCTTCTCTAATTGTGTGTTGCTGTCTTCGGGAGTTCAATTCGCGATGAGCAGAGAATTTCACAGACATGTTTGATATCTTTAATACTTCCAATAATTTTAGAATTTGGAAATGGTTATACAAGATGTTTCAGAAAATAGTACCATAAATATAACCACCTAATCTTATCACTGGGCTCCAAGAAAAGAAAAAAATATATATAAAAAATTTACAATTTATTAGTAAGATGGTACATAAAAAACGTAATGTTAAGCCGCTATCTGCAATATTTCTCTAAAGGAACATTATTTAAGTAATATTAAGGTAGCATGAATGTAATGTTCTCTGGAAGAATGTCCAAAAAGTACGTTCCTATCATGACCCCACATATCAAGTACTTTTCGGTATGAACATCACATGACAAGGAGGTTACCGAAAAGAAGTTCTAATGAATAATATGATAGGAACGTTCTTTAAAGGAACTTAGTCAATTAAGTAAAATATTTATATCCCATTTATTAAATTACCAATAAATAAACAATAATAGTGATAATAGAAGTGAATTTGAAGTATTAAATAAATTTGGCATATCTATGTGGAATTTTATAAAAATTAATCGACTGCAAAGCTGTATCATTGGGTAAGGATAATTTCCTAATCCTGCGAATGTAAGTGTAGGATTCAGTGTTCCAGAACAGCTCTGACTGGTCTGACTAAACACTATTCCAACGCAGTATCAATAACCGAACGTCGTATTATGTCATTACTCATTAGTGTCCCGCCTGTTTTTAAAGTAAACTTTTTGGTGTGGTGAAATAGGTCTGTCACTGTCGTACGTCATACAGTACAACAAAAAGTTGACTTTAAAAATACGCGTGTCGCTAATATATTTGTCGTGTCAAATTGCCAATTACGTAAAAGGTCAATGGGGGCTGGGCAGGTAGCGGGAGCAACCAAGATAGTTAACTCACCATTTCCTAGTTGTGTGCTGTAAAAAAGCCTATTCCGCACACATTTTATTGTGACGGTGGAGCACTTTACGGAATATAACTAGAACGTCCTGAGTACTTGTACAGGGGGTCACCGGACATATCACGTGTTCTTGTCCTGAAAGTCTTATTCTTTTCTAGTGCTAGGAATGTCCCAGAGGAACATAAATGGTGCATGTTTATCATATTACAAAAGAATGTGTTTATCACGTAATAATGGAATATAATTGGCACGTTCTGAGAACCTGAAAAGTAGGGACACGTTCTTCTTATGAGGTACTCGAGTTTCAAATGGTAATTTTTCACCCGAATATCCCATTCCATGTCCTCGAATGCATATTCTTGTCAGATGATAAGAATGTAAAATTGCTAAGTGGGTAGGTCGGGCTTCCTATTGTGCTCACGATGGGTCTCAGTGGCACATCCGGTTTGTGGATCTTTGGTAACATTTGGAAATTTTCACAAGCTTCGTGGCAAGGCTTGCGACCTTTTTTTTTGACAATTGGAAAATTCTACTGGAGCACGGACCGGCCGTGAAAGCCTTCACACACCCTGTACATAGAAGTGTTAACTTCACCATGCCTAATGTTTAATGTTGGGGAGGACACATTTTGCACTTTTGATAGCAAAAGAAAATAAAACATACCTCCTATAAACTTTTTCATCATTCAACATCTAACATTAGCCCCTGTACAAAACCTGAACGGTGGCAATGTTTTTGGTTATATTTCCAAAATTTAAAGGTTAGAAAATATTCGTGGTTTCCAGATCTTACCAAAAATAAAGATAGTAGGAAAATAAATAAAATTATATACAATATGTTAAAAGAAAATTTGTTAATCCTGAAGTATTTAAAATTATAAGACTGTGGCTTTCGCGGCCTGTCAAAATACATTTCCGGGCTTTAAAGCCGTGGTCCAATGGAATTTCTTCCTGACGCTTCGTCTACAACTGCGGCAGACATTATCAGAGGCGACGAGGCAATGGGCGAAGTGATCCCCCCCTTTCTGCGTTGTATTGTGGTGACCTTCGTGGTATTTATTTCCCCGCTGACGTGCTGCAGTAGAGGGACTGGGGTGGGGTAGCGGTGGCGTGGGTAGTGGTGGCGTGGGGTAGTGGTGGCCCCCAGCCCTTCCACTGCATCGCGACGGCGGGAGATTAAATAGGAGGTCACTTCGACCATTGCCTCATCGCCTTTGATAATGTCAGCCGCAGCTGTAGACGAAACGTCAGAAAAAATTCCATTGGACCACGGCTTCAAAGAACCGAATCTCAAGTCAGGATCGGGGCCAAAGGTTATTGAAAATGACTCATAGTGTATAAAAATACCAATTTGAAGTTTATGAAAATAAATAAATATGTTTATCTAATAATGAAAATTTGAAATTCTTGAAAAATGCAGGTTAGAATTTGTGCTAGGATTGATTAAAAATGACCTCCACATTCTCCATAAAAAACACATTCTCAAAAAACGCTAAATTTTGATTTTTTGGAGAAACTCAATTTTAGGACAAAGTAAGACAAAACTGATTCAAAACATCTGGTCTATTGATTTTAGTAAATTTATACTTTCGGACTAAAGTAAATAAAATTAGACTCCGTATGCCTCAAGATGCAAATTTGTTATATTTCACTTTAAATTTTTGGAAAAATGCAGATTAAGATTAGGACAAAAATCGGCTAAATATGCCTCAAAGCGTCTAAATATTAAGTCTTTATAAAGAATTAAGACTAAAATCGATTATGTGTCAAAAAACAAAAATTATTATTTAAGTTTTGAAAAAAATCGATATTAGGATAAATATATGCAAAACTAATTCAAACAAATGGTAAAATTACAGTTTTTTGACAAACGTAAGTAAAATTTGACTCCGCGTTGCTGCAAAATGCAAATTTGGTGTTAGGACTTCGGCCAATATCGGTGAAAAATTACTCAAATAGTGTAACATACAATACAAATTTGGAGTGTTTGGAGAAATTCAAATTAAGTATCGGGCCAAAATCGTTTCGTTTAAAATTTTTTAAAAATTTCTCGAAAGACGGAAACCGCAAAAGTGTAAAAAGTGAGGTTACAATTAGGACTATAACTTTGTCACAACACAAAGCCTAAAAATGCAAATTTTGATGTGTTTGTGGAGAAATTCAAATCTTCTAATTTGTTGGTTTTAATAAGTTTAATTTTCAAAAATCATAAAAAATGACTCAAAGCTTGCAAAAATTCAAACTTGAAGTGGCTGGAAAAATTTAGATCATGATAAGGGTAAAAATCGGTTAAAAAATGACAAAGCGTTTAAAAGAACAAATTTAAAATTTTTTAAAAAATTGGCATAGAATTAGGGCTAACTTTTATTAAAAATGATCCACCTACTCTAAAATTGCCGATTTTTAAAAATCAGAAAATTCTAATTCTGGGTAACAGTTCCATTAAAGTCAGTCACTGAAACTTGCAAATTTTATCGATTTATAGGAATATAGTAGGTCTGAAAGCATAATATTATGAGAAAGTTATCCGGCGCTGTTTAATTTAACCAAAAAAATTTAGATTTAATTTGAAAAAATTAAGGACTTATGTGGAACTTTTACCCCTCGTCTTACCCCCTCTGTAGATGCTCCATAAAGGTCCGTCACTGAAGTATGCAATTTTGTCGAAATATATGATCGAAGTATGTGTAACCGACTCACCAGGGCGTTCCATTGGGTGCTAATGAACATGCAGTGGTATGTTTTTTATGTTCTAAGTTCTAAATTTAAATTCTAAAATGGGAATATATAACTGGACAAACACAAACTGACAAGAGGTTAACTAACCACAACAGATAACTACACCAACCTAAACTAACCAAAGACATAACTAAAAGAACCAAAACGAAAACTAAATTAACCTGGACTTACCTGAACTAACTCAAACTAACCTGAACTAATCAGAGTTAGTTATGAAAGTTGAAATTAATTTTCTGCGATGTTAGTGATCGAAATTTTTAGCTTTTTCGCAGAAAATTCAAAAAATTACATCAGAGTTAATTAGTCTTGACAATTAAATGAAAGAGAGACCGTATTGGCAAAAGCACTAATGCAGACTAATCTGAAGCGAGAAATGAATAAACCTAAACTAACCAAAACGAAAACAAATCAGTTTATGGATGATAACTCGTATGTTGCATTTTTGGCGGAATCCTTGTTTTACGGTTTTCATATCATAACTAATAACTATGAAGGCTTTGACGGCCGGTCAAAATTCAATATAAAGTGTTTTCCGGGCTTTGAAGCCAAGGCCCAATAGATTTTCTTCCTGACGTTTTGCCTACAGATGCGGTAGACATTACCAAAGGCGATCAGGCAATGGGCGAAGTGATCTCCCGTGCTTCCCGATGTTGAATGATTCGACTGTGGTGAGCTCGGTGGTATTTATTCCCCTGCCGTCGGGCTGCAGTGGAGGGACTGGGGTGGGGGTAGTGGTGGCGCGAGGTTTCGGCGCACTTGAAGTATGTCGCAGAACTCGCTTCCAGTATGCATTTAGAAACGCAATTTCCTCCTTCCTGTTGCTATCGTTGTCGTGTTTAAAGATCTCAATGGCCTCTCCCGTTAGTCTCGGATAGAAACGCTGAAATTGATATCAGATATCCACCTTGTTGAAAAGGATGTCGTGACTTTCGGAGAGAGCGAGCTCTGCTACTGCTGACTTTTCTGCTTGTCCCAGCCTGCAACTCCTTTTGTGTTCCGTAATCCTCGTGTTGACACTGCGTTTTGTGGTACCAATATATACCGAGCCACAGCTGCATGGAACTCGGTAAACTCTGGGTGCCGATAGGATATCTCTGCGGTCTTTGGTCGATTTCAAGCTCTGTTGTGTTGTACGAGTTGGTTTAAAGACAGTTTTAACATTGTACTTTTCCAGCAGCCGCCGATGTTCTCTCTGAGACTAACAAGAGAGGCCATTCAGATCTTTAAACACGACAACAATTTCAGGTTAGGAACGATTCAGAAAGGACGAACTTACGTTTTTAAATGGAGACTGGAAGCTACGACATATTCCAAGTGGGCCGAAACCCCGCGCTACCACTACCCCCACCCCAGTCCCTCCACTGCAGCGCGACGGCGGGGGAATAAATACCACGGATCTCACCACTGTGGAATCAGTCGACAGTCAGTAAAGTCGGGAAGCACGGAAAATCACTTCGGCCATTACCTATCTCCTTTGATAATGTCTGCCGCACCAGTAGACCTAACGTCAGGAAGAAATTCCCTTGGACCACGGCTTCAACGCCCGGAAAACACTGTAGATTATGTAACTAGTAACACTGACACTCTTCAAAACCTATACAGTGGCTAACTGTAAGATTTCTATGACCACCTGTGTAGAAAAACTTAATGAAAAGCTTTATATATACTTACTATGCGAAACACTGAAATACCTCTGATAGGTACCTTACAAGGTGGATGTCAAAATAAAGTTGTAGTTGTCAGTATTTTACAGGCCATGTAAAGTTGTAGACAGGTTTGCATTTCTGGGGTTTTGGATGGGAACTCTAATACGATTAATTCCAAATTTTCAAATCATCCAGTTTAAAAATTACCAGGCAACTACATAAACTAAGGAGGCGGTAAGTAAACCAATTGTATTTAATAGTCCCAGTTAAGCAAGATGGTTGCCTTGTATTTATCTGAAGCAGGGTTCCACAAATCCACTGATTCAAAGCTTGCTAAACTGTTCAAGATCCCAGCAGGGTTTTAAAATTTGAAATTACATTATCAAGAAACAAGTACTAACTACTTAAGACCTACGACATTAAATCCGTTTTATTATGATAGAGTATATGAAGGGCCTAAGACCTGGTTACAATGGAAGGGAGAGCTCCACCAGAAAACATCATTCGAAACATCGTCATTGAAGTTATGAGAGAATGCAAAAAGCGGCATATTCAAGTTACATCAGAATTTCTGACCTTTTACGTGAGAACCAATACTGATGGTCTCAGTATCATATCAAATTTTAATATAATTTAGATAAAAGTGCTACAACTTGATCCAAACAAAGGATTTACTTACGATTTAATAACGAACCGTGGAAAAGTGCAAAATTTAATAAAAACTATAGTCGGCACGTTGGAAAACAAGAACGATCCCACGATACTCACACTGAAGCTACAGCAAGAGTTCAGACGTCAGACGAGAGAATTTGAAAATACCATAAAGCAGTTCAGGTAAGTACTTGAAAAAAAAGGAATTAAGGATGTTTCATAAATTTTTGAATTAACAGAAAACAGCTAACTTCATCATTGTATCCACTAATGCTTGAAATAGTAGAGCAAGACAGGAGAAATCAAGGGGAAACACTATCTAAGAAAATTTGCTATTACGCGATACTGGCTTCAGGGCTGGGCAACCCAAACGAAAAACTAGTAAGACTGAGCATACAGTTAAAAAGCATTTGAGAAAAAAATATTTTGAAAAGGTATTTCGAGAAGCACTGCAAGTATTCAAAAGTATCTTCGACGCTGAAGAAATCCTAGTCTTCCCCAGTCTCCAAAACTACGTCAAGCAGGAAGTGGTGCAAAGTCTAGCAGACATCATCACTGGAATTCGTCTTTATAACAAAGCTTGCAAAAGAGGGGGTGAAGGAATGCCGGATTGTAAGCTCCAAAAACAGTTCATACCAATCTTTCCTAAAATCACATTGTAGTGCCAAAGCTTTTGGATCAGGCCCTAGCAGCAGTAAAAGCGGAACTCTTCCAATTTATAGATAACGTAATATTTACCACAAGATCTTTTTCGAGGTACGTAGAGAGCTGTATGGTAATTGTAAAAAACTTCAAAGATGAGTGGACCATAAAAGTGGAATGTGGAACTAAAGAAGAGAGACAGAAGTGGGAGTTTGTTAAGGATGTTATAGCAGTTAACAGACAAGTTGTAAAAACTACAGGGTAATATTGGTAATATAAATTAAGAAATCCTTCAAATCTGACGGTGATTTAGGGTCATACTGAAGTCTATTGGAATCTTAGAAGAGCACAGAAAAACGTTAGAAGGCGAATTTCATGAGATCGTGACTAATTTGAATAAAATTATCGTTCCCACGTTGTATCAAGCTGTTACAGATGTTTTCGTAAGTTTATTCATCTAAAAGCCTCACCATCATTCAATCTACTTAATTCTCAGCCCCATTTCGTCCAGTTAACAATTATTTGGAAAGAACTCCAAGATGACGGAATTCGCCTTAAGAACTTATTTAACATTTTCAAAGTGCAAGCTCAACAAATAGTGAGCTCGAATATCGACCTGCCATTGGATAATCAATACAGTACCTACGACCACTTGCAATCCATAGATGTGGACGACTGTATCAACAATGACAATCCAGATATCACAGTTCACCCTAGAACGGAGAAGTTTACCAGGGACGATTTAGAAGTAAGAAATTTGAATGATTCAATAGCTCACAAACTGATTATTATTATAAGACTGTGACGGCTTTCACGGCCGGTCAAAATGCAATCTAAAGTGTTTTCCGGGCTTTAAAGGTTCAAAGGAATTTCCTTCTGGCGTTTCGTCTACAGCTGCGGCAGATATTATCAAAGGCGATTAGGCAATGGGCGAAAAAATCTTTTATGGAAATTTTCGAGGCCAAGGCGTTGGCAAAAGCAAATAAGAGGCCAAAGTGATGTTTCCGTTACGTGGACGACTTATTGTTTGGTAGTCATTCGGTATTGTTATCGGTATTGTTATTTGGAGTTATGGCGAGGACGATCTTCAAAATTTCCTCTTACACCTCAACTCTATCATCCCAAAAATTCAATTCACTATGGAGATGGGAAGGAAGGACGCCTACCGTTTTTAGATGTTTAGGTATCAAGGAGGCCGAATGGGAAGCTTGCGCAGCTTACAGAAAACCAACACACACTGACCGATACCTCAATAACGGAGGATCAAATCATCATCCCAGACAGAAAAAGGGAGTCATAAAGATTCTGTCTGTGAGAGCCAAGAGCGAAATGAAGCGTCTGGAAAGACTTTTTGCTTGGAATATATACAGCAAGCACGAGTTCGATAGGGCCGTCCAGCCAAAGAATATAGAGCCCCAGGAAGGAACAACGGGAGAAGATGAAGGAAAGTGCGCCTGGACTAGTCTACCATACATCCACAAAGTAACGGACAGGATCGGCAGGTTACTGGAAAAGCACAGTGTTAAAACTGTCTTTAGACCCACTCGAACAATTCAGCAGAGCAAAAGATTGGCCAAAGACCGCAGAGATCCCCTATCGGCACCAGGAGTTTACCGAGTTCCGTGCAGCTGTCGATCGGCACCACAAAACGCAGTGTCAACACGAGGATTACGGAACACAAGAGGAGTTACAGGCTGGTACAAACACAAAAGTCAGCAGTAGCAGAGCACGCGCCTTTTCAACGAGGTGGAAATCTTACATCAATCGCAGCGTTTCTTTCCGAGACTAACAAGAGACGCCATTGAGATCTTAAAAAACGACAACATTTTCAACAGAAAGGAGGAAATTACGTTTCTAAATGCAGACTGGAAGCGAGTTCTACGACATACTTCAAGTGCGCCGAAACCCGCGCCACCACTCCCCCACCCCAGTCCCCCACTGTAGCGCGCCGGCGGGGGAATAAATACCACGGAGCTCACCACAGTCGAACCAACCATCGTCGGGAAGCAGGGGAGATCACTTCGCCCATTGCCTCATCGCCTTTGATAATGTCTGCCGCAGCTCTAGACGAAACGTCAGGAAGAAATTCCATTGGACCACGGCGTCAAAGCCCGGAAAACACTTTAGATTTTATATTGAACCGCCGTGAAAACCTTCACAGTATTATTTTGTATTAATTATATTTGTATAGTTTGAAGGATTTTGTTGCTGGGCTTTGGTTAACACTGACGGAGCTTTAATACCAGCAGTTGTCGAGAATGGAGTGATTGAGTATAAGAGCCAGTTTTACGGCTTCTGCACTTACATGGCTGCCAACTGTTTTTGTTCAAATCCTGAGCAGTGAGTGTTTTTTCTTATAATAACCCTGAAAATGTATTTGTTCATGTATGTCTTTTTTTATTGGGAAGAAGGGCATCTTTACCTCCCCTCTCCTCTCAAACTGAATTTTTCCAATCCTTGACTCTGGTAGGCAAAAGTCTTTCGTTGGAGTGACGTTAACCCAATACTGAATGACGTCATTCGCCGGGAGAGTTTTCAGAATCTGGACCTACCGGGGTCCGCCGACACATACAGCGGAACGGAACGGAGCGGAACGGAGCAGAAATGTCAATAACGTCATTACACATGTCAATAACGTCATTACACATGTCAGTAACGTCATTACACATGTTAATTCCTATTTTAGCTTTTATCTGATTGGTTTAAATTTAACTATCAAATTACGCTCCGTTCCGCTTTTAACCAAATTCCGCCACGTGACGTCGCCCTGAGGCTTATAATATTTATTTACTAAAGATTAATTTTATGTGCGTCAAATATTTTTGAGAGGGGTGTGACACAAGCAAGGTAACAAAGACACCTCTTAACAGTACTAAAATTATTTAAAAGAATGTTGGGTAATTTTAATACTTTTTGGGTAAAAATTCCTAAGTACAATCTAAAGTGTATTCCGAGCTTTGGAGCCGTGGTCCAATAAAATTTCTTCCTGATGTTTCGTCTACAGCTGCTACAAGCTCACCACAGTCGAATCTGTCAACGTCGGGAAGCACGGGAGATCACTTCGCTCATTGCCTCATCGATTTTGATAACGTCTGCCGCAGCTGTAGACGAAACTGCAGTGTACTACGACATACTTCAAATGCGGCGAAACTCGGCGCCACCACTGCCCTCACCCCAGTCCCTCCGCTGCGCGCGACGGCGGGGGAATAAAGGCCACGGAGCTCACCACAGTCGAATCAGTCAACGTCGGGAAGCACGGGAGATCACTTCGCCCATTGCCTCATCGCCTTTGATGATATATAAAGCCGCAGCTGTAAACAAAACGTCAGGAAGAAATTCCATTGGACCCCGGCTCCAAAGCCCGGGAAACACTTTACATGGTAATTGATCCATTTTTGACATTTCCCAATTTTATCTGACGTTTATCGCATTTTACAGACATTTGTAATAGTTGGCCCACATTTTCCAAATATTTGGTAGACTTAAATATCATTTGGTGCTGACTGTACACCACATTTGTTGATTGTTCACCCCTTCAAATTTTATTAAATTTTTTGGGGTAGTTTTGGTAATTTATTGTAATTTTAAAGTATTTTCAGTAGTTTTCTAGTTAATACTATGAGTTTCATAGTACTTGTTATAACATATAGCAAATCCAATGCAAATATTTATTAGTCATCACTTATGCAATACAATAAAACGTGGGCTTACAAAGAAAACTCATATTATTTATTATCATTACAAACTTTTTCAATAGTCACAGAAAATAGTAAAAAATGTTTTTAAGTTGTATATGAAAATAACCAAGTAATTGAAATGTTTTCACACTTTTACCTAAACTTTAAATTTTTTTAAACTCTTCATATATATTTGTTGGATGGGGTGTTCGTTGGAAAACGTCATCTAGAAGGCTATAAACTTTTGACAGAAAAGGATGACACAGTCGAAGTAAATGGACTTTTGTTATTGCATCTTTTTCTTTTGACATTTCACAGCCAGTATGTATAATTTTAAATGAACACCCCCTAATTTGTCCTTTGTTTTATATTGTTAATGAATGGATTCCTATTAATTGCAGAAATCCATTTAAAATATATTCAACTTTCATATCATCCTTATGTTCAGTTTAGGCCATATAAATGTGTCTAAATATTTTTTTAAGAACTTAATCTTTACCAAACTGTTTTCTGATGAAGACGAGTTCCATAGCACTGCACATACTTTATTTATATATTTGTCTGATTTAAAAAATCTCTGAAATCGGCCACTACTACAAGTTATCAAATTTTATTTATAAAGAAATTTCGAGAGTCCTTGGATGAATTAACAGATAATTTTTCTAATTTTTTAAGTACTTTTTGTAATTTTATATGGATTTTTTGCTGTTCTACATGCAATTTTAATAACTTCAGTGTTGTTTAAATAACTTTAGAAAAATACCGGTAATAGGAGCGATAATTATAAAATTTCATGATAATTTTTGTAACTTTTGATTGGGAAACCTCCAAAAAAGTGGTCAGACCAACCCTGCTAAAATCCACGATTATGGCTTTTCAACCATACAAATCCCCTGAGGAGGACGGAGTGTTTCCGACCCTATTACGACAGGGCCTGGATCAATTCGCACCTCTATTAACAAAATTCTTTACAGTGAGCCTTGCATGGAACTTTATTTTAAACTGCTGGTCCAGGGTGAGGGTCGCCTACATACCAAAGATGGGATATAGAGGAAAAAAGCCTAAATCGCTCAGGCCAATCAGTCTAGCCTCGTTCCTGCTGAAAAACTTGGAAAAGCTGCTAGACCTATACATGCGGGAGGGAGCGTTAACAACGTACCCCAACAGTATGCAAACCAGACTAACAAATCAACAGAACTAGCACTCCACAACCTGGTGGAGAAAGTCCAAGATATCCTGGATACAAAGGGTGTGGCAGTCGGTATTTTCATAGACATGGTAGGGGCCTTTATTAATGCATCTACAGACTCCCTCCTCAGCGCCAGTAAAGCGAGAAAGGTCGAACGAACAATAACCAACTGGATTCGCAACATGTTAGAAGCCAGACTGATCACTACATTATTAAACGATGACACTCGCAGATTCGCAACAGCGGGAGGTTGTCCACAGGGCGGAGTCCTTACACCACTCCTGTGGTCCATACCACTGGACGACCTTCTGACTACTTTGGAACTGGGGAATCGAGGCCCCAGCATACGCGGACGACATCGTTATTCTTATAAGAAACCATCCAGACCAACAAATCTCCAGCATGTTGCAACTTGTAAACAGGTGGTGTTCAAAATAAACCTTAGAAAAACGGTGATTGTGCCATTTACCCGAAGGAAGAGGCTGGACTTCCTGAAACCGCCATCTTTGTTCGGGACGACAATCCCGATTACCAACGATATAAAATTTCTAGGAGTCATCCTAAACAAGTGGATCCCACATGTGACTCGTACCTTTAGGACGGACCAGATTTCCCTTTGGTCGTGCAAGAACCTGTGCGGCAAATCACGGGGAATGGCACCCCAACAAACTATGTGGCTATACGTGACGGTAATAAAACCGATAATCACGTATGGGGCCATAGTTTGGTGTCGAAAGAGCAGACAGAGCTCTATCAAAGCTAAACTGTCCTCTCTGCAAACACAAACATGTCTCTGCATCACGAGTGCAATGAGAACTACGCCCACGGCAGCCATGGAGTGTATGCTTGACCTGTTTCCACTTCCTGGCACGAGAGGCAATGAAGGCGACATACCGGCTGCAACAAGTAACGCACATAGCACCGCAGTCATTTGATGATGAGACCAATAATGCCCAGGCTGGCTTGGAAGACCTTGCGGTATTGAACATGGTCTCCGACTTAATGGCATCAAAACCCACATAGACACTCGTTACGTCGTCAGTGTTCCCTCACTGGCAGACTGGGACCAACAAGGCAAAGATCTGCAACTGTCAGGAGGTACCTGGTACACGCACGGATCCAAAACCGACAAAAGGGCTAACTCCGGAGTGTACGGGAGGTCGGATGGCATCTGCATAGCAAAGAGTCTGGGCCGATTCAGTACAGTGTTTCAGGCAGAGATACATACCATTGAATTATGTGCCCGGCACCTATTAGAGGAGGGAGGGCACAATTGATCAATAAATATCTGCTCGGATAGTTGGGTAGCAGTTCTAGCGCTTATGCGTTTGCGCTGGAATTCCAAAACTGTTTGGAACTGCCGCAGGACTCTAAACACCCTATCGCAGGAGAACCGCGTCACATGGGTGCCGGGCCATCGTAGCCAGGAAGGCAGCGAGCTCTGCATTCCTAGGCCCAGAGCTCGCACTGGGAGACCCATACTCTCTGGTCAAGTCTGAACTCCAGAAATGGAGCTATGCCAAGTCCCAAGACTGGTGAGAAAACCTACCCGGACTATCATACTCCAAAAAATTTATCACGGGAACAGGGAGGGCAAAAACCGATACTCAGACTAAATAAGAGACAAATCAGAGTGGCCACTGCATTGTATACAGGATATAGCCACCTAAGATTTCCCATGCACAGACTCGGAGTGTCCGAAGAGCAGTCGGCTGTGCTTGGAGGACGACGAGACAGTCGAGCACTGTTCGGAAACAATAAGATCATTGAGCCTCAAGATGCAAACGCAGTGTCACCTGAGAGACTCAGATTCGTTGAGGGACTGGGCATAACAGGTGACAATTAATGGAGCAAGCAGCTTCGAGTGAGTCACAATGGATCGCAAGTCGCGGTGGAGGACTGCACAAGTCCAGTCACATTGAATACAATACAACACAATTTTTGAACTAGTTTTTCATCAAAAGTACAACAAAAATTACTGGTGTCACACCGCTCGTGTTTTTGAAAAATCAGGTTTTATTACGATATCCAGGACTATAATGAAATTTCATTACCATACTTAGTACTGTAATAGTTATTTATATTATAAGTCGGGTAAATACATTTTTACAGTAAGAGTAAGATGTTTCGAGAACAAGTTCTGTAAAACGTTATCGGATTAACATTTCATTTCATACTTATTAAACACATGAAAAGATTAATTTTATGCAAGAAAAATATTTTTGAAAAATTCTGTATAGTTTCATTACGGTATCCAGTACCGAAACGAAAATTCAATTATGGTACTCAATACTGTAAAATTTCATTACGGTACTCAGACCCGTAAAAAGTTATTTCTCGGAGTAAAAGCAAGTACGTAAAAGTGACCTAAGTGATACAGTATAAATCAAACGTGTGAAGTAAAATTTCTTTGCGGTACTCAGTACGGTACAAAAATAGTAGATTATGTCACTAGGAGTAAAAGTGGGTTTTTTTGTGCTTAGCCCAGAGATTGACGGCCGAAGCGAAGCTGAGGCCTGCAACTGGGCGAAGCACAAAAAGACCTTTTACTCCGCGTAACATATACAATTTTTTTTAAAGCATGCAGGAAAGTCTATTTCAGAGTGATTCAGTGTTGCAATTTTCTTTCATCCTCTTTAAGCGGGTCTAGGTACTTACCCAATTAGTGGTGTATATAAATAGAATGTGTTAGAACGGTGGTGTTCAATGTTCAATTGTTTTAATGGTATTAAATCATAACCAATGGTTTAGATGGTTGAGGTAAATTATGGTAAACTAAAAATTTATAGCATTATTAATACTAAATTAATCAAAATGACATTAACAGATAAATATGATGACAACTAAGAGAGAAGACAGAATTCGAGAACCTATGCGATTTCGACTAAAAACGGTTTCGGGTGGTGCTCTCGAGCGCTCTGAGAGTATTCCTATCCTTTGTTTTTTCAACAAGAATGTAAAGATGGCAATAAGATGGTTTATATATGCGCCACCATGACAATAGCGGTGACATTTGACTTTACTTTTACTGCCTAGGACTTTTTTGCTACTTTTTTTGGTCTCAGGATTAGAAAGCCCACTTTAGGTGTGCGTATGGAGAGAACAAATGACGTACTTTTAGTCCGTTTGATAAAAAAAGTAATTTCCCGGTATCCCGGAAAAACCAGTACGTAAAAATGTCCTAAATGACACAGTATGAAATACCTAAATGCTATTCCGCCCTTCAAACATTTTCATCACAATCAAGATTTTTTTTCAAACTCTTGACTAATTCAGTTTAAACTGTTAGTTCTTGTGACTTACAGAAAACTCTGCTTTAGGTACATAATGAAAACTATAGAATTGGCTAGACGTCGGATGCATTTGGTTAAACTCCTCAATCTGGAAGAGAGGTTAAAAGAGAGCATGCACATTAAAGTGTAAGTAGGGCCACGTTAAGTTTGCATGCAAGAAAAATTATGTTAGATGGTTACTGTTTCAACGACAGATTGATTACAAAGAAAGCAGAGCCTCAAATTGCCGCATCGAATGCGGCAGTTCAAACTGACACACATTTTCAAGACAAGTACATCGATTACAACTACAACTGGAATATTTGGAATCAGAAGGCCAAGCTGCTAAAAATGGTATGTGTTGATGAACCAAAATGAAACTAGAACTCTATATTTTGTATCAGGTTCAACCTACTGTTTTGCTTTTTTTTTTCAGAGAGACATCATGTCCAAAACAACAAAAACAGTCAAAACCACAAGGACCGGAAGAATGCAATCAAACTTTACTCAGACGTACCCTCTTCAAGACACTTGCACCCAAACTAGGAAGGAAAATTATGGAAATACAAATAGATCCTTAAATTTCTTTCAAGGGTTGCGGGGTGAAAGAGGAAAATACCCATTTGTCATGAATTTAACTGAGCCTCAAAGATATAGCCAGCCGAAACGAAAGTAATGATAATACATTAGTGCATAAGTTAAACTACGACAAGCTGAATAAAACATTCTGGTATATGCAGAGATAAAGCAACATCGTATAGATTCGAAATATTTGCTCAACTGATATTTCCCTGAGCCAATTTCATTCCTACAAAACTCAATCTATCTTGATAAATCCGAGCAGTTAGCAATCGAAGTGTAAACAGCGCCAAATTAAAAATCAATGGGGAATTTTGGCATTCTCGCCCTGGAAACGTAAAGCGCTGATGGCTGTGTTACGTAGCAGCTCTTAGAGCCGTTTGAGTTTTGCAGGCATACACTGGTTCACTTCGTCCATAATAATCATCAGCAACTCTGAATTTGTCTTGACTATAACTTTTTTTTATATGGAAATTAACGTTAACCATTGTTCATGCAAAAGCTATTTAATCGTTAACTGTTGAAAAACAAACCATGATGAGCAAACTTTTTGTCTTGCCAAGCCGCAGCAACACAAGCCCAGATTAAGAGCGTAATACATCTTTTTTTTTTTACAGGCTCTTTTTAAGCCTGCTAAAGCAGAACCAAACAAAAGGATCTTTGTCAGTTTGTGGTAAAAATTTTACTTGCCAGGACCTGGACGACTAATAGTAGTGGCAGTAGTAACACTAGAGGGGCAGAAATCTTAAAAAGCCCTTTTTACTGATCCACCCATCCTTACTGGATGACAATAATCAGTGTTTGGAGATGTTAAAGGGCACCTGGAAACAACTTTTTTTTATCTCCAAACGAGGTTTTAGTTCATTCAATTCTATGCAGAACTTTGATAAATAACACTTTCACAAAAAAAATGAAATTAAAAGATGCGTCACAGACTACCCTTTGGTGAAGACAAATGGCTTCTGTCAAATACAGCAGATTTTTTAATTATACGGAATTTAATTAAGAAAATTTCGCCTAATCATTTTTGGTTTAGTAATAATTGAGGGCAACATTAATTAGTCATTTTTGGCAGAGTCCACACACCTTTCTACCAACTAACAGCCGTACGAGAAGAATTTTATTAATTTTTTCTACACATGAATTGTATAATGTGTAGGAGAGAATACTTTTTCTCGAGTTATTCAGCTCCAGTGTCGGTTAAAATGTGGTTAATGAAAATACCGACCCAATTTTAGGCATCCCATGCAAAAAATAAAGCAAAAAACCGAAAAAATAACTAATTTAAACAAATGTAGCTTTTTGTAGCCTGTTGCTTTGAAAAACAATAATTAAACATTGTATATCTCCGTGAAGCCGTGTGCTTCTGTAGGCGTGTATGTAGGGTTGCGGGACCCTTGGGGCCATCTACAATACGTTTACGTTTAAAGTGAATGACGGTAGGCCCATATAGTGATCGAAATTTTTAGCTTTTTGGCAGGAAACTCTAGTTTAAAATATGCAAAAAGGCAATATTTACTAATTGAAAATTGAAAACTTATCTGCTTTCGATATTTCCAAAAATATTGCAGCTGTTAAGAAGGAAACAAATAGAAACAACTACTCCGAGGGCTAATACCCCTACCGGCATTGAATTACACTGTTTGTTTCAAAGCTCATTTTATAAAGCAAAAAAATGTATAAAAGAAACTTTAATTTATCTTTTATGTTATATATATTTTTTTTATTCTAGAGCACTTTCTTGTATTTCATCTTTTCTTTTAATTTTGTTTCCATAGTATTTAAGCTTTGAAACAAATGGTTTTAGTGGAAGTGAAAGCTTTTCGACCATCTGCGAGATTTTCATAGCCAACGGAGAATTACACTTTCGATCCATTATGAGGGATTGACGTTCTCCGTATATAATAAATTAATACGTATATGGGTAGGCCCAGATCTGCCAATTGCACTCACACTCAGAGACGATCGACAAATTTTGGTCCATAATTTGTCTCATCCCCTTTGATAACGTCCGCCGCAGTTGCAGACGAAATGGCAGGAAGAAATTCCACCGGACTACGGCTTCAAAGCTTGGAAAACACTTTATAATGTATTTTGACCAGCCGGCCCTGCCTGCACAATCTGATAAACTATATATTATTATTTGGAGAAAAATTTGCGATTTGAATTCTAAAACACAGAATCTTTCAAATCGCAAAATTTTTTATCGTCTCGAGACAATTTTGTTTTTTGTTCTAACTAGAAAGCCGTTTTATCAATTTTGAACTCAAGAATTTTTTGGTTGAACGCAATATGACGTTTTGATCGATTCGATGCATAACGCAAATTTCTTGAAAAGTGTTTCTGAAACAAAGAACTTTGCGTACCTAATTTGATTTTTGCTACAAAACGAATTATTTTTTACATATTGATTTTGTTGCAGTTGCTTGAGATTTCGGACCAAAAATTGAGTTTCTTTAAATTTGCAAAAAAAAACTAGTTTCTATCTTTCAAGGCTTTTTTGAATTAAATGTAAATGTAGTTTTTTCAGTTTTGAACGAACAAGTGACTTTTTAATTAATTTTGACTACATCTGATCGGTTTTGACCCCAAAAGTAAATATTTTAATCAATTTTTCTAAAAAGTTAACTTTTGTCCCACCATATTTCTTAAGCAAACCAAATGTAGTCAAATGATTTTTTTCTAGAAAAACTTGATATTTTAGGCGACAAATTGAGTTTCATTAAATTCAAAAATGCGTTTTAATGGTTGCAAAACGATTTTTGCTTCTTTTTGTACTAAAAAAAAAATGTAATTTGATTTTTAACCAGAAACTAAATTTTTTAATGATTCTGCTACAAAAAAGTGTGAACCAAAACGTGATTTTCTTTTGTTATACACGTTATGAGGATTTTGAGCCAAAAATAGTATATTACATACCGGGGTGGGAAGTCGTTCATTACTGTCGAGAGGTTTGGTAGTTTATCGAGACGCGCAGCGTCGAGATGACCTATAAAATCTCGAGACGGTAAGGAAACTTCCTACCGAGGTGTGTATACTATTTTATGTACAACCTACATAATATGAATTTATATTTTTCGTATAAGATATTTATAATACTTTTAGGTAACTATCTTTTTTAAAAATTACCAGTTAACTATCTTATCTAGTTCGATGCTACTAGGGACACCTTTTTAATTCTATTGAGACATTAAATTTTAGGGGCCAAGAAATAAGCATGGAAAATGCGGGTTGAAAGAGTGGTAGGTAATAAGCCATTACCGCCCTTGGGTGGTAATGAATACCCATTACCTACTAGTTTTTGTTAAACCATTTTGTAATTATTGTTATAATAATTGTGGAAACACTTTTTCAACCAAAATTTTTGTTGACTAAGTATCATTTTGTTACAAAAACAATTTTTTTTAGAATGATGTTAGAGCAAAACTTTTTGAACTAAATAAAGTCAATTTTAACGATTTTGAACTAAAAAATGAATATTTTTATTAAATCAATGGGGAAATCAGTGGTGAGTTTTGTTGTACAGGGTCATCCAACGAGGACTGAACAGGGCAGTTTTTTCCGGAATGGGTTAAATGATATGAAAAAACAAAATATCTATTTGTTATGTTCTTTACCGGTGAATCCAAAAATGATACATGAGAAACAATTGAACATCAAATAAAAGCGCTACGGCACATTCTGAATTTTTTTTAAATGGAATGTCGTATTTTTTATTTCATATTTCAATTCCTGATATAATTTTTGATATAAACTGATATTTTTTTTCTAGTAACGTTGAACTTATGCACTTATTAAATTACGAAAACATCAACCACCGTGAGACGACTTCCTATTAACACGTGGAGTTGCCACTAGTCAGGTACCACTTATAATATAATACTGCACCTGTTCAGCAAAAGTCGAGTGAATCTGACAAGAAATAAAACACAAATATTAAAGAACTTGAACTGGTGCAGTATTATAAGTGGTACCTGACTAGTGGCAACTCCATGTGTTAATAGGAAGTGATCTCACGGTGATTGAATGTTTTTGTAATTTAATAAGTGCATAAGTTCAACGTTATTAGAAAAAAAAATATCAGTTTATATCAACAATTATATCAGGAATTGAAATAGGAAAAAAAATACGACATTCCATTTAAAAAAATTTCAAAATGTGCCGTAGCGCTTTTATTTGATGTTCAATTGTTTGTCATGTATCATTTTTGGATTCACCCGTAAAGATCATAACAAATGGCTATTTTGTTTTTTCATATTATTTAACCCATTCCGAAAAAAACTGTCCTGTTCAGTCCTCGTTGGATGACCCTGTACAAGCATTGGAAATTTACTGGTAATTAGAGAAATTTAAAATGAAATATTTATGGGATTTTTGAATATTTTTTTCCATCACTTCAAACGAGACTTTCAAACTACATTTTGTGTTGAAATGTGACAAATTTTACCTTAAGATAAAATTATTGGTGAGTTTTGTTGTGCGCACAACAATTTAGTGATGTTTAATGGAATTTGATGGTAACTTGGTGGTATTTAGTGGAATTTTACGAAATTGTTTTTGGAATTTAGTGGAATTTGAATTTATGAAGTGATTTCCCATTCGATTAATGGTGAGGCAACATGCTCATAGCTAGTGTGCTCTAATTTGGGCAATTTTGTAATAGACCACTTTCAAATGTTAACAAGTGAATATAGGAAATATCAAATTGATGGAAATTAATAATTTTGTTCAATGAGGAGCAGAAATCAAAGGAAAAGCAAAACATTCTATTAAAATTTAGCAAGAAGCAATTGTGTTTGGACTTTGATTGTTTGTGTAAGCATGAGTTGAGAAATTAAAACATCAAAGGTTTGTCTCCATTACCAGAGGAGCTCAACTCAAGAACTCATCCCCCCGCCCCTTACAAAAACAATAATTGCAGTCTTTCCGGCGGTTGAACCTCATGAAGTTGAAGTTTCTAATCATTTAACTTGTGTTTGGTAAAAATGCTTGTACTTTAATCTGTGATACCTTGTATATGTGGCAACATATGTATAAGTGTGCATTGTTTTTGGACTCTGGTTTTTTGTGTTGATATGAATTGAGTAATTAAAAAATTATTTTAATGCAAAGGTGTTGCTTATTAAATTACCCGAGGAGCTCAACTTAAGACCTCATCCTCACCCACCCTTCAGAAAAACAATAATTGCAGTTTTTCCTGTGGTTGAAGCTCATCAGGTTGAACTTTTTGGTCATTTAACTTGCGTTTTTTGGTAAAATTTGATTTTTATTTTAATTTTTTCAGTAAAAAACGCAATATAATAATAACAGCAAACAACGGCATTTTTTTTTCTTGAAAAATTTTATTGAAAACTGTTCAAGTTTTATGTGACTGTCGTGTAGTTATACTTTTTAATTTTATACTAATATACCTATTTTAATTTCATAAATTAGAATAATAAATATTTTAAGATAACTTTTTTATTTATAATAATTCGGGTTCTGATAGATTTATGTATTTGTAGCCCTGAAGAAGTTTAAGCATTATTAAACGAAACGTCGGCGATGAGCTTGTAGTTCGATTCTTGTTCCCAATCCGCCAAGTCTACACAAATCTATAGATCCTGGGACGCAATTTTTCACTTCATATAATAATACCCTCAACTGGCAACGCTAAGGTTTTTTTTACCAAGGCATTTACACTTTTCCTGAAAGCACTCATGTACTTTCTGTCAATTTAGCAACATATTTTGAGTGAATATGGGACACATGGCTCTAAAAATCACTGTTTATTCAATTATCTGCTAGTTTCTTTGCCAAACCCCTGGCTTAACTCCAAAACTATTCGAATCCAACATTTAGATCCAACATTTTTCATTTCTTGTACTATTAGAAGTATGGTTCACTTAGTAAGTACCACGGTAGATACAAAGGTAGGGTACTTACAAGTATGCAAGGGTACCTGATAATTTGAGTTTTCCAAGCGCATTATACGTGGGCGCTTACCAAGTACCCACTTATATAGTTGATAGTGTTGAGTTTGGCAAAGACCTCGGTAAAGACATTCTGGATCTCAACTCCAGAGATTACACCCTTCTTTCTTAACTTTGTTAAGATATTGTGAAATGGCCTGTGCTAAGAGTTGTCAGATTTCACTTTCAAACTTTAGTGATATGACTGACAGATCAATGATTCCTAACCGACTTTAATGAGTGAATGACTCTGGAGCGAGCTCTGAGTCAATTTCTCATTAAAGATACGTTATTAGATATCTATCTGACTTTTCTACTCATCTTAATCTGCAACCATATAAATTTATTGTAAACAAAATATAATTATTAGCAAGTTATCTCTCTTGATTGAGGTGATATTTGTCTGCCTGTTTATCTAACTAATCAAAAAAATGTATGATCCTAGATAATCTGACAAAACACAGGATACATATATACCTATAGTATATCCTGCTGGAATATGTGATATGTCTCAGGCTGGGGATAAAAAGGCAAATATACCCAAAATAAAAGACTGTCATGAAATATAGGTTAGAAAACCTGATAAATAAAACCGTCGAATACACTTTTTGCGAGAAAAACCTGCAAAGAAGTAGCAGGAATGTGGGTTAATTATCAAATGGATTTGCCTACCTTTTGGCCAAGGGTGAGTGTTCGTTTGAAGGGCGAAGAACGTCGGTGATGCAGTTTTTAAGCCGTCCTGGCCATGTCGGGGCCAGATTTTTTCACGGAGAGCCGGACACGCACAAACACGGACGTTTTCCGCAAAGGGAACTGTGTGTTGTCATAAAAACCGGAAAAAGTACGATATTTTTAAACACAAACAATATTCCGTCCTGTCAAACCAGCTCCATGACATTCCGGACTGGATTGAATGGCAACGGCGCAAGCGCCACAGCTGGCATCGACGCACCGCGGCCCAGGACCGGCGGCTATAGTCCGATCGGGAATCGTGGGAATTGGGAATGTAATTTTTATCGGAATATTTGGGAATTCTTTGTTTATTTTTCTATAATGACGTGTATACAATTGGTTTTTATCAAAATAGAGTTTCACGTTGTGTATAAATAAACGTTTAAAATTGATCGACGTACATTCGTATTATATGTTATCAAGCTGCCAGTTCACGTCAATTGGAGTATAGATTTTGTTTAAATTAAATGGAGGTAAGTTTCCAGGAAAATAATACGGAAGGCTTCCTGGCTTCCACAAACGGTGGTATGAGGGAATTGGAACGTTTGGCCGGAACCGTGTCTTTGGGTCTTTAGGGTATAATAGAACGACGTCGGTGATCAAAATAAAAATTTATGGATATTTTTAGAGGTGTTTCCTCGTAGGTATTATTAACACGCCCCTTTTAGCTCTTGCTCGTTTATTAGAAACAAGTTCGACACACGACTCTCGAGTCTCTGGGTAAGACGTATCGTGAAAGGGGAGGTAAGTAATCTTCTGATGTAAAACTAGGCTATGGAGTGACTAAAAGCGTTTTCGGGCTCCGAGAATATTCCCGTCCTTTGTTTTCTCGATAACAATGTAAGAATGGAAATACTCTCGAAGCGGTCTAGAGCATCCACCTGAAAACGCTGTCAAACTACCGGCGCGAAAATGACGGCATTGTTTTGGCTAAATTTACACTATTCTAATGTTTCTGGAATTTGACGCCATCTTGTTATTATTTGAAATATATATTCAAGTAATCTTTGCGAGTTTGGTTTTAATTAGGTATTCGCTTTTAAAATCGTATATTTTTCTTACCTTTTTCTTTATATGGTCTAACAGTTCTTTTAAGTACGCAATATATATTATTTCGTACTGTTTTATTGTGCCTCTGCGATGGGAGTTACCTGAAATGGCGTCAACTAAGAGGACGCGGAAAAATTCATGTGGCGAAAAGTGTTACTATTTCTGTTGCAAAACTAAACCTTTTAGTGCACAGTTCTGTGTTATTTGTGGCAGGGTCTTTCACAGATCCTGTGTAGCAAGAGATTGGGCCGATAAAGTCACTATTATAGATGATTCGAAGGTAAAATGCAAGGAGCACAGTATGGATGATGAACATAACCTCAATTCCATTTCTGGAGGTGCCAGTGATAGCGAACTGGAGATAAAATATCTGAAGGAACTCGTCTTGGAAGTAAGGAGTAAAAACCTCATTCTAGAAGAAAATAACCACCTTCTTAAAGAAAAACTTTCGCTCTTGGAAAATAACAACAAAAATGCAAGTAAACATGACCAACAAAGCCCGCCAATAAAAGGTAAACAAAAACAAAACAACCAGCATGATGACAACCAGGAATACACCGCCAATGTTGCCAAACCGTCACAATTGAGCGAACGAGCATCCTACGCTGCTGCCTTAGGCAACCCACAGAGCGCCGGCGTTGGCGGGGACGGATCGAGCATGTCTTTGTCTGGTGGGACGGAACCAAGTCGTGACAAAGAATCTGAAGTTTTTATACCACCAAAAAAACAGGAAATTAAATAAACAAAGATGGCAGGAGCTTAAGAAAAGAAATCTACAGCAGGGAAATCGAACTGAGGATGTGGAATTCCAGTTTGATAAAGACACGAAGAAAGACAAAAAAGCCTGGGTCTTTCTAAAAAAAACTTGGTGAACATGTTACCAAAGACAATATCACCAACTATGTTCTAAAGCATGCTGATGTCACAGCAGAAAGTATATCCGTTAAAGGGTGTCAACCGAAAATACAAAAAGGAACCAAGCGGTTCTACATGATTGGTGTTCCTTTTGAACATAAAGAATTAATAGACAGAGTCCAGATTTCTGGCCTAAACGTGTGACCTTCCAACGGTTCAACTTTGGACTAGGCCGGAATTTTTTAGACCAAACAAAACCAATAATAGAAATTGGCTAGAAAAGGATGACACTCGCAATCGCAGCGGCGGAAGCATCCACCTAAGTGATCTAACATCCCATGAACATGAATATGACTCCATGAAGCAGCAAAACACGCGAAGCACAACTATGACAAAATCACAGAGGCTCATCCTGTTTCATTGGAATGTGCAAAGCCTGAACAACAAAACCCAAGAAGTCTCCGTTGCGCTGTCGGAAGTTGAGCCTGACATCTTTTGTATAACCGAGCATTGGCTTCAAAATGCAGACTTACAATACTTACAACTGAGTGGATACAGCATGGTGAGCTACTCATCAAGAACAAAGCTGAGGGGAGGAGGAACTGCCATTTTTTGCAAAAAGGATATCCCAATGGAACAGGTATCTGTACAAAAACTACCCATTGAAAGACATTTTGAATTTTGTGTTGCTAATCTCACAACCAAAAGTGGATATTTTTGTACAACTGTCACTCTATATCGCTCGCCATCTGGCTGTTTAGATACTTTTGTAACTAACCTATATGACCTGTTGCATGAAGTGTATAATCCTAATAGGAATAGGTATCTCATAGTCTGTGGGGACTTCAATGTGAATTTCCATACAGATAACGCTGACTCAGACCTAGTGAATCAATTACTTGTGAGTTTTGGTCTTTCCTCTAGCATACATGGTGTTACTAGGGCTGGGAGAGGCGATGGGACACAAGTGGATAATATCTTCAGTAATATTCCCAACGAATTGATAAATGGAAATATATACTTATCTAATGTGTCTGATCACTATGGCCAGATAGTGAGAATTCTAGTCTCAAAAAATCAAGCCACTAGGGCCAAATGCATTAAAAAACGCTTTTTTACTGACACCAACATACAGTCCTTTATATATTGCCTTGAAAACGAAACTTGGGAAGATATCTATGCTGTGCAAGATCCCAATGAAAGCTATAATATATTTCATAACATTCTATATTATTATTTCAACTTGGCATTTCCTCTTAGCTCAGGTAGGTTACAGGCCGAAAGACCTTCTTGGATTAGCAAGGAGATTAAAGAATATGGGCAATATGTAAAGGACTTATATGTGTGGTATAAGATCACTGGAAGCCGGATTAACTTGGATATCTACAAGAATGAAAGAAAAAATTATAGAAAGTTTATTTCGCAATATCAAACAGCGCTTAATGAAAATCAGATTAATAACTCAAACAACAAAACAAAAACGGCTTGGGGCATCTATAGGAATCTCACTTCAAACAGTAGTCAAAATAGTATAATTCTTGACTTTGATGGAGTGTCAGTGGGAGATCCTTCCATGGTGGCAGACTTATTCCTGAGAAAGTTCGACACCCCGTCTGTAGCTCGCCTGCAAGATGGTGATGTGGAGAATGTTATTGGCAACCCCCATACGGCTTTCTTGAGGCCGGTGGATGATATGGAAGAATTTAGAATTATAATGGCCCTGCCCAATAAATATTCTGCGGGTTTAGACGAGTTTCCGATAGTGATAATCAAAAGGGTAGCTAAATGCATTTCAACGCCACTGGCCTATATCATGAATGACTGTTTTGGTGCTGGGATATTTCCAGACATCTTGAAGAGAGCTAAGGTTATTCCCGCTCATAAAAAGGGAAAGAGAACCGACATCAACAATTATAGACCCATTTCCCTTCTTTCTTCCGTGTCGAAGATCTTTGAGAGGGCCATATACAGTAGGCTTATGAACTTCCTACAACATCATGAGGTGATAGTCAGACACCAGTATGGGTTTATGCCCAATAGGTCTACACAGCTTGCAATATTTGACTTTATTACATACATAATTGAAAATGTTGACAGGGAGAAAAAGGTTGCTGGGTTGTTCTTTGATCTCTCAAGGGCCTTCGACACATTAGATCATGATCTGCTCATGAACAGGATAGCTAGCTATGGAGTCAGGGGGAATTTCGCCTCAATCATAAAGTCTTATCTAACAAACAGACAGCAGGTAGTATCTGTGCACTCACAGGGGGTCGAGGTTCTTTCCCGGTCGGTAGCGGTCCGGAGGGGCGTTCCGCAGGGCTCCATTCTCGGTCCCGTGTTGTTCCTCCTGTAGGTCAATGGATTGGGTGCGGCGATTGCTGGTGGTCGCATCTGCCAGTATGCGGACGATACGTCTATTGTGCTGGTGGATGTTGGCTTTGGTGGGGGGAATGCGGGATTGGTGTGCGGCCAGTGGCCTGATGGTCAACTGTGGGAAGACAGGTCTGTTGACCTTTAGCAAATTGGGTAGCTCTCTTCAGTATTTGTATGTCAATATTGGTGCCGGTTCTCTTCCTGTATCAGACGGGGTGAAATTTTTGGGGGTGACGGTGGATCAAACTCTAGCATATGATAAGCAAATACAAATTTTGGAAAACAGACTAAACAGTTTCTGTGCTTTAATTCGCAGACTCAGAAATTGCTTTTCACGTACCACACTAATACAAATATATTTTGCCGGAGCTCAATCGATAATATCTTATAGTATTCTATTCTGGGGCTCATGTAGAAATGCTCACAAAATATTTGTAGCCCAGAAGCGGATTGTTAGATGTATCCAGGGGCTACACCCTAGAGTATCATGTAGGCCCTACTTCAAGCAAATGAAATTACTCACTGTCCCATCGTCATATTTCCTATCGCTGGTAATGTTTGAGGGGGGGGGGATGTTGTAAAGAGATACTATAATCTGTTTACACGCAACGCGGATGTATATGCTCAAGGTATGACCATGGCAACCAGGAGTGCAGACATTCTCAGAGTGCCACTGCACAACTCTACTTTTTTCAAGAAAGGTCCATATTATCAGGCGCTCATGGCCTTTAATCTATTACCCAGTACCATCAAAGATAAGACCAGTCTTCTATCATTTAAGAGAGCCACCACTGATTTCCTGCTAGACAAGTGCTACTATAGCTTTAGCTTTACATGAGCCTTGTAGCTGAATTTATGGATTTGGAAACCAAAACTACAGTGTTGTGTGATTCTGGGAGTGGCTGCATTCCAGAAACAATTTATAGAGTGTATCTTTTTTCTCTTGTTTGCTTTTGACGTTGCTTTGTTGACTGTGTCGATTTTGGTGGCAATAAAGATATTATTATTATTATTATTATGATCCCTACCTCGGCCTGCTATGGATCCGATCCCTGCCTTCAAAGAGATTAGAACCTGTAGAACTAGGCCATGTCTTTGACGTTGGTAAAGAAGTAATTCTTTCTAAAACGCAAAGCGCAACAAATAAACAAACTATTCTGTTTTGAAGAAAATTAAGTGTGAGCATGTAGCTGGTTATACAATAATTTTTTAACGCTCCTATAAATTCACAATATAATTTTAAAGCTTCAATAGCATTTTTGTTGTTTTTTATTTTTAAAATACCAGCGAGCAAATTGTTTGTTGTTTGTGTAAGGGGGCTTCAAAGCAGAGAAGCTTCAAATGAAAAAAAAACAATAATCAGTTACTTTTTTTTCTTCATATTGGCCCTCTCAACTCTAATTTTATCCGTCACCAGCCATTTTTTTTACTCATCATCAGAAGCCATGTTCGTTCTTCTGTTAGCGCGAATGGCTTCTGACAATAAATAACATTAATAAATATTTCTTCTAATAGAACTCCCATCGCCGATTTGGCAAAAGTTATCCGGGAAAGTGAAAAGCATCCCCCTCCCCTTAAAGGTATTTTACTCGTTTAAAATAAAACTAGCTCTTGTGACACGTTAAAATTTGCAGAGATGGTTACACTACATAATGTGGAACAGAATCGCTATTTGGCAAGAGTTATGACGAAAAGACACAATGATTGTGTGTGTGGATTAATCATTGTTTTTATGTTATGTCCGGTAAAAGACATACATATAGCTTAGGTGACATGCTTCTCAAACCGAATTAAGCCCTGAAGAAGATCTAAAAAAATATCGAAACGTTGGCGCATTCGCAACTGTGAAGTAGCTATTTAATTGTCCTACACCCGCTATCTGCAGTTCCAGAACTTTTGTCTGCAGAAATGGTTACACTACATAATTGGAATAGAACCCCTATCTTGGATTTGGCAAAAGTTATGAAGAAAAGTAAAAAACATCCCCCTACCCTTAAAGTTATTTTATACTCGCTTATAATGAAACTAGTTCTTGTGACACTTTTATATTTGCAGAGATGGTTACACCACATAATGTGGAATAGAACCCCCATTTCAGATTTGGCAAAAATTACAAAAAAAGTGAAAAACATCCCCCTCCCCTTAAAGTTATTTTACTCGTTTAAAATGAAACTAGCTCTTGTGACGCGTTATAATTTGCTGAGGTGGTTACACTATATAATGTGGAATAGAACCCCAATCTCAGATTTGCCAAAAGTTATGAAGAAAAGAGAAAAACATCCCCTCCCTTTAAAGTTATTTTACTCGTTTAAAATGAAACTAGTCCTTGTGACACGTTCATATTTACAGAGGTGGTTACACTGCATAATGTGGAATAGAACTCCTAACGCAGATTTGGCAAAAGTTATGAAAAAAAGTAAAAAGCACCCCCCCCCCCCTCCCGTTAAAGTTATTTTACTCGTTTAATATGAAACTAACTCTTGGGATACATTCAAATTTGCAGAGATGGCTACACTACATATGTGGAATAAAACCCCTACCTCAGATTTGGAAAAGTTATGAAAAACATCCCCCTCCCCTTAAAGTTATTTTACTCGTTTACAATGAAACTAGCTCTTGTGAGCGTTATAATTTACAAAGGTGGTTACAATACATAATGTGGAAAAGTGGTTACAACCCCTATCACAGATTTGGCAAAAGTTATGAAGAAAAGTAAAAACATCCCTCTCTCCTTAAAATTTTTTTACTCGTTTAAAATGAAACTAGCTCTTGTGACACGTTATGATTTGCAAAGATGGTTACACTACATAATGTGGAATAAAACCCCTACCTCAGATTTGGAAAAGTTATGAAGAAAAATAAAAACATCCCCCCTCCCGTTAAAGTTAATTTACTCGTTTAATATGAAATTAACTCTTGGGATACGTTCAAATTTGCAGAGATGGCTACACTACATAATGTGGAATAGAACCCCTGCCACAGATTTGGAAAAGTTATGAAAAAAATTGAAAAACATCCATCTCCCTTAAAGTAATTTTACTCGTTTAAAATGAAACTAGTTCTTGTGAGCGTTATACTTTGCAGAGGTTACAATACATAATGTGAAAAAGTGGTTACAACCCCTATCACAGATTTGGCAAAAGTTATGAAGACAAGTGAAAAACATCCCTCTCCCCTTAAAATTATTTTACTCGTATAAAATGAGACTAGTTCTTGTGACACGTTCATATTTGGAGAGGTGGTTACACTGCATAATGTGGAATAGAACTCCTATCTCAGATTTGGCAAAAGTTATGAAGAAAAGTGAAAAACATCCCCCTCCCGTTAAAGTTATTTTACTCGTTTAATATGAATCTAACTCTTGGGACACGTTCATATTTGCAGAGGTGGTTACATTGCATAATGTGGAATAGAACTCCTATCTCAGATTTGGAAAAAGTTATGAAGAAAAGAGAAAAACATTCCCTCCCTTTAAAGTTATTTTACTCGTTTACAATGAAACTAGCTCTTGTGAGCGTTATAATTTACAGAGGTAGTTACAATACATAATGTGGAAAAGTGGTTGCAACCCCTATCACAGATTTGGCAAAAGTTATGAAGAAAAGTGAAAAACATCCCTCTCTCCTTAAAATTATTTTACTCGTTTAAAACGAAACTAGCTCTTGTGACACGTTATGATTTGCAAAGATGGTTACACTACATAATGTGGAATAAAACCCCTACCTCAGATTTGGAAAAGTTATGAAAAAAATTGAAAAACATCCCCCACCCCTCAAAGTTATTTTACTCGTTTAAAATGAAACTAGTTCTTGTGACACCTTTATATTTGCAGAGATGGTTACACTACATAATTGGAATAGAACCCCTATCTCGGATTTGGCAAAAGTTATGAAGAAAAGTAAAAAACATCATCCCCCCTCCCGTTAAAGTTAATTTACTCGTTTAATATGAAATTAACTCTTGGGATACGTTCAAATTTGCAGAGATGGCTACACTACATAATGTGGAATAGAACCCCTACCCCAGATTTGGAAAAGTTATGAAAAATATTGAAAAACATCCCCCTCCCTGAAAGTTATTTTACTCGTTTAAAATGAAACTAGTTCTTGTGAGCGTTATAATTTGCAGAGGTGGTTACAATACATAATGTGGAAAAGTGGTTACAACCCCTATCACAAATTTGGCAAAAGTTATGAAGACAAGTGAAAAACGTCCCTCTCCCCTTAAAATTATTTTACTCGTTTAAAATGAGACTAGTTCTTGTGACACGTTCACATTTGCAGAGGTGGTTACACTGCATAGTGTGGAATAGAACTCCTATCTCAGATTTGGCAAAAGTTATGAAGAAAAGTGAAAAACATCCCCCTCCCGTTAAAGTTATTTTACTCGTTTAATATGAATCTAACTCTTGGGACACGTTCATATTTGCAGAGGTGGTTACACTGCATAATGTGGAATAGAACTCCTATTTCAGATTTGACAAAAGTTATGAAGAAAAGAGAAAAACATCCCCTCCCTTTAAAGTTATTTTACTCGTTTAAAATGAAACTAGTTCTTGTGACACGTTCACATTTGCAGAGGTGGTTACACTGCATAATGTGGAATAGAACTCCTATTTCAGATTTGGCAAAAGTTATGAAGAAAAGTGAAAAACATCCCCCTCCCGTTAAAGTTATTTTACTCGTTTAATATGAATCTAACTCTTGGGACACGTTCATATTTGCAGAGGTGGTTACACTGCATAATGTGGAATAGAACTCCTATCTCACATTTGGCAAAAGTTATGAAGAAAAGAGAAAAACATCCCCTCCCTTTAAAGTTATTTTACTCGTTTAAAATGAAACTAGTTCTTGTGACACGTTCATATTTGCAGAGGTGGTTACACTGCATAATGTGGAATAGAACTCCTATTTCAGATTTGACAAAAGTTATGAAGAAAAGTGAAAAACATCCCCCTCCCGTTATTTTACTAGTTTAAAATGAAACTAGCTCTTGTGAGCGTTATAATTTGCAGAAGTAGTTACAAAACATAATGTGGAAAGGTGGTTACATCCCCTATCACAGATTTGGCAAAAGTTATGAAGATAAGTGAAAAACATCCCTCTCCCTTTAAAATTATTTTACTCGTTTAAAATGAAACTAGTTCTTGTGACACGTTCATATTTGCAGAGGTGCATAATGTGGAAAACTCCTATCTCAGATTTGACAAAAGTTATAAAGAAAAGTGAAAAACATCCCCCTCCCGTTAAAGTTACTTTACTCGTTTAATATGAATCTAACTCTTGAGACACGTTCAAATTTGCAGAGATGGCTACACTACGTAATACGGAATAGAACTCAACTCAGATTTGGAAAAAGTTATGAAGAAATGAATATGGAAAAAATGAATGACGAAAACGAAAAAAACATCCCCCACCCCTCAATGTTATTTTACTCGTTTAAAATGAAACTAGTTCTTGTGACACCTTTATATTTGCAGAGATGGTTACACTACATAATTGGAATAGAACCCCTATCTCGGATTTGGCAAAAGTTATGAAGAAAAGTGAAAAACATACCCCTCCCCTTAAAGTTATTTTACTCATTTAAAATGAAACTCTTGTGAGCGTTATAATTTGCAGAGGGGGTTACAATACATAATGTGGAATGGTGGGTACAACCCCTATCACAGATTTGGCAAAAGTTATGAGGAAAAGTGAAAAACATACACCTCCCCTTAAAGTTATTTTACTCTTTTAAAATGAAACTAGCTCTTGTGACACGTTATAATTTGCTGAGATGGTTACACTACATAATGTGGAATACAAGCCCTATCTCAGATTTGGCAAAAGTTATGAAGGAAAGTGGAAAACCTCGCCGTCCCCTTAACGATATCTGAGATAGAGGATCTATTCCACATGATGTAGTGTAGGCCTCTCTGCAAATTTGATCGTGTAACAAGAGCTAGTTTCATTTTGAACGAGTAACGTCATTTTAGGGGAGGGGGATGTTTTTCACTTCTCTCGATAACTTTTGACAAGTCGGCGATAGGAGTTCTATTAGGTGTTACCTTGCTTGCAAATTTGGGACAAACAAGGAACGAAATGTGTGAAAACGTAATAAGTAAGTAACTTTTAAAACGATTGGAGAAACTTGGCAACATGGATGAAGTAAACATAGTAGTGGGGGGAAGGGAAATCGGATGAGCGCTAGCAAGCGCTGGCGCTTCGGGCGCTAACTTCACACAACTTATTACTTCTCACTTCCGAAATAAATTTATAGTGGAACTAAATACATCAGTCCGAAGAACTTAAGGTCTCTATTACCCATTCACTTATTTTTGTCATCTACTTACCTTTGAAACCTTATTTTTTTTATACTTTTCTCCTTTTAGCACATGTTGAGAAGATACGATAAAAATGTCAAAGTCCAATTTCGAACGCCTACTTGAGGACAATAATAATTGAATGGGTTATAGATCAATATACTGGCAACGTTTCCTGGAATATGATTTCCTTAGAAACCGTGTTTATTACTCATTTTAGTCCGTGTTAATAAAAAAAAATGGTCAAAATAGTGTTACGTACGGAACATAATCTTTATAATTGGTAATTCAATCCACTTTTGTTTGCCTTTTCCACCCTCCCAACAATCTCTGGCCAAAATCGTTAGTCACCACTTTCTCCATAGTTTTCGTCACAATTTCCCGGATATCACTAAATATTCTATTAATAATCTTACAATCTTCTAAAAGGAATATTATTTTATAAATATTATAGTAATATTCTTAAATTATTCAAAATGTCCTTTCGAAATAAAATTATTAGGGGAATATTTATTTGAAATTTTCTTTTCAACATTGGAGTGAATTTAACAGTTTCTTGTTGCAAAAACAGCAAAAAAATTTACCATTATTTTTTAGAAAATGAGCAATGAGGGAGATTATTCCCTCTTTTTCTCAATTTCCAACTTTGACTTTTCAATTTTGACCGCCTTTTAAGTTAGAACGAGTGGACTGACGGGAGTGGATCCAACTGTTTTTTGTTCTTCTGGATGTCGTCTTTCAGCTTCTACCAGACAGACTCCTTCGGTGAAGAAAAAAAGTGAAAGTCCCGTTAGTTCAATACTTTGGGTGATTCGGTGGTCGAATTTCAGAATGTGCTTTGGAGGCATTTGGAAAAAAGTCTAGTTATGAGACGTCATGATTTCAATTTTGACGTTTCAATTTTTACCGTGTATCTAACTGTTTTTTGCCTTTCTAGATGTCCTCTTTCACCTCCCAACAGAAAGACCCCTTCGGTGAAGAGAAGAAGTGAAAGTCCCGTAGGTTCAATAGTTTGGGACCGACCACCCTTCGGTTGTCGGATTTTATAGAATGTGGTTTGGAGGCATTTAGAAAAAAGTCTACTTGTAGGACTAATTTCACACTTACTGTGTTACTTACGTACATAGGGAATTAAAATTGCCTCAATCTAATCAAAAACAAAAAAAAAATTACCATTTTTTTGAAATCGATCCAAGAGGGGGTATTCCCTCTGTTTTCTCAATTTCTAACTTTAACCGCCTGTAACTTTATGACGAGTGGACTGATTAGTGTGATTCTAACAGTTTCTCGTTCTCTTTGATATCCTGTTTCACCTCCATTATGTGTGCTGGTTTATGTTATCAACCATGTTCTCAACCTAAAAGAAAGCCTTAAAGACGATTGCCATTTTTATTCGGAACGTCAGCTAATTTTTAAACGAAAAGTGGTTTTATTCCGTACTATATCAATAGTGACTGATTTCAGATAAAACATTGTTTACAACATATCTTGCTCTCTATTTTCGTGAACCGAATTCTTTTTCAATTAAATTCAAATATACCTTTTCTGACTTAAATATAATGTGAGTGAATCCGATCATGAACTTTGGATATTCTCGATGGTAATGTACGGGGCTTTCATTTGAAAACGTCATCTAGTTGGCTGTAAAATGTCAAAAGAAAAGGATGAAACAAAAAAAGCCCATTTACTTTGATTATGTCATCCTTTTCTGTCAAAAATCCATAGCCTTCATGATGAAGTTTTCTAATGAACACACCTTATATGTTTTATATATGACAACAATATAATTATTTGATTACATATATGTGTATAGGTGATGGTTTAGTAAGTTTTATGGGGAAAGCCAAAGTTCTGATTTCGAAATTCTGATGGCGATACGTGACGATGTGTGACGTCTCGCCACGTGATGAGAGTGACGATGACGCTACTGAAACAAGTGAAGGTGTCGAGGTTGTACAAGTATTTATATAAGTTTGAACGTAATTAATTGAAGTTAGTTTTAAGTGTATGTACATTTTTTATTATTGTTTTCAGAACCAAATTGCGAGACTGATCTTATTTGAACTTAATGTGCTGAGGTTGATCATAAATGGAACTTCCAGTAACTTCATGCAGAGACTAACAGTTGAGTAATAAGCAATTAATAGAAGAAGAGTTATAGTGAATAATATATTTGGTACATTCGAATATATTTATATTAATAGTTAATAAACGAAATTTCCAGTTAGAACACATTTATTTGATAATACCTGACGGATTTGCGTTGTTACTAAATAAATATTCACATGTACTCTGCGAGCAATTTTTCTGAAGTAAAAGTTTTGTTACATATAATATATATTTACTACTATGTGTTAAGGAATCTGTGATGTAGGGTCAACAAATATTTAATAAGCCATAATTCAATAACGAATTTAGTAACAGCTACGAAGTATTATTGAATGCGAATAAATCCTTTTTCAGTGCCCAGCTTGAAACCCCAAATTTCCAGTTCTTTCTCTTCTTATTTGATTGTTGAACTGCAACAACATACCATCTAAAGTGTTTTCCGGGCTTTGAAGCAGTGGTCCAATGGAATTTCTTCCTGAATTTTCGTCTACAGCTGCGGCAGGCATTACCAAATGCGATGAGGCAATGGGCGAAGTGATCTCCCGTGCTTCCTGACGTAGACTGACTCGAATGTGGTGAGATCTTTGGTATTTATTCCCCCACCGTCGCGATGGAGTGGAGGGACTGGGGTGGGGGCAGTGGTGGCGCGGGTTTCGGCACACTTGATGTATGTCGTAGAACTCGCTTCCAGTCTGCATTTAGAAATGTAATTTCCTCCTTCCTGTTGAAATTGTTGTCGTGTTTAAAGATTTCAACATCTCTCGTTAGAATCGGATAGAAACGATGCGATTGATATAAGTATCCATCCACCTCATTAAAAAGGATGTCATGACCTTCGAAGAGGGCGTGCTCCGCTACTTCTGACTTTTGTGTTTGTTTCAGCTTACAACTCCTTTTATGTTCTGTAATTCTCGGGTTGACACTGCGTTTTGTGGTGCCAATGTGTACCGAGCCGCAGCTGCATGGAACTCGGTAAACTCCGGGTGCCGAGAGGGGATCTCTGCGGTCTTTGGCCGATCTCAAGCTCTGTTGTATTGTACGAGAGGGTTTAGAGACAGTTTTAACATTGTGCTTTTCCAGCAGCCTGCCGATCCGTTACTTCGCGGATGTATATAAGACTAGTCCATCCGCGCTTTTCTTCATTTTCTCCCGTTGTTCCTTTCTGGCGCTCTACATTTCTTGGACAGACAGTCCTATCGAACTCGTGGTTGCTGTATCCATTCCAACCAAAGGCTGTTTCCAGATGCTTCATTTCCCGTTCAAATTCAGCCGGCACACAAATTCTCTTGCAGACAGAGTTTTTATGGCCCTATTTCTGTCTGGGATGATAATTTGATCCGTGGTTGTGGTCTCGGTCAATGTGTATTGGTTTGCTATAAACGGTGTGCGCAAGCTTCCTTGATACCAAAACATCCAAAAAACGGTAGGCGTCCTTCCTTTTCTATCTCCATAGTGAATTGAATTTTTGGGTTGATAGAGTTGAGGTGTAAGAGAAAGTTTCTTCATTTTTAATCAATCAATGATCAGATATCCCAGAAACTGATCCAGTAAGTTTTTACGAAGTTTTGTATTGGGAATTATTTTATTATTCTCGACTTAAAGATCTGAATCGTTTATAGACTCAGTTTAACTTATAAATCTTTCGCTCGCTCGTGAAACATTCCACTCCATACCTACTCGTTATAGAATATAATATTCTACGTATAGACGTAGTGTCAGAGATATAATCTACAAGGTGAGTCATAATGGGTGGTTGAAAGTGAAATCTCATCTTCTTTGGTCGATTTTTAAAGGGGTATGTCAAACATTTGTGGTATTTTTATTTGTGGTACAGGATGTTGAAGTTAGAATTTTAAAATGGATATATCTTGATTATTCTAAAAGCGTAAAAGATATTTTGTCCATGACCACTTAATAACATACTGATATTCAGATTGTTGACAAAAGTTAAATACGGCTCATATAGCGTTAGAGGGATATATGAGTTGAAACCCCGGGAATAATATCATTATTCCCGCTCGCCATTTAAGTTATACATGTTGCCTTGGCAACCAGTAGGAGTAGGCAACAATGCAATATCAAATGCCGCAGCGTAAAAAATGCACTGGTGGCACCGGTTTTTCCGTCAAACGCGAGTGTCACTTTGACATTTCAATAATTTTATTTACACTACCTAAGTATAGATTTTATAATTTGTAATTATTAGACAAAGGCCGTGGACAAAGTATAGTATTATACTCGCTTTTTATGGCCATTATTCCAACGGGAGACTTGCGCCCCTCGCCTACGGCTCGTGACGCAAACGTCCCCCTAAGAGAATAATGGCTATCATAAAAAGCTCGTTTAATAATATACTATTAATGCTCTATAGGCAACACAAATGTATGACACACCCCTCTGAAAATCGACCAAAGAATATGAGATTTCCTTTTTCACCCCTCGTTACGACTCACTTTCTAACATAAAGCTTAAAGGTGATTGGGGAATGAACTCATGGTTTCACTTGTTATAAAATAATATTGCGTAATATAAGCCATTCACTTATTATTGTCGTCAAGTAGGCGTTTGAAATTTTACTATGAGATTTTTATCTTATCTTCTCAACATGTGCTAAAAGGAGATAGGTATTAAAAAAATGAAGGTTTCAAAGGTAACTATTTGACAAAAATAACTGATTGGATAATAGATGAAGGTGTGAAGGTGTTCTTCAACTGTCTGCTTACAGCCTACTATTAACACTGAGCAGTGTTGTCATATCTAGTAAAATTTTACAAGTTTTGGTGATTTCTGACGGTTTTGTTTAATTATTTGGTGAAAACCTTTACGAAAAAGGACATTTTCTAAAGTGGATATAGTGTTAGAGTATAAATCTCGTATAGAAAGGTAGAGGAGGATTAGAAACTTAAATGTTGCCACTTAGATGAAAAATGATATATATATATATTTTATGCTTTGTTTGATAAATAATAATAGATTTAAGCATCCTGTATAAACGCGTATAATTTTCTTTTAAAACTGCACACCTAAATACGGGGTGTTCGTTAGAAGCCCTCATCTAGAAGGCTTTGAATTTTTGTCAGAAAAGGATGAAAATCAAAGTAAATGGAATTTTGTTCCTTCATCCTTTTCTTTTGACATTTCACAGTCTACTAGACGACGTTTTCAAATGAACACCCCTTACTTATACTTCAGTATTTAGTATACAGGGTGAGTTAAGATTAAACGGCCATACATAAACCAAGCATAGCAAAACTAAGATCCAGAGTGAGAAAATTTCAGATTTTTTATTTCATAGCTGTTTTTTTCACTGTTGTATTATTCCTTGCATTTCAATCATGTCTAACAATGGTTTTGAGTTATTTTCAAAATAGCTGTTTATGTAACCAGTTACGAAAAATCCGATGTTGTGTAACGAATGAATGTTGGAGGAGTGCAGCGAGTTCCCGCAATTTGAATGAGATACACAAAAAAGGCTTTTCGTCACGTGTTTCATACAAGATTTTTTCTAATTTGGACTACAAATACCCACTTGAGAGAGAGTTATTATTATTAAGCTTCAATATTTACTTTTAAACCACTTTGTATCTACTTAATACCGTAAAACTCTAGCAACGGTGTGCCACAACCGAAACCTATTGGTTTCTATGGTTATAAAACGAACTTTTCATCACCAGTTACGAAAGATTTTACTTTTCGTAACTAATTACGGAAAGTAGGACGTTACGTCACTGTCATCAATATTGAAAAGTGCCACTTTATATGTCAAAATTAGAAAAATATATTTATATACTTATAATTATAATTTTTTCATAGAATTTGTTGTCACCGTTTTATACATTTCCATTTTTATAAATAACCGTTTTGTATAAAACTGTAACAAATGCGAAAAAATATCGATAGACAAAAAAGTACTATATTGAAGGAAGGGTTGAGATTTTTAGAAATAAATGAAATAAATGATGAGTGGCAGACCACAAAACAGTTTGGGAAGGTAAAAAGAGGTCCGACTCCTGAAAAAGCAGCAGAAAATCCTGTAGATTTTCACTACAATCTGTGCATTGCGTTGTGTGAAGATTTTAAAAAGTAGTGTGTGAACAGTTAATCTTGCTATGTCAAGAACTGAAGCAGCTGTGAAATAAAACCTGTAAAAAAATCTCAAACTTTACCACCCTGTTTCATGGTAACAAAGCATTTTCTGATACAACTTTACTACAACTTTCTGCTTAAAATCTTTTATGCGTCATTTACTTATTAATATTTACTCCTGACTCACCCTGTGTAAACTAAAACAAAAACACTCCAACTACGTTCTTCTGGCTTTCAACCAAAGAAATATGTATCCAAGCAAATTGAAGCCGATTAAGAGAAACACCATGTTCCAAATGTCGCAGCCTAAATTGTCCCCGGAAAATGAGTATTGGTCCAAAACGGATGCTCCGTCCCTCAAGCAGGGCAGGTTATTATCCGCCCTATCGTCGCAACCTAAAAATATAGACGTTCAAGCAAATTTTTAAGATTGGATTTCGAAAGTCTTGTTACTTATATTCGAAATTCCTTGCCACTGAATGACACTGAGCGATTCCGTGGAGTACATGAGCCAGGAGAGGTATCTGGACCACCCAATCACGGCGGGTATTGTCCTGGAACGTAACATGGTGTAAACAATTATGTTGTTTATATAAAGTGCGAACTGTTTACCCTCTTTTGACAAACAAACCTGAAGTTATCATGAGAACATAGTCAAACGGGACCAAATAAGCCATAGCGGTGGGTACGGATTCGAAGGCACAAGAGAACATTATTCCTGCAAAATCACTCTAATTCAAGTACATTGTGAGGGGTGTCAATTTGAAAACTTTTCACTTTTAAAATCTCCCTTCCTGTAAATAATATGAAAAAATCGAATAGACACGTCAAATATGTTTTCAAGGGCAAAAGTGTAATTGAATATTTTTGCCCTTCATGAGGGCGCTTAATTCGCTTTCCAATGGTATTCTAATTATACTACTGTAAGACCATCAATGACTACAGGTTCAGTTTTATAAAACAACGGATATAATATGTCCCCTACAACAAAAAATCTAAGGGAGTTAAATCCGATGATCTCGAAGACCATTCAGTTGGACCCCTTCTGCCATTTCATCTATCGGAAAATCTCGCACGTCTCGGGATATGTGACAGATCCCCCTAAAGAAGTAAATTACGTTGTTAATGTTAGTACCATTTTTCACAGGTACTAACATGGTTCATAAATTTACGTATAGTCCCATCTAAGCCATTTCCAACCTATATTTTGGGTCTAATCTTAACCTGCATTTTTTAAGAATTCCTAATTTGCATTTTTAGATACGGCATGTTATTTTTAACTGATTTTAACACAAATCCAAACCCTAATTTTTCAGTTCAGTCCTCAATCAGAAAATTCGAATCAACTTTGCTTGATTTTGTCTTGTACTTAAATTTCTTGAAATTTGCTTTTAATTTTCTTTTTTAGACATTTTATGCCATTGTTAAACGTTTCTTGTACTAAGCTCAACCTGAGTTTTTGCACAAAAAAAAAGTTTATATTATTAGGTAAACAATCGCTCGAGCTTGATTGATTTGATTCAACGCTTTGAGTAATTTTTAACCGATTTTGCCTCTCTCGAGTTTCGCCAAAAAACTTTAAATTTGCATTCTTGGATGCTTTAAGTAATTTCTAACCAATTTTGGGCCTAAATTTAATAAATTGCATTTTTAGACGCGTTATGTAATTTTTAGCCGATTTTCGCCCTAATTCAAACCTGAACTCTTCCAGACATTTTTAATTCGCGTTTATAATTAATTGCTTCGAAATATTTTTTGCCAATTTTGGCCTAAGTCGTACCTTAAACTTATCCAAATTTTCCAATTACTTCTCTGAATTGAAAACAAAATTTTTACACGCCTTGAGTAATTTTTTACCGATTTGCACTCTAATCTCACTCTCATCGGGAAACATCAAATTGACATCGTGAAGCATTTTGAGTAAAATTTTGCTTAATTTTGGTCGCAAAATTAATTTTACCAAAAATAACAAATTAAAAAATTTTAATCAATTTTGCTTGATTTTGTCTATAATTAAATTTCTCCAAATGCTTCAAATTTGCTTTCTTAGACGTTTTGTGCCATTTTTAAACGTTTCTTATACTAAGCTTCAACTGAGTTTCTGCACAAGTAAAATATATATTATTAAAGGCTTTGAGTAATTTTTAAACGATTTTCGCTTTAATTCTTACTTGCATGAATTTCGCCAAAAACTTCAACCGATTGCTGGCATCAACTTTTAGCCGATTTTAGGCCTACTCCAAACCTGAGCCCACCCAGAAAGTTTTAATTCGCTTTTTAATTGCTTTGAGTTTTTTTTTTGCCACTTTTGCCCTATGTTCTAACCTAAATTTCTCTAAATACTGAAAACTTATACACCTTGAATTTTTCTTAGATGCGTTATTTAATTTTTAGCCGATTTTAGCCCTAATATAAACCTGAATTCCCCCAGAAACTTTTACTTCGCATTTTTAATTGCTTTGAGTTATTTTTTTTGACAATTTTTCACCGATGTTGTTACTTTCCGGTCTTAACCTGATTTTCTCGGAAAACACCAAATTTAGATTGTGAAGCATTTTGAGTCAATTGCACTTAATTTTTGGCCGAGAAATTAATTTTACCAAAAAATCACAAATTTTGAATCAGCTTTGCTTGATTTTGTCTTAGAATTAAATTTCTCCAAAGGCTCCAAATTTGCTTTTTTTAGACGTTTTGTGCCATTTTTAAACGTTTCTTGTACTAAGCTTCAACTGAGTTGCTGCACAAAGCAAAATATATATTATTAAAGGCTTTGAGTAATTTTTAAACTACTTTGGCTTTAATTCTTACTTATATGAATTTCGCCAAAAACTTCAACTTTGCATTCTTAGATGCTTTAAGTCGTTTCTAACCAGTTTTGGACCTAGACTTAAAAAAATTGCATTTTGAGATGCGTTATGTAATTTTTAGCCGATTTTATCACAAATTTTGAATCAGCTTTGCTTGATTTTGTCTTACAATATTTCTCCAAAGGCTCCAAATTTGCTTTTTTTAGACGTTTTGTGCCATTTTTAAATGTTTATTGTACTAAGCTTAGCCTGAGTTTCTACACAAAATAAAGTTTATATTATTAAACGCTTTGAGTAATCTTTAACCTATTTTGGCTTTAATTCTTACCTATTCTACTGTAACTTAAAAAAAATTGCAATTATATGCATTTTGTCATGTTTAGTCAATTTTAGCCCCAATCCAAAACTGAACTCTCCCAGTTCGCAATTTTAGTTGCTTTGAGTTATTTTTTGTCAACTTTGGCCTAAGTCCTAACTTAAATTTCTCCAAATATTCAAAATTTGTATTTTTAAGCGGCTTGAGTAATTTTTCACAGATTTTCACTCTAATATTCACCTGACTCTCTCGGAAAAACATCAAATTTACATTGTAAAGAAATTTGAGTCAAACTTTGCTTAATTTTGGTAGAAAAATTAATTTTACCAAAAATAACAAATAAAAAAACTTGAATCTACTTTGCTTGATTTTGTCTATAATAAAATTTCTCCAAAGGTTTCAAATTTGCGTTTTTAAACGTTTCTTATTTTTAAACTTAACCTGAGTTTTTGCACAAAATAAAATTTATATTATTAAACGCTTTGGGTAATTTTTAACCAATTTTAGCTCTAATTCTTACGTGAGTTTCGCCAAAAACTTCAAATTTGCATTCTTAGATGCTTTAGGTCATTTCTAACCGATTTTGGGCCTAAACTTAGGGCATTTTTAGATGCGTTATTTAATTTTTAGCCGATTTTAGCCCTAATATAAACCTGAATTCCCTCAGAAACTTTTACTTCGCATTTTTCATTGATTTGAGTTATTTTTTTGCCAATTTTAGCCTAACTCCTAATCTACATTGCTCCAAATACTGAAAACTTGTATTTTTAAATGCCTTGAGTAATTTTTCACCAATTTTTAACTCTAACCTTGAACCGACTTTCTGCAAGAATACAAAATTTGCATTGTTAGGTATTTTGAGTAAAATTTCACTTATTATGCCTAAAAGCTTAATTTTACTAAAAATAACCAATTAGAAAATTTGAATCCGTTTTGCCTGATTTTGTCTTAAAATTTCTCCAAAATCAATAAAATTCGCATTTTTAGGCAACATAGGCCATTTTTAGTAATATTAAATGGTAAGGCCACCAATTAGGAAGTCAAAAAGTTGGCTATACATTTTTGACAGATAATTTACATAATTAAAGATTGACTTTTGTTTGCTTCATCATATTGTTTTGACGTTTCACATCCAATTTGAAGACTTTTTCTTATGACTCTAATGAGACAATGTGCGACTTATCCGTCACAATTTCTGTTTTTATTTTGTGTTATTTTTTTTCGTTTTGATGTGAATGGGTTTCCATCATTACAGCTTAAAACAGATACCACTGAAACTAGATTTTGTTTTTAACACTCTAGTGATTGTTCTTTATACCATTAAGTGTACAGCTACTACTTACCTTAAATATAAAAATTTTTGATAAAATTCATTTATTGTCTTGAGCGTTGTTTATATAGCAGCATTTTTCTTGGTGGCAATAATGTGGCCAAAATGTAAAGGCAAACTGCAGTTTTTATTTCGTCATTTTTTGGTTTGAATTAGTATTGCAAAATTTTGGCAAAAATTACATATTCTTGCGTGGATAAAATAGCTGACTATTTACTAGAAAAAATGTCTACATTACTGCAGTTAATTTGTGGCCTATCTAAAAAGCAATCTGACTAAAAAATTACCAAATAGTAGCTATTTTATTTAGCCATACTGAGTTATTAGTTAACAGGTTCGATAGTCTCTTCAAACTTATCAAGATGAAGACTGCCAGTCTCCTCCAATAAACCAAGAACCAATAATGGTTGATGATGATACAAAGATATAAAAGGTGGAAAGTTTGAAATTGACACTCTGCATTTCGCAGTATGTATACAAACCACAAGCACAAGATACGTTAAACGTCAGGACCGTTACTAAAGTGGTCATAAGGAATGCGTAAACCGTGGCCCTGAGACCTGCCAACCAATATGCAATAGACGAAAATAGAATTGGTTCGATTATAAATCCAGGAAGCTGCAAATCTTAACCTTAATCTAAGCCTGACGTTTTTGCCACAAGTCTTACCCAAGCTACGATTTTTGAAATGTAGTAAACAGCAGGGTGATATAGTCCACTCCGAAATTCCCTCAGAAACAGGGGAATGCTTTCTGGAAACTCTGCCAGCACGCAATAAGTGGGGTTGAATGTATTTTCTGCTACAAACATGAAGATCAAGCCTTGAACCGCTTGAATTCCCTTTTGGCTGTTGAAGTTTATGTTGAAAAAGGATAGACCGACTATTATGGCTATTGCCTGCAAGGGAGAGTTTTCTTTAATAGGATTTTTGTCACAATCTTTTACGTACAACTCTTTGAAGCATCCTTAGAGTTTGGACTGAGGGATTTCTGATGGAATCCTTCGACCACCGATAGGTAAGCCAAAACAGCTGCTGCCACCAGAACGGAGCTTTACTAGAAAAAAAAATCTTATAGCTGTTGTGTGTGAAGATGGTTTATTACTTACAAATTTTGCCTTAACTCAAACTCCCTCGGCTGGAAAATAATAAACATTTTGCTGATTATACAGGGTGGCCCATCGAAAAGGATCCACCCCGTTTTTCTTCCAATTCACTTTATATATCGAAAATGGCTCGAATACGTCAACTTTAGTTTTTATTGGAAAGAAGTATATTACATACCGGGGTGAGAAGTCGTCTATAATCTATTTATCGTAACTGTAAAATCTCGAGACGGTAAGGAAACTTCCTACCGAGGTTTGTATACTATTTTTTTACAACCTACATAATATGAATTTAATCATATAAGATATTTATAATATTTTTAACTATCTTTTTTAAAAATTACCAGTTAACTACCTTATCTAGGTCGATGCTACTAGGGACACCTTTTTAGTTCTATAAAGACATTAAATTTTAGGGGCCAAGAAATAAGCATGGAAAATGATTGTTGAAAGAGAGGTAGGTAATAAGCCTTTACCGCCGTTGGGTGGTAATGAATACCCATTACCTACGTCTAATTTAGAGGTAGGTAATAGGTAATTTCCCACCCTCCTATGACGTTTGTAATGATAGCATCACATATATGGTTGTAAATAAATAAATTTTTGAGCGTTTCAATCCCTTAACCTGACAAGAGAATGAAAACCAAATCAATTTACCTAAATTAAAGTCATGAAAGTGACATGAAATTTGGTAAGTGAACACCTTGATGAGGCTTTTAAAACGAGGTATCACTCGAGTCCTCTTTCCTTTAGAAATTTCAAGTTAAATTCTCATCCCCACTTGGAGGTTCGGGCTAGAGGGTTGAAGCTGCTTAATAATTTGTTCCCCCCAGAAACTAAAGTTGACGTGTCCGAGCGATTTTCGATGTATATACTCGATTGGAAGAAAAACGGGGTAGATCCTTTACGATGAGCCACCTTCTATAAACCATTCACTTATTAATGCCGTCACATAGGCGTTGGAAATCTGACTATGACATTTTTATCGTATCTTCTCGACATGTGCCGAAAAGAGATAGGTATAAAAAATGAAGATTTCAAAGGTAATGAGATACCAACAATAAGTGAATGAGGTATATATGGGATTTCTTAAATACATACCTCAGCCCTTCCCATGTGGAATTCATATTGAACGACAACGTCCACCTCTTTAGCGTAGTCACTCACGGTGTAATGATCGCATATTTTCTTGACGGTCATTCTACTATTGTGCTCCGAACCGGGGGTCATTGCCAAAGTTTTTATGAAGAAATCTGCAGGACTGTAGGAGGAAGGACAATTAAATCCTAAGCTGCAATAAAAAAATTCTACACCAAGGGAATATTGAGTTTATCAAATATATAATGTAGGTGTCTACTTATACTTGACAAACTTGCCAGCTGCTTTATATTCACGATAATATCCAAACTGAATGCGTATCGATGAAGATTTTTCTTAAGAAAAAAATCTAAGACAGTTAAAACCGGTGATCTCGTAGGCCATTGCCATATAGCAATCCATCTATCAGAAAGTTCTGATGATTTAACCGTCAGAGTTTCCGCCCGGATTTGAATGGTCGGACTAGAAGGAAATAATAAGATGGAGCACCATTTTTCTGAAAATCTAACAGATCATGCTAAAGAAGTAAATTATGTACCTTTGCTGCATCATTTTGAGTTTCTAGCTCGTGAGTTTTAAGATAAGAGGTTCGATGGTCTCTTCAAACATATCAAGGTACAAAATATCAGTTTTTTCATTACACAAAGAATCAATAATGATAGTTTTGTCCTAGTTCTATAATCAATAGTTTTACTGTTTGTTATTATGTATCAATATTTCTATTATAGTCTAGTTTATAATCAACAATGATATGAAGATTGAAAGAGTGGGAAGTTATTAAATTGACACCCTGTTATTTCGCTGTATGTATACAAACCACAAGCACAAGATACGTTAAACGTCAGGACAGTTACTAAAGTGGTCATAGGTAACGTGTAAACCGTTGCCCTAAGACCCGCCAACCAATATAAATCATAGGCGTATCCAAATTTTACGCCTATGGTTGTATTTTCACAACTTCGATTCTCGGGTTAGATTCACTATGCAAACATTACTAGATTACAGACAAAACCGTAATTTTAATATCAACAGTATAAAAATAAATTGGAAGAGAAAAACAAATATAAAGAAAAGAAAATAAAGAAAACTATATTCAGTATTATTACAATAAATCAGTATTATTATAGCCGCAAGAATTCCATGTTTAAGTTTGGCTAACCTAATTTCGGGATACCCTGCATATAATCCTCAATAAGAGTACTTACTCGTATAGTAATAAATTTGCCTGCATTCATTAAGCATTGAGAGCTTAAATACGTACTGGAATTATATTGCTGTTCTGTAGATGTGGGGTATCTAATAAATGATATATTTACAGAAACAAAAATATGTTTATAAGACTGTGAAGGCTTTCACGGCTGGTCAAAATACAATCTATGGTGTTTTCCGGGATTTGAAGCCGTGGTGCAATAGAATTTCTTCCTGCCGTTGGGTCTACAGCTGCGGCAGACATTATCAAAGGCGAGGAGGCAAAAGGGGCGAAGTGATCTCCCATGCTTCCCGATGTCGACTGATTCGACTGTGGTGAGCTCCGTGGTATTTATTCCCCCGCCGTCGCGCTGCAGTGGGGGTAGTGGGGGCGCGGGGTTTCGGCGCACTTGAACTATGTCGTAGAACTCGCTTCCAGTCTGCATTTAGAAACGTAATTTCCTCCTTGCTATTAAAGTTGTTGTCGTGTTTAAAGATCTCAGTAGCCTTTCTCGTTAGTCTCGGATAGAAACGCTGCGATTTATATGAGATATCCATCTCGTTGATTATTGATTATGTAGCTATGGGCAGCCCCCTTAGTCCAGTAATAGCCAACTATTTTATGGACATTTTTGAGGCCAAGGCGATGACAATGGCAAATAACAGACGAAAGTGCTGGTTCCCTTACGTGGACGACACCTTTGTTATTTGGAGCCATAGCGAGGGCGAACTTCAAAACTTCCTCCAACTTCATCAACCCAAAAGTACAATTCACTATGGAGATAGAAAAGGAAGGACGCCTACCGTTTTTGGATGTTTTGGTATCAAGGAAGCCGAATACGAAGCTTGCCACACCGTTTATAGAAAACCAATACACACTGACTGATACCTCAATAACGGATCAAATCATCATCTCAGACAGAAAAGGAGTCATAAAGACTCTGGCTGTAAGAGCCAAGAGAATCTGTGAGCCGGCTGAATTGGAACGGGACATGACTTATCTGGATAGAGTCTTTGGTTGAAATGGATACCGCAAACACGACTTCGACAGGGCCAAGGATTGTAGAGCGCCAGGAAGGAACAACGAGAGAAGATGAAGAAAAGCACGGATGGACTAGTCTACCATATATCCACAAACTAACGGACAAGATCGGCAGGCTACTGGAAAAGCACAGTGTTGAAACTGTCTTTAAACTCACTCGCATAATACAACAGAGCTTGAGATCGGCCAAAGGTCGCAGAGATTGGCGCCCGGAGTTTACCGAGTTCGGGATACGACTCTTCCCCTGCCTCACAGTAGGTGCAGAGTGGACTATTAGCCATTCCTAGGAGGTGTATGTGCCTGCTTAGTCTGCAGTGTCCAGTAAGGATTCCTATCAGGTCTCCCAGGCACTGCCGGCTTCTCCCAAGAAGCCACGAGGCCTTGGATCTATCCGGGTAGATTTTCTTGGTCTTTCTATATATTCCTGACTGAGTCCAGTTTCTCCTTGTACTCTCCCATACCCACTCATTCAGAGTGTGAGAGACGTGCCTTTTACTTACTCCTAGACATGGCTCTGGTCCATTAAAGCATGTCTGGGAACCACGCTTGGTCGATTCGTCGGCACGCTAGTTCTCCTCGATGCCCCTATGTCCAGGAACCCATCCCAGAGTTGGGTAACTTTTTATTTCGGCCCGTGACTCTAGAGCATCCCTGCAATCCTAAACTCGTTCTGCTCCTGCAGTCGGCTGGCAGATTCGCCTGACTGTCGGAATAGATGTCGTGCTCTGCTCCCTGTTTAACTCCTGTTCGTGTCGGCCACCTCGAGTATTGCAAACACCTCCGCCTGTAAAACCGTCATGTGCGTTCCCAAGGCGAAGCTGACGACTGTGTTTTAGCCGTCTGTAAACCATACCTGATTATTCTCAGAAGTTTGCTGCAGCACCTCTTCCTGGAATTCGTCCCTTGTTGGGTTGTTTTTCCCAAATGGCTGTTTCAGTCTCGGATGATCGCATGGGCGCCCCTCCAGCGACAGGACAATCGAGTTGTCCCGCTGAATGAGGCTGCCAACCTGCTTGTGACCACTTCCCATAGCTGTATCCTTCCACTGGCCGCAGCAATCCTCCTGCAGGACGCCATCGCCTCCCTCTTAACCCAGATTGGAAGCTCCGGCAGACCCAGTAAGGCATTGAGTGCTGCTCCCGATGTTGTTCTGAATGCACCCGTTATCGCTAGGCAGACTATTCTCTACAGTCTGGCCAACCTCAGCACATAGCATGCCCTGTCCACTGCTGGCCACCAGACCACGGTCAAATAGTGTGGCTTTAGACCCCACTTTGTGCCCCCTGACCTGCGTAGTTGCCATGCCAGTACTATTGCCTTTTTGCATGCGTTTTCCACGTGACTTTTCTAGGTCAGCCGGTAACCTTAGGCGTTAGTAGCAAAGGTTCACCGTACAGGGAGGGTGAACGGAATCCTGTAGTTTTCCTTCTTTTGGTGTAGAGCATAGGCTCTGTCTTGGTAGGATTGACTGACAGTCCCGTCTCGGTATACAATTATTATATTATTCTACATGCCCTCTGCATTCGATGCAGCTGTTGATCCAGGCCTTAAATACTTGTAGTGTTTAACACTGAGACGAAACTTGCTTCCCTAGCTAACAGCCCTGAGGAAGACCTAAAAATAAAGGTCGAAACGTTGGCGATTTCGAGAAAGTGAAGTGGCTATTTGTCCTACACCTGCGATCCAACACCTTTCTAATTATTGATAGGACGCAAAGCGCAATATGATGACAGTTAACGGGGGATTTTTTCGACACATCCAACGTACGTATGGCGACTACAAGTATTTAAGGCCTGGATCAACACTGAGACGAAACTTGCTGCCCTAGCTAACAGCCCTGAGGAAGATTTAAAAATAAAGGTCGAAACGTTGGCGATTTCGAGAAAGTGAAGTGGCTATTTGTCCTACACCTGCGATCCAACACCTTTCTAGTTGTGACTTAAGTTTATTAGTCATATTTCTAAATATATTCCAAGCAGATTTTGACTTGTTTTTAGAATTTACAATTTGATTGTCATTAAATGATTTTTTGAAAGAATTTAGATACTTTTTGTATTTACCTCTTTCTGCTTTGCATTTCAAATAACACTGGCTACTTCCTGTTAGTTGATACCAGACATAGAAATCTTTTATATACTGAGAATACTGCCTAATCTCCGCATTGACCCAGCCCTATGACAGTTGTTTGTTTCTACGCACCTGCATCGGAAAAGCCTTGTCAAACCAATAAAAGAACACTCTGTAAAAGGTCTCATACTTTGCATCCACACTGCTAGCACTGGCAACATCTGGCAACATCTTCGCAGCCCTCGCCAAGCAAGTATTGTATAAACAAAACTATGTTTTGATCGCTAAAAGTGCGTTTTCTGGCAAATGACGGCTTAGGCTCAGGGGCACCAAACGTGAGAAGCTGACCATAGTGATCAGACATGCACGAGGGCAATACATCACGCCTCACCAACCCGCTCTCAATGCTTGAAAAGATATTGTCAATTTGGGTAACAGAAGTGGGAGTGACCCTAGTAGAACCCCCCACATGCGCAGACAAGCCATATGAGCTCATGAGCTGCAACACCAAAAAGGCAGATTCATTAGCTGTACTAAAATCCACAATAAAATCGCCACACACTCGATAGGCGAAAGTCTAATTACTTGTTGTGAAAATTTTAGAGAATTATGGAACATAATGGCTGTACCCCCACCACGATCTTGGGTCCTCGATGAGTATCCTCCAAGCGTATATCCTTCAAGATGCAAGTGCTCGATATCAGAAACTTTGTTATTAATGCTTTGTACTTTGTGATGGAGTACTTTAATTTTCCTACTTCCTATGATGTCCTGAATCTTCACCAAACAGTTCACTGATGTGTTCTCGTTCGATGGTACCCCAGAAGAATAAGCCAAGACACAATCTCTCAAAACCCGGTCAGGAGCACCGGGAATCTCCTCAGGGCAAGACTCCAGTGCCCCTACCATTCTAAAAAATTAAAAAATTACGCCCCAGAGAGAAATCAAAGCGCTGGAACGACACACCGCAGGGCCAAAAATCCTCTCCATACACAGTTTCCCTCAATTCCCAGCTCACTCCAACCATAAAACAGTTATAGCTTTGACTATAATTCTTTGCTGCACACAATTTAACCGTTACCTCCTCAGCAGGTATCGAGGTTTTTTTGGCCCAATAGTTTATTACTGTCTCCGCAGTAACAGACGGCTTGACTTTTGATAAAAAAAGCCATACTTTTTTATTTTCAGGTAATTTGGAAGGTCCAAAATCACCCGAATTTAGGTTTGTACCCATTTTTCTTTGCTTCCTCTTTTTATGAAGATGTTGCATTAACTTGTTACACTTCTCCGCCATCTCTTTATTGTTGGTTTCTTTATTGTTTTCCCTATTGTAGTCACCTTTGTTGTTAGTATTATGTTTAACTGCCTCGGCAAAGCTACCCTTACACTGCGGCTCAGTAGCCCCACCTTTCTCATTATGGTTTCCACTCGTTTTCACATCTGTTCGGTCCGCCTACAGCAGCAGTCGCAGATTTCGTCTTAGGTTTTTTCAGAGAAGGTTTTGGCTTCAATTTTGTTTGAGTACTGGATTCTGCCTTATCAATGCCTACTCCCTCATTGTTAACAGGACTTCCAGAGGTCGACTCACCGCCCAATAATGACGCCCCCCTGAGAAATCTGCTCAGTTCCACCATCTGGGACTGGAGTGAGTTAAACTTAACATCAACAATATCCTTCAGCTCGGCTCGAGTAATCATATGTTGGCTCTCCCAGCTCGCTGACTGCCTAAGGGACACGTTTTCTTGCTCTAGGGTATTTATATAGCTATTCAAATGTTCTGTCTCTTTAATTTCTTTTCGTAAGCGAACCTGTGATGCCAGCGCCTCTTGCAGTTGCGACTGTAATTCTGTAGTCTTGGATTCGAGCATCTGATTTTTGATTTTTGCTTGTTCAGCAGTTCGTCCTTCTCCAAAGCCTTTGTTGAGCAAGCTGATGAACAATAGATCAAAGGGCCTCCGATCCTGGTTGCATCTGTGGCACGCTCCAAACAGCTAGGATGGAAGAAGCTGAAGCAGTTTATGCAAACCAGATTTGAGAACTCCTTGTTTCTACACCATTTGAAGGTTTTCTGCATATTAATTATTAACTAAGTTCTCAATAATTGGGTTAGCAGTATTAAGGGCCCAGAAAAGGGCAGAGAGGTGTAGCCCACCAACCTGTGCCCGCCAATCACCCAGACCGAAGAGTCGATCAGTAGGGGAACAATGACGATGGTTCAAACCAAAAACTGCCTGCACCTGCTGCAATCTCGATACAGGCACTGTTGCTTGTTCTGGCTTTGTCGAATGCTCCCTCAATTTCAAAAAAGAATGCCAACAGCACTTCCTTATTCAAGTATGCCTTCTCTATTTTATGCACTACAGAGTGGAGAGCCGTGTCGGTGGACTTGCTATAGGCATGCTGATCTTTGTTTGTGGGATGTCTTCCGAAAATTTCCTCTGTGATGTACGTACCGATTATCTTTTCTAATGTTTTTATTAGAAAAGATGTCAAACTTACGGGTCTCAACGATTTGGCGACCTTTTCCAGCTTTTGGTATGAAGACTGCATTCACGTTTCTCCACGCCTGAGGGACGTATGACCCAGAACCACACTCGCCGTGAATACTCTGCTCATCGACGTGAGCACATTGTCCAGTCCCTCTTGCAGCATTGTTGGGAATACATCGTCTGGCCCCGCTGTCCTAAATGGACTGAATCCGCTCAACGCCCATATGGACCATGGCTTCGTTGGTCACTACTTCCTTTGCAAGTGTCGTTGTTGCTATGTGAAGTGGGTATCCAGGAAAATCTCTAAGGTTTCTCCCTGGTCACCTGTCAATGTACTGTCCTGTTTCTTCATTGTACCTGGTTGATTTCCTCTTACTGCGCTCAGCAATTTGGCAAGCTTGGCCGATTCTGGAGGGAGTCCATCTCTTCGCAGAATTTCCGCCAGCTCACTCTTTTACTTCACCATAACTCTTTTTTGAACTCTCTGCGGGCTTTGTTGTATCCATGCCACTCCTGCGCACCTCTTTTGTTAGCTCGGTGAAAGGCCCTTCTGGTGTCTAGCTGTTTCCAAATTCCAAATGAACACACTATATACAGGTGTCAGTCATTCATTACCGGAGTAGGTTCTAAGTGAGAAAAAGCATTTCAAGGATAACTCTTGTTGAGATTCAATCATAAAGAAATCTGATATCCAGTGCAATTATTGTAAGAATTTGGTTCATTCTAAGGATGAATGCAAGAACCTGATCAGATAAAAGAGTTTCGAAAAGGTTTATTTAGCTCCAATTAATGATCTCGCACCATTGCTACCTTCGTTCTTTTGCTAAGGATGGGACAAGGTGAGGATCAGCAGGTTCTCGATGTCGAGTTTTTGGGATAATATTTTGACAGAAATGTTCATAGGAGGCCCATTTTGCCTATAGAAGTATCTGAACATACTGGTTATGTCATGGTTGATACCGGATCAAAGACTAATGTTGATAGCCCATCTCTTAAAGACATATTAATAAAATAAATAACCCTATATTTGACACTTTTAGCGGAAACACAAAACACTTTAGAATAATTAAAAATAACGTAATTTGAGTCGTTCGAAGTTTGATACTATGCCTTATTCTAGTAAAATTCAATTTGCCACCATTTTGTACCTAGTTTGAGCAATGACACGATAACTGTGACAGAATGAAGTAAGTACCTATACCAATGACCAAGGAGATATGGACAGAGTCAACAAATGCCGATATTTTCGTAAAAATGGTTCCGTTTTTAAGCCGGAAGTCCGCCATTTTCAAGGTACCTATAACGTAATTTCATCGTCAGAGTACATCAATTGACAAATCATAACTTCAAATGATTTGACGTAATACGTCAAGTGACGTCAATTCAAGCAGATATCGATGCCAATTTTAAGGTACCCACTCCTAAAAACGGAACGGTAAAACTATAAAACAGAAGGATCTCTCCAGAAGTGACATACTAGCTCTACAATCGACTGGACTTCACAAAGGTCCTTAAAATTAGAGGTAAACTATCAGCAAGTAAAGCAAGAAGTAGTTTCCTAGATTATATGGATAAATAGAAATATCTACCTTTCAAAGAATTCTATGGCTCTGGCACGTCCGCCCATATACGCTATCCGCCCATCGGCCACCAGAATCAGTTGCGTGAACATTTCAAATATCGCGGATGACGGCTGGTGGATCGTGCAAAGAATAGTCGTGCCGCTCATCGACATTCGACTCATGATGCTCACAATTTTCTGCGCGGAGAACGAGTCCAGCCCTGTCGTCGGTTCGTCGCAAAATAGAATGGGGGGATCGGTAAGAAGCTGAAACGACCGTCGAGATAAATAAGATTAAATAAAAGTGAACAATAAAAAATATGGCGTTTTTTCTTCACTGACGGACTCTCCCGATCAATTTGTCTGGTAATTCATCAGTCATAACGGCACTTGCCGGAGATTTATCACGTATGATGTCCGGAAGGGGGATAAGCGTTTATCAGTCTTTCAGAGCGCGTATATGGGATCGGCTATTTTTATGTTAGGCCCTTTGGAGGCTTTAAGAGGGCGCACCGAAGTTATGGGATCGAAGGTACAAATTGCTCCAAAAGGATTTCAATAAAACTTGCATAAAGCATACATTTTTTTCTTCCTTCTTTCAATATTAACTCATCCTATCTTCAATGTATATTCAATGTTAAACTCATCCGTTGGGTATAATAAGGGGACAATTACTTAAATCAAATTTCTCAATGAAGCAAAACGACAAATACTTAACTGCTAACCTCGGTAGCAAATGCCAATCTCTTTTTTTCTCCTCCTGATAATCCCTTGTACTGCCCTATAGCACCTATTAGAGTATCTCGACACTTTCTCAGCCCCAATTGGCTAAGAATTGCATCGATTTTGATGGATTTTTCCATATTAGTTACTCTGCGATCTAGTTTCAAGTTGGCCTGAGAAAATTAGAAAAATTTTACAAGGTTATTCAAATTCGCAGCTTATCATTGAGATTTCGTGAACGATTAGAAATCCGAATTCGAAGAAATTGGCGTAAAGTTGCGTTTTTTGTGCAGATCGTAATGGCATTTTCAATATATAAATAGCTATTTATGATGTAAGTGTCAAAAGTGCAATTTTAAAGCACGCATGACGCAAGGTTTGCATGAGTTCCTTAAAAGCACTTTTAACACTAATGCCTTAAAATTGGTTACACCAGGGCCTTAACAAACCTTTTTTATAAGACATGAGTAGCTGAATTAGTGAAGAAATTAAAAGAAAAGTGAAGGAAGGACGGCACGATGATGATCAGATTTTCATTTTGCTTTACTCTGCTCTTGAAGAGAAGGTTAACCGTATGAAGCACTCAACTATTGAAGACACAAAATGAGAATTGAAAATAGAGAATCTTGAAATAGAGATGTAGAAATGTAGTGAAAACGAAAAAGAGAAATGAAGAAAGAGAAACCTAATTATGCAACATCCTGCCGTTGTTAAGAAATTAAACGTATTAAGCTCTAAACTAGTGAAGAAACGAGAAGAGAAACCAAAATAGAGAATCCTGAAGATATGGACGAGTTATCAGTTATAAAACACTGTATAACTTCAATGTTCTAGAGGTAAGACATGAGTAGCTGAACCAGTGAATAAATAAAAAGAGAAGTGAAGGAAGAGACATTTTAAGGCGAAAGTAAGATTTTCATTTTGCATTACTCTGCTTTTTAAGACAAATTAACCGTATGAAGAACTCAACTATTGAGGAAACAAAAGGAGAATTGAAAATAGAGAAACTTGAAGGCAGAGATGAATTGTCTCATTTCAGACACGAGTCAGTTCTTGCACCTGATTGAGCATGTTACCTTTAAAATGTTTTGTTTTTATTTTGTATTCTTTTAGGAAGAAACCACTAACCTGAATAAAGATAAAGACGAGTTTTCAATTACGCCACATTTTGATAATGAAGAAAGATTACAGGCATGAGAAAGTGACCTAGATAAAAACTATAAAGGGAAATTAAAAAGAAAATACCTAATTATGCAACATCGTCCTCCAAGAAAGGAAGTAGAGGAGGGTTAAATAATAAGGAAATAAAAAAAAGCAACTGAAACAAACTAAAAAAAGTAATTAAAAATTAAAAGGTAAACGATAAAAGATAAATCTGCATCTACAGTTACGCAACACTGTGCATTTGAGGAGAAATTAGGAGTTTAGGAGTTTAAGATATTGAAATACCTGCTGAAGGAACGAATGAAGAAACCACTAATCTAAACTTACCTGAAGACAAAAACAAGTTTTCACTTACGCAACACTTTGATGCGGAAGAAAGATTGCGCACATGAGAAAGTGAACTAGAGAAGGACTAAAAAGTGAAATGAACAAAGAGTAACCTAATTATGCATCACCAAAGTTTTGTAAAGAAATTATCCGTATTTAGCACAAAACTAGTGAAGAAACGAAAGCAGAAACGAAAATGGAAAATTCTGAAGATAAAGGGGAGTTTCAATCATGCAGCAATATGTTGTAGAAGAGAGATTACTGCGCATGAGTAACTGAAGAACTGAAACTGAAGGTATGAAAAGTGAAGAAAGAGAAACTTGAGCATGGTATTTTCATTTTGCAACAATCAGCCTTTGAAGAAAAATTAACCGCATAAAGCACCAAACTATTAAAGGAGCATAAGAAGTAATAAAAATAGAGAAAATTGAAGACCGAGAAGAATTTTCTTGTTGTTACACCCGAGTCCGTTTTTACACCTGATTTAGCAAGTTACATTTAAAGTGTTTGGTTGTTGTTTTATATAGTTTTATGAACAAACAAAATAAGAATCCACTAACCTAAACTAACTTGAAGATAAAAACTAGTTTTCAGTTACGCAATACTTTGATAGGAAAGAACGATTATGCGCATGAAGAATTAAAGTAGAGAAATCTAAAATAAATAAAAACTTAGTTGATGAAACATCGTGCATTGTAAAGAAATTAAACTAATTAAGCTCTAAACTAGTGAAGAAACGAAATTAGAAACCGAAATAGAGAATCCTGAAGATATAGACGACTTTTCAGTTTCACAACATTGTATAATTTCAATGTTCTAGAAGACACGAGTAGCTGAACCAGTGAAGAAATAAAAAGAGAAGTGAAGGAAGAGAAATTTTAAGATAAAGATAGGATTTTCATTTTACATTACTCTTAAAGAGAAAATAACCGTACGAAGCATTCAATTATTGAAGAAACAAAACGAAATTTGCAAATAGAGAAAGCTTAAGGCAGAGATGAATTGTCTCAGTATCAGGCCGAGTCCGTTCTTGCACCTGATTGAGCAAGTTACTTTCAAAATGTTTTGTTTTTATTTTATATTTTTTTGGGAAAAAACTACTAACCTGAACTAATGTGAAGATAGAAACGAGTTTTCAGTTACGCAACATGTTGATAATGAAGAAAGGTTACGCGCACGAGAAAGGTAAACTAGAGAAAAACTAAAAAGAGAAATGAAGAAAAAAATACCTAATTATGAAACTTGAGAGACGAAGTAAATAAAGGGTTAAATAATAAGGAAACAAAAGAAGACAAATGAATTAAAATATAAAAAAGTTATTAATAATGGAAAAGTAAACGATAGAAGATAAATATGCATCTCAAATTATGCAACACTGTGCGTTTAAAGAGAAATTAAGAGTTTAACATAACGAAATACTGAAAAAACGAATGAAGAAACCACTACCTGAACAACCTGAAGATAAAGGCGAGTTTTCAGTTACGCAACATTTTGATAATGAAAAAGATTACGCGCATGAGACAGTGAACTAGAGAAAAACTAAAAAGAGAAATGAAGAAAAATATACCTAATTATGCAACATCGTGCCCCGAGAAACGAAGCAAGTGAAGAGTTAAATAATAAGGAAACAAAAGAAGATAACTGAATTAAAATATAAACCAAATGATTAATAATGAAAAGGTAAACGCTAGAAGATAAATATGCATCTCCAATTATGCAACACTGCGCGTTTGGAGAGAAATTAAGAGTTTAACATACCTAAATACTGAAGAAACGAATGAAGAAACCACTATCGTGAACCGTATGATGCACTCAACTATCGAAGAAACAAAAGGAGAATCGAAAATAGAGAAACTTGAAAACAGAGATGAATTGTCTCATTCTCAGACACGAGTCCGTTCTTGCACCTTAATGAGCAAATTACGTTTAAAGTGTTTTGTTTTTATTTTATATTTTTTTGGGAAGAAACGATTAACCTGAACGAACTGCAGATAAAAGCGATTTTTCGGGTACGCAACATTTTGACAATGAAGAAAGATTACGCGCATGAGAAAGTGAAGTAAAGAAAAACTGAAAAAAGAAATGAAGAAAAAACAAACCTAATTATGCAACATAAGCAAGAAACCAATTGGGCTACTTTACGAATGAAGGGTTAAAAGATAAGGAAACAGAAGAAGAAAACTGAATTAAAATATAAAAAAAGTGATAAAAAAATGAAAAGGTAAACGATAAAAGATAAATCTGCATCTCCAATTCTACTATACTGTGCGTTTGAAGACAAAGAAGAGTTTAAAATATCGAAATACTGAAGAAACGAATTAAGAAACCACTAACCTGAAAGTAAAAATCAATTTTCAGTTACGCAACATTTTGATGGGGAAGAAAGATTGCGCACATAGGAAAGTGAACTAGAGAAGAACTAAAAGGGGGAAATGAAGAAAGAGTAACCTAGTTATGCATTAACAAGACTTTGTAAAGAAACTAACCCTACTAAGCACTAAACTAGTGAAGAAACGAAAGCATAAACAAAAATGGAAAATTCTGAAGACAAAGGCGAGTTTCAATTATACAACACTATGTTGTGAAGAGAGATTAAGAGAATGAGTAAGTAAAGAAAGAGAGACTTGAAGATGAAAATTTCTTTGTGCAACAATCTGCCTTTGAAGAAAAATTAAGAGTTTAAAATACCGAAATTCTGAATAAACGAATGAAGAAAACACTAACCTGAACTAACCTGAAGACGAAAACAAGTTTTAAGTTAACCAACACTTTGATGGGGAAGAAAGATTGCGCACATGTGAAAGTAAACTAGAGAAGAACTAAAAAGTTAAAGAAAGAAAGAGTAGGGAAATTAAACATATTAGGCACTAAACTAGTGAATAAACGAAAGCATAAACAAAATTGGTAAATTCTGAAGATAAAGGCGAGCTTCAATTATGCAACACTATGTTGTGGAAGAGAGATTACGCGCGTGAGTAACTGAAGAACCTAAATTGAAAGTATGAAAAAAGAAGTGAAGAGAGAGAAACTTGAAGATAATAATATCATTTTTTAACAATCTGCCTTTGAAGAGAAAGTGAGCGCCTGAAGCACTGAACTATTAAAGGAATATAAGAAGTATTGAAAATAGAGAAAATTGAAGACAAAGAAAAATGTTCTCATTGTTACACCCGAGTCCGTTTTGACACCCAATTAAGCAAGTTACTTTTAAAATGTTTTGTTGTTTTATATATTTTTGGGAAGAAACAAAAGAAGAAGCCACTAACCTGAATTAACTTAAGATAAAAACGAGTTTTCAGTTACGCAACACTCTGATAGGAAAGAAAGATTATGCGCATAAGAAAGTGAAGTAGAGAAATCTAAAAAGGGAAATGAAGAAACGGGAAACCTAATTATGCAATATCGTGCCCTTGTGAAGAAACTTAAGCGTATTAAGCACTAAACTAGTGAAGAAACGAAACTAGAAACCAAAATAGAGATTCCTGAAGATATGGACGAGTTTTCAGTTACACAACACTATGTTCTAGAAGACATGAGTAGCGGAACCAGTGAAGAAATAAAAAGAGAAATGAAGGAAAACAAATTTTAAGACGGTGGTAAGATTTTCGTTTTGCATCACTCTGCCTTTGAAGGGAAATTAACGGTATAAAGCACTCAACTAATGAGTCAACAAAAGGAGAATTGAAAATTTAGAAACTTGAAGACAGAGATGAATTGTTTCTTGCACCTGATTGAGCAAGTTACTTTTAAAATGTTTTGTTATTATTTTATATCCTTTTGGGAAGAAACAAAAGAAGAAACCACTAACCTGAATTAACTTAAGATAAAAACGGGTTTTCAGTTAATACTTAATTTAGTCAAAATAGAGAATCCTTAAGATTTGAACCAGTTTTAGTTATACAACACTATGTTCTAGAAGACAGAAGTAGCTGGACCAGTTAAGAAATAAAAAGAGAATACAAGGAAAAAGAATTTTAAGGTGAAGATAAGATTTTAATTTTGCATTACTCTGCCCTTGAAGAGAAATTAACCGTATGATGCACTCAACTATCGAAGAAACAACATTATAATTGAAAATAAAAAAACTGAAGGCAGAGATGAATTGTCTCATTGTCAGGCATGAGTCCGTTCTTGCACCTGATTGAGCAAGTTACCTTTAAAATGTTTTGTTTTATTTTATATTCTTTTGGGAAGAAACCACTAACCTGAACAACCTGAAGGTAAAGACGAGTTTTCAGTTACGCAACATTTTGATAATGAAGAATATTACGCGCATGAGACAGTGAACTAGAGAAAAACTAAAAAGGAAATGAAGAAAAAGATACCTAATTATGCAACATCGTGCCCCGAAAAACGAAGCAAATGAAGGGCTAAATAATAAGGAAACAAAACAAGATAACTGAATTAAAATATAAAACAAGTGATTAATAATGAAAAGGTAAACGCTAGAAGATAAATATGCATCTCCAATTATGCAACACTGTGCATTTGAAGAGAAATTAAGAGTTTAACATACCAAAATACTGAAGAAACGAATGAAGAAACCACTATCGTGAAACGTATGATGCAGTCAACTATCGAAGAAACAAAAGGAGAATCGAAAATAGAGAAACTTGAAAACAGAGATGAATTGTCTCATTCCCAGACACGAGTCCGTTCTTGCACCTTATTGAGCAAGTTACATTTAAAGTGTTTTGTTTTTATTTTATATTCTTTTGGGAAGAAACGATTAACCTGAACAAACTAAAGATAAAAGCGATTTTTCGTTTACGCAACATTTTGACAATGAAGAAAGATTACGCACATGAGAAAGTGAAGTAAAGGAAAATTAAAAAGAGAAGTGAAGAAAAAAATTACCTAATTATGCAATATAAGCAAGTAACCAATTGGGTTACTTTACGAATGAAGGGTTAAATAATAAGGAAACAGAAGAAGACAACTGAGTTAAAATTTAAAAAATATAAAATGAATATGGATAAAAAAATGAAAATGTAAACGATAAAATATAAATCTGCATCTCCAATTCATGCTACGCTGTGCGTTTGAAGACAAATAAGAGTTTAAAATACCTAAATACTGAAGAAACGAATTAAGAAACCTCTAACCTGAACTAACTCGAAGGTAAAAACCAATTTTCAGTTACGCAACATTTTGATAGGGAAAAAAGATTGCGCACATGGGAAAGTGAACTAGAGAAGAACTAAAAGGGGGGAATGAAGAAAGAGTAACCTAGTTATGCACCAACAAGAGTTTGTAAAGAAACTAACCGTACTATAAGCACTAAACTAGTGAAGAAACGACACTATTTTGTAGAAGAGAGATTAAGAGAATGAGTAAGTGAAGAAAGAGAGACTTGAAGATGAACATTTCTTTCTGCAATAATCTGCCTTTGAAGAGAAATTAAGAGTTTAAAATACCGAAATTCTGAAGAAACGAATGAAGAAAATACTAACCTGAACAAACAAGTTTTAAGTTAATCAACACTTTGATGGGGAAGAAAGATTGCGCACATGGGAAAGTAAACTAGAAAAGAACTAAAAAGTTAAATTGAGAAAGTGTAGTGAAATTAAACGTATTAGGCAGTAAACTAGTGAAGAAAGGAAAACATAAACGAGATTGGAAAATTCTGAAGATAAAGGCGAGTTTCAATTATGCAACAGTATCCTGTAGAAGAGATATTATGCGCATGAGTAACTGAAGAATTGAAACTGAAGGTATGAAATGAAAAGTGAAGAAAGGGAAACTTTAAGATGAAAATTTCATTTTGTAACAATCTGCCTTTGAAGAAATATTAACTGCATGAAGCCCTGAACTATTAAAGGAACATAACAAGTAATAAAAATAGAGAAAATTGAAGACAAAGAAGAATTTTCTTGTTGTTACACCAGCGTCCGTTTTTACACTTGATTGAGCACGTTACTTTTAAAATATTTTGTTGTTATTTTATATCCTTTTGGGAAGAAGCAAAAGAAGAACCTACTAACCTGAATTAACTTAAGATAAATACGACTTTTCAGTTACGCAACACTTTGATAGGAACGAAAGATTATGCGCAGAAGAAAGTGAAGTAGAGAAATCTAAAAACATAAACCTAATTATGCAACATAGTGCCCTTGTAGAGAAACTTAAACGTATTAAGCACTAAACTAGTGAAAAATTAAACAATAATTCAAAATAGAGAATCCTGAAGATATGGACGAGTTTTCAGTTATACGACAACAGGTTCTAGAAGACGTGAGTAGCTGAACCAGTGAAGAAATTTAAGAAAAAGTGAAGGAAGAGAAGTTTCAAGATGAAGATAAGATATTCATATTGCATTACTCTGCTCTTGAAGAGAAATTGATGACTATATGAAGCACTATTGCACTCTGAAACTAACTATTGAAGAAACAAAAGGAGATTTGAAAATAGAGAAACTTGAAGACAGAAATGAATTGTCGAGTTTTCAGTTACGCAATGGTTTTGTCAGGAATATAGAAGAAACCGCTAACCTGAAGCAACCTGAAGGGTATAATTTAATGCCGATAGGGCATTGACAACTCAACAACACTTGTTGAGTCCTTCTCAAGCCGTCTTGTTGTCCTGTGGCCTTTTGTCCCAAAGTGCCCGTTGATGTACAAGTACCGATATGGTACTTTATTTTTATTTCAGTTTTGACTTTCATGACAGGCTTCTCTGATCGAAGAGCCCTGAGGAAGACCTTAACTAAAAGTCGAAACGTTTTCGATTTTTTAAACTGAATTAGTTTTATTGTCCTACACCTGCTATTCAAACGTTCATACTAGTTATCGCACAGACGAAAACCCTATTTCTCTTTTTGTGCAAAAAGCTTTGAAACAAATAGTGCAACTCAATGCCGGTGGGTGATATTAATCATCGGAGTAGTTGTTTCGGTTTGTTTCCTTTTAACCGCTGCAATATTTTTGAAATATAGAAAGCAGATAAGTTCAAAATTTCCAAATTGTAAACATTGCGTTTTGCATATTTTAAACTAGAGTTTGCTGCGAAAAAGCTAAAAATGTTGTTCACTATGTTCTGCTGACCCCCCAACTGAAGTTGATGATGCCCTGAAGTCAAAACCTTGGACTGAAGACTGAATAGCACCTTCTTGTAGAGCAGAAATAGTGCCCATGAGAATGCGCAATTTATTTTTTAATATGGCGTCAAACATGTTTAGAAAAAAATGAAAAATTTTTTTATAAATTTCAGTTTTTTTGGAATACCTTCGGAAGTTCAAAGTCAAAAATTTGGAAATTTTAAAATGCCCTTACAATCTGCACCCAAAACCACAACATTGCCCCAATTTCATCGAATTCATAGTTTTTGCATAAAGTTCTTTAACTGGAGCTAAAATCAATAGAAAACATTGTAAAATGCGTTAAAACGACCCAATTTGCTTAAAAATGTAAAATTTAAGGTTTTTTGCGTAAAACTTATGCATTATTCAATGTTTTTTCATAACTAAACGTTTTTGCGCAAAAATCATTGATTTGCACACAATTTAACGCTTGTTCGTGAAATTTATGTATTATTTAACGTATTTGGTGAAATTTATTATTTGAGGCTAAAGTTAATAGAAAACGCTATAAAGTGCCTTAAAACGACTCAAAATGCGATCCAAAAAAAGCAATTTTAGTGTCTTTCCGGTGAAATTCAATTTTTGGAGTTAAGACCGGTGGAAAACGTGGTAAAACGGTTTACCACGTTTCAACGTTATAACGTCTCAAAACACTTATCCTCCTACGTTTTACAAGATCCCAATGACGAGCGGCAAATTCGAATAACCCTGTACATTTTTCGAATAAGCGACTCATAAACATACCATAACGTTCATGTGTTCAACTACTGTCAAAGACCCTACGAATATGTCATCTTGGGGCATAAATCCGCTGAGGTGTTTCATGTAGCTTCCAATAGGTCTTCCGTTTATAAGTATTTCCCCCTCAACGTGCATTTCCCCTAAAAAACGACATTTTTTCAGATTTCTTTATTTAACAAAATTCTAAATCAAGACCTGTTTGTCTATACCCTAGAGCAGCCATCAAGGTACTTTTCCCAGCACCACTAAAATAAACATCATTATAGAGATCCGCCCAAGTCTCAAACAAATAATAATACCTAGCTCCCATCAAGGCCGCCAAACTGCCAGCTTTCAGGGCTCCTGTAACTGAAAATATGGAATTCATCCTTCTTGCCCTAACGTATAAAGGGCCAAATCTAAATTACCGCTATTTATTATCCGTCTATGCACGTGCTTCCCACTCACTTTTGTCCTCGAGTATACAGAGAGGTCGTTCCAGGCCAGAGTCACTCCCTCTTCCATGGGTGACCATTTCGAGTAAGTTCTAGCTTTTTTAATTAGGGAAATGCTGGTTTCCAGGTTCTCGTAATCGTCCTGCGGGGATGTAGTGGACTAAAAGCCTTTCAGATTCGGAAATGTATAAGATGCACTTACATTAGAAGCGTTGTTTGCCGAAGAATTGCCATTGGTGTGCTCAAGTGGCAACAGTTGAGTACTAGGCTCTACAGGTGTCACTAATCTCCGCGTTTTAAACATTAGGACCATTTGTACAGCTATAACGAATACTACTCGAGTCTTTTCAAAACTTATAATGAAATTTGAGCCGAGTAGTAGACATGGGAATGTAACGATCAAGATAGTTATTAGTGGGGAGGATCAAAGAAACCTTTCAGTTATGATTATTAAATTAACACGGGCAATATATGTTACAAGCAGGTACTGAGTTGCATCTAGGGCATGTAAGTCAATACTTCCCGGTTTTGCCAGTAGCGTAACCTCACCGATAGTAACAATTTCGTTTTGTTTTGTATATGTACCATGTTGATAACAGATGTATTGTTCTGGGTATTATAGGTTTACAACTTCAGTAGTAAACCAACAAATTTAGGTATCATGTTGATAAAGGATTCGTTATTACTGTACTAGCAAAGGTTTAGTTATTACGGAACTAGGCAAAACAAAATCTAAATCTACCAATTTGCTATTTCCTCAAACACTTGACAAACCCTATATTTGCTGCAGCCTGGATTGCTCCTAACTACTGATTAAATCAAAACTAATTAGGAAACTCTCCTCCATTTGTTGTATTGACCCCAAATGAACCTCCAAACAAAAAGTCGTTTTTTTGAAGGATATCTAAGGTAAAGAAAAAAAAACACTGCAAAATGCTTGCATTTCAACCCACTGTATTTGGTGGTTTGCGTAATTTCTAAACATTGGTTATTATGACATTTATGGGAATTTGCACCGACTTGTTTAGGCAAAGATTAACGATATGGATAGCCTAAAGAAAGTTTTTCACTTACACCAGCATATAAGCCAAGTGTATACTTTTTCTTAAAGCTTTCTTAAATTTGCGGTTTTGGTAACCGCAAATTTTGACTGAAAGGCGTTTAACTACTTTTAGAAGTTATGTGTTATCAAGTGTTATGTTTGTCTGTTTGAGTTTGATTTCGGCTCAGATTTGAGAAGAATTATTGGAATTTAAAATCAGGGGCGTGCAATTTTATTCTAATAAAATTAAAAGTAGAAATGGATTATATTGATGATGATCTAGAGGTGTTGGATGGTGTGGAAAACGGATTTCCAAGGCAAGTTTATGCAAGGATGGAAATGGACAGATTTTAATTTTTCAAGAGATTCAGCTTATATAAAGAAACTGTTCTTTATGTATTGAACCCCAATTAGAATATCCAGACAACGGGAAATTGAAACTATTTAAATCCTTTGCAAGCAGAAAATATTAGCATTAAAAAAATGGTAACTGTAATTATTGCATAAAATTATCCCAGCTAATATTACTTTTATGAACAACAGTTACTATGATGTTTGAGATTTTTTGCTAGTTCTCGATACTTACTGCAAGTAGCTGATTTTATGGGTTTTGATGTGTCTCTTTGTGAAGCCTTGTTGTTCTTCCTCATTCTTATTTGCGTTTTCAGTTTGTCCTTGAGAATACTTAAATACAGTCATTGCTGTATTTAAGAGCATTATTCCTCTATAGTTTGGTGGACAGGTTTTTAGTTCATTTTTAATACAAGTATGGTGATGCTATTATGCCATTCATCTGTGTTTCGGGTTCGTTCAAGATTTTGTTCAATATTTGCAATAGTTTCCTTGCAAGTTCGGGGCCTCCATATTTCAAAAGCTCGTTGGGGATGCCTGTCGGCCCGGGTGATTTTCTGTTTTTTATTTTTTTGAGTTGCTTCTATTTCTTCGTCAGTGACTTGTCATGGCTGATATGACTTATAGCTTCACAAAAGGACGGTTAATAACAGACGCAGTATTCGTAATAAAACAAATAAAAAAAAATGCTATAGAATACAAAAAAGGCGTTTGACAGGGTTCGTTTGGGAGACATTCTACATATATTTATAGGATTGATAGGAAAATAAGGCGCCGGCGAACATAACGAAGATAATCCATAACCTAAATAACAATAACGTAACAAAGATTAAAGCAGGAGATCATTTCACAGAAAACATCCCAACACTAGGAGGAATTAGACAGGGTGACAGCCTAAGTACCTTTTTGTTTAATCTTTTCATGAATAAAAGTAAAAATAAAGTAACAGATCTTAACCTCGGATACAGACTGGGTAACAAAAGAATTGGTATGGTGTGTTACGCCGATGATGTAGCAATTATTGCCGAATCAGAAATCGACCTGCAGAGTCAACTCTTTCAGTTCTTCCAAGTAAGCCGCCAATTCAATATGAACATTTCTATCAACAAAACCAAATGTATGACAATCGCGAAAGAGCCGGTCGGATGTAAGCTAGTGGTGGAACATAATTCCATAGAACAGGTGATGCCATTCAGATATCTGGGCATAGACATATCAAGCACTCACGACACAGTTAAAGACGTGAGGAACCAGATTAACAAAGGATCCGCACTATCATGATGCATACGAGATATAGTCTAGTCAAACCCTTACATGCGCAAAGATAGCAAAATTCCAATCTACAAGACTTGTATCAGACCGATCATGAAGTACGGTACAGAAGTCCGTGAAGACACCAACAAGACGAAACACATGCTAAGGGTGGCCGAAATGAAAATACTAGAGAGGAAAACAAGAAGAGACAGTGTAAGAAACACAGAGATCAAAGAACAATGCGGAAAATTAGATATTGTGAGAAGGGGAAGACAACGTAAGAGGCAGTGGTAAAACCATGTAAGACGGATGGACGAGAACAGACTTCAGAAAATAGTCCTAGAAAACAACTCGCCCGACTAAAGACCTCCCGGGAGGCTACCTAAAAGATGGAAAGATAGTTGGCAATCCACCTCTCAGGAAAAGATGCAGAGGCAGATTCAGAATTAACAGATCGACAGATCTTCAAGAACTGGAAGAAGAAAAAGAAAATGTGTCTCCTGCATCCCGAATCATTGCAAAAGTATCACTTATCACTCAGGTCTTTTTGGGCGATTTGTTAAAATGCCTGAGCAGCAGACTTTTATTTGCAAACCAATTAAATTTTATAATTTAGCAAAATGTCCCAAAATAATCGTATAAGTGGATGGAACTCACATTAAAATAGAATCCCCTGGTATGTAATACCAATCACTTAATATTAGTAATAAAGAATATTATTATGGTAAGGCTTATTTGTTTAAGGAGAAAATAATCCAGAAGTTTGCTGGAACAGGAAATCTTATTTTTCGTTAAATGTTCAGGTTGTTGGCAGTGCAGACTTGAAGTTTTTATTTAGATGTAATCTCACGGTGGCCTGGATCAGTACATAATGCCACAATATTTGCGAACAGTAATCTGAGGGCACGCTTTGAAACACATCAACTTCCTGATTGCTTGCTACTAGGTGTATATAAAAAGAGATATACATACACTTTACCGATATCATATGTGTCGATCATTCATATCATAAGGGTCATTTAGCCAATCTATTCAAATTTCATTGTCTGCTGGAACTTAGAAAGGTGAGTTTACAATAAAAATAATAGTAGAGTGTGAAGGCTTTCACGGCGGGTCAAAATACAATCTAAAGTGTTTTCCGGGATTTGAAGTCATGGTCCAATGGAATTTCTTCCTAACGTTTCGCCTACAGCTCCGGCAGACATTATCAGATTCGATGAGACAATGGGCGAAGTGATCTCTTGTGCTTCTCGACGGTAAAAGGATGTCGTGGCCTTCGGAGAGAGCGTGCTCTGCTACTGCTGACTTTTGTGTTAGTCCTAGCCTGCAACTTCTCTTGTGTTCCGTAATCCTCGTGTTGGCACTGCGTTTTGTGGTGCCAATGTGTACCGAGCCACAGCTGCATGGAACTCGGTAAACTCCGGATGCCGATAGGGGATCTCTGCGGTCTTTAGCCGATCTAAAGTCTGTTGTATTGTTCAAGTTGATTTAAAGACAGATTTAACATTGTGCTTTTCCAGTAGCCTGCCGATCCTGTCCGTTACTTTGTGGATGTATGGTAGACTAGTCCATCCGCGCTTCTCTTCATCTTCTCCCGTTGTTCCTTCCTGCTGCTCTACATTTTTTGGAAGGACGCCCTATCGAACTCGTCCTTGCTGTACCCATTTCAATCAAATGCTCTTTGGGGAGGAGAGCGGAATCCGGTAGCTGCCAATTCAAAAGCCTGAACACATAAGGATTGACATGTCATAAATTCTACAACGCGCAAAACCACCAAAAAGCAACCTCACCTTTGCCAAGAGAGTTTGTGAGCCGGCTGAATTGGAACTGGAAATGAAGCATCTGAAAAAAGCCTTTGGTTGGAATGGATACAGCAAGCACGAGTTCGATAGGGCCGCCCGTCCAAGGAATGTATAGCGACAGGAAGGAACAACGGGAGAAAAGGAAGAAACGCGCGGATGGACTAGTTTACTAACCATCCACAAAGTAACGGGCAAGATCGGCAGGCTACTGGAAAAGCACAATGTTAACTGTCACTGCACAACTGCCTTTAAACCAACTCGTACACTACAATAGCGCTTGAGATCGGCCCAAAACCGCAGAGATTCCCTATCGGTAGCCGGAGGTTACCGAGTTCCATGCAGTGGCTCGGTACACATTGGCACCACAAAACGCAGTGTCAACACAAGGATTACGGAACACAAGAGGATTTGCAGGCTGGGACAAACACAAAGATCAGCAGTAGCAGAGCGCGCTCTCCCCGAAGCTCACGACATCCTTTTCAACGAGGTGGATATCTTATACCAATCGCAGCGTTTCTTTCCGAGACTAGCGAGAGAATCCATTGAGATTTTTAAACACGACAACAATTTCAACAGAAGAGGAAATTACGTTTGTGAATAGACTGGAAGCGAGTTCTACGACATACTTTAAGTGCGCCGAAACCCCGCGCTACTACTGCCCCACCTCAGTGCCTTCAGTACAGCGCGACGGCGCGGCGGGGGAATAAATACCACGGAGCTCATCACAGTCGAATCAGTCAACGACGGGACGCACGGGAGATCACTTCGCCTATGATAATGTCTGCCGCAGCTGTAGACGAACATCAGGAAGAAATTCTATTGGACAACGGCTTCAAAGCCCGGAAAATACTTTAGATTGTAATAATAATATTGTCACGATTTTTAATAAAATATTAATGTATGTGAAAAATAGTATATATGATAATGACCTGAAGAGTCCTAACTGATTTTAAACATAATTTGGGGAGGCTGATGTTTGGAATAACGGTATGAGGTCGTGGTAAATTATTCGAGCAACTTTTGGGAAAACAAAAATAACTATAGGAACAACGCAAATAAATACCCAATAGTTGTTATGTAATTTTTAGATAGAGCAGGACCATAACTCGCAACTCAGTTAAACCGATATCTTAGCTCCGGCAAACGGACTTATGAGAACAGGAGAATGTTTCCGCCCTTCTCTTTACATTGGTAAACAAACCTGGCTGTATGCTTCTACTCGTGATCTCGGTTGGTGATCGTTCGTCCTTCCGGTGTAATGACACGCCTTCTCGACCTGTTTCACCAATCCCCCAAAACGACCATTCTCGTGAGTCCCCCAAAATGGCACTCTCTTCTTGAGTCCCCAAAACAAGGCTTCTCCTCGTGAGTCCCCAAAAATAACTTCTTTCGCACCTCCCCCAAAGAGCTTCTTTTCCTACTTTTAAACAGTGGGCTGGTACCTGATGGTGGTCGTTCGTCCTTCCGGCGTAATGTCCACCTACTATCAGCCTGAATGCGGCTCCCCGCACGACTCATCGTGAATCCCCCAAAACCGGATTTCCTTCGTGAGTCCCCCTTCTCTTCGCTGGTCTCCCGAACAATTTATTTTTCTACTTTTAGTACGTCCTTCCGGCACAACGACCACCAGACCCCCCCCCGCACGACTCCATGGTGGGTCCCCCCCAAAACCGTTTCTCTCTAAAAAAGCTCGTGCTAACTTTCTTTCTTGTAAATTACAATGTCCAGGCAAATAAATTAAATAAAATAGATTGACTTTAGAAGTTCTTTGATTTTAAAATCATTGATGGTTAATAAAACATTTCTGTTCCTTGTTGTACAGGTACGGCAATAAATCAATCGGGAATCTTTTTAATACAGGATTACTCATAACAGATGGTTGAAAAGAAAACCTGAAATTCTCTAGTCAATTTTAAGGGGAAAAAAATTGCTGTTTATATTAAAACTGAACTTTTCTACTGAACATATGTTTATTACATTGAGCTCTTAAAAAAAACACAACAATACGCTTAATAACAAGCGGATTGCGTTTTTGGTTCCGCATCGTTATATGTCTTCCACAACAAAGCTAAATAAGCTGCAAGCCTGAACAGCACGATCAAGCCAAAGAGAGATAGAGTATCTCCCAGTAGATGCTCCTAAAATACGAGAGATTTGAGCCTGATGACGATATATACAAGAAAATCTGCATACAGATTTAAAGTTGTAGTACTCCAGAACGACTTGTCCATCTTTTGGACAGGTCGAATTTCCAGAGGGGCATTGTATATCGGTCACGTTTTCCCACTGATTCACCAATAGCGCCTCGTTTCCGTATTTGAACCACGACAGATAGGCCAACCATTCGAAATATATTGGTATCGATCTGTAAGAAAAACAATGTGTATAGAGGGTGATTCTTTTATGTGTTTCCACTACTGCTATCTCTAAAACGGTATGGGATATAAGGTCGCTTAAATTAGAAAAAAGTTGCGCTTTGTTGAGCTCCTTTAAGACTCCACTTTAAGGTTTCCTCATTTTCAGTGGTCCCGAGTTTTTGGAAAAATGTGAAAATTTCAATCTCCTGCCGTTCGTAAACTATTTCTAATAGAAGATTTTTAATTAGAGTATGTAATAATTTTTCAATCTCTACAAAATGGTCAGTACAACGACGTGATGCAACTTTTAATAATTGATTTATCGTTACCAACTCAATTTTTTTGAATACTGACCTGGAATTTTTATTCGGACAGGCTACTGGAAAAGCACAATATTAAAACTGTATTTAAACCTACTCGCTGAATACAACAGAGCTTGAGATCGGTAAAAGGCCACAGAGATCCCCTATCGGCACCCATAGCCCCATGCAGCTGTGGCTCAGTCGAACCAGTCAACTTTGGGAAGCAAGGGAGATCACTTCACCCATTGCCTTTCATTGCCCATTATCGCCTTTGATAATGAGTGCCACTAAATATCAGGAAGAAAGTCCATTGGACCACGGCTTCAACGTCCGGAAAACACTTCAGATTGATCTTTCAAAAATGACTAGTACAAGTGAAATGTGGAATAAAAATGCCTGGTCCGTATTTTCAAAAATTGAGTTGGTAACGATAACTCAAGTATTAAAATATACATCATGACATGCCATTTTGTAGAGATTGAACAGATGTTTCACTTTATTATGTTTGATTTTCCTCTATCAAGTATAGATCACAAAATACAGGAGACTGAAGTTTTCAGAAATTTTCACAATTTTTCAAATAATTCAAAAACTATCGAAAATGTGGCAACCTCGAAGTGGAATCTTAAAGCAACTTAACACTAACTAATTTAAATGACCTTGAAACTTTTACCGTTTCAGAGATACTAATGGTGCAAACCCATAAAAAACACAACAGGTGCACAAGGGCAACGTGCGTTTGTGTTTTTCTACTTACTGAATGTTTAAGAGATAACCTCCGAATAGTATGAATGGGATCAGTAAAGGAGGTCCAATAGATAGAGCCATTGACAGGGTCGAAGAGATGCAGGAAATTAAATAGCCTAAAAGTTGACAAAAACATTAATAAAAAAAACTAAATTTAGCTCTCTAAAAAAAAAAGTTTGAAAATTAAATCTGAATTGAGGGGCGTTACTAAAGGTGTTAAGCTTATGTTGAAACCTGAGACAACCAGTGAAACACGGCTAAACTACACATCAGCTTGACTTTAATGTAGTCGAGTCATTGTGTCAATTTTGGAGTATTTCCAGTGGCGTAGGCAGAGTTAATTTTTTTCTGAAAACTTGGGAGTCTGAAAGTTTATATGAGGAGCATCGCCTCTAGTTTACTCCCTCTTTTTTTCTAACAAATTCATCACCCTGTGGACTGCATTTTTTCGTTTTCAGATATGGAATTTGTGGCAGAATAAGTACTCACTTACCAAAGCTAGTAGCAGCATTTGCCACCAAAATAGTAATTCCGCAAGCGACGAAAAACCTGGGCATTTCACTGTTTAACCCAATCAAAAAATAGCAAATCGATATGAACAGTATGGGCAAAAAAACGAATATCGGTATGTCAGCCAATGTCTTTCCCAGAAAATAGACGTCAGTCCTGTACATCCCGTTCTTGTGTTCCCTAAGGAAAATCGGCAACTCCGAGGAGAATACCTGCAATGACCTGGCGCTGGTGAATATTTTGAGACGGAATATATCTGAAAACTCACACTAATTACGGCAAACACGTTCTGGAAGGTCATGTTGGTGAGGAACATAAAAATGGCTCCGTTTATGTTCATAACGCCATCTTGATTGATCACTTGTCTGTAGTATATCGCACCGAGGACCAAGGAAACTAACTAAAAATTAGGATTATTCTTCAAAACATTGGAATTTTTTTCATTGTTTTTTTCTGAATGGAGCTTTACTTGCAGAACTTCAAAGAAGACAACAAAAAAAAAAGGAAAAGGAAACACTAGACTCACTCAAATCGGTGTAATATTTATCAAGTTATAGAGGTTCAAAGTTGGAAATCTTGAAAAAAAAATCTAAACTTGGCTTTGGTCAATTTAAAAAAAAGGAGGTTTTTTTCTGTTTTCTATCTATACATAAGTACACACATAAGACGACTTTGATCTCTTGTGAATGCAGCAAACCGAATTTGAGTGAAAGTTGGACAATAAGTTAGTCTTTTTTTTGCTAAATATCTGTTTTAAAGCTGACTTCAAAAGAGTCTAAAAAAAGACCATCGGAAGGGTCTATTTCCAAAAAGTACTGAACCAATTGCTCTGACGTTGCGGTATTTGAAAGAGGACAATACAAAATGAAAAACGCTGTTGGATACACTCAAATCCGGGTAGTATTTCTTAAGTTATAGCAACTCAAAGTTGAGAATCGCAAAAAAAAAGTCGTTTGGTCAATTCGAAAAATGTTTTTTATATTTTTTATACACTTTTCCATTTTAATTAGACGATATCAGTCTCTTTTAAATGGAGCAAACCGAATTTGAGTGTAAGATGGAGAATAAGTTAGTCATTTTTGTGTTTTTGATTTCTGATTTCAAAAAAGTTCAAAAATCGTCTATCAAAGAGGTCTCTGTCCAAAACTACTGAATCAATGGCATAGGCGTTTGCGTTATTTTAAAGGAGTCAACAAGAAAAAGCCGTTAGTTTCCTCAAGTCGGTGTAGTATTTCTCAAGTTTTAGAGGTTCAAAGTTGGAAATCGCGGAAAAAAGAATGAATAATACCTCCTTTATAAGACTGTGAATGCTTCCATGGCTGGTCAAAATATAATCTAAAGTATTTTCCGGGCTTTGAAGCCGTAGTCCAATGGAATTTCTTCCTGACGTTTCGTTTACAACTGCGGCAGAGGCAATGGGCGAAGTGATCTCCCGTGCTTCCTGACGTTAACTGATTCGTCTGTGGCGAACTCCGTGGTATTTATTCCCCGCCATCGCGCTGCAGTGGAGGGGGTGGGGGTAGTGATGGCGCGGGGTTTCGGCGCAGTTGAAGTATGTCGTAGAACTCAATTCCAGTCTGCATTTAAAAACATAATTTCCTCCTTTTTGTTGGAAATTGTTGTCCTGTTTAAAGATCTCAATGGCCCCTCTCGTTAGTCTCGGAGAGAAACACTGCGATTGATATAAGATATCCACCTCGTTGCAAAGGATGTCGTGACCTTCGGAGAGAGCATGCTCTGCAACTGCTGACTTTTGTATTTGTTTCAGCCTGAAACTCCTCTCGTGTTCCGTAATCTGCGTGCTGACACTGCGTTTTGTGGTGCCAATGTATACCGAACCACAGCTGCATGGAATTCGGTAAATTCCGGGTGCCGATGGGGGATCTCTGCGGTCTTTGGCCGTTCTGAAGCTATGTTGTATAGTACGAAAGGGTTTAAAGACAGTTTTAACACTGTTCTTAGTCAATAGCCTGTCCATCAAAGTAACGGACAGGATAGGCAGACTACTGAAAAAACACAGTGCTAAAACAGTCTTTAAACCCACTCGTACATACAACAGAGCTTAACATCGGCCAGAGACCGCAGAGATCCCCTATCGACACTCGGGGCTCAAACTCTGTTGTATTGTACAAGTGGGTATAAAGACAGTTTTAACATTGTGCTTTTCCAAGTTTCGATCAATGTAACGGACAGGATCGGCAGGCTACTGGAAAAGCACAATGTTAAAACTGTCTTTAAACCCATTCGTGCAATACAACAGAACTTGAGCTCCGGGTGCCGATAAGGGATCTCTGCGGTCTCTGATGGCCGATCTCAAGCTCTGTAGTATTGTACGAGTGCGTTTAAAGAAACTTTTAGCACTGTACTGTTCCAGTAGCTTGCCGATCAAAGTAATGAACAAGATCGGCAGGCTGCTGGAAAAATACGGTGTTGAAACTGTCTTTAAACACACACGTACAATACAACAGAGCTTAAGCTCCGGGTGCCGATAGGGAATCTCTGCTGTCTGTGGCCGATCTGAAGCTCTGTTGTATTGTACGAATGGGTTTAATGACAGTTTCAACATTGTGCTTTTCCAGTAGCCTCCGACCATCTAACGGACAGGATCGGCAGGCTACTGGAAAAGCACAGTGATAAAACCGAGGTTAAAACTGTCTGTAAAGACAGAGCTTGAGATCCTCTATCGGCACCCGAAGTTTACCGAGTTCCATGCAGCTGTGGCTCGGTATAGCTACACGAGGATTACGGACACAAGATTACGACAACAATTTCAACATGAAGAAGGAATTTACGTTTCTAAATGCCGACTGGAAGCGAGTAGTTCTACGACATACTTAAACTGCGCCGAAATCCCGCGCCACCACTACCTCCCTCCAGTTCCTCCACTGCCGCGGACGGCGGAGGAGTAAATACCATAGTCGAATCAGTCAACGTCAGAAAGCACGGGAGATCACTTCGCTCAATGCCTCATCGTCTTTGATAATGTCTGCTGCAGTTGTAGACGAAACGTCAGGAAGGAATTCCATTGGACCACGGCTTCAAAACACGGAATACACTTTAGATTGTAATCCCTCTTTTGGTCAAAGTGAAAAAAAGTTTGAACATTTTTTTATGCTGTTTTCCATGTGATCGGGACTTTGAACATTGAAAGCCAAATTTGAGTGAAAGATGGTCAATTAGTTAGGTTTTTTTCCTGTGTTTTTAATTTGATTTCAAAGCTTTCCAAAAATCTACACTCGAAATCGGCTATCCCCAAAACTACCGAAGCAATGGCACTGACTGTTGGCTGTATTGTGTAGTATTTCTCAAGTTATAGAATTTCAGTTAGTAGTAAGTAAAGTTCAAGTTAGTAGTAAAAAAGATGGTATACTCCTCTCTGATTAACTTGAAAAAAATAGTTTTAAGAGAAAACTTTTAACACAAAAGAACTCTACTTTTGACTGAATAGCATAAATTATGTGTAACTGTTATAACATATGTACCACTTATTTACGGTGGCATTGGAGCAAAGTTGATCTACTCCATTTCCAACTGTAATTGAGAAAGTATCCAGTGTAATTCAGAATAGTCAAGCGTAATTCAGAAACCATCAAGTGTAATTTCGAATAGTCAAGTGTAATTCAGAAATCTCCAAATGTAATTCAGAATAGTCAGGTGTAATTCAGAAATTACCAAGGCTTTCAGAAAGCACAGTTAACTCAGAAAGCAGAATAATTGAAAATAATTAACATAACCCTGAAGGCAAGAATTTTAAATTTATGTGGAACAATAACAGATTCTTTAGTTTAATAATTAACGTAGAAGTTTAAAAAGTACTATGAAAAACCACTGTTGGTAAAAATCAGACTCCAACTCCAACATCCTCCATATTTATACCACAATCTCCACCAACAATTGTCTCAATGGCCGCAGTGATCGTTTGTGCACTGCACTTTTGTAACTTTAGTATTAACAGAGATGCAACCAAAAAACTTCGATAATGAGACACTTTGTACTTGATGCTTTCTGAGTTATACTTGATAATTTCCATATTACACTTGTTCCTTTCTGAATTACATTTGATGTTTTATGATTTACACTTGACTATTCTGTATTACAATTGATGTTTTCTGAATTACACTTGACTATTCCGAATTACATTTGATGCTTTCCGAATTACAGTTGATTACTCTGAATTACAAGTGCGGGTTTCTGAATTAAACTTGACTATCCTGAATTACACTTAATGCTACCTGAATTACACTTGATGTTTTCTGAATTACACTTGGCTATTCCGAATTACACTTGATGCTTTCCGAATTACAGTCGATTCTGAATTACAAGTGACGCTTTCTGAAGTACACTTGACTATTCCGAATTACATATGACGACTGCTGAATTATACTTGACTATTCTGAATTACACTTGATTTGTTCTGAATTATTACACTTGCAACTTTCTGAATTACAGTTGGAAACGGTGTAGTGATCAATATACTTATTATGCAAACTCCGTACCTGCCCCCGACTGTCGAATATAATAATTTGGAAAAACCACATTTGTCATTAGTCGCAATAGATAAAACATGAGTACTTACGACAGTCTGGAATAGTCGTACCCGAACCAGTAGTGGTTCCTTTATAATGCTCAACCATGACCGCCACAGAACGGCCCTAAACTGTGCGCACCATGAGGCTTTGTAGGGGTTCACTCTGCCATTACTTGTACCGTTTATCCAAACGTCTGTCTCGTTGTGTCTTAAAAACTCCCCCGACTACATTATATGGGCTAAAATAAGTTGCTTTTGGATACCACTAAGTACGCTTTCAAGTTACCATCATGGCCGAATCTAGGGCGATCTTAATGCCCATTTCGGACCGGTGAAATTTGTCGCATATCATGTTGACGGCGTTTCGGCACGACTCTTCATTTCCAGGTACTATGGCCAAGAGCTGAATGAAATAATCAGCGGGATTGTAATTTCTCGGACAAGGTGCTTCTAGTCTAAAAACGGGAGGAAGTAGTCTTAAAACGACCTGTTTGGTATTATAGTTCGTACTCTCTGAAAAAAATATCTGCAGCTTCAGGGGTTCCCAAAAAAGCTATCCGTCCTTCAGCCATTAATAGAAGCTTATCGAACATCGCGTATAATTCGGAGGAAGGTTGGTGTATAGTGCAAATCACTGTTTTTCCCGCTTGAGCCATGTTTTTTAGGGTCTGAACCACATTTAGGGCCATGAAAGAGTCTAATCCTAAATAAAACTAGGTGTCAGCATGGTACCATGTACTTACACGATATATAAACCATTCACTTATTTGTGCTTAGCGTCTTTTATTTACTAATGTGAACATTTGGATAGCAGGTGTAGGACAGTCCTACAAGTTTGGATAGAAGGTGAAGGACAGTCCTACACCTGCTATCCAAACGTTCACATTGACTTATTGTTGCGCTCAAGGGGTTGGAAATCTGACTTTGAAAATTTTTATTGCATCTTCGCAACAAGTGCTGAAAGGAGATTGGTATAAAAAAATGAAAAATTCGAAGCTAACGAGATTTCAAAAATAAGTGAATGAGGTATAGGTATGTACTCTACCAGAGGTTGGTTCGTCACAAAACATTAGTGAAGGGTTTGTGAGAACTTCTGCTGCAAAGGACAGCCTTTTTAGTTCTCCTCCAGAAATCCCTTTGAGTCGTCCTGGGATCCCGATGCAAGTGTTTTCGCACTTCGTTAGTGTCATCTAAAACCATTAAGTTGTCCTTTATGGTTACAAATAAGAAATTGCTTTTCAGAGAAGAGAACTTCAATTGTATGCTGAAATTGGAGGACTGGCACGATGGATGAAAATTATTTACAGCATATTTAGGCGAGATTAAAAGTGTTTTCATACTTTACTAGAGTCATATAAAACCATTAAGTTGCACTTTATGTTCATAAATAAGAAATTGCCTCTCAGAGAAGAGAACTTCAATTATAAGACTGTGAAGGCTTTCACGGCCGGACAAAATACAATCTAAAGTGTTTTCCGGGCTTTGAAGTCGTGGTGCAATGGAATTTCTTCCTGACGTTTCGCTTACAGCTGCGGCAGACCAAAGGCGATGGGGAAATGGGCGAAGTGATCTCCCGTGCTTCCCGACGTTGACTGATTCGACTGGGATGAGCTCCGTGGTATTTATTTCCCCGCCGGCGCGCTACAGTGGTGGGACTGGAGTGGGGGTAGTGGTGGCACGGGGTTTCGGCACTCTTGATGTATGTCGTAGAGCCCGCTTCCAGTCTGCATTTAGAAACGTAATTTCCTCCCTCCTGTAGAAATTTTTGTCGTGTTTAAAGATCTCAATGGCCCCTCTCGTTAGTCTCGGAGAGAAACTCTGCGATTGATATAAGATATCCACCTCGTTGAAAAGGATGTCGTGACGTTCGTAGAGAGCGTGCTCTGCTACTGCTGACTTTTGTGTTTGTCCCAGCCTGCAACTCCTATTTGTGTTCCGTAATCCTCGCCTTGACACTACGTTTTGTTGTGACATTGTATTCCAACCCATAGCTGCATGTAACTCAATAAACTCCTGGTGCCATAAAGGGATATCTGTGGTCTTTTTCCGATCTGAAGGTCTGTTGTATCGTACGGATGGGTTTTCCGGTAGCCTAACGATTCTGTCCGTTACTTTGTGGATGTTTGGTAAACTAGTCCATCCGCGCTTTTCTTCAATTTCTCCCGTTATTCCTTCCTGGCGCTCTACATTCCTTGGACGGACGACCCTATCGAACTAGTGCATGCAGTATCCATTCCAACCAAAGGCTTTTTCCAGATGCTTCATTTCCCGTTCCAATTCAGGCGGCTCACAAATTCTCTTGGCTCTCACAAACAAAGTGTTTATGACTATCCTTTTCTATCTTGGATGTGTAGGTTTTCTATAATTGCGCAAGCTTCCCATTCGGACTCCTTGACACCAAAACATCCAAAAACGATAGGGGTCCTTCCATTTCTACCTCCATATTGAATTGCATTTTTGGGATGATGAGGTATAAGAGGAAGTTTTGTAGTTCGCCCTAGCCATGGCTTTAAATATAAAAGATGTCGTCTATGTGTCGGAACCAGCACTTTGTTGCCTCTTATTTGCCGTTGCCAATGCCTTGGCCTCGATTTTATAAAAATCTTCAAGGACAAGGCGTTGCCTCGATTTTATGAAAACTTTCGAGGCCAAGGTGTTGGCAATGGCAAATAAAAGGCCAGAATGCTGGTTCCGACACGTGGATGACACCTTTGTTTTTGAAACCATGGTGAGGGCGAACTTCAAAACTTCTTCTTACACCTCAACTCTATCAACCAAAAAACTCAATTCACTATGGAGATAAAAAAGGAAGGACACCTACAGTTTTTTTATGTTTTTTGGTATCAAGGAAGTCGAATAAGAAGCTTATAGAAACCCAATGATAGAAGTCGTTTATAGAAAACCAACACACACTGACCGATACCTCAATAACGGATCAAATCATCATCCCAGACAAGAAAGGGGAGTAACAAAGATTTTGTCTGTGAATGTCAAGAGAATTTGTGACACGCCTGATTTGGAACGGGAAAGGGAACATGTATAGAATAGAATAGAATAGCTCTTTATTTAGCAATATTGCTAGTACATATACATTACATCATACAACATAAAATGTTAGTTACTCTATTTTACTACATAGAACAATTTATAGCAAATTTTGAAAGGCAAAAACCCTCTGTTAACATAAATTTTTTAATCCTATTTTGAAAAACTTTTATACTATTAATCTGTTTTATATCCTCTGGTAACGAATTATATAAACGAATACCATCATAAAACAACAACTTTTGTAATGCACTGGTCCTACCCAATGGAATATGAAAGTTAAGCCTCGATCGAATATTATAGTCAATTATGTCAGTTCTTCATTCCAAATAACTGTTGAAATAGCTCGGATAACAGTGGTGCTTAATCTTATAAATAATATGAATGTTTGCCTTAGCGACAAGCTGCCTAACATTTAACCATTGTAAAGTTTGTAACATATTATTAATGGGTTGGTACCTATCACAATTTAAGATAACTCGCATTGCCTTATTTTGAAGAATTTGAAGCCTTCCAATATCCTCTTGGGTGCATGATATTAACAGTGAAGAACAATAGTTAAAGTGTGGGAAAATTACTGTATTAAATACCAGCATTTTTGCCCATGGTGATAGATGTTGTGATAGCCGCCGAAAAAAAACTATTTTCTTCCCTAACTTTTTACATAAGTAATCCACTTGGATAGAAAAATTCAATTGTGGATCCAATGCAACACCCAAGTATTTCATTTCCGACACCATCTGTATTGGAGAACCATTTATTAACAAATTTACACCTAAATTAGTGTATTTCTGACAGTTACCTCTCGACCCAAGTATCATACATTTAGTTTTCCCTACATTTAATTTTAATCTGTTTTTACATAACCAATCATATAATACACCAAGTTCCCCATTTAAGCTATCTACCAAATCTTTGACTTGTTTTCCTGCCATGCAAATAAGAGTATCATCTGCGAACAAATTAACAAATGATTTTCTCAAAACCAAATGCAAATCGTTTACATAAATAATAAACAACAAGGGCCCTAAGACGCTGCCTTGTGGAACACCATGTTCACTTCTGGTTTTTCTTGATACCTTGTTTTGCACTTTGGTTTTATGGTACCTGTTTTGTAAATAATCCTTAATCCACGCAAAGGCAGAATTCGTTATACCATAATGATAAAGTTTTTCCAGCAGAATGCCTCGGTCAACGGTTTCGAAAGCACGTTGGAGGTCCACGAAAACGCTAACTATTACATTACCCTGTGAAATTTCCTTTCTCCACTCAGCACACAATGCCGATTCGCAGGAATGATTAGATCTGAAACCTGATTGTCCCAAAAACAACAAATTATTTGACTCAAAATGCTGCTTTAACTGACGACACACAACTGTCTCAATAACTTTATCGACTACAGGTAGTAAATTAATTGGCCTGAAATCCATTGGATGCACCGGCTTGAGAACCTTAGGCACTGGTACAATCATACCAATCTTTAGCTCAAGCGGAACCCGCCCTGTACTCAGTGACATATTTACAAGGTACAACAGCATATCCAATAGCACAAAATAAGTCTTTTAGCATCACAATATTAAAGAACTCATCGCTGGTGCTTTTCTTCTTTAGCTCCATTATAATTTGTTTTAGATCGGTTAAACTTATCTTTGCAAAAGCAGAAAATTTGTATTGTAGCGGTTCAAAGTTGTAATCCCAATCTTTCTTTTCTATAGTGCTTGAAATTTCGCGAATACTATCTTTGTGAAAGGCATTAAATTTTTCTTCGGGCGGTCCAGCATGAAGGTCAAACTGCAAGTCAGAAATATCTATATTCTGTTGTTTGTTCCCCAACAACTCTTTCAAGGTCCTCTACATTTTTTACTATCACCTTTGCACTTATCAATGCTTCTATCATAGTATTTCTTCTTTTCGGCTCTTATCGTGCTGGTAACTTTGTTACGTAGTTTTTTGTAACTTTCCCAATCATTGTTGCTTCTGGTGATTTGAAATTTTTTGTAGGCTCTATCACGATCATTTTGTGCCCGACGGACTATGTCCGTAATCCATGGATACTTTCTAGCCAGAACGGCTTGTTGAGGTGCTATTTTGTTAACTGCCGTTTGAATAATGTCCATAAAGTCCTTATATATGACATCAGCGTCAGTGGAAGCATAATTCCAGTTTGGACCAACTAACTCCTAGATTAACATTGAGATTGTATCCTCATTGAGATTTCGCCTATATATAGCGATATATATATCAGAAACTGCCGGATATATTCGTTGAGTCTTAGTGCATCCAAATTCATTGGTGATTATATGATCTATCATACTAGAAGTAACGTTAGCCTCGTAGGTTTATCGACTATCTGCTTGAAACCAGCTGCCTGAATAATCCTTTTCAAACTAACAGAATTACTGTCAGCCTTCAGTAGATCAATATTTAGATCACCTAAAATAAGAGTATTTTGTTCATGCGCATTATCATCACTAAGATTTTCTTCTAAAAACTGAAGAAAATCTCTGCAACTCCCGTTAGGCGACCTGTAAATGACTCCTACCACCAAACTCTCTAGTCCAAACTTGGCTTTTATCCACGTAGCCCAATAACCATAGTCCACACTCTCATTTTTAATTACGGAGAATTTAACACTTTTTCTAACGTAAATAACGGTTCCTCCAGTATGTCTACTATTTGAGCAGCAAACCACAGCCGTATATCCCTCAATTTGCAACTCACAATTTTGTATATCCTCAGTTACATGCGTCTCACTAACACAAGCAAATTCTGGTTTAGCATCCTGCAACAGATTGCCGATTTCTAGGAGGTGTGACAACAAACCCTGTGCATTTATGTGCAACAATAGAATATTTCTAGCCTGATGAGTTGTGTGATTTGTCTTTCGTTGCTTTGTATACTGCGTTCTAGCCTTTACTCTCTCTTGCACCCTTTGGAAACTTACGCAGCTTTTGTCGAATACACTGTGTTTATAGTTGATGCCCGGAATTTTTAAAATGTCGTGTGCATATTTACAATTTGTACACTCTTTTACACTCGAAGTGCATTGCTCACTTTTATGGTTTTGGTTGCACATTGGGCACACAATATTTTCCTGTTGACAACTTTCTGCTTTGTGTCCATATTTCCAGCATTTATAGCATCGCAACACACCTATGTATTCATATACAGGACAATTATCCCACCCAATAAAAAACCTCTTATTTTTTAAAAGGCCTTGGAAGGCGTTCGGAGACATTTACAAAATAACATTGTGGCATTTCTTATTCTTCGGTACAAATTTTTAATAAACTTTACCTCTACATTTTGCATGTCCTGCAGGGAACTTTGCTTTTTAACTATCTGAATAAATTCGTCTTCATTTCCTAAGTATTTTTCCTGTACCCCAATAATAATGACTTTTGGATTGATTACTCTTGGAAGTTCCACTGTATATTGCATTCGATAATAACGGTACCATTCCCAGTTGGTTTAAATCTTTTTACTTCAGCTGATAAGTCTGTTGGGTTAATTTTTTTATCACCGCATTCCTTGTCGTTGTACTATCCTGTCCTGCCTTCTTAGGTTTTATTATTAACGGTGGAAATTTATCCTTTTGAACAATAGAAGACCACGACTGATTTGGATTTATAGCTGATGGCGGTGATCGTTCTAATTTTTTAATTAGTTCACTAGTTGGTTGTTTATTTTCTGGGACTTGACGCTCCAGATGTACTAGTTTTGAACCTATATTCAGATTTTCTTCCACCTCGCTGACGCACTTATCACAGTATCAAAACAAGTTTTTGCATTCATTAATGGTTCTGTAAATATTATCCTTGATTAATACGCACTGGGCATGAAGACAATCCGAACACTTTTTACAAGTTATTAATTTCACTCGGAGCCATCTCGCTCGAAATCTGGAAAGAGCTCTTGGTTGGAATGGAGACAGCAAGCACGAATTCGATAGGAGAGTCCGTTCAAGGAATATAGATCGCCAAGAAGGAACAACGGGAGTAACGGACACGATGGGCAGGCTACTGGAAAAGCACAATGTTAAAACTGTCTTTAAAGCTACTCCTAAAATACAGCAGAGCTTGAGATCTGCCAAACACCGCAGAGAGCCATTATCGGCACCCGGAGTTTATCGAGTTTCCTGCAGCTGTGGCTCGGTATAGGTTGGCACCACAAAACGCAGGGTCGACACGAGAATTACTGAACACAAGAGGAATTGCAGGCTGGAACAAACACAAAGGTCAGCAGTAGCAGAGCACGCTCTCTCCGAAGGTCACGACATCCTTTCACGTCTTACATCAATCCCAGCGTTTCTATCCGAGACTAACGAGAGAGGCCATTGAGATTTTTAACACACGACAACAATTTCAACAGGAAGGAGGAAACTACATTTCTAAATGCAGACAGGAAGCGAGGTTTACGACATACTTCAAGTGCTCCGCGCCACCACTACCCCCACCCCATTATCTCCACTGCAGCGCGACAGCGGAGGAATAAATATCACGGACCTCACCGCAATCGAGTCAGTCAACGTCGTGAAGCACTGGAGATCACTTCGCCTATTGCCTTTGATCTGCCGCAGCTGTAGTACGAAACATCAGAAAGAGATTCCGTTGGACCACGGCTTCAAAGCCCGGAAAACACTTTAGATTGTAATTTGTGTTTTGTTTGTCCGCCGTTGTATCACAATTACGACAAGCTATTGAATGTGTTCCTTCAGATTTATTCAATTTTATTTGTGGACAATAAGTTTTCCACTGTCTTTTTAGAACATGTGACACTTTGATGTGTTCTCGCGTTATACACCTACTTAAATTTGTGCTGAAGCCCTTATTGGCGAGAAGATATCTCTACTCTTCGTCCCAATCTGCCAATTGAGCAACACAGTTGCATTTAATATTTGGTCAGAGGCTGCGTAGGTTTACAATATTATATTTGGGCAAACTACGTTTTCAAAGATCACAAATTTTGACTTGTCTTACCTCATTTATCACTTCTTCTACTCTTTGCATCCTTTCAACGTATGAAATGTGCCTATCCATCCTAACGAGGGCCTGTAAAGATAAATTTAGACAGTCTTTGACACATAGATCCCAACTAACATTTTAATGTTTTATAATCGTTTCAAGAACGTTCCTGCAGCATTTTTTGTAAAAAAAATATTAATGATATAAACATTTCCGAAACGTTTATAAAACGCCTGCAAAATGGGCACATTTTATAAAACTTAATTGTACTGTAAATATATATATATATTTTTTTTCTTTATCTTTATAATAAATATAAAGTATAATAACCGGCATTTATTGCAGACAAGATAAAATAGTTGTCAGATTTGAAAATGTAAAATTACCTGCAATATCTTCTAAACTGTAAATCTGACAATATTTGTGTTAATATTTTCTTTTAATAGAATTTTTCTCAAACTCGTTTCTTCAATTTGACCGTTCCCAGCCTTTTGTCTCAAAATTGCATGTTGTCGTAAATCAAAAACCAAGTAAGATGAAGAACTGATATTTGCCTACTAAAGGATCTGTACTTACGGCATACAAGATAAATTAATATTTAGAATTAAAAATGTAAGGTTACCTACAATATCTTCTAAACCGTAAATCTTACATTATTTGTTTTAATATTTCCTTTAACATATTTTTTTTTCAAAATTTTTCTCAAATTCGGTTCTTCAATATTTGACCGTTTCCAGACTTTTACTGATATTTACCTATTAAAGAAGCTGTACTTATTGCGCAGACTAGATAAAAAAGGATTATCTACAATATCTTCTGAAACGTAAATCTGACAAAATCTTTGAGGGTACGACTAAGTTGGTCGTCATAAATTTTTGCAATTTCTGTCCAACCTGTTTCATAGATTTGACCGTTCCCAGACATTTGAAACACACTGAATACACACATTCAACAGACACACGCTAACGGTTCACCCTATTTGTATACTTTCCGCTAACACTGTGTGTGTATATACTTGCTCTCTACTGATTACCAGCAAACATTTCTCTCTGAGCAATAAAGATGTACTTTTTGCTCTTAATACAGAAATAATCTTCAAAAAAGATGGCGAATGGTACAGCGGGGTGAGTGCAGTGAATAAAAACTTCTGCTTTACCCAGAAATTGCCGACATTTCGACATTTATTGAAGTGTTTTTCACGGCTATTCTGAAGAATGCACCGAAGTTTTTTGGTCATAAATATATGGAAATACTTTTCAATTGTCCAACAACGACTATGGAAGATAGTGACAATGATACCCATTGGAACAAACACAATCATGAGGCGTCGTTTAAACTTCAAGACAACCAAATTCTTCTTTTAATTCTTCAACAATCTGTTGAAGATTTAATTAGTGAGACGTCCTGTGTTTTCTTAGATATTTAGAATCACATCGACAAATTACACTTGATGGTTTCCGAATTACACTTGTTCTTTTCTGAACTATACTTGGTAATTTCTGAATTACAGTTGACTATTCTGAATTACAATTGATGTTTTCTGAATTACAGATGAGTGTTCTGAATTACATTTGGTTATTTCTGATTTACATTTGCCTATTAAGAATTACACTTGGAGATTTCTGAATTGGACTTGACTATTCTGAATTACACTTGATACTTTCTGAATTACAGGAAACGGTGTAGTTCAAGTTACACGTAAATTGAAAACCTGTTCAACCGGCCTCTGCTGAGGTCTCAAGTGTCTTTGGGAAGATAAGTAACAGTTGATCAAACCTAGATGCTTCAGACACTCAGAAAAAGTTCTGACTATTTTTTTAATTTAAGTGTTCCAGAAAACAGAAGCGGCTCAGAAGAGTCCTGGAGTTCGTATTAACCCGTAACCACCTTTTTAAATGTCTGCTCAGAAATCAGTAACGGCCTACAAATTTCTCAACATTAAGAATTCGTTAGCATTAACTGTTGTGTTTGTTTTCGGTAGCTTTCAATTCAACTCTAAAAACTCGACATCGTATTTTTTTCAGGCTCAGAATTTAGCGGATCAGAAAGACGTACCTGACTATATACCTACAGTGTTTTTAAAGTTTTTAGTTATTCAAAACTCAGAAAAAATAAGTCACGTAAAATATATTTTCTGTAATATTGGCTCAGAAAAAATATTCAGGGAAAACATATACATAACATTTTGCTGTCATTTAAAGCTGTAAGAGCTCGGAATTAGATGCGTTATATTTTTTAAGATAAAAAGGTTTTGTAACTATATTGGGAAATGTGGCACAATATCAGTTCTGCGGATTTAGAAGCGAAATGCGGGATAAAATGCTCAGAAATATATCAGAAACTTGATATAGTCTCAACAGAGCATATCTCAGAATTTCAAAAGTAGACAAAAGTTGAATTTTGTACTAAGATTAACTGTTTAGTAATTATTTTATTACAATTCTGGTTGTGCCCAAACGGAAAAGCATAAACTAAGTAGGCGACGAAATTAGAACGGTAGGTCTGAGATGACTTCATAAAAATAATTGGAATGGAAGTCGAAAATGCCATAGAATGTTTTTATTTTAATTTTTTTTATGAACTTATCTCAGACATGAGTTTTAATTATATGGCTTGCTACGAGGTTTCTTTTATGAACACCCTCTATAAGTGTGTAATTCCCTTCAATTGTTATTACCTGAAACTTCAAGTGTTCCTTAACAGTTAAACTTCCAATGAACAATTCGTCTTGTTGGACGTAAGCAGATAGACTTGTCAACGCCCTGGAATTAATGGGCGTTCCGTTAACACATCGTGTTCCTGTTACGGTGATGTTTTTCGGCGAACGGAAAGTTAGGGCGTTAAGGAGAGTGGTTTTTCCTGCTCCGCTTGAGCCTAAAATTGCTAGTAATTCTCCTTGGTAGGCAATGCCACTAACTGGAAAATGAGATTAAAACAGACACGTGCCACATTGCTTTATTTACAGGGTGGCCATCGAGAGATGACCCTCTACTTTATCTCGAAAAATTTAAGTGCTATGAAAAAAATTCAAATACAAAAATTTCATAACTTAATAAAGAGATTTTAATTATTTTGTTTTTGCTTACTCACTAACAACTTTCTTATTTATTGATTTTTTTTCTATGAAATAAATTTGCTAGCCATCTTGATTTTAGAGTTCATCAAAAAATACTTTTTAAATCCCTGTATCTTTTCTCCATGTTTTCATCTTAACTTTTATCATTGGAAAATTTACATCGGTCATTCTTTCATTAGTAAGTCTATCTTTGATTTGATTATAACACTTTTCTGAATTTATCAATATACATCTTTGAGATATTTCACACATTTTTTTACCACAAATTTACAGTTGAAACAAATGGTAATATTTGCTTCTAGAGGCAACCGCAAATAATTTTTAACTGGTTTTTAAACAATATGTTATAACTCCATAATTTTTTCTTCTTTTTAGGTAGGATTTTTGGACACTGCGCTAAAAATACTCAGTGTCCAAAAATCCTACCTAAAAGTTTTCAGTTTTTAAGTTCAAAAAGTGAAATATTTAATTGAAACGCTCTACATAATACTTGATATTTAAAATATTCTGTATTTCTTCTAAATATTTTCATAAATATGCTCGAATCAAAATCGCAATATTTGTCAAAGTCTTTGAAAACACTGTATATTGATAAAACAAAGTGAGAACAAATTATAAATTTATAGAACCTTGTTTACATACCAGTAAAAAATCATAATTTGTTGTTGGCTTCAGAAGCAAAAATTAGCACTATTAAAAGTTTAGTATTTTTGAAAAGAAAAATCTAAAATATCTCAAAAACTAGAAGCGATAGTTATACCGGGTGTTCAGCAGAACCCTGGACTTAGGAGATTAACATGAGAAATCGGTTTTTATTTTTTGGCGCCTGTACGGTTGATTTGATTGAAAAACTTTTAAGAGTAAAGTTGTAGAGCTTATGGTCAGCTATCATCCTGTAATTTTTTCCAATACCTCAATTTTGGCTGTGTGTAGCAAATATGTGTAGCAATAGCAAATGTG